>JAWDJD010000005.1:205757500-206957500 GCA_035047305.1 Bradypodion pumilum | reverse complement strand
CTGTGTGAGACTAGATCAGTAGATCTGGAATATCTGTATGGAATCTTTTTCCTACATTCTGCCACTTATGAAAGCAGTATCTACTCAGAGCCTATTCTAAGGGCTTTAACAGAGAAAATCATTAGGATTTCCTGTTCTCTCTCCACCCTCTACCTCCAAAATGGCCATTTCCATGGTACTTAATCACCAGTAGAGGTCCTAGCAGAGAGTCGCAAGAAACCCAGCTTTCTTATTAATAATGAACATATCTGTCAAGTTTCGGGAAATTTCTGTCAAATAAGGGAAATTTCCCCTTCCAAAACAGGAAACAGGACAGCTATACTCATCATGTCCTCGCCTCCAGTCTAATTGCAGTCTAACTAATACGGGATGACGGCGGGAAAGAGTGTAAAATACGGGGGTTTGACAGAAATTTCCCGAAACTTGACAGGTACGATAATAAATCATGAATGGTAACTTTTGCAGGATTCAATGCCTAATTTAAAATTAAGCAAGTCAAACTAGATGAAATACTCAGCTTGAGAAATAGTTTCTACCCAAAAGCGGTTCTGGATTTGAATGCAGTGCAATGCAGTCTATGAGGGAGCTTCTATATATAGTTTTTAGAGCCTTAGAGTTTTAGAGCTTTTTAGGGGTTAAATGTGTATATGTGGGGTGGGAGTATGTTGATAATTTTGTATAGTTATATTTTGTTTAGGTTTTGTTGGGTTGATAAGTTTTTTCCCTCCCCAATCTCATTGTTCTGTGCAGGACAGTGACAATAAAGATTTATCTAGCTAGCTAGCTAGCTAGCTTGCATTTAGAACAAGGTTTTTCAACCTGTGGCCCATGGGCCGAATGTGGCCCATGGTGCTATTTTATGTAGCCCCCCACCGCCTCCACCACACCAGGAAGTGCCATTGGGTGGAGGAAGGGCAAAATGGCCACCTGGCCTTCGAAGCTGTATGAGGGAGCGTGACCTGGCCCCCGTCTTTAAAAGGTAGAGAACTCCTGATTAAGAAGCAAAAACCTAGTTTTGCTTCTCAAAGATCTGTGTTTCTCAAGCCTTGACAATCCAATATGCCACCGACGCCACGCTCCTGGCCCCGGTGGGGATGAAGAGGCCCTCCTGGTCACACCACCGGCTGTGTTCCTGGGCCCCATCCTCCCTCTTCGCCCTCGGACTCAAAAGACACTAAAGGCAGGG
This sequence comes from Bradypodion pumilum, assembly GCA_035047305.1. Lineage (NCBI taxonomy): Eukaryota > Metazoa > Chordata > Lepidosauria > Squamata > Chamaeleonidae > Bradypodion > Bradypodion pumilum. Next base: position 206,956,314 of record JAWDJD010000005.1, on the reverse strand, counting down.
GATTTCATGGGTGGTCTTGGCTGATTTGTATCTATTGCATTTTTGCATTATTATTGGTGTAATACTATGTACTGTTATGTAATTTCGCATTATTATTTTTTACTTGTAAATCTGTATTTTGCCTTGTACTATTCTAATATTGTATTTCTGTATGTTTCTCTGTATTGTGAACCGCTTTGGGTCATCTGCTAGAAGAGGAAAGCGGTATATAAAAATAAATTCAAATCAAATGCAAATTGAGCAGAATTTTACCATCCAATGACAAATCATAGAATAAAGCTTAGAGGAATGCAAGATATAGAGCTGAATGGAGGCAAACACTATTACAGAGTTCTTTCTGTCCTTACAGCAGGCACAACATATATATCATATATATATGATAATATAATAGGATTCTACCCATGATTCTGAAATGAACACGTAGGGGAATTGCTTGTTACGAAAGTAACCCATGTCAGAAGATATCACTTGCTAGGCGATAAGCCTTCCAGAAAGAAAGTTCTGCTAAAAGAGCTAAAAAAAATTTAACGAACTGCAAAATCTTAGGCATTTCAAGATGTGAATTCAAATTCAATCTCAATCCTTGTTTCTTGCCACCCCCTCATGAATTCAGAAGCAGTATATTCAGTACCATTTCCTTTGCCTAATACCCAGATCAGCTTTCAGCAGTTTCACAGATGTGTGGTGTTGAAACACTGCTTAGGCATTGACCAAAAGTAAAAACCTGTTGCATAAGATTTTCTCCTTAAATTTGCTGATACAAAGATTCTATTATGTGACTTGTAGGAAAGCTTTATTCTGTTCAAGTAGCAAAGAAGGATCAGTGGGCTTTTCTCCAGCTTTTATATAATTATATTAACTTCAGAAGAGAGAATGTATAACTTTATACTGTAAAACCCCAGTTTACGATTTTGGTCCGTTCCGACTGCTTTCAGATCAGTCGTAAACTGAAGCATGTTTTCCTATAGGAATGCATCGAAAATTTTTAGAAAACGGTCCCAACTGGACCAAAAATAAAAATACAGGGGGCCCCCATCAGAAACAACAACAATGCCAGACACATTTGATCCTCACCCCTCTATCCATCCCATCAGCTGGTGAGGGGCTGGGGTGATGAAAGGGGGTGTTCTTAAAGGATTTACCCCTTTTTTATTCCACACCTCCGCACCACAATCAAACTCTCCAACTGATTAGCAGCTGAGATGAAGAGGGGGAGTTCTTGAGGTGCGGTAGAGAAAATGGAAGCGCCTAAGAACACCCCCTCCTTCCCCCAGCCGACCCCCAATGGTGGAGATCAATCGGTTGAGGTGTGGGGGGGGGGGAGAAGGGACACAAAAGGGATGAAGCGATCTCCCTACATTTTCCATGCTGCTGCTTCTTCCTGAGCAGTTTGTCAAGCCACTGAGGGAGCCCAGTCTCCATCGCTACTGGCAGCAGGAGAGTGTGGGGGCCATATCCACTTGGTTCTGGTCTTCGTCCAATCTCCCTGCGTGGTGCTACAGCCGGGAATGTGCACCTCTCTGGAACTTCCTGGTTATATTCCAGGTGTCCTGGCTGTCCGTTACCCACCGTAGGCCTTTCTCGATGGCAACTCTGGCTCTATGGCATGTGCTCCAGGAGGAGCTGTGTTTGATTGACTCCCTAAGCCGTGATTGTGAACCTTGGTACTCCAGATGTTCTTTGACTCCATATGGGTGCATTTTACTTCCACTTCTGGGAGCGACGAGGGCAGTGCGGACCAGATGAAACGCAGTAAACCCATTCGTAAGGATTCACAAAGTGCTTGGGCTTTTGGGAATTGAAGTCCAAGAATATCTGGAGTGCCAAGGTTCACCATCGCAGTCCTAGGGACCTTCAAGAAATAACTGAAAACCTTTCTGTTTGAGGAGGCCTTTAGCAGTTTGTTGAAGACCAAATAGGATGCCCTCCCATTGCCTTTCTGTAACAAGAGTTTGGAGTTCTGATTTTGATTAGGTGGGTGGGGGTTGTTTTATTGTCTTAATGGTGTTTGTTTTGCCTTTTTTAGTAGTGTAAGCCACCCAGAGTGGGAGTCCATCCCAGATGGGCGGGGTATAAGTCAAATAAATAAATAAAAATAAACATTTTCCTAAATCAGGGGGAAAGGTCTCTTACTAGTAATTTAATTCTCACAGTAACCCTACGAGGTACATTAAACAGCCAGAGTGATAGGGTTAAGGTTGGCCAATCAAATGTATACCCTACATAAGGACTAGAAGCCAGATCTTCACAATTTCATTTTAATATCCTAGCCACTATACCATACCAGACATAATTGGCATTGTCTGTGGGTCATGGTTGAGATGTATGTTTAATGAATTTTCTTTAAGTGCTGATTTTTATTGTTTAAAATAAGCAGATGCCTCAGGATGTTAGGTTTGTGTCAGTATAGGCATTATTTGAATTAATACATGCTAAATATTTCACAGGAACACTAAATATAAACAGAATTTTTGATTTTGTGTATGTGGCATTTTACTTATGATTTGCTCGTTTAAGTCAATATTATTTTTTCAGATTGATATCTTTATAAATGGACAGCATGTTGAAACATATGCGGATGATCTTTCATTCACTTCAGACACAGCTGTTTCACATTATCAGCTTGAGACTCAAGAAGAATTAAAAGGTACTAATGTTTAAATCTGATTTTTTCCCCATAGCTAACATTTTATTTGTAATGTTCTGCATACTTCAATTTTCTTACAGTCCTGTCATAAGGAAGAGAAGCAGCTACACTATGTCTTCTCTCTAAATCTCAAAATTCTTGTATTTCAAATACTTTGTTTTTCAGATACAATGTGAAATATATTTTCCTAATCTGGTATAATGAGAACTGTCATCTATTCTTTTTATTGAAGAAAAACATTTCTAAAGTGTACTAGCAATAATCAAGTGATCTCCATTGCATTACAGAACAAAATTAGCACTTTTTAGTGATTAAAGTTTTACACATGATCTACCTAATTAACACTATTCTACATGTGGAGGAATTCCACTTGTTGAATTACTGTTTTAATAGGATAAGCTAGTCTTTGCGCAGACATTAGACTGAATGCCAGAAATTTTACTTTACACCGTTTATTCTATAGTCTCAAACTGCTTAATTACTAAAAGCAGATTAAGCAAGTTATATAACCAAAGGCTTGTTTTGTAACACTATCAAAAATAATAATAGAGTAGACCATACTGCCAGTGACTCAACACCCGCAGTTAACTAACCTGACAACCCTGAAAACTAACAGCCTTGGGTGTCGAAGTCCACAGGGAAGAGTGATGGTCCCCAAGTGGATTAAATCCCACTTGAGTCCATCTTGATGGAGGACAGCAGCTTTATCAATACTAGCCTGGGACCAATACAGCAGAACATGTAGGATACTACACGTATCATATTGTACCATATGTACAAATTGTTGGGAATGTGAGAAAGGCATAATTTTTCTAATTATCAACTAATCCTAGAACTCAGTGAAGATGAATGATGGAAAATTCAGAATGGACAAAGGACATACTTCTCTGCACAGTATGTGGGTAGATCATGGAGCTTACTTTTCCATGTTACAGTGGTGGAACGTAATTGATCTATACCTCCCCCAGCAATATTAGTTTCATCATGAAGTACAACATAGGGACTGTGGGAAACCATTTGGAGACAATTTTTGGGTAGAATGAAGTTTGACCCCAAAATGTTAGCCCTTAGGAACAGAAACTGTAGCTCAGCCAGGTGTTTTGCCTTCCTATTCTGTGGAAAACCAAAGTGGCTCTATGTGGAAAGCTTTATTTCCTGCAAAATTAAAAATATGCATGTGGAGAATGATTCAATAGTACAGAAAGCACAGCTCTTGAATGTAAATCAAAACAACTAGTTTTTCTTTGGCAGGTGAGAAAGCAGTAATGTGTTTCATTCTATATACATAGATTTACCAAATGGTTCTTATAAGTATCGTCTGGAAGATCTTGCCTATACCAGGAGTGGTGACAAAGGCAATTCAGCAAACATAGGTATTCTTTAGTTCTCATTTTAACCCATTCTTAATGTTCCCTTTTGTAATTGTAACATTCCATAAAGGGAGATACTGTATAAATATGTTTAAACAGTTTTCTGTACTCTTTGCCTTGACCTTTTCCTTCTCCATGTATTCTTTTATGGTAAGAAAACTGATGTTTTTGTGTGTTTCACTCCTTCCATCCCAGTCAATGTATGTGTTTTAAAAGTGAAGAATTCTTTCAATAGTAACAGAATAGTCAGACCCAAAGTAAAATGAACAGAGGAAAATGAAGTAGTTTGCCTATTCTACAACATACTGAAAACACTGGTTCTACTGTAACAGTATTGATTTTGTATTGCTGAAATAAAGTGTTATTCACATTTTAGTTATTTTATTATTATTCATGAGCTGAATGCTTCTGTAAAGTTCCATTCTATATTTAATTTGAACTCAGTTTGATTTGTTTGCATTACTCACTTATCTCCCTGTGCTTTGGAGTAACTATTAAATCCTCCTGTTCCTTTGAAACATTTCAATAGCAACCCTCTTCGATTGATAAAATGCTTTTTACATATATACAAGCTTCTAAACTGTTCTTAGTACAGTATCTTGTAAGGTGCTATGTTTATTGCATGGATCTAGTAGCCAGTATTGAACTGGTTGAGACCCTTGGTGCTATAAGAATGAGCTACAGTAAATTTTTAGCTTGTGCTTTTCCCCTTCTTTTGTGTGTGTCAGACACATGCCTCCTCCTTTGCCTGATTTGAAGCAAATCATATTTCATTGTTTTATCCAGATTAGCAAACAATGTCAGCTCTTGTGCTTCCCTCCAAGAACTGAATCGCATAAAATGGTAAACTGTGGTTTGTATAAAATCAGGGAGTTAAGAATGGCTCACTGAGTGAAAGACATAGTGGGAGTACATGAGTTAAGGTTCCTGTAGTTCATTCCTGTACTCTGAGATGATGGTTTGGTTTCATGTCTGAATCATACAAATTATTATTTATACTGTGGCCATTTAAAGTAGGGATGATATTGGCAAATCAGAATCAAAGATTGGAAGGAAATGCAATTTTGAAGTGTGTTTGAACAGTGGAACTTACCTTTGTAGATAATATAATATTTAATTAGAATTTTTTGTCCTTTTTTGTTCTTTATACATAGAATATCATCACATTTTGGGATATCAGAAGTAATAGGTTGTTTTCTTACAACAAAGGCAGCTGCGTTAATCCATCAAAACAAAATATCAAATCCATTGTTGGGCAATGGCTTTCACCAAGCCAAATTCACCAAGAATGTGCAAGCTTTTGGGTTCTCCAGAACTCTTCATCAGGCTAAATGGTTTCAGAAAACGGGCATGAAAATCCAAAATAATATGGTTAGGGGTATGTTTTTGGATTCCCAAAACTTCAGGGGAAACTCAGTCCCAAAGCAGAGAATGAGAATTTGGTAGGTGTGTACATAGAATATTATTCCTGAAATTAATGCGGAGATGGATGATCTTTTTTTCTTTTACTCATCTTGGCTACTGCTATTTGGATTATGTTTCTTCCTGCCAGCCCCTCAGCTGTTTTTGTTCGCCATGTTGATTTTGTTGTTTTGTATTGTTGCTTTTGATTATAAATCTTACTGTATTGTTATGTTGTTCTGGTAATCTCTCTTGAGCCTGTTTTTCAACAGCTGAGATATAAATATTTTCCATAAAGAAAGTAGAGCTTTCACTGTGGCTTTTATTTTAAATAAAATGTGACATATCATCTGAAAATTTATAGAAGTAATGAAAGATACTGTTTTAATACACTGCTTATTGCCTTTCACTGGCAAGGAGTAAAAGCAACAATGTAGGAAGGATAGTACTTGTTCCTTAAATAATGCGAAAAGACTTAGGTAGTTTTTTATTTTAAAACAATTTTGATTTTTTAAAAAATCAGTAGCATCATTATGGCCTTGATGTTTCATGCAGAAGAGTAAATGGGTACATTTTGTTTGTGTATAACAACAGGCATCATAGCCAGGCATCCCCTCTACTATCCTTATCTGAAGAAAATATTAACTGCTCAGACTATAGAAGATTATTTCCAGCACCTTCTGGAGAAAGAACAGTCTGCAGAGAGCTTGGTCACAAGGTATGTGCTCACTCATATCAGTACATTCCTGAAGACCAGTATGAAGAAACTGTTTGGAATTATTTAGTTACAAGGAAATATTCAAATAAGCTTTAATTGTTATGCCAGACAGAAATCCAGCTTATGCAGACTATCGGTACATAAATACATTAATGCTCTGCATAACAGTTTGATCCATTCCTGCACGTAGACGTGCAGCCTGAAGCTATACTTTTTATTTATAGAAATCGGCAGTAAGCTACTCTTATGTCTAAGAGAACAGTAAAATGGAGCTAATGCTGTATTTAAATATTTGTGTGTGACAACAGAGAAAGTTGGTCCTACTCATTAATGGCGAGATTTTTTTTAAAAATAATCAATCAAAGATTGATATACAGTACTGTATTGGGATAAACCAGAATTGTGTTTCTGAGAAGGGTGCACCGAGTTGTTCCTGTAAGGTATAATACATATCCTGAAATAAGATTAAAGTTTAGTGGGGTGGATGGGTGTGAGTTTCCTATTTTCAACAGTCTTTGATCCAATATACAGCTATACAAATATGCAGGGTTGCATGTGGCTAGACACATTGTTCTCACTCATAATTTCAGTGTTTCTTCCTTGGGATCTCCATGACTCACATGTGCAGGTCTCAGCAGCTGCATAAAACCATATTTGGAATTTTACAGAGCTTTATTGCTTTCTAGATTAGCCCTGCCTCCTCTATCAGGCATTGGTCAGCACACCCAATGGTCTTCTCAGTTCCTACATTTTTCGTGTCATGTTACCAGCACTCCGGGGAGACTTGTGGAGCAAAAAGGATTGACTTTTCTGGGAAAGAGCTTTCTTTTTTTAAAAAAAAATATTTTTTTTAAAAATTAAAAATCCATATTTTTTTGTCTTTTCATTTTTTGTTCATATAATAATAATAATAATAATAATAATAATAATAATAATAATAATAATAATAATAATAATAATAATAATAATAATAATAATAATAATAATAATAATAATAATAATAATAATAATAATAATAATAGCTGACTGTTTCTATCCTGAATAAATGGTGGGAAATCAGATTGAACTGGTAGGGTTGTAAAGAAAAGAGAATTGTAGAAAGAGAGAGAGAGAGAGAGAAATGGAGTTTGGCAATGAGACAGAGCTGGAAAATATGTGAAGGAATTTTCAGGCGAAAGGCTGAACATGGGAGAGAATCGGAGAGGCGCAGAATAAAAGAAGAAAGAATGGTGAGAATTATGGAGAAACAAACAGAGCGGAGAAGCACGTTGAAGCTGGAGAGGACTGTGGTTGGAGGCTGAGACGAGTGAGAGGAATGGAGTGGTGGAGAAAGATGAGAACGGAGGACTGTGAGTTGAAATTGTATAGAAGGTTGGAGGAAGGAAAATGTTGGGTAGAATAGACTCTGTTTGAAGATCTGGAAAGTGCTGGACAGTGGGATGTGTCTGATAGAATTTGGAAGTGACTTAACATTGAGAAGTGAGACATGGGGGAAATGGTGTAGAATGAATTTTCATCTTGCTTGGTACCGGTCGTACACAATCTTATGACAGTGTGGACTTCTGTTTACCATGGAGCCACAGGGGATGGATTTCTTTATGTGAATTTACTAATTTATTTAACTTTGAACTTGATTGTCACATTTATCTAAGTGTTTTGGTGGCTTTGATTTCATTTCTCCATTTCTTTAATATGTAATTTAGTTAGGTTCTTTAGCCTTAATTTTTTTGGTTGATTACTGTATTATTAGATTGTTATTATTGTATTTTTGTGTATTTATATCTCTTTTTTAGCTTATTTATTTAAATTTATATGCCGCCCAATCAGGAGAACCCGACTCAGGTTAGAATTTTTACTGCAGGAGTTAATGGGGATTTGTTTTCTGAGGATTGATATTGCCTCTACTGATGGAGGATATTTATTTTCATCTGTAATGGAGGATAAAATGGTCCTGGTAGTGATATGCAGGGAAAGGTATGGCGTGGGGAGGGCAGTTAGTCACTGCAAGAAAGCCCACCCTATATGTTTCATATCCATTACGAGCAGGTGTATGACAAGTGTAGAGTAATCTACTCAGCCAGCTCTTGGATCTGATCCTTCTGCCCTTAAATGTTTGGCTGGGGTGGGGGACAAGCCTCAACAGATCTATGACTGGGTTGTGTATGATAGAGCTGACTAGGCCTGTATCACTGAAACCTAGGTATAGAATAGAAGAGTTGCTCTGTTTAAAATTTGTTTACATGGGTACTCCATCCAGGAACAGGGCAGATCTGAGGGGCAGGGAAGTGGGTTCACTGTCCCATCGGTTTCAGCAGGGTCTCTGCCATGTCAAGTCCAGGTTAGGAGACTCTCCACCTGTCTGTGGAGTTCATGGATATCAATAGCAATTATACTGATATACTGCCCCATAGCACTTACTGCACTCTCTGGGCAGGTCTCAAGGGAATTAGCGTTTTGCCCCCACCATGTGGGGTACTCATTTTACCAATTTGGGAATCATAGAAGGGTGAGTCAATCTTGAGGATCAAACTCACAACGTCAGCAGTTTTGGCTGCAATACAGTAGTTCAACTACTGTGTTACCAGTGCATGACATCCATGTGTGAGTGGCCTCACACATATTGCAAGACATACACTTGACTGGTATTTTCATCAGAGCATATAGATCTGAGTGTGATGGATCTTAAGACCATGGTACATTTTATATATAAGTGAGATGTCCATTGAGCTATCTGGCCCTGCGATTTGGGATGAGTTTCAACTTGTAACATCTCAAAAGACTGATAAGTGCTTGCAAGGTGCAGAGCCACTGCCTCTCCATTGGATCCTTGTATTTCTTGGTTTCTGAAATCCACCAAAGATGTTACAGTGGAATGGGCTATTTAGATCATTAATGCTTATTGCAAGAGGGTAGTGCTCCTTCTTGCCTAAAACAGACAGCTAATCAGTCAACTCCCTAAAAAACTGAATTTGGTGAGCAGTGATCTAAACAACTACAGACCAGTTGCCAATGGATCATTCTTGGGGAAGTTGAATGAGAGGGTGGTGGCTATTCAGCTACAGATATCTTGGATGAAACCAACTGCCTAGATTCATTTCCATTCGGGTTCAGGTCATGGCATGCTCAACTGCCCTGGTGCTCCTGGATCTCTCAGTAGCTTTTGATACCATCAACTATGGTATGCTTTTGGAGAGGCTATCAGGGTTTGGGATCAGAGGACTGGTACTACGATAGCTCTGTTCCTTCTTTGATTTATTTTCATCTAGTCACACAGTCAAGTCCAACCCTTTGTGACCCCGTGGACTACTGCATGCCAGGCAACTCTGTCATCTGCCATCCCCCAGAGTCTACCCATATCTATGCCCACTGTGTCAACAATGCTGTCATCTCATCCTCTGCCGCCCCCCCCCCTCTCCTTTTGCCTTTGATCTTTCCCAGTATCAGGGCCTTCTTCAGTGAATCCTCTCTTCTCATTTGTTGGCCAAAGTACTTCAGCTTTAGCTTCAGTATCTGTTCTTCCAAGGCACAGTCAGGGTTAATTTTCTTTAGGATTGACTTATTTGATCTCCTTGGAGTCCATGGGACTCTCAAAATTATTCTCCAGCACCACAGTTAAGGCATCTGTTCTTCCGCAAACTTTTGTTGGCATTGTGATGTCTCTGCTTTTTAGTATGCCTTTCCTCAGTAGCTCCTCTCAAATGGTCCAATTTAGGAAGGCTGCTTCCTACAATTCTAGAAAGTGAAGTGAAAGTTACTCTGAAAGTACTAAGAAGAAGAAAAATTGGGGGATGGGGGGATGGGATAGCAATATAATTATTAAAAGCCACAGAGACTGAATCTGTTAAAATCTTAACAACAATATGCCAACAGATCTGGAAAACAAAACAGTGTCCCCAAACTGAAAACACTCTATATACTGTATATTCCAATCCCCAAAAAAGGAGATGCCAAGGAGTGCAGTAACTATAGGACACTTGCTTTAATTCCCAATGCAATCATATTCTTTTACCTGAGAAATGCCTGATATTCAATCTGGATTCTGAAAAGAAAGAGGCACTAGAGATCATATTACAAACATGTGATAGAAAATCATGACTATAGAAGAACTATTGTTGTTGTTCAGTCGCATAGTTAAATCTGACCCTTTGCAACCCCATGGACCATTGCACGCAAGACACCCCTATCCACCACCATCCTCCTCAACCCGCCCAGCTCTGTGCCCATTGTGTCAATAATACCATCTTTTGTTGTTCAGTCACACAGTCAATTCCAACCCTTTGCGACCCCATGGACCATTGCCCACTAGGCACCTCTGTCTTCCACCATCCTCCTCAGCCAACCCAACTTTGTGCTCATTGCATCTACAATACCATCTAGCCATCTCATTTTGGCCACCCTTTCTTCTTTTGCCCTCCACCTTTCCCAGCATCAAGGCTTTCTCAAGTGAATCCTCTCTTCTCATTTGATGTCCAAAGTACTTCAGCTTTATCTTTACTATTTGCCCTTCCAATGAGCAGGGTTGATTTCTACTAAAATTGACCTATTTGTTCTCCTCGCTGTCCAGGAGACCCTCAAAACTCTCCTCCAACACCACATTTCACAGGCATCTATTCTTCTGCGCTCAGCTTTCCCAATGGTCCAGCTCTCACAACCATACATTATCACTGGGAATACCATTGCTTTGACTATGCAAATTTTTGTTTGCAAGGTGATGTCTCTACTTTTAACTATGTTCCTCAGGTTTCTCATAGCTTGTCTCCCAAGCATCAGTCGCCTTTTTATGTCATGGCTGCAATCACCATCTGCAATGATCTTGGATCCTAAGAATTTAAAGTCTGTCACTGCTTCTACTTCTTCCCCATCTATTTTCCAGGGAGTGATAGGGCCTGTTGCCATTATCTTGGTTTTCTTGATGTTGAGTCTACACAAGTTTAATGCTGACAATGAAGAAACAGAGTGAAAGATCTTATACATTATATCTAGGCTCAGTCTCAATCCAAATGGAGACGACAGCCAAGAAATTAGAAGAAGATTGAGACATGGAAGGACAGCAATGAAGGAATTAGAAAAGACCATAAAGTGTAAGGTTGTGCCAGTGGAAACCAAGGCCAAGATCATCCATACTATTGTATTCCCAATTGCCGTGTCCATGTGCAAAATCTGATAGGGAAAATATTTGATTCTTTTGTAATGTGGTGCTGGAAGAGAGATTACAAAAATGTTGAACAAATATATTTTATGTTAGAATACACTTATTTAAGAAGTGTATAGTCTGCGGAATAAAAATATCCCACATGGCAAGGGTCTCTTTTGTTAATGCAAGGGACATTTAACTTAGCAGCGTGCTATGTGTAGAGGTTTTACAAAAATAAAACATTCTTGACATCAGTATTGTTATTGGGGAGGCTCAAGATCATGATTATCACAGTCTCCTTACAATTACCAATGGCTCAGCAAGTTTTCATGACTACATCCCTCCTATTGGCTAACTCCTGGTTTGTCTGGACATGATTTTTATATTTATCTGGCATCAGAAGTGATGGGCTGTGGTGGGATGCCACATTCTCCAAGATGGAGTTGAACCTATTCAAGTAAGAGAAGTAGACCATAGACTCTCTGTTCAAACAGGTCAAGAACTCAGTATATATAATGTTGGCCTTCACTAGCAACAATTTCAATATCACTACCAACCATGATATCATGCAACAACAACACCATCACTTTCATACTATGAGCTTCTAGAATAGTTTCTTTTCCACTTTAAATAATCAAGATCATGATTATCACAGTCTCCTTACAATTTCATCTTTGTGCAGCTATATGACAATGATAGTGGTTCATCAACTGGAAAATAATTTGTCCTCAAGGTTAATCAAACATCCAACTCTAGAAGAGGCCTTGAAATGTATATAATTTACTTACTGATCTAAACACCAACAGGTCCCATTATGATTGTTGTCCCTAATCTTCCCAGCTCTATCATTCTAGGCTTTTGAATCGCTGGTCATGACTGTCAAATTTTAAATCTGTATTTCTTGTAGTTGTTACTTCTACCCGAAAGGGCAAGTGAACTGTTTGTGTTAAGACATGACGAGTCTTTCCAAAAGATAAAGTAGTGCTTCATATCCCCTTTATTTGTTTGTTTGCTTGTTTGCCACCCATCTGGGAGATTTTCCCATTCTTGTGTAGTTTCCAATTAAACAAAAAGACATAAATGTAATACAGTATTAAAAGGATATTTTAAAAGGAACAAAAAACCCAACCCTCCTGTAGTGACATGATAAAATTAGTTGGTAACTATTACTCAGCCTAATGTCAGTTAAACAAACTAAACAACTAAACTAATTGGCTGTTAGAAGATGGTCTTGAAAGTCTCCTTAAAAAGTAAGGTTTTGAGGTTTTTCTTAAATATGTCTGGAGATGAGGTTTGGCGCAGTTCCATAGGTAATGTGTTCCACATTGTGGATACTGCTACTGAGAAGGCTTGTTTCTTCATCAAAACCATTTTTGCCGCTGTGCTGCACCTGGAGCTGTGCAGTCTGTGAAGACTGAGTGATGCGGACTGACAATTTTTGAGATAGACATTCTACCAGGTAACAAGGTCCTAAAACGTTTAAACAGGGGTTTGCAACCTACGGCTTGTGGTGCCATTTCATGTGGCCTGCCACCCTCACTGCCACTGGTGGAAATGGTGGCGGCAACAATAAAAACGTGCTGTAAATGCACCTGTCGCTGTCATAAACATGTTTACAACAGCCACGGATGCGTTTATGGCAGGGAAACTATGTGTCCAGCCCACTCATCTGTCTGGCAGGGAAACATTGAGAACCCCTGATTTAGAGTTTTGAATGTCATCATCAACACCTTATGTCTAATACGGAAGGGACCGGGTGCCAATGCAGCTGGGTCAGAACCAGGATGATACTGTCATATTTTTTACCCCTGATATTAACCTGGCTGCAGTATTCTGTACCCACAATTTTGTATTAAGGATAAGGGAAAATACTGTTGACCCCAATAAGACATGCTCAAATTGATCTATCTAGAAAGCTCTGGAACATCCTGAAGATGGTTTTGCACAGATGCCAAGACCTAGGTGTGTGAGTTCACAGGTGACCACTCAAAGTACCATAAACAATGTGTTCTTTTCTCTTCAACTTCATGATTGAAATCTAGTGAGCAGGCCAACACTTTTTCCATGGACTTCCAGCACATTTTGTTTGGCTTGCATTGCTTAAAGTCTGGCCAGGTTATTCTGCTATGGTAATAGAGTAGACCATACTGCCAGCGAGTCAATGCAATGGTCAAGTGGTGGCTAACTAACCTAACAACCTTGAGGACTAATGGTGAAGAACCCCAAGTAGATTAAATCCCTCTTGAATCCATCTTGATGGAGGGCAGTAGCTTTATCAACACTGGTCTGGGACTGATGAGGACTTTGTATGCAAAAAGGGCTCAGGACCAGAAAGTGACTCGCAGAACTGAATCAGTGGTACAGGTCATTTTTTCCACTTTCTGTCTTGTATGATCACCATTGGTCTTTTGGGGGAAGTGGGGGCATATCTAGATCACATTAAGACTGATATTTTCGGTTGAGAGGCTGTGATGTTTTATTTCCTTCAGTCTTATAGCCTTAAAGTTGATATCCCTTTAAAAGGATATTTTTTTAAAAAAAAAATAGTGCTACTCATTTTTAGATAGGTGTCATAACAGTAATTCAGAATTGACATGTAGTGTCAGATCACAGCAGAAGAGACGGTTTTGGACTTTCCTTATTTTTGGAAAATATTTTCACCAGTGAGTGCCCAGAACTTAAGGAGATTATTCCCCCTGCCCCACCCCCCATCCCCCATCCTTGCCTTAATTTTGTCTTTCTTCCAAAGTTTCTCTGACTGCCTCAGATTTGTTTGATAGAGACCTGATCTGCAGCTCTGAGAATGCATTGGAAATAGGAATGGAGAATGGTTAAGCTTGTATCCCTATTGCTTTTCATTTCCACTGCCTTGTTAGTACAATACACTAGTATTTTATTATCCCATCCCCACCTCTGAGCATTATACCCAGTGTCCAAGTCTGAGCTGTTCCTTACAGCAATGAAACATTTCTTTCAGAACAGTCTTTAAGCTGCCGTTTTGGCTGGTGTGTGTGTGTTTGTGCATGTTGTTTTTTAAATCCTATTTGGCTGAAACTTTCTGGTCAGTTCTGGAATAGGAAAATTGAAACTGGGAAGAAGCAGAATTTTTTGCTTCTTCTCTTTCTGGAAGAGATATATAAACACCTGTATGCAGGAATATCAGAGGAAGCCAAAAGCAGCTTGATTAAGTTGATAGATGTAGTAGTTCAGTGATGGTGAACCTTGGCACTCCAGTTGTTCTTGGATTTCAATTCCCAGAAGCCCAAGTCCCTGTGAATCCAGTTCACAGGTACCTGGGCTTCTGGGAATTGAAGTCCAAGAGTAGCTGGAATGCCAAGGTTCACCATCACGATAATAGTTAATTCAACTAGTCACTCCACCAACTGACTAATAAATGATGCAGGTGGAGAAGAAGGCAGGAATAATGGGAGATGAGACTGTGAAGTGATACAGATGAAAAGTACCTATTTTGACCTCTGTTGCTTGCAGTGCTCCTATCTGGGTACTTAAAATATTTCCTGCGTGAACAACAATTTCAGCTGGCACAAAGTGTTAGGCTGTAGATAGAAAACGTCTTTTCAGTCTCCCATCTAGGTAGAAAAAAATAAAATTTAAAGATGTAAAAATTCCTAGTGCTGTATAGCAGAGCAGGCAAAGATGTCTCTGGACTTGTTGGGAGGAGAAATGCTACCTCTCCCCCTTTTAATGCTGAAGCACAAACACCAAGAATGACCTTCACTGAATTACCCAGTTCCTATAATGGGCTGTAAGGCATTATTAATGAGAGCATGCCTTTTAATGATTTGCATTCATTTGTTTATTTACATATTTCACTAATTACATTCCGTTCCACAGTTCTATCAGTATACTCAAGGTGCTGCAACATTTTGATCTCACTTGCTCTGTAAATATATGGTATATATAGGTATAGGACAATGACAAGAGTAACAAACAAAGACAGCCATGTGATCCATACGTAAAACAAAACAAATGCAGGAGGAAGGTGATCCCTTCTATAACAGATATTGCCTTCCTCCGGCAAGAATAATAAAGTCACACATGATTGGACTAAAGAGCGAGAACCTTTATATAAGCTGTGCACTCTCTCATTGCAATCTTAGGCCTGTTCAGATTGGCTGTTTTGGTATGGTTTAGTGTGGCAAACAGAGTCAATTGAGTTGTGTGGGAGGAGTGATATGTCATTTGGCACAATCCTTGCAATAGTAATAACAATAACACTTATATCCCCTCTAGAGATGTGAAGGCCCGGAAAAAAACTGGAAAAATTAGGGGGAAAAAAACCCGGGGTTTTTCCCCATTTTTTTCTGAAGCCTTTTTTGTTTTGTTTTTCCGAAAAATTGGAAAAATAAAAAATATGTTATGGAATGCTTTATTTTAACATGATGAATAAAATATTTTAAGATAAGACTGGGTTCAAATATTTTATAAATCATTTCTTTAAAAATATGTATGGTATCAGATTATTTTCAATTTCCCCAAAAATTTACGTTTTTTTCAAAAAAAACAAAACGGGGTGGGGTTCCCCCCGAGATTCAAAATTTCCGGAAATTTTACATCTCTAATCTTAAACACACACACCCCCCCAAAAAAACCAAACAAACTGCACTCTCTGGGTGGTTCACAAGATAATTAGCATTTTGCCCCCAACATGCTGGGTACTGGTCAGGATCAAACTCATAACATCTCGGCTACAGTGCAGCAGTTTTAACCACTGCACCACCAAGGTTCCTGCATCCAGATGTAATATCCACTTCAAGCCGGTTAGAGGCAAATCTATCAAACCTCAATCCAGAAGGGCTGGCAGCAGTTGACGAGTGAGTGGAGCAGTGTGTGTGTGTGTGTGTGTGTGTGTGTGTGTGTGTGTGTGTGTGTGTGTGTGTGTGTGTGTGTGTGTGTGTGTGTGTGTGTGTGTGTGTGTGTGTGTGTGTGTGTGTGTGTGTGTGTACAACTGGAAATGAGGAGAATCTGGAGACCAGGGTTAAATCCTAGAAGCAGAGAAGGGGCCCCAGCTGAGGAGTTGCCATGGTCTCAAATGCCAGACTATGTGGCAGCAAGCAGCAGCCAAAAAGTAGCAGTAGCTCCAAGCAATCTTACTCTCAGGAAGGGAGGAAGAGCAAATAATTTGTGTAACTGTAATAGAGACATCCACTCAGTTCACCCACCTTGACGACAGCTTTACATAAAAAGAGGGATGCCTTTTGTTCTTTTTTCTTTGCTCCTGGCTGTCACATCCCTGACCATTGCTGGTGGGTACAAGGGAATTATTTTATTATCATTATTAAAAGAGCATGACAGGCAAATAGGGAAAGAGAAACACACACACACACACACTTTATCAAAGTAGATCTCACATCCACACCAACAACACTACTGCAGCCACCGACACGGGGAGAGGTGAATGGGAGAAGAGAGCAACTTGTGATGGTATAAACTTTCTTTCTTCTGTTTCTTTCCTCCTCCCACCCCTGCTTCTGCTATTTCTTCGAGGCAGCCTTCTCTGCACATGTGAGTCCTTTTCACCTTCCTTTTCCTGATGCATTTACAACAGCCATGGGTGTATTTGCAGCGCGTTTTTTGCTGTTTTCACCGCTTCTGGTGGTGGGAGCTAGGGCGGCAAGCCACATGAAATGGTGCCACAGGCCATAGGTTGCAAACTCCTGATTTGTGACATTAACTATAGATCTCCTTAGTTTCTTAGTAGGATTGAAAACAACTGTAACCAAAAGGTGTTTATAAAGTTTATATCATTTTGCAATGTTTTGTCTCAAAGCCCTGCATCAATAGGTGGCAATGGTATTATTTATTCATAGGTAATTATATGGTAAGGTCTTAAATGTTTTTGTTCCCATGCTGCTGTTTGCTAAACCAAAGCCAAAATATTATCCTTCATTTATAGGTTGCACAAACTGTTGTTAAAATACTGTTTACAGTGAAAGGTGAGAGAAAAGGGTATGGAAAATTCTCACATTTAAATATGTGAAGGCTTTATGAATGATTTTAATTAAGGAGTCTACGAGTTTAAGTTCGAACAAAAGCTGACGTTTTGGCATTTGATGTAAGGTTTCTCACAAATTATTCAGCCTTTATATGGCTAGAGTTTTTTTATTATTATTATTTTGGTTACAAAAATACTATAAACACCAGGACTCAATGCCTCTTTATAAAACAACAATATGACCACTATACAGTGGTAGCTCACTTAAAGAGCATAATGCGTTCCATGGGAATGCTCTTTAAGCAAGTTTGCTCTTTAAGCGAAACACCATTGTAACTGACCAATTGTGACTTCTGGCGGGGGAGATTGTGAACCCCGATTTAGTTGTTAAGCAAGTTTTTGGTTGGTTTTAGTTGTTAAGTGAGAGCCGCATTCAGAGAAAATTCTGCTCTTTAAGCGAGTTAGTATCTAAGCGAAGTGCTCTTTATGCGAGGTTTTACTGTACTGAACTTTTCTGCAGGAGTTAGAATGGAAAAGATGTTGAATTTACGTAACTAGAGCATAGATCCATGATGGCAAACCGTGGCACTCCAGGTGTTCTTGGACTTCAATTACAAGAAGCCCAAGTCAGCACTTCTGCTGATTGGGGCTTCTGGGAATTGAAATTCAAGAACAACTGGAGTGCCAAGGTTCACCATCACTGGCATAGGTGGTTCATGACTGGAGCAGAGAGCCTATCCTTTCCCAAACTTAGGCGTGATTCCACCATTCAATGCCAGAGCCAACCCAGAGTTAGAAAAGTTAAACTGGTACCATCCAGCATGCTGGTCTCATCTTTTCCACTCTGTGAATGAATATTTGCTTTTCATGAAATGTTATTCAACTTTCTACATAAATCTGATTTCTTTAACGATAGGCTTTTTGTTTGGTACGTTAATGTGATAATAGAATAACCTGAATACAATGAGAAGCAACCAGAAAAAAATAAATAGCATAAGATTGGATGTAATTGTGCTCATCTGTTTTTAAATCCGAAGGCTTCTTACTGGACTGAGAAAAGTCTGAATGCCCAGGAAAACAAAAACAAGCAAGCTTTCATCAAAATAGGAAATAAAACACAATTTTAAATTGTTATTTGATTAGCAGGATCTCATTCTTACACATGAAAAGCACCATTTCTCTTACATACTAGGAAAGTATGAACTATTTATTGTGGGAAAAATTATGTAATGTATCTCTATTTCTGTTACAGTCTTCGCTTCAAATAACAACATTAAGACTTTAAGAGTGATTGGTTAGCATAACAAAGAAGTATACAAATCAGTATGGCTTTTTACAACTGGTAATAGCAGCAGAGCTCTAGTTTTTATTTGAATTAGTTGTGAAGTTTCACCCTGTTGAATTTCAAATGGTTAGTAGATGGCTGCAAGACAAACACCTGGCATTAAACATTTGTTAATGAGTTTAACCTTCAGCATCTATTGACAATCGTGTGAGTTGATCCTTTGTTCTATGAATTAGCCTATGCTGTGGCTGAGAATTCTACTGAAGTAGTTTCTATTAAAGTGGTATATTAAGACTATAACTCTATACTCATACATGAGTACTGAATTCACTATTGAACTCAGTGGATCATCTGCTTGAAGTGTATAGACTTGCACTGCGAAAATACTATTTCTTTAATTTAGTCTCTATTTCAAAAGTTACCATACACACAGTACAGGCCAATATATAAGTGTTTTGTAAACAGTTGTGAAATATAAGCACATGCTTAATAACTCTGTTAAAATCAACTTACTCTTCCAATTTAAAGAAGAAAATAGCATTTAAGAGTTCCTGATATTATCTGGCAAGAGATTATCAGATGGACTTTAAATTGGAAGAAACTATTTGGATCTTTCAAAGGTAGCAACTGCAGACTGTAGTAATGCTAGTCTTGTGAACATAATTGTTGGAAATTTGATATTGTTGAAGTGTTTTGAGGTGAATGTTATTAAATGTCTGTCTTTGCTCTTACTCATTTCCCATTGTGATTTTCTAAGATTATTTTTAAATTATATCATTTTTAAATTAAAGGAAATGTAAGATGATAAAGCAAACACATTTTATCTTGACAGATATGAATTGCCAGGAATATATGGATTAAATTTTGTCCTTAAAAATTCCCTTGGGGGTGGTGGCACAGCATCTTTGAGAAGTGATCCACAGGTAAGTATCTATTTTTTAAAGGTGGTCACTGTACTGTATTACTTTACTTAAATAAACAGCTCATGGACAGGTTGCTTCATTGGGTATGTGAAGAACAGAATAGTATAGCAAAAGTACTGTGTTTGTCAGTGTATAAGACCCCCCCCCCTTAAAATGCACTGAAAAAATGGAGTGTGGCTTATAGTCTGATGCATCTTATATGTCAGCAAATACGGTATATGATATTTGATGCCATAGCTTTTGTCCTTTAGAATTCTGTCCTGCTATTTAACAAACAATTGAAATTACTGTGTCTGCCTCCCGCCGTCATACCTGTCAACCGTGGCTCCGGACAATCCGGGACCTGTGCACAATGGTTCTGCGCAAGTCGCCTTCTATGCATGCGTAGAACCCTTTTACGCTTGCGTAGGCTTCTACGCAAGTGCAAGACGGTTCTACGCAAGCGTAAAAGCCTTCTATGCATGCGTAGAAGGCGACTTGCTCAGAAGGGCTGCGCAGTACCTCCTTTCCCCCGCTGCCAAATTCCGGGGTTTCGGCAGCGCGGGGCGGGAAATGGTGCAAATCGGCACTGAAAACCATGAAATCCCGGCCAATCCGGGAAGGTTGACAGGTATGCCCGCTGTATTTATCTGCATACATACACACACACACATGTGTTTAGAAATTTATTTGCCTTTAACATGCCAGAAGGCATTTTGTGTGTCTGCTTCTAGTAGAAATCTAGCTATGAATTTGTTTCCCCCTCCCCCTTCATTTTAGCAAGTAGTGGTATATTAGTGGGTAACATCTACTGAAATAGTAAAGGTAAAGGTTTCCCTTGCTCGAAAGTCAGTCGTATCCGACTCTAGGGTTCAGTGCTCATCTCTGTTTCAAAGCCGAAGAGCCACCACTGTCTGCTTCTGCAGATATTTCCGTGGTCATGTGGCAGGCATGACTAGACACCGGAGCGCATGGAACGTTGTTACCTTCCCACCAAAGTGTTCCCTATTTATCTACTTGCAATTTCTTGCTTTCGAACTGCTAGGTTGGCAGGAGCTGGGACAAAGACGGGAGCTCATTCCGTCCTGCAGTACTCGGGAATCAAACTACTGACTGATGAAATTAATGGTATCTCTTGAGTTATTCCAAAGTGCCACTGTCTTCCCCTGTCTACATTTGTCTCTGAAAACACAGCTTCTAGGGCAGTGTTTTCCAACCTTTGGTTTGGGGACTTCAATTCCCAGAAGCCTAAGTCAATTCACCCAAAGCCCTGACCAGCCAGTGTACTGACTTAGGCCTCTGGGAATTGAAGTCCCCCTGTGGGGCATGGATTGCAAGTTGGGAACCAATGTTCTAGGGAGTTAGTAAAAGTAAAGGTCTCCCTTGCTCGAAAGCCAGTCATATCCGACTAGTGTGCGGTGCTCATCCCCGTTACAGCCAAAGAGCCAGTGCTGTCTGCGTCTGCAGTTGTTTCTTTGTTCATGTGGCAGACATGACTAGATGCCGGAGTGCACAGAATGCTGTTACCTTTCCTGCTGAAGCGGTACTTGTTTATCTACTTGAAATTTCTTGCTTTCAATCTGTTAGGTTGGCAAGAGCTGGGACAGATGACGGGAGCTCAATCCGTCACTCAGCACTTGGGTTTCAAACTGCTGACTTGCCAACCTTCCAGTCATCAAGTTCAGCATTTTTCTGCAAGGTTATTCAACCAGATTCCAATAATCATTGGACCACAGGGGGCTTCAACTACAGGTTTCCGCTCTCAAAGCCCCCTTCTTTGCCTCATTATCTGTATTCTTCAGCTTCCTTTTCAATACTGACCCTGATCATTTCGTGCATGTGTATTCAGAAGTAACTGCCAAAATAAGTATTGCAGATCAAGAAAAGGCCAACACATCCTCTTCACAGGACATTTGGAGTATAGGCTTCCCCACCGTTTTTCCCCTGTATCAACAAGAAATTATTTTATTGCCTAAAAAGTTAATACGGATTTTTAAATCTTATTTTCCTTTTCCTTCTACAGGGTAAGGCACTTGGACAGATGCTACTGGACTTCCAGATCAAAAATGTCCCAGATTTAAAGTCTTTGATAGAGTGACAACATTAGCTTTGTTGGATTCTGAAACCATTTTTGAAAACCACTTAAATGACTATAAGTCAGAAATAAATTGCTAAGAGGAAAATCAAGACCTTGCTAAATATAGTGTTGACAATTACCAGTCCAAGGTTTAGTTAACGCTTAATGCACAGATAAGAAAATGCTCTGAGCAATGCCAGATTTGTTTCTCTATACATGACTAATATTTCCTGTCTGGTGCATCTATTTATTTCCTGTGACTGTTAATTAAGCAATAAATTACAAAACATCTTAGTGAGAGATAACCATTACCCCACCAGCAACAAACTTCAGTGCTTTTTGATATAGCGGTAATACTATAATAATAGAAGACTTCAACAATAATACCGAACTTGCCACTAATAAAATATAATTGTTTACAAACAGACGCTGTCTTATAGACACAAAAAGTTGTTATTGCTTGTGTATATAGTTTCCAAAATGCTAGATACTTGCATCAAGTGATACTGTACTTTTTACTGCCTAGTGTTTTGAGGAGAGGAGGAGACAGTGTTGAAATGTGAAAAACACTGTACTTGCCCCTTCTCAGAGCACACAGAACTACTTGCTTGGTTCTGTGGATTCTAGCCAAGGCATTTGGTGCTCAGCATTGCTGATACAGTTCCATGGTGGCGAACCTTGGCACTCCATGTGTTCTTGGACTTCAATTCCCAAAAGCCCAAGTCTCTGTGGATTCACCTGAATGGGTTTACTGTGCATACATACAGTAAACCCATTCATGTGGATTCCCAGAGACTTGGGCAGTGGTGGGCTCCAAAATAATGTACTACCACACTGTGGGTGCGGTATGGTGGACATGGCCAGGGGGAAAGCCCTGCGTTGCACCCAAATTAGGACTACTTTGTTTCAAAACTTGGATGGGCAGGGCCAGCCAGAATTTCTGCTGCCGGTTCTGATGAACTGGTGCAAACCTTCTAATGCCCACCACTGGATTTGGGCTTCTGGGAATTGAAGCCCAAGAACACCTGGAGTGCAAAGGCTTGCCATCACTGATATAGTCAGTTAATAAGGTACTTCCTTGGATGCATACACATCAAGATACATTGATGACTCATGGGAGAGACTTGAATTTTGGGTTGCCTATCCTACTTGTGCAGTCAAGTGGTTTTGAGTCTCTTGGGCATCAGAAATCCAGATTCATTATAGCAGGGGAAAAATTAATGTTAATAGGTATACTTTTTAAATGTTTTTGAGAGAACGGTTGAGAGTAATTATATATAAAATTGAATCTATTTTTGCAGCTAGGTTATGTGTTTAGAACTGTTTGTAAAAATGAAGTTTTGGTACATTGATTTGAGCTAGGCTAATTTTGCCAAACTCTCCAGCAACATGTGAGGTCTTTCCTTCATATCCAAAGGCTATAGTGTGAATTCACTATGTCCATGAAGGTGAACCTTGGCACTCCAGGTGTTCTTGGACTTCAATTCCCAGAAGCCCAAGTCAGCAATCCTGCGGATCAGGGCTTCTGGGAATTGAAGTTCAAGAATACCTGGAGTGCTTAGGTTTGCCATCACTGCACTATGTGTTGAATTCACTTGGAGGTTGCTATGTCCTTATATGTGTCAATGAATAAAAGCAAGGATAAAGACTTTAGGGACACCACTGATGTATACTTTCACTCTAAGTGGCTAACTATGCTGTCAAATATACCAGAATTTTCTCTATTTCTAAAATGTCAAATTTGATTGTTATTTCTGGTGCATGCATGATGCAAAGGTTGAATCAAATCTATATGTGGCTTTTTTCTCCCAAAGAAACTTTTAATATGCCACTGGAGGACTAATTTTTCATGTCAGAGTGATCTAAAGGTGTTTTTTTTTAAATGTGGATGTGTGTAAAGGCAAGGAGCATATCTGTAGTGTCTGAGGGTGTCTAGGTGACATATACAGTTGGGCATGATGTTCAGGAACATGGTAACACCCCCAATATTGTTTCCTCTGTCCTGATCATCCTACTTTTAAAATAAAATAAAAATTAAGTATGAAAATAGTACTAGACCACCATATCACATTATTGTTAGGTCATCATTTTTATGAAATAAGTTCCTACAGTGTGTTTAGAATTCTGAGCCACCTCTTCTCAAATACTATGTAACCAGTGGTGGGCATCAGCAGGTTTGCACCAGTTCGCCAGAACCGGTAGCAGAAATTCTGGCTCCCCCCAAGTTTTGAAATAAAGTAGTCCCCTGGCCACACCCACCAAACCACGCCCACAGTGTGGTAATAAAAATGTCTGGAGCCCACCACTGTGTGTAACCCTTTCGAAACCAAGGAGAAATACATTTCACTTTGTCTGAATCACTTCTTCAACAGATGTTGTCTGGGAAATAGGGAGATAAAGAACTAAAAACAGTGATACCTCATACAACGTCCAAACTTGGTTCCACAAGTTTTGACTTTATACAGATTTGGACTTTGTTTGAGGCATGCAAAATCCTTGCCACGATGCCTCATACAACGTCGTTTTCATAGAGATACATTGTACAGACTTCAGGGCAAAGTCAAGGAAACTGACAGAACTTTAAGAAATCATTGTCTAAAGGCTAAAAACATTAGAAAAACATGACAAACAACCCTGATTGTCCAAGAATCTGAAGAATGCTGCAAAAATCCCAGGAATGCTTCTAAAAATTCTGACAAAAAATTCAAAAAAATCCAAAATCACACTCAAAACCACTCCTAAACACTCTTCGCCTCGTGCAAAACCCACAAGAACAATGCACGCATGTGTCCTGCCTTTTATACTGCCCAGGCACAATGCAACCTGGGAAAACCCCAACGCCTCATACAAAGTCGCAGCTTGTATGAGGCAACTTTTTTCAAGGAATTA
The DNA here is from genome assembly GCA_035047305.1 of Bradypodion pumilum. Lineage (NCBI taxonomy): Eukaryota > Metazoa > Chordata > Lepidosauria > Squamata > Chamaeleonidae > Bradypodion > Bradypodion pumilum. Next base: position 206,931,935 of record JAWDJD010000005.1, on the reverse strand, counting down.
GGCGATGTTGTATGAATCCGATGTTGTATGAAGCGGACTTTGTATGAGGTATTACTGTAACTTAAAGAAGAATACTTGTGCTAAGGTGCTAGGATGATATAGCACTGTTTTTATCTATCTAATAAAAGATAATAAAAGCCAAGATCGCATGAAAGGAAAGACGGGCAGCTGCAGGATCACAGGAAGGAAGGAAAGAAGGGGGTTGCTGGTTGGTCTGGAGTGCCAATCATATTACCAGTGTGGACAAACTTCTGATTCAGTCTGCAAGCCCAAAGTAAGCACTTATTACCATTTCAATCGAAGTTGAAGCTGCAAATCAAACCATAGCAGAGCAGAATCACTTCAATTTGATTTTCCAATATGGTCATATCTTAAGTCTACAAATGGAGTTTCTACATCGCTCCTTCCCAAAGCATAGTTCAAACCCTTGTTATCAAAATTACATTTTGATATATCAGTTCAGTCTTTCAGCTTGCTCTACAGGGTTATGTAGGAGACTAATAAAAGTATAAAGTACATTTGAACATAATCAAGAGGAAGAAATTCAGCTAATTTGAGAAGTTTCTTTAGCTTGGAGTGGAAAATGTTGTCTTGAAACGCCATCATTACTTACAGTATTGCATATTCTTAGCATTAAATAAAGATTAAATAGTAATCTGTACTTGCTGTGTCTCCTGTTCAACCTTCCTTCACTATTTTTTTTCTAGACTCATCATGATGTAATGATGTCCCAAGAGCATCGTGATAGAAGTGTCTGCATTTCTGTTCTCTGAGTTCTGTTTCTCATAGGAAGGAAACTAGGATCATAGAGGAATTTAACTTTTAAAAATACAAGAACCTATGCTCATTAATTTTAGCTTTAAATTTGTTCCCAATTCATTCTTCAAATCTGACCTGTGGACTTTTTAAATTTCAATCATTTTTTTACTACATACATGGACCCATCTGATTTCTGTAGACAGAGTTGATGATCTAGAAGATAATGCATATCCACAGTTACTTTGTTAAATTTTAACTTTACTGTCACTTGAACTTTAACAAAGAGGAGAAATTAAGGGAAATAGATCTTTTAGGTGAAGGTGAAGGTCGCCTTTGCTCAAAGGCTAGTCGTATCCGACTCTAGGGTTCAGTGCTCATCTCTGTTTATAGCCAAAGAGCCATCTGCATCTGCAGACGTTTCCATGTGGCAGGCGTGCCTAGACACCAGAGTGCATGGAATGTTGTTTACCTTTCCACCTAAGTGGTTCCTATTTATCTACTTACAATTTCTTGCTTTCGTACTGCTAGGTTGGCAGGAGCTGGGACAGAGATGGGAGATCATTCAGTCACGCACTACTCGGGTCTCAAACTGCTGACCTGCCATCCTTCCAGCCGTCAAGTTCAGTGTCTTAACCACTTGAACCACCGCAGTCCCTATAGATCTTTTACCTTACATATTAATTGAGATAGATAACACTCAGTGCATTTTCTTGGTACATCTTTATGCAAGGAATAAGGGCTGCTAGAAGTAGGAATGGAGAAGCATCAGATGTGGAGAGGCTCAAATTCTTTCCCCAGCTGGACAAAAAAACGTTTTGTGTATGGAAAAAAGGGTTTATCACCTGATCCTTTCTGACCTATTGGTTTCTACTCCTGATTGCAACTTGCAAGAGATGCTTTTCATCTTTTTAAAAACATTGGGGAATCATTTGGCCTTAGGATTCTGCCATTCTTTCAATATATCACATACTTCTCTACTAGGGCTGTAGCCAGGGGGTGGCTTCACCCACCCTGAGTTTGCAGTTTGCCCACCTTCAAACTCCCGGCTGCTTATATATATGACATATATATGTGACATTGTTGCCCAACCTGAAAAAATATTTGCCCACCCACATCTAGAATCCTGGCTATGGCGCTGTTCTCTACTCCAGAAAGCAAATTTAAAACTTGGCCTTTTTGTTTATGATCTAGCTCAAATGTTTCCAAACTTCGGTTTTTGGACTTCAATTCTCAGAAACATTTATAGCATTATCTCAGCCATTTACTAAATCTTCTTTTGGACATGTGGTGAGGCATTAATTGCATGCACATAATTGCTACCTTAATTAAATTTCTCCAAATTCACAGAACGTTTATTCCATATCCAAGTTTATTCTTTGATCTTCCCACTTTACTTCAAAATCAATTTAATGACTTACACGTGATCCAACCAGAATTTTATCTTGGTAGGTGTTGTGTTCTGTAAAGCTGTGCCTTTACCAATGTACCATTGCCATGTGTTAACAATGTAACCTTTCTGTGTACAACATTATAACCATCAGCTGTATCAATGTAAACCTGATAAGGGGACGTGAGCTAGTGACCACCAGAGGGCAGTAGCGAGCGTCCAGCTCTCATGGCTCAGATTCACCTGGTTTTAGCAGCGCGGGAAGATTCCCCGCGACCTCTTCACCTGGTCAAGAAGGGCGTGACCGTCTACGACGTCACGCAGGCAGCAACCAATAGCCTGTCGACGAGCCACATTCAAACGTATAGCCAGCTGTATATATTGAGCTACTCATCCGCCATTACCACATGTTCCTCCGGATCATCATGCAATAAACCTGTGTTAAGCCAACCTTTCGGCTGTTTCATTATCTTTGGTCCCTTACACTAAATTGGCGACGAAGGTGGGATATGGCAGCCCACGGGACCAAGACATGCGCCGGTTTCGAAATCAGGAAACCGGGCGACTGGGAGATCTTCGAGATGGACTTCCAGGCAGCACTGATCGAGTCCGAAGTCACGGAAGAGGCAAAGAAAAGGGCCATCTTCACCAGAATGCTCGGACAAGAAACTAAAAGGACCTTGGTGGACCTGATTGCACCGAGGAGGGTGAGCGAATTCAAGGCCAAGGAACTCATGCAGATGCTGCGTGAGCACGTCCGGCCCGCCACGCCGATGTTTCCCGCTCGGAGTGCGTTCTGGAGGCGAGTCCAAGCACCCGGGGAGACAGTCGCCGCATTCGTGGCGGCCCTGCGGCTGGCGGCCGGCCCGTGCAAATGGGAGAATGCCGAAATCACCCTCCGGGACTGTGTGCTGTGTGGCCTGAACGACGCCGAAACCCAGCGCACATTAATGAACCAAGAGCCGCCTCCCACGTTGCAGGAGGTCGTCAGAGCGGCCCAGGCCGCAGAAGCTACGAAGGCCGGGGTCCAAGAACTCCAGGACTGGCGGCCAAAGACGAGCAAGGCAGAGGCTCCGGTACAGGCGGCCCGGCGAACTTCGAGGTCATCCACAGAGAGCAGCGATGACGAGGACGTCCGGAGGGTCCGGAAGGAGAGCCGGCGATGCGACGGCTGTGGAGCAGCCCACGACCGCGTAAGGTGCCCCTTCCGGAAGGCCGAGTGCCACAACTGCGGCCGCCGCGGGCACATCGCCAAGGTGTGCAGGAAGAAGCGCGAAACCCGGAGGAGCTCCGCAGACCATTCCGCGGGACAAGACCGCCCAACGAGACCCAAGGACGGCGCCAGGCCACGCGGAAGCAGGACGGCGTGGACCGCATCTCCGACGGCAGCGAGGACGACGCCCCAGTGTTCAGCGTGTCTACAGGACACCCCCGCTACTTTGTTGAGGTACTAGTCCAAGGGGTTCCCATTAGGATGGAAATTGACTCGGGGTCCTCATATTCAATCATTTCCCAGAGGGAGTTTTTGGGAATTGCCCCCCACAAGCGACCCAAGCTCAAAGCATTGAGGTCCACACTACGGGACGTGCAAGGGAACAGTATTCCAGTGTTGGGGGTTGGAGAATTTCAGGTCAAATTCAAGGAGCACGCCGCGTCCCTTCCCCTAGTCGTGCTCAAAGGGGGAGATTGCAGCCTCCTCGGGACTCAATGGTTCCAGCCCCTGGGGTTGTTTATTGGGGGGGTGCACGCCGTTGGGATGCACGCTGTTGGGACTGATCCAATTCAGGAGGTGTGCGAGGCGCACCCCGAAGTTTTCAAAAAAGGACTGGGGAAATTCAAGGGGCCCCCAGTGACTTTCGACCTGGACCCGGAGGTCCGCCCAATTCGCCTCAAACCACGCAGGGTGCCGTTCGCACTTAAGGACAAGATAGAGGCGGAACTGGACAAGTTGGTGGGCCAGGGGATCCTTGTGCCTGTAGATTCTGCGGAGTGGGAAACTCCAATTGTAACCGCACTAAAGGCCAATGGGGAGGTCCGCATATGCGCCGACTACAAGTGCACCATCAACAAGGTGATCCGCCCGAATGCATATCCGGTGCCGGTAGTCAGCCATCTGCTGGCCAGGTTACACGGGGGAAAGTGTTTCGCTAAGCTCGACTTAGCACAGGCCTACCAGCAGCTCACGGTGTCCCCTGCCGCAGCTGCTGCGCAGACCATAGTCACCCATAAGGGGGCGTTCCAGGTGACGCGCCTCCAGTTCGGCGTGAATTCGGCGCCTGGAATTTTCCAGTCACTCGTGGAACGCCTCCTGAAGGGGTTGGAGGGGGTGTTGCCTTATTTTGATGACGTGTTAATAACAGGGGGGAGTCGGGTTGAATTGGCCAAGAGGTTGGGAAAGGTCCTGACAATATTCGAAAAGGCGGGGCTGAGACTGCGAAAGGACAAATGCGTCTTCTTCGCAACCGAGGTTGAGTTCCTAGGGTTTTGTGTGACTCCTGAGGGAATCAAACCATCCAAGTCCAAGGTGGCAGCCATTAAGAAAGCCCCCCGCCCCACCTCCAAGCCCGAGCTGCAGTCGTTCCTAGGGCTGCTCAACTTTTACCACTCCTTCCTTCCCCGGAAGGCAGCGGTGGCTGAACCGCTACACAAGCTGCTAAAGAAAGACCAGGCATGGAAGTGGGGCGATGACCAAGAAAGGGCATTTAGCGAGCTAAAAAGCCTCCTGGCGTCCGACGCCATACTGACCCACTTCAACCCCAAACGCCCAGTAGTCCTGACCTGTGAGGCATCTCCAGTGGGGGTGGGGGCGGTGCTGTGCCACGTGTTGGAAAACGGAAGGGAGGCCCCGATAGCATTTTACTCCAGGTCCCTGTCCCAAGCGGAGAGAAACTACGCACAGACAGACAGGGAGGCACTAGCTATAGTCGCGGGGACGAAAAAATGTCATGATTTTCTGTACGGCCGCCCCTTCACCATTGTAACGGACCACAAGCCCCTGCTAGGCATCTTTACCGCAGATAAGCCCACCCCACAGATCCTGTCCCCGAGGATGCTCAGGTGGGCCATTTTTCTCAACGCGTATCAGCACGCGTTGGTCTACCGGCCCGGAAAAGAGATCAGCCATGCGGACGCTCTATCTAGGTCTCCCCTTCCCCTAACGCCCAGCCAGGTGAGCAAGGGGGAGCAGGACCATCAGGTTCTCATGATAGAGGTGCTGGATTCGCCCCCCGTAGTGCCCGCCGACATTGCCAAAGCGACAGAGAAGGACAAGACGTTAGCGGCAGTTAGCTCCTGGGTGCAGAAAGGGTGGCCGGCGTCCTCCCCAGCGGACGAGTGCGCTCCATTTTTCAGAAAAAAGCTAGAACTGTCCCTAGAGAGGGGGTGCCTCTGGTGGGGGCAGCGGGTGGTGATTCCCACTTCCCTTCGGCCGCGGGTGCTCAAACTGCTGCACGTCAGCCACCCCGGTATCGTGCGATCCAAGGCGCTGGCCCGGAGTTACTTCTGGTGGCCCCAGCTGGACGCCGACATCGAGCACATGGTCGGCACTTGTGATAGTTGCCAATGCTCCAGACCAGAGGAGGCCCGCCTTCCCCACAGGGAATGGGATGCGGCTAAGGGGCCATGGTCCCGGGTGCACGTTGATTTCGCGGGCCCGTTCAGAGGCACCCTGTTCCTTCTCGTAGTGGACGCCTTCTCCAAATGGTTGGAGGTTATCCCAGTCACGAGCACCTCCTCGGCCCAGACCATTAGGCAATTGCGGAGGCTCTTTTCCACGTTCGGCATACCCGATACGTTAATTAGCGACAACGCTAGTTGTTTCATGTCCTCCGAGTTTAGGGCATTCATGGAGATCAACGCCGTTCGGCACATCACCTCCGCCCCGTTTCACCCGGCCACCAATGGCCAAGTAGAGCGCCTCGTCCGCACCACGAAGGATGCGTTGCGGCGCATGGGCCCCGGGGATCTGAACCTGCAAGTGTGCCAGTTTCTGCTAGGGTACAGGGTGACCCCGTTGGCGTCAGCATACTCCCCCGCAGAACTCTTAATGCGTAGGAAACTGACCACCATCCTTACTAGGCTAGACCCCACGAGGGTAGAGGACAAAGGAAGGAACATCGGGCTAGAGGCTACGAAGAGTTTCAGTGTAGGCGCCCCCGTGCATTGCAGGAATTACGCCAGCACGGGCCCAGCCTGGGTACCGGGCGTAGTTGTGGAGCAAACCGGCCCCGTGTCGTACCGCGTGGAAACCAGCACAGGGCTCCTGTGGAGGCGGCACGCGGACCAGCTCCGACGCAGGGTCTCCGATGAGCAGGGCACGGATCAAGCAGGGAATAAGTCAGCGTTAGGGTTCTCCCCCACCCGTTCAGCCCAAGGGGGAGGGAAGGGGGACCGCGGGCCCCCACCAAGGGGGGAGGAGGATATCCTCGTAGATACCCTGGGGGATCTTTCCGAGGAGGAGGGACCCGACCCCATACATATCTCGCGGAAGGTCCCCACAAATGCGGATACCCCTACTAAGTTAGATTTTGATTTTCAGAACCGGGGGGGGGTTTCGGAGTGGTCCCCCACCCGTCCAAGCGAGAAGAGGGGTTTTTCGTTAGCCCCGACTGCCCCCGGTCTGCCCACAATGGAGTTTTTCCCTTCCCCTAAGGCCGCCAGACAGCGGCAAGCCACTAACAAGTCTCCCTCTCCCATTTCAGGACAAGGGACCAGGGAACAAAGAAGCAATAACGCCCCCGGGGGGGGCAGCCCTCTTCACGGCCCAAACGCACATGCAACAAGCCATCTTGGCTGAGAGACTTCGTCTCATCCTAGGGGGGAGGGATGTTGTGTTCTGTAAAGCTGTGCCTTTAACAATGTACCATTGCCATGTGTTAACAATGTAACCTTTCTGTGTACAACATTATAACCATCAGCTGTATCAATGTAAACCTGATAAGGGGACGCGAGCTAGTGACCACCAGAGGGCAGTAGCGAGCGTCCAGCTCTCATGGCTCAGATTCCCCTGGTTCAGCAGCGCGGGAAGATTCCGCGCGACCTCTTCACCTGGTCAAGAAGGGCGTGACCGTCTACGACGTCACGCAGGCAGCAACCAATAGCCTGTCGACGAGCCACATTCAAACGTATAGCCAGCTGTATATATTGAGCTACTCATCCGCCATTACCACATGTTCCTCCGGATCATCATGCAATAAACCTGTGTTAAGCCAACCTTTCGGCTGTTTCATTGTCTTTGGTCCCTTACACTAAAGTAGGAAACATTATTCAGCATTCATCCATTTGGCAATGTGAGCTGGGTTGTTGTTGTTTTGCTCTCCGTATGTTTAGCCTAGCCTCTAATGCAGTGGTTCCCAACCATTTTTGACCATGCCCCACCAGAAGCATTGCATGGTTACAGTCTTCTTAGAGTGCAACTACATGGTCAAACCCTGTAGGATTTGCTCTGCTTATAAAACAGGTGAATTTGAAGGGTTTTAAGTCAATGAGCTCAAAGGCTAATTCAGATTCATAAAGCCCCTTTGTTCTCCAAATGGCTTTCTTTTTTGTTGTTGGGAGGCTTCTACTTTTCCAGCTGAAACAATTCAAGTGGTCTTTCCTCCATGTGGTTAGTTGTGTTACATTCTTCTAAAAATGCATGTCTATAGATGACATAGTCAGTTTGGGTATGATGTTCTGGCTTGCTGGCAGGGGCACTCATGTGGGAAGACCCTTTTACTGTGAAGCAAAAGGTTAATATTTTCTGAGCATGGTCCCGCCTTTGCTGATCCTTTGCTGTGAAGCAGTTTTCTCATTTAAAACTTCAGACTACTACCTGTCCCAAAAACTTTTCTATAGAGAAATAACAGGGAAAGGTACTTCACAGTCTAACCACTCGACTACATTTACCTAGGGATTTACTCCACTTATAAACCAGGTGATGTTGATGTATTTTTGCTGCCCTCAAGACACAAAGGCCTTCCAAAGTGGCATAGTTCTCCCCGTCTCCCATCCCTGAAGGAAGGCTTCTCTCCCCCCCCCCCCAATTCTGGATCAATTTGGTTTTTTTCTGTGTTGATATGATGGGATGTGTGTCTGAAAGTGTTGCTTTCCGAATCAACACTCAAGTATTGGGGTCCCATCCCCATCCCCCAACACCCCTGTAAAGTAATCCCTTTGCATAAAAGGAAATGCCACTCTGAATGCAGTCTCTCTTTAAACCTGTGGGATCTTAGCTCTGAGGTAGACGGTCTCCTAATGTGTGTGTGAGTGTGAGAGACAGAAGAGTATCTCTGTGTTTGGCTGCTGGTGAGGTAATTTTAAAAGCTGAATCAATGTGAAGTCCTTTCCAATTGTCCTTTTTCTTTTGAGGTGCTGTGAGAAGTGGGAGTAGGATTGCCATATGGACATACAATAGGTAAGGGAGGACGGGAAGACAAATTATAGAAAAGGAGGACATGTCCTCCTTTAGGATACCATCTGGCAACCCTAAGCGGGAGGCATGCAAAGGTGAGCGTGCTGCCTACAGGCTGCTCAAGCCTTCTTGACAGGGGAAGGAAAGTTTTGGGAAGGGTGAGGCGGGGAGGGGAGGAGACAAGCCTTCCACAATGGAGCTACTTAATCAAAGGCCAGTGAACAAGCCCAGGGAGAGAAGTACAGTAATACTTCATACAAAGTCCGCTTCGTACAACATCGAATTCATACAACATCGCCTAATTCCTTGAAAAAAGTTGCCTCATACAAAGTTGCTGCAACTTTGTATGAGGCATTGGGTTTTTCCCCAGGTTGCATTGTGCCTGGGCAGTATAAAAGGCAGGACACGTGCGTGCATTGCTCTTGTGGGTTTTGCATGAGGCGAAGAGTGTTTAGGAATGGTTTTGAGCGCAATTTTGGAATTTTTTTATTTTTTTCGTCAGAATTTTTAGAAGCATTCCTGGGATTTTTGCAGCATTCTTCAGGTTCTTGGACAATCAGGGTTGGTTGACATGTTTTTGTAATGTTTTTGTTGTTGTTCAGTCGCACAGTCGACTCCAACCCTTTGCGACCCCATGGACCATTTTCCTCCAGGCGCCTCTGTCCTCCACCATCCCCCTCAGCCCTCCCAGCTCTGTGCCCATTGTGTCTACAATGCCATCTAGCCATCTCATCCTTGGCCTCCCCCTTCTTCTTTTGCCCTCCACCTTTCCCAACATCAATGCCTTCTCAAGTGAATCCTCCCTTCTCATTTGATGTCCAAAGTACTTTAGCTTCATCTTTACTATTTGACCTTCCAATGAGCAGTCAGGGTTAATTTCTTCTAAGATTGACCTATTTGTTCTCCTCGCTGTCCATGGGACTCTCAAAACCCTCCTCCAACACCACATTTCAAAGGCATCTATTCTTCTGCGTTCAGCCTTCCTAATTGTCCAGCTCTCACATCCATACATTACCACTGGGAAAACCATTGCTTTGACTATTCTAATTTTTGTTTGCAATGTGATGTCTCTGCTTTTCACTATGTTCCCCAGGTTTCTCATCGCTTGTCTCCCAAGAATCAGTCGCCTTTTTATTTCATGGCTACAATCCCCATCTGCAGTGATCTTTGATCCTAAGAAAGTAAAATCTGTCACTGCTTCTACTTCTTCCCCGTCTATTTTCCAGGAACTGATGGGGCCTGTTGCTATTATCTTGGTTTTCTTGATATTGAGTCTCAAGCCAGCTTTTGCACTCTCCTCCTTCAGCACAATCAAGAGATTCTTTAGGTCTTCCTCACTTTCTGCCATTAGGGTGGTATCGTCTGCATATCTCAGATTGTTGATGTTTCTCCCAGCGATTTTAATCCCATATTGTGATTCCTCCATCCCTGCACTGCGCATTATGTGCTCTGTGTATAGGTTGAATAAGCATGTTGACAAAATGCAGCCTTGTCTTACTCCTTTTCCTATTCCAAACCATTCTGTCATTCCGTGTTCTGTCCTAACTGTTGCTTCTTGGTTCATGTACAGATTTCTCAGGAGGCATATGAGGTGCTCTGGAATTCCCATCTCATATGCCTTAGCCTTTAGATAATGATTTCTTAAAGTTCTGTCAGTTTCCTGTCAGTTTCCTTGACTTTGCCCTGAAGTCTGTGCTGTTACAGTACAGTGTATCTCTATGGAAACGACGTTGTATGAGGCATCACGGCAAGGATTTGGACCTTGTATGAGGCATCGCAGCTAGGATTTTGCATGCCTCATACAAAGTCCAAATCTGTATAAAGTCCAAACTTGTGGAACCAAGTTTGAACGTTGTATGAGGTATCACTGTATAAAAGAACAGGCAAAGGCAGACAGGAGGGAAAGTCGGAGAGACCTCAATATCAGGAGGAGCCTGAGCTGTGGAAAGCTGAAAATAGAGAAAGGATGGATCATGTCTGGAAGAAGAAAAGAAAAAGAGGAAAAATACTACCCCATAGAACAGGGGTTCCCAACCTAAGGCCCATGGGCCGAATCTGGCCCAAGGTGCCATTTCATGTGGCCCCTAACCCCTCCAAGGCCATTTGAGAAACAAAATGGCCATCCCTTTGAAGCTGTTAGGACAAAATGGCCACCCCCATCATGCAGGAAGGGCAAAATGGCTGTCCAGCCCTCAGAGCTGACAGAGAGCATGACCTGGTCCCCGGCTTGAAAAGGTTGGGAACCCCTGTCATAGAATTTCCAAACTTCAATTGGCTTGACATGCAGGACAAGTTGAAGGAAGGGAAAGGAGGGGAGACTAGGGGCTGGAATGCCAGTTGCGTGGGCATCCAATGTGAACAGTATACTTCCATTGGAAACTGCGAGGCCAGCGTGAGCCGTGATTATGTTTTCAAATGAATACAGGTTGTGGATCACAGCTGAAGCTGAAAAAGCCCAGTTTGGCTTCAATGGAACACCAAAAGTTTGAACAGCAGAGAAAGGTATGACAGAATAACCCAAGTCTCAGACCTAACGTCTTTCTCGCAGTGACTAGCCCAGTGTTTCCCAACGTGTGGCCAATGCCCCACAGAGGGATTTCAATTCCCAGAAGCCTAAGTCAGTATATTGGCTGATCAGTGCTTTGGGGAATTGTCTTAGGCTCCTGGAAATTGAAGTACAAAAACTTAAGGCTGGGAAACACTGAACCAGCCCTTATTATAAAAGTGTTTTTAAAATGCTGTACTTTACAACAGGAGCAAAAGTTTCATCAAAATCTTCTCTATACTTCTGCAGGAATCCTTTGACAACTAGTCTCCCCTTGTAGCATTCCACCTCTGCACCCTGTCTCACCCTGAAGACTCAGTTGCACCCAAAGGCTTTCTTGCTTAGTGCTAGTTTGGTCAGGGTTCATGTCTCATTTTTGTGTAATGCCTCTGTCTCTTCTCTGGCAGCCTTTTTTCAGATGGTGGCTTCAGTTGCCTGCATCTGTTCAATTTCTATCCAAGTTACTGGCTCATTCAACAATAAATACTTTGTGATACACCTTTGTTGGGTTGTGATGAGCAACTGATGGCTGGCTCTGGAACATCTTGTGGCATCAGTGCCACTTCCAGTGCAACAGCTTTGACATCTTCATCTCTGGCCCCTTATGTTGACACTGCTCTTCTCCTGCATATCATTGTCCTCCTGCCTTCTGTTTGACTCAGATTGTGAATTCATCAGTACTGCTGATCCTAAAAAAGGTTCCACATAGTGGTCTTGCATGTGTGGATGCCTGGAAAAAAAGCAGACCAGCCTGCCCCCCCTCCTCCCCAAAATAACACCCCGAAGAGCAGGATATATGCCTGTGTGGATGACCCCTCCATTCATAGCAAAGGTTCGACACCCCAGCAAATGAAAAAGTTGCACTACAAAAGCTACAGCAGTAGTGTCTGCCTTTCTGAATGGTATACATTGAATAACTTTTGTAAAGCTGCTATGTGGATGCGGTTGATGACTTTTATGAACCATTATAGGCTGAACCTTCCTTCCCAGAGAGGCTTCTTTTGGAAGAACAATTTTGACATCAACAAGGGTGCAACACCCAGTCATCCGGTAAATGTGCTTTTTAATCAACCATTTGTGTGAAATGACAAAAGATCACAAAGAAGGAGTACAAGTTACTCACCTGTAACTGGTTCTTTTAAGTGGTCATTCTGTGTGTTCACACAACTCACCCTTCTCCCTTCTCCAGTTAGTGGCTTGGCATCAAACAGGGAGGGCTGCAGGAAACAAGTGGGGGCATGAACCACAGTTCATAGGTTCAGCCTATAATGGTTCATAAAAGTCATCAACCACAACCACATAGCAGCTTTACAAAAGTTATTACAGGTGAGTAACGGGTCCTTTTCTTATCTACCCTTTGAGATTCACCCAAGCAATCAACCCTACATGTCTCATGAATCTAGAGAAGAAATGTTTCCTGGCACATTCCTTTCTAGATTTACTTGTAATGTATTAGCCATTTGTGTAGAGTAGGGGTGAAGATTTAAATGTCACTTGAAAATGAAAGCAAGGCAATAAGGAACAGTTTGAAAAGGTTATTTTGCTTCAATAAGCTGTATGTTTGCCTTTGAAGGCTACTTGCCTAGTCTCACCCTACCTAGTTTCCCTTTCTTTGCCCTTTACAAGTTCTTGTTCTTCTATTATATCTGAGTCCAAATATAGACAATTATCATGGCAATCAGCCATGAAGACTGTCTTGAGAATATAATGCAGTGGCCTTTCATCTGCCTTCCACATCACAGCATGACCTCCATACCGCTGATCCAGTTTTGGGAGTCACTTTCTGGTCCTGAGCCATTTTGGCACACAAAGTCTTCATCAGCCCCAGGCCAGTATTGATGAAGCTGCTGCCCTCCATCAAGATGGATTCAAGTGGGATTTAATCCACTTGGGGACCATCACCTTTCCCTGTGGACTTCAGCACCCAATGCCATTAGTCTTCAGGGTTGTCAGGTGAGTTAACCACCACCTGACACTCGGCATTGAGTCACTAGCAGTATGTCCTGCTCTATGAGCAAAGAAGGATAACCTGGCCCGGCTGGACCTTTACAAGTGGGATAACTAATTATTGGGGATTTGTTTTCTTTTGGTTATCCCCTCAAGTTTGCAGAGTATATGGTAGAACAAAACAACAGCAGGATAGACGTGTGAAAAGATCCCCTCAGTGCCACCCTCTGCTGCCCCTCTGGTTTCTTTTCTTTTTGCACACAAACTAGCATTTTGCATGATAAAAGTACTCTAGACACATTGTAAGTAGGAAAATATATCTTTATTTACAGTTACCACATGCAGTTATAGTCAGAAGAAATACAAATAGTGACAAAGGGCAATTATGTTATAGGGACTATAAAGCCCCCTCCCACTGATACCCAACTAGGGCATGTAGGAGTGTTGGTATCCAACCAGTAATATTCAGAGCTTGAATGCCAGGCACCTCTGCTAGGTGAGAGCCTTAGGGGTGGGTGGGTATGAGTAACTAGGCAGTGTTGCTGTTGCCCATCTCTTGTCAGTGATGTTAGGCCAGGACTAAAACTCACCAAAGCGTCCTCTATTGGATCCCTTGGGCAAGGTGAAAGAGGAGGGCACATGTCATGGTTCACCTAGCCAGCGGGTGATGAAATGACTAATGATGAAATGATCCAAATGACTAAAAAAAAACCATGCAAATGGACTTGATTTCTCAGGTCGATGTGCATGTGCGGAATGTCATCGCGAAGACATCTACCAACACACGGACTCCTTGCTGGATAACGACTCCATGGTATTCAAGGAATGCCAGGCTAAGGAGAAAGGCAGATGTAAGGTGTTTGTGTGTACCTTGCAAGCTTTCTTCCCTAGAAGAGTTTACCTCCACAGGAGATGACATGCTCTCCTCTCTCAGACTGCTACAATGAGTGGCTGGAGGAGAAAGACAAATAGGCATTCTGCAATTTTAGAGATGCTCTCCAGTTCCAGAGATACTTGCGGAAGGGTCTAGGTCAGTTCTAGGTTTGGGGGCTTTTCTCCAGATGTGTCAAACAATAGTTCTCATGCTGGCAGCGGATTATAAGTATTATTCGACATTATTTTTAGCATTTATACCCCGTTCTTCTGGTGCAAGCAATATTCAGGGGCAGATTACAAACCTATAAAAACAGCAAAATAACAAATAAAGAGGACAATGGTCCATGGGGTCGCAAAGGGTTGGAATTGACAGTGTGACTGAACAACAACAAAAAGCATTTTTTTAAAATGCAACTAATAACAAGAAAGTATAATACAAAAATATATAAAAGCAATAAAGAAAAACATAGAGACCTAGATATCTTGCACTCATTACAACTGTTATCCCAATTAATCTTGACAGTGTTATTAGGAAATCCAGAGGGAATTCCTCTTGAATCTTCACTAGCTCCCCATTCATTGTCATTTCAAAAAAGACTTTTTGGGCAGGGCTGGGTAATTCATGGCCTTTGGGGTCTTTCAGGATTGGAATTCCCATCAACTTTAGCAGGATAATGGGAACTGCAGTCCAGCAACACCAATATGAACACATTTCTCGCGACCATACTACTACTACTTATTATTTTTATATATTTTATGATAACATTATGGATGAGCAACATCCAGAAGCCCCATCTTTGACAGTCCTGTTCAGGTTTTGCAAACTAGAGGTCATGGCTTCTCTCACTCAGACATTCCATCTCAAGTTTGGTCTTTCTCTTTCCTGTGGCTTCCAGCTTTTCCCAGCATCATTGTCTTTTCAATTAAAAAAAAACCACAATGAGAAAAACATTGAAATGAGAGTAATGGCTTCAAGAAGCTAGACTCAGGCAATGACTACAGAGATTGTGTTGCATTTTGAAATCACAAACAGTGCTCACATGGGGTCTGTGAACTGATTTGGGAGTTCACTGTTCATACTAGAAGTGGTGGCATTCCAGCCCACAGCAACCTTTCTCCTTCCTTCCTTATTTCCTTCTTTCCTTCTTCTGGTCCACTGATCATTTTTTTAAAAAGCCACTTTCTCTTTTAAAGCTTGAGACTATAACATTGCTCAAAAGCTTCCATTGAAGAATAACATGACAGGATGCTTCAAAGTCTAAGAAACAACAGAAACTTGAATGGTAATTTCGCAAACTACATCATGGTTCACATTGTCAGAATGATTCCATATGGGATCATCACTTCATCCATCTGTTACTCTTTTTCCTTACTTTCAAGTCACAGTTGTAGGAATTATCCCATTTCTGGTCACATTTGGTTTTAAGTTATCGTGAATTATGGGAAGCGATGATTCTGTTTGGAATCATAATGCATTTTGCAACATTTCCATTTAAACTTTTGATGCCCACGTTCTTAGACTATGATGTACCTTCCCTTAATATTTTTTCTTTGGAAAGGTTTTGAAACACGTAGTGGTTCGAAGCTTTAAATGAGAAAGCAGCTTCACAGCACACCACAAAAGCATCAGCAGATGTGGGACTGCTTTAAACAACACTAAGCTTTTGCTTCACAACAATAGGCCCTTCCCACATTTCATTCTTTTCATTTCATTTATTCGATTTGTATGCCGCCCACTCAGCATACGCCGACTCAGGGCGGCTCACAACAAATCAAGCATTGCAATACAATAAAATACAGCAATACAATGCAACAAAATAGCAGTACAATAACAATGGCAATGCAATAGGATTATACAATATTCAGTCCAGACAATATATCAATAGGAAGCAATACCATGTCACAATTCTGCAGCGGGCTCTCTGCCCCAGCCGCAAATAAGTCCGGAGGGGGGGAGCAAAGTCCTACCGCCCACCATCCTACCGCCCATCAATATGCATGTTTCTTCCCCCCAGAAATCACAAGAAGGAAGCACAAGTGACATGGGGAAACATTCCAGAATGAAAAAGTAGAAGCCACCAAGAGGTACAGAATTTTAAAAACAGGCTGGGAGCCAAAAAAGCCAGACAGATTCAGCTCAGACTTTGGGTCATGTGGACAGTAAAAAAATACATCAAATTCACCCATTTGATAATCAGATCAAATCCTGTGGTATTGATCAGGTAGTCAAACTATATCCTTATTGGTATTGCTCCACCTAAGATAAGGAGAGAAACAGCAGCGGACGCCAAGAGAACTATGCAAGAGAATGGCCCTCTACATCCTCTGAATGGATATGAGCCTCAGGTCTGCCAGCTCAGATCCAGGAAGAGCTTTATGGCAAGAACAAATATTCTTGAGGTATGCAAGAACTAACCCAAATTGGAAGATGGAGGAAGGAGCTCACTGAACAAGGAACAACATTAAAGGAGGATATGGCTGAGGAACTCAACCTCTTCTACACTCATTTGGAGGACTTTGAACTGGCTGAGGGTTGGAATCTCTAAATGCAAGACCAACATGCTCAAGTGGGGGCTGCTGTGGGACAACAATATGCTGTATGAATGTGGAGAGATACAGAATACGGATCGTTTACTGGTCTTCTGATTACTACCAGAAACATGTACTGATGAAGATTTAATTTTAGCCAATGATAAAGCCAAGAAAGTGGCTTCAGTTGGCAGTCCAAAGTTTGACATGGACATGGAAGAAGATAACCAGGTAGCCTCACTCATAGCCAACAAGTCTAGACTCCCAGCAAAGATGCCCAAAGCAGACTGCCCAAAGGCTAAAATGCATCCACCCTCTTTGAGTTAGGGGTCACGTCAGGGGTGGGGGCAGCATCTAGGCAATAGCAGAAGTGGAAGATAACTCTGGTGGGCATTAGAAAGAATTCAGGTGCATCTGAAAGACTTTGAGGAAATTACAGAATTAAGGATAAATTGAGAAAAATCCGAAATGATTATGTATAGTACAGATAAAACAGAGCAACAAAGAATATTGGACAAATATATAATTCAAATTTAAAAAAAGTTTGAAATATTTGGGGGTTAATATCACAGACAAATGGGAAAATATTAAGAAATTAAATTATGATAAACAAAGGACATGGATCAAAGAAAAAATTCAGCAATATAAGAAATTAAATCTGTCATGGTTTGGTAGGGTAGCTTTATGTAAAACTAGCAGACGTTTCCTGGCGTTGCCGGGCTGTTTTAAATGGTGTTGGAAAGTTTTTGTTGTTGTTGTTAATGTTTGTAAAGAAGAGGTTAGTCTATAATTAAATTTTTAAGTTATACACAAATTTTTTTTTGGTGGCCTGTTATAAACTGTGATGAGTTTTGTTTGGTGTTTTGGTTTTGTGGATGAAAAAAAGAACAAAGGATGATATACTTTTTCCAAAAAATTTATTTAACCCAATAATTTGTTAGTATGTATTTTTTTAAATAGTTGTACCGTAGGTAATAATTTTAAAAAATGTGAAAATACATGTTTTTCACAATAAATTTTTTTAAACTGTGTATTGATGTTTTTGTTTTTTATTTGAGTAAAAATTCAGCACAGGATTTTTGAATAGTTTTTATTTTATTTTATTGACATCTGTTTTTGATTTGTGTAAAATTATGATTTTGTGTTATTTGTTTTTACTCTTGGGGCCTTTTGTGTGGGGCTGTTGTGTCTTTTTGATATTTTTTTTTATTGTGGGCAGCAAGTGCTGCTGATAGGGGTTATCTTGTATTTTGACTGTTTTTTCTCTCGTGGCCTTTGGGTGGAGCTTCTTCCAGTAAGTACGGTAGTCTCTTTCTTTATTCATTTCTTTTCCAGTCGTTGTGGTCTGAGGTCGTGTGGTGGTGAGTTGGCTGTTTTTCTTTATTTGGTGTGGTGGTGGTGGTTGGATTTTGTGGTGTTTGGCTGGGTGCTGGGTGTGTTTTGAAATTTTGGTTTTTGTTTACTTTGTCTTGTTTGTTGGTGTTATTTTTGTTTGTTTTTGTGTATTTTTGGATGTTTTTGATTGTTTTTGTGTTTTTTGGTGTCCTACGGGGGGATCCCCTCTCTGCTGTCTCCCCTGGCTCTGGAAGGCTTGGGGGGACAGACCCCTTTTGTCTCCCCAAACCTTCCAGACTCATGGGACCCAGGAGAGGGGATCGAATCAAGGACACCCTCAAAAATCTCAATTGTGGTTTCCCCTTTAATATCAGGGGGGGGTTGTGATCCCCCTCTCTGCTGGCTTCCTTGGGTTTGGGAGGGTTGGGTGGAGAAAAGGGGTCTGTCTCCCCAACCCTTCCCGACCCAGGAGAGCCATCGGAAAGGGGGTTCCCCCCCCAAACTCCATTTTTAAAGAGAAGTAACCGCTTGGTTTCTTTTCTTTAATATGGGGTGTGTGTGGGGGGAGGGGAATCCCCTCTCTGCCAGGTCCCCTGGGGTCAGGAGGGTTGGGGAGACAGACCCCTTTTGTCCCCCCAAACCTTCCAGACTCATGGGACCCAGGAGAGGGGATCGAATCCAGGCCACCCTCTGATATTAAAAGAGAAATCTCAATTGTGGTTTCCCCTTTAATATCAGGGGGGTTGTGATCCCCCTCTCCTCTGGCTTCCTTGGGTTTGGGAGGGTTGGGTGGACAAAAGGGGTCTGTCTCCCCAACCCTTCCGGACCCAGGAGAGCTATCGGAGAGGGGGATTCCCCCCACAACTCCATTTTTAAAGAGAAGTAACCGCTTGGTTTCTTCTCTTTAATATGGGGGATGTGTGTGTTTGTGGAGGGGAATCCCCTCTTTGCCAGGTCCCCTGGGGTTAGGAGGGTTGGGGAGACAGACTCCTTTTGTCCCCCCAACCCTCCAAACCCCAGGGGAGCCAGTAGAGAGGGGAGCACAACCCCCCCAGTGATATTAAAGGGGAAACTCCGATCGGGAGCTTTAGGTGCCGTTGGGGAGGGGGGCTTTGGTTCCCGCGGCTTGGCGGACTTGCTCTCCTGGTGTTTTTGTTTTATTTTTTGGGCGCCGGCTTCCTCAGCATTCTGCGCACTCATGGTGCGCAGGAAGCTGGGGCTTGTAGTTATGGGTTTGTGCTTTGTGTTTGTGCTGCGTTTTTTTAAAATGGTTTTCTTTTGATTGGCCGTGGCGCGTTTCCGAACGCCGCGCTGTGCAAGAGCCTCTCAGCCTGATTGGCTCTGGCGCGGCGCGGTGCAAGGAATGTTGGGAAGTGAAGTTGTTTCCCTTTTTTCGTGTTTGTGGGGCTGTTGCCCCACTGCCGGTTTTCTCAATCCTTTGTTGACCTGCGGACCCAGATCGGCCGTGTGCACGAAGGGTGAGTGCAGGCAAGTAGGGCGAGGCATAGCAACCTATAGCCAGTTCCAACGGTTAACCCTTGGTTTTATAGGTTAAGATGATGTAGTTACAGAAAATTAATTTTTTATTTGATACCCTACCAATCCAATTTATGGATAAAGAGATTAAGAAAGTGCAGAGTTTGTTAAATAATTATTGTAACGGGGGAATTAGATCCAGAATCCCAAAAAGGCTGTGGTATCTTCCTCAAAGCCAGGGTGTCTTAGGAATTCCAGATCGTAAAAACTATTATAGGGCATTTCAGATTAAAAACATTGTTAAGTTTTTGATGAAAGAAAATGTGATTTGGGAGGACATAGAGATAGAAGAATTAGGTCAAATAGGTAAGGCAGCCTTTCTTGATAAGGATGTAGGGAAATTAACATTGGAAATAAAATGTTAAAGTCAACATGGGAAGTTTGGAAAAAGGTGAAAATAATATTAGCCCCTGACATATCCCAAATTATTGAAATAGAGGAGATGGCAAATTTTCCAATTAAAATCGACAAGAGAGTGAGAGATGTGTTAAATAGAAATGATCTGTTTCTGTTGAGGGACTGGATAAGAGTTTGTACTGATGAAATTAAAAAGGAATTATTTGTAGAATTGAGACTGAATTGGCTGCAAATTGCAACGGTGAATAAATGGAACAGTAAATATTTGACGGATCCTGGTCTGGAAAGGAATAAGACAGTATTTGAAGATCTGTTATGGAAGGTTAGAAAAGAAGAAATAGGGGTGAAGGGTTTGGTGAGTAAAATTTATAAATTATCAAATTCTGAATGTGACTCACAAGATAAATTAAGGATAAAATGGGAGCAAGATTTAAACAATTTTTTTAGATACAAATTGGAAATTAATATGGAAGAGAAGGATTATGAAAACAATGTCTGTTAGAATTAAGGAACACAATTATAAGATGTTGTGGAGGTGGTACCTCCACAATTGACAAAACTAAGAATAATTTATGTTGGAGATGTAAGAAAAGTGTAGGGACTTATTTACATATGTGGTGGTATTATGAGGTAATAAAGGGGTTTTGGGATGATATTGAAAAAGAAATGGTGGGAATAATTGGAGAGGAAATTAAGTTGGGATCGTGTTGATAAATTTGGAGAAAATTAACTTGGATAAAGATGAAAAGGATTTGTTATCAAATATGATGACAATAGGGAGATTGTGTATTGAAAGGAAGTGGAAGAATTATGAGAGTATTAGACTGGAGGAATGGTATAAGGAAATGTGGTAATTGGCTCTGATTGATAAACTAACATGGGAATTGAAGGAAAAGAAAGGGTTAATTAAAGAGAACAGATTTTGGAAAATTTGGAAACCATTTGTAGAGTATGGGCTTAGAAAAGGAGGAGGCAGCCATCCAGTACCAGATCAAAGGAAGTTCTGGATGCAATAAAGTATGGCTGAGATACGCCATATCCCCCTAGGGCTTTGTATATAACACAGGGTGGAGTTAATTGTGATGTTATGTTTTGATATAAAAGATGTATACTTCAAATATTTTAGATGTATTGTTATATTATTTAAAAAATGGGAAAGTTAATATAGCAAGGTTGATTGGTAATATATTAGATTTCTTTTTTCTTTTCCTAATAAGAATAAATATAGCAATACTATAATGTGGTTAACAATCGTTTGGATGAGGTTATATGTCTTATATGTTTTTGTATTCTTTCACACTTTATACCTATGTTGTTTGTAATGTTTTATATGTTTATTTTTGCAAAATTTAATAAAAAAAATTTTTTTTAAAAAAAAGATAACTCTGGCGGAGGATGGTTCACAGCAAGGGCATTGGGTTACCTTTAGGCTAACTTTTGCTAGTACTGTGTAGAAGCATACATGTCAAGTTATGGATTTGGAAATAAGGGAAATTTCCCGGCAAATACAGGATACTTGACAGCTATGCTTATCCTGGCGGCAATAGGGCATTGCAGTCTAATTAATAAGGGATGACGGGGGGGGGGTAAGAGGGTAAAATAAGGGGTTTTCCTGGCCAATAAGGGATACTTGACAGCTATGGTAGAAGGTGGCAATGGTAAACAGGGCCGTAGCCAGGATTCTAGATGTGGGGGTGGGCCAATATTTTTTTCAGGATGGGCAATAATGTCATATATATAAGCAGCCAGGAGTTTGAGGGTGGGGCAAACGGCTAACCCAGGGTGGGCAACATCCACCCTAGCTACGACCCTGATGGTAAGTCACTGCTGGATGATTTATATACCTTGAGAACCCTATGATGGGAGGAGGTGGGTGAGGAGGGAAGAAATACAAAATTATTGTTGGGTCTGCATGTGCCCAATAGGCAAACTTCCTAGTTTTACAGATATCTGAGCAAATATGCATTTCAGCGCAGGGTGGGGGTGGGGATGGGGCGGGCCAGATAAGGGGCGCTTTATTTAAAGAAAGGAACGGATGATGCCCAAAGCAGGCAAGTGTTGCCAACCCGGGAACCTCAAATTACCGTTCAGGCCACTCTATTCGAGCTCCTTTCATATGAGCCCTGGTGGCGCAGTGGTTAAAACTGCGGTACTACAGCTAAGACATAGTGAGTTCGATCCCTGACGGGGCTCCAGGTGGACTCAGCGTTCCATCCATCCGAGGTGGGTAAAATGAGTACCCAGCATGTTGGGGACAAAATACTGCCCTAATAAACGTGTGAACCGCACTAAACGCTATGGGGCGGTAAAGGTTTCCCTTGCTCGAAAGCCAGTCGTACCCGACTCTAGGGTTCAGTGCTCGTCTCTGTTTCAAAGCCGATAGAGCCAGCGTTGTCTGCTTCTGCAGACGTTTCCGTGGTCATGTGGCAGGCATGACCAGACACCGGAGCGCACGGAACGCGGCTACCTTCCCACCGAAGTTGATCTACTTGCAATCTCTTGCTTTCGAACTGCTAGCTTGGCAGGAGCTGGGACAAAGACGGGAGCTCATTCCGTCCTGCAGTACTCCGGAATGGAACTGCTGACCTCGCGCCTCCCGGTCAGCGTCTGACTTAGCCACTGCAGTATAGGTATAGAAGTGGAATTGCTATTGCTATTTGTTTTCTCAGCCGATCAAGGATGTCGCTCCATGTTTGAGGCACATTCGCGGGAAAATGATATGGGGGAGGGGGAGCCGGCCCCGCCCCTTCCCTCTGGGGCCACGCCCCCTCCCCCATTCCCGGGGCGCCTTCTCCGCTCCCCCCCACCCACCCCATCAGAGGGGCTGATCGGAGCCCAAGTGAGCGAGGAGGAAGACTTCCCGTCTCAAAAGCCCCCTGCTGTTCTGCAGGTAAGATGAATGGCCTCCGCCATCCATCATCCTTCGCAGCTGGGCTTCCCCAGCCCTGGAGGCGGGAGGGTGGTGTGGTGGGGAGGGAAGATGCTCTTTTGGAGGCGCGGGGAATCGATCGCTTCGCATCCGGCCATGGGAAGCAGGCATCCCTTTGCCACGTTGCCTTCCCCCCACGAATCCGTCAGTTTCAAGGCATCTTACCTTAGTCTACATCAGGGGTGTCCAAACATTTCAGGCCGGTCATATGGTTCAGGGGTGCCCAAAGTATGACCTGTGGGCCGGATCCAGCCCCCGGTGCCAATTCATCTGGCCCGCACCACCCTTGTCACTCCCAGAAGAGGAAGTAAAACATGCCCTATATGGGCACATTTTACTTCAGCTTCTAGGAGCGACGAGGTTGGTGCGGGCCGGATGAATTGGCATCAGGGCTTGGATCCAGCCCACGGTCTGTACTTTGAGCACCCCTGGTCTACATCACACCCGATCCTGGCTTCCCAAAGTTAGCCCAGTGTCTGCTTTTAGAAAATGGGTTCTCAGGAAGGTTCTCTATCCCAGCCAACTAAGGAAGGGGGACACATCTGTTGGGGCATCGGTTTTTTGTGAATTGCAACCCAATTGCTCAGATCCGTACAGAGTAAATTATTACCTGTGGCTCGCATGCTGCCTGACATACATCTGAGGAAGTGGGTTACAGTCCTCCAAAAATCCTAGTTGTAAAGGTGTCCCATGACTACTATTACTACTACTTCTCAGTTTTTTTGCATCCTCATGCTGCCAAACTTGGGAAATGTCTTGGTGAAATGGGAAAATGAGCCAGCTTGGATTATGGTAAAGTGTTTTTTGGTTCTATTTGCTCAGTAACAAACCAAATTCCCCCCCCCCCCCATTCCATAGAGATCTGAAGGTTTTCTAAAATGCAACAGCTCTGGGAAAATATTAAGCAACAGCATAGTCCATGCACGAGATATTGATGCTGTTGTCCTGTGGAAACTTCAGCCACTTACATTGTTAATGCCTCATAAGTATGAATTGCAATTCAGTCAACCTTATGAGTGTCGCAGGTGTGTCAAGATGCCATTTAAACAACTGGACCAGTGGCCCCAGATGTTCCCAGAAGCCCTCACCCCTATCTGTGTTGGCAAAATTTCTGAGAGCTGTAGTCCAAAAAGATCTGAGACCAGAAAGTCAAAAACCGCTGACTTTGAGAGACTGAAAGACCTGAATGTATGTCACATTTTTGTGCCTTCAGTGATATCATTTTGGTTGGCAAACTTATTTCTATACCTTGCAGCCATGTTTATTATGTAAAGATGCAGAAGGTCCAATACGTATGCCCAAAAAACCCTGTGAACATTTCATGTGACAGTGCCTTTCGCAAACCTTCTCATACTTACTGCATAAGTAACTTTTATTGTTTTTCACTGTCAAGTCCAAATAATGATCTTTAAACACTATGACTAGGGAGAAAGCCTCTCTCGGGGCAAGATTTACTTCCTCAGGAAGGTGCACACAAAGGTGTGCATCACATTTCCATTGTTTCAGGAAGAAAAATGCTCACTGAAATTAATTTCCACGTGCTATAAGGAAAACAGCATTCCAAAACAATCCTGTCTTTCTTTGGGCGTATGTTTTGTTGTGCCCAGTTGAAGAAAGTGTATATTGGGTTGCAGACTCAGTCTGTAAATGTTTTCTCATTGCTTTATATCATATACCACAATGAATCAAAAGCTGAGTGATATTGTCGGTATTTCCATACATCCTTATGGAAAGGTGTCCATGTATTAAGTGCTTGCTTCTTGTCCATGAAATCTTGGAAGTGGCATGTGACTTTGGGGTGCTTTTGCTTATTGCTGTGCCTAACACAATGAATCTGTAATCATGTCTCCTTTAAAATGTTCTCTGCAAGCGGCACTTTCTGAGTCAAGATCTCTTTCGCTCCACAGTAGCCACCCCCTTGCCTGCCTGCCAATCAAAGCAGATGCTGCTTACAGTCCAGCCCCTCCGGCCCTGATAAAAAGGCAAGATGTTGAAGCAGAGCAAGGCAAGAGCTGTCACAGCTGCAAGAGTGGTAGGAGAAGAATAAGACCATGAAAAACCCCATGTATGAAGTAGCTTCCCTGCTCCTGGAAAAGTTTCTTCTCCTTGCCAAGCTTCTTGGCATGGGCTCCAGTGCAGAGGAGGAAGAGAAGAAAAAATGCACGAGTTATTATGACACAACCTATTTCAAGCCAGGTGATTTACTGGAGGTACCCCGCACCCTCTTTATCCACTTTGGCATCTACCTGGGGAACAACCAGGTGGCTCACATGATGCCGGACATCCTGCCAGCTCTTACCAGTGACCAGAAACAGATCCAGAGAGTGGTGACCAATAAGCGACTTATCTTGGGTGTCATTGCCAGGATGGCCAGGATCCGTGTGGACACCGTGGATGACTTTGCCTATGGAGGCACTATTCTGGTGAACCACATGGATAAATTCTTCAAGGACAGTGTCCTGCCTAACGAGGAGGTGGTGGCCAAAGCTGAAAAGCTAGTGGGTGCCACAGAATACAGCTTGCTTTGGAACAACTGTGAGCATTTTGTGACCATCTGCAGATATGGCTCTGCAGTCAGCTTCCAGACTGAAAAGGTAAAATTGCCATTGTCTGAATCTAGCATAGCAAAACAATGTTGAGTCCCTCTCTTGAGCACTAGAGTCCTTTGGAAGGGCAAAAAACACGGTGGTTTGTTTCAGTGACACTTAACATTGTTCACTACCAATAGCTTTTTACTTCCCTACATTTTCCTTTGTAAAAAAAAAAAAAAGAACCATAAGACCCGTTAAGGATTTATTTGGGAAAAATGAAAGGGTACCATTTGGTTGTTTTTATTTCTGCCTTTAACTACTAGCAGCCAACTGTTTGGGGGGGGGGGGTAAAGAAACATGCAAATTTATAATAGACCATAAAAAAACCATAATGTCCTTCTAAACATTCCTGCAAAGTAGAGGTAACTGTGCTGATTATGAAAGGAAAAAAATTGGAATATTATTGTCACATTAGAGCAACCAAAATGGACAGCAAAGTGTGCAAACTTTTGAGACTTTCAGATCTTTTCATCAGACAAGGGGTGTGTGTGGATTTTCTAAGGCAGCCTGAACAAGTGAAGGGGGAGGGTTCATCTTAAAGTGGTGGCTCAGTGATTAAGAAGCTCGCCTTGTTTAGCTGGAAGGCTGGCAAGTCAGTAGTTCGAGACCTGGTTACTGCATGACAGATTGAGTGCCTGTCTCTGTCCCAGCTCTTGGGGACATGAAAGGAGCTTCATTTGGCCGTTCCCTGAGTGAAGTTTCTTCTGCGAAAATCCTTCCAACTCGGAATAATTATTATAAAATAAAATAAATTAACTTTAGGATTAAATTTTGCTTCCTTCCCCTTCCTGGCTCCTTTTAAATAAACAAATAGTCCTGCAAAGCTGGAACAGTTTTTTTTTCTACTGTTTAGGACAGCATCATAAAAAGCATTGGAATCTATCACATTAGCTGTTATATTCAAGTCCCAGCTTACATTGCTGGTCAAAGGAGAATAAGCATAAACCTGTCCGGTCAGCAGATCATCTGGGAAATAGGCAGAGTGCTTGAGAAAGAAGCACAGGGCTGGTATTGTAATGCTCAGCCCTCTAGTCCTCCATGGACAGAAGGGCATTTTAGCAAAAGTGTACTCTGTGGAGAAGAGAACCACTCTTCTCCCTCTGCTTTTAGAGGAGTGAAGGCACGAGTCCAGAAATGTTGCTAAGGCAGGAGACGTCTAAATTTGGTCTCTGCTCAGTTTTTAACAGTGTTGGCCGTCTTTTCTTTTGATGCACTACAGCCTTTCTTTGAGACCCTTGAAAGCTGGCAAGTCATTATTTTAACACACCACTCCTTTCCTTGGGCTTAGATCAATGACATGACATTGTGTAAGGCAGTCATTAATTTTGAATAGGGTTTTGGTGTCAGGCTGCTAATGACCATGCTGGTTGGGGTATTTTTCAAGGATCTTTCCACTTAATGAGGAATCTGTTGATGCCGGAAGATGCAGCGTTTTGAATATCCTATACTTCTTTGTGATGAAATAATGATGCCCTCAGAGGCTTAAAGTTCCAGGTTATCACTACTTTTTGTATACTGTGATGAGTATTTGGTAGTTTTGTCCTCCCTCTTTTAAACCTATTTTTAGGTGTGTGAAAACTTGACCACCACCAATTAGCTGTATCCGTAAAGTACCAACTTTTAACTGTTTGGAACATAGTGTCCTCCACAAAAAGCATATTTTGCAGTGTGGCCTATAAGAAAAATTCCAAGCCCACATTACCCCTTGTAATTTTATTGGGCCTTCAAAAAGGGTGGGGAAGAAATCTGTGTGCACTCTTGAGATATCCAATTCTTTTGACATTACAAGATGGTGTGAGATGTTACAAAAAGCAGATTGGGAGAGGCATAAAGCTTCAGATGATGTTACAGTCCTGAATTTAGGAGAAGGCTGTAAGTACCCGTCTTTTTCCACTGCCACAGCTGCTTTTTTGTAATGCTTTGCCTGCTTAAGAATTATGTGGAGAACTCAAATGCAAGCATGCATTTTTATGTCATTAATGTTGGCCTCCTAAAGATATCACACCAATAGGAACCTAGAACCATTGTCCTCAGAGATTAAGCACAGCGTGTTTTTACTTAAAGCCATGTTTTGCTTGGATCTTCTTTAAGGTTGTTGAGGTTGGAAACATTTAAACCCTACCTCCCAAACTTAGCAATGTTGAGTAAGTGGCTTGCTTGTGTCAAATTAAAATATTAAATCTGGTCGCATACTGTGAACTATTTAAAATCAGCCTGTTGTAGAAGATGGTGACATTCTACCTTTCCCCCCTCCCCTCAAGAAGTAACCTTAACAATTTTTTGTATGATGTGGTAAAGCCATTTCATTCCATTCTACTTGACCTCAAATCTTTAGCCAGAATGGCCATTGGTACTTGTAATTCAGAAAGGAACTTTTTGAAACTTTGGTTACTGTCATTTAGATTGGGTGCCACTACATCCAAGGTGTAGGCTATGACTTATTTTAGAAGGACCTTCCAAATTCCTTGTTTTGGATTATACCTCCCAGTGAGCAGGCTACCTGTGGGATTCGGGACTTGGATATCCCAAAAGTAACTTCTTTTTTTAACCTTTGGATATGGGATGGGTACTGACAGTGGAGCCAATCCTTTTGTTCTCATTTGAGCATGATAAAGATATATTTGTGCAGATACTAGTCAACGTAAGCAGTGGCCCCAGGTTAGCTTAAGCGCATGCTTTAGAAGCTGAGCTGGATGAAGTCTTCAAAAAGAAATACGTCCGATTAATTTAAATAACAAGCAAATATTATTTTTTTAGTGGAAGCAACATTTCTGGGTGGCTAATAAGAATGGAACACATATTAGCCAGCTCTCTGGGCTCATTGCAGGCAGAGAACAGAGCAAGAGCTATTTTGCTTTAATTTTGCTTTTTAAAAATATTGTATCTGTGTTTAATGCCAGTGGAGCCATTTAGGTTTGCCAGGCTTCTGAGAGACGAGAACAGATTTTAATTAGTGTTACTGTTTAGCACTGCTCATATAACTGAGTTTTTGTGTCCTGCTTCAATAGCCTAATAAACAGCTTGGCTGAAAGAACTCACAACTCTTAAACCCTTAAGCCCCTTGGTTTTCATTTTTTTAAAAAAAAGAAACATAAGTTTCCTTAAGAAATAGGACAGCTAGTTCTAAAGCCTTTGTTCCTTTTCTTCAAATAATAATTGTATGCCGCCAGGTCAATTCTAACTTAAGGTACCTTTCCAGGGTTTCCCAGATAAATACACAGAAATTGTTTACTATTCCCTTCTTCTGGGACTGTGCTGTTGGCCCATGACTACACTGGTTGGCTCTTCTTCCTGGTAGCACAGTGGGGAACTGAACTCCCAACCTCTGGCTCTGCAGCCAGAGACATAAACCTAAACCAGTCTTTTAAATACATGTTTTTTTTTAAACACCAACAACACTGTTGCCACATTGCCACCGTTCTAGTTTCTAAACTGGCACTCAGCTTGGCCAAAGATCAAAGATTGGACTACAATTTCCAGAAATGGCACCTCTTGCAGCAAAATTCTGGGAGGTATATTCCAAACAATTACATGTCCCAGCTGTGACCAAGACTGTTTGCCCATTTCACTCCTTGCATTTCATACCAAAGCAATATCATGGTTTAAGGTTGCAGGCAGCACAATTCTGCTGACATTTTGTCCTAAGAAACCACAGAAATGGGATGGGAGAAGTGTAATGTTCATTTGAAGCTTGCAGTCCATGAATACTGACCTGCAGATCATACACACTCACAGTCTCTGAAATGACACAATATCCAAAATCAATGGTAGCCTGTTTGTCATACAATGCAGGAGAGGTAGGGAGACTTTATCCTCTCAGTTGGTTTAGATTTCAATTCCTAGAATCCCCACCAACATGTCCAGTGAGGAAAGATTAAGGGAAATATAGTTCACAACATCTGGAGGAGTCTTCTCTTCCCTGCAGTACAGCATCATTTACCTGGATGGGCTTAATCGTCTTGTATTTTCCATTCTAAATCTTTCCGTTCTGATCTTTGCAGTTCTGTGAAACAGTGAAGATGATTATTCGGGACCAGAGGAGTGTTCTTGCTACAGCGCTGCTTGGACTGATTTCTATACTCTACTTGGGTCTGGCACCTTCCACTGCTCTCCCTACCATCATTATTCCTTTTATGTTGTGGATGGCTGGCTAATGGAGCTTCCAGAGTTGTACCTGAGATGTCGAATGTATTTATGAAAGTTCAAACACTTTCCCAGTATTGTGTACAGAAGAACATGTGACTTGCAATTGTGTCATGATTTAGATACATGATTGGCCTGAATACGGTGAACAAAGAAGAGCTTACTGTGTAAGCCACAGGGGTTTGTGAAATTCTTTGCAGAAGGCACGCTCAGCGGCGGATGTTTGGGGCTGACCCCCAAGCAAGTGTGCATTGGCAGCAATCCTGAACTCAGAAAATTCTGCTAAGATTAACAGGACTATTGCCCAAGTAAATACGCACAAGGTTGGAATGTGGATGCAACAGGAGATCCGGGTGGAAGACTTTGAGTCTTTAGGCAAGCTTCCTCCAGCCTAATACTCTCCACGTGTGATGGACTACAGTTTTCATCTTCCTCAACCAGCATGGCCATTTGGGTGGGCTGATTGGTGATGATAGAAACATAAGCTAAGCAAGATCAAATCAGTGGCCATCCTGGCCCACTGTTCTGTTCACATCGTGAACAGGGAATGAGCTCAGCTGCACCCTCTGTCTTGTGTTTCTCAGCAACTGGGATACACAGTCCTACTGCCCCCTGATATTGGAGGTGAATCCTTGCCTCCACGAATCAATCTAATCTTTCTTTAAAGTCAACTAAGCCATAGTTACAGCTTTTGACAGTGAGTTCCTTAGTTGAATACTGCAATGTGTGAAGCCATAGTTCCTCTAATCCTGCAGCCTGCAGGCCAGAAGTGGCCCGTGGCACCATTTCATGTGCCCCCCCCCACTGCCTCTACCACACCAGGAAATGTCCTGTGGGGGAGGAAGGGTAAAATGGTAATCCGGCCCCCAAAGCTGCCTGAGGGAGCATGACCTGCCTCTCCCCCTGCTTAAAAAGGTTGAGAACTCCTGCTCTAATCTGGCCACCATCTCAGCCTCGATTGATGACCCAGGTTTCTAGTATTACTAGACCAGAAGAAAAGCAGTTTTACCTATCCACTTTCCCCACGACATGCATAAATATACCTGCCTCATCTTCCGGCCCCTTAGACTCCATTCCCGCCAGAACCTACAGATATCCTAAACACTGTGCAGACTTGTGTTTTTTAAGACTACAATGCCCAGAGTTCCCCAAACATTATAGATACCAAAGACATTTTAGGACTTAGAATCCAAAAACCCTCATCTGCATATACCTCTAGTTGTATAGCTCAACACATGGAGAGGACTGTCTGAAATGAAAGGCAAAGCAAAGCAAGGAAGCTCCTAGTCTCCCGTGATCTAGAATTCCTTCCAGTTCTGCTTTGAAAGCTGATGCAGTTTCTCAAAGAGAACAGTATGCTTTTCCCCTGGGATATTTTCCTTTGAAAAGTCCAAGTGTTTCTCTATACATTTTTTACTGTTCTGTGTTCAAACCAAACTGGCTCGCCTCAGCTCTTTCAGGTTTCCAACAAAAACTAAATTTGCTAAGAATGTATCTTTTTTAAAAACAACAACAACACACAAACCCCCACACCTTCCACTTTTCTGTTTGGGTTTGTATATGAGGCCTGGAAGATTCTGCATCTCCTAAGGGTTCTTGTCCTTGCTAGTAAATGCCAATGGGTCCAATATAACTCATGCCTGGATAGCTTCTGAAGCCATAATATGAGGTTGGCACAAGTGGCTAGCGCACAAAGTATACTGTGTTGGTGGGGCGGGCGGAGGGGGGGGGGAGACATGAAAGGAGGCGGCATGGCCCTTTGATCTTTTCTTCGCAATAAGGCCAAGCAGCATGGAAATAAAAATGCTGCTTTATGGCCTCTAATAGCACTGCTCCTTGTCACCAGATTGGAATTCTCCTGTCATCATCCCGGCCAGGGCCAGACCTGTCCTTAGGCCGGGTGAAAATCATTCTCAATCCAAGAGCTCAAGATAGGTTAGCCTTTTGGGGGGGGGGGGGGCAACAGCTACCAGAATCCCCCAGCCAGCATGCCCAGTGGTAATTGTTAGCTGAGCAATTTGTGGAATTGTGGTCCAGAAAAAGAACCTGTCTAAATTTTGCTCTGGATGAGAGATTTCAGGACATTATTCCACGTAGGGTAGGGGACAATTGTTATTGACATGGAAGCAATGCTAGGCATGCATGTGGAGGAATGAACACATTAGGATGAGTAGGTAAGAAATGGTATCAAAGTCATCTAGTTCAACCCTTAAGTGTCCCCCCACCCCCAATGTCCATTGGAAGTTTATAATCAGGAAGGTCCATGCACTAGCCCACAACTTCATGACTAGAAGGTCACAACTGACCCGGAAGGATTACATATGACCATCCTTCCTAGGAGTCACTGGTTTGTGGCTGAATTTAATGGTTAGAGCAGTATGACAGTGGAACCAACTTCCTCGAGAAGTGGTGAGTGGTGCAACATTGGAAGCATTCAAGAGAGAGTTGGGCAACCATCTGTCATATCTGCTTTGATTTAGATTCCTGCAATGAGCAGGGGGTTGGACTTGATGGTCTAAAAGTCCCCTTCCAACTCATTGATTCTGTGATTTTATGAGCATGTATGACTATTTTCATCCAAGGAGCAAGGGTATCCTTTGGAATTTGCGCTTCAGGTTCTCATTGGCCTTAAGTGAGATAGTCAAGCAGCTGCCTCAACTAGCAGGATGGAGGGGCAGCCCAGAATCCAAGAAGGAGGAAGGGAAAGCTGGCCTGGGATGTGTTGAATAGTATAGAACAGTTATAAATGGTAGTTCCAGAAATTCATGGCAGGTCCTTGTGCCCATCTCAGAGGTGAGTTGGAAAGAAACTGCAGGCTACTTTGGTTTCAAGCCACACCTAAGGTAGAGCTGATCCTTAGATTCCCCTCCTAACTCCTCAAACAAAGAAATGGCAGGTAACACACACACACACTGGAGTGTACAGGGCACCATGGGAAGGTGCTGGACAGGGAGTGGGGGGCACCTGGGGGGGGTGCTGGGGGGAATCCCATACATTGCTATTGGTGCCTCAGGGTGCCAGAGGCGAGGGTGGATTGGGACAAAGTCCAATATAACAGCATGCACCTGCCCCCCCCCACACACACACACACACATTGCTTTCTTTTGAAATAGTTCCAATTTGGATGGAGAATGGGGCAATGCAAAAATCTTTCTTGACTGTTCATCAGTTATATCAGACAAAGTGGTGCTGGTTGATCAGTGTTCTCTCATTCCAGGTTTCCCTGGAGGTGAAGAAAAACTTTGGGGTTTGTTGGTCTCAAATGTGCTATTTAATTATGTAGTAATAATGGAAGTCTGATGATGGTGAGGCAGGACTGGAATCCCCAAGCAGACAATCTTTCAGGCCTCAGACTTCCAACCTCACTGCTGCTTTGAAGCCTTTTCTTTCAACAGTCAGTCTACACAAAGCTTGGAAAATATATTTTTGGCTTACTACTCTCAGTGGCAGTATTAGCTGGGGCATTTGAGGAGAATGGGTTTTTTTATTGTGTTCCATCATGTCAAATCTGACTTATGTCGATCCTTTTCAGTTTTTTGTTTTTTAAAGATAGAGAGTGATTTACATTCTCTTCTTCTTGGGGCATCTTGGGACTATGCATTTTGCTCAAGGCCACAAAAGGCTGTCTCTTCTCTCAGGAACCACAGTGGGGAATCAAACTCCCAGCCTCTGGCCCCTGAGGCAGATACTTAGCACATTGAGCTATCCAGCTGACATTTGAGGCAATACAGTCCAAAAAAGTAACCTTTCCAAGCCATTTTTGCCCAGCTACACCTTCTCTACTGCTTCATCTCTTCTTTCTCATCCGCCCTTTACTTTTCCCACTTTCTCTTCAACCCTATTCAGGCATTCTGCAATAACATAAAAATGGACACAGGAACAAATGGGCAGGGCAGGCCTAAATGCACCCTTTGTCTTGTGTTTGCTTTAACATCATTGCAGAATGTCTGTATAAGCTCAGGGATGACCAACATTGGTGTGCCAGGTGTTCTTGGACTTCGATTCTGATACCCTGATCAGCCTGAGTGCTGATCAGGGCTTCTGGGAATTGAAGTCCAATACCACCTAGAGCGCCAAGGTTGGCCATCCCTGGCATAGGGCTTCCATTTACCCAAGTATCCTCCATGCCCACTTGCTCTCCATTTTAATGTGCATGTACAATCTTCTATTATTACTATTTTAGTTTCTACTATTTCTTCCCCTTCTCCAGCCTACCATGCTTCTTTTCAGCTCGATATGAGAAGAGGGGGGTGGCCAAAAATGAGATGGCTAGATGGTATTGTAGACACAATGGGCACAGAGCTGGGTGGGTGAGGAGGATGGTGGAGAATAGGGGTGCCTGGCGTGTGGTGGCCTATGGGGTTGCAAAAAGTCGACATCGACTGTGCGACTGAACAACAACAAAAATGAGGTCCCTACCCCAAAGTCTGGATATGAGATCCCTACTCCATATCTTTTTCTTTCTTTTTTTTCTGCTTTAAGGAACAGTAAACCCTAGCAAAGAGCTGTCTCTGCTCTTTTTTTATCTGAGAGATTATAATTGTGAATTGATTCATCACAATCATACTTTCAAGGGAAGGAAAGAATATATATAGGGCTTTTTTGGGTTTACTTTGTGAGGAGGCAGCAAAGTACAGTGGAACTCCGGATAATGACGGTACCGGATAACGCCAAATCCGCATAACGATGCGTTTGTTATGCACCACGTGATGCTCCGCATAACAAAAACACACACACCAAAAAACGTTATGTGGGGCATTTAGTATCGATGCTCCAGATGACTACAACTTTTTTGTCCTTATCTCCCATAGGGACCACATAGCGTCAAAATCCGGATAGCGTTGCACTCCGTGGAACGGAGATTTGTCGTTATCCAGAGTTCCACTGTATCTGTAAAAGGCTGGAGGAAAGTAGAAAACTTAAAACTCAATCCCCTACCTCTAAAACAGAGGTGGGTATGCAAATGGTGATACTGATGAAATTCCATGCTATATTCTCATCACTTCTGTGTGCCTCTAATGGTGGCTCCTTCCATGCCACACAGTGTGCTTTCTTCTGCCTTGGGGAAAAGTAATTATCTTGTGTTCCATCTATGGTACATTGTGTAATGTTTTCAAGCTCCAATGAAACAATGTGATTATTAAAAAAAAATCTCACTTGAAAGCTTGTCTAGTTTGGTTTGGAAATCACACTAGAGTGCTTTGCGCAGTGCCTGTAATCAAGTCAGGAACACTGAATTATAAACCAACTAAGGAAACAGAATGATAAAAAATTTAGTTAAATGAACAACAATTCCTTGCCCAGCACTCCCATCAACCTATCTCAAGCCTAACTTAAAAGACTGAGCTAATGGTATGGATGACTGTCATGCTTGGATACTTGGCATAGTTGTAACTGACCAAAGTTCCAAGCTTGCCTTTTTTTTTTTACAAACTACTGATTGTCCAGACAGCCTTCCCCAAACCTAACATACAGATGGTGGGCTACAACCTTCATTAGCTCCAGATAGCATGGGTCTGCTGGTTAGGAAATAAGGTTGTTATAGTCACACACTACAGGAAGTCACATGGCAGGTTGAAAGTCACTGGCCTAAAGAGAAAGAAGCATTGATCTGCATCATTTAATGTATATACATAGCCTTACCTTCCATCTGAGCACATGTTCCAAAAGAGCTAATCTGATTTTTGGAATGTATCTCATCCCCGCTAGGTGACAGCCTTGTTGAGGAGTGGGGGCTTGAGCAGACTAACTAGGCAGTGTTGCCCATCTCTTGTCAATAATGTTAGGCCGGGACTAAGACTCACTAAAGTATCTTCCGTCGGATTCCTTGGGCAAGGTGAAAGCAGAGGCCATATGTCATGGTCTGTCTAGCCAGCCGCTGACATGATATAGTAAAGGTCACACTTGTTCAAAAGCCAGTCGTATCCGACTCTAGGGATCAGTGCTCATCTCTGTTTATAGCCAAAGAGCCAGCGTTGTCTGCATCTGTAGATGTTTCTGTCGACATGTGGCAGGAACGCCTCAACACCAGAGTGCACGGAATGTTGTTTACCTTTCCACCAAAGTGGTCCCTATTTATCTACTTGTAATTTCTAATGGATAAGGCATCAGCCTCCGAAGCTGGGGATCGTGAGTTCGAGTCCCATCTGGGGTGCCATTGTGTAGTGATGAATACACACACGCCAGGATGTGGGTGCAAGGAGGCAGAACAACCAACAGAGGAAGCCTGCCCTTATTTATTCCTAAAAACTTAAAATCACATGTACCTAATGCAGTTACGTGATTTTCACAAACTACAGGTCATGCAATACGGTCAATCTTCTAGGGAATAGGTGAAAGCATAAGAAAGCATACACTGCATACACTTTATTTATCTGGCGACAGATTGTCTGGGCCCGCTTGACCTAACCTTTCACACATACATGTCATGCAGGCTTCTACCGGATTTTACTGGAGCCTGGTTTACAGGTTTTTTCCAGAGGGCCAGAAAGATTAGAGAGAGCTAAAGAGGGCAAAGGGATGTTGTACCATCTTCCACCAGGCAACCATTGAAAGGCTGAAACCCTTCAATGTTATAATGGACCCTATTGGTCCAAAAGCTTCCTTTTGGAAGAGTAAAAAATCTTAAAGCAGTTACCATTAAACTAATATAATATAATAGCTAATATAAGGTTATTTCCAACACTTTCGAACTGCCAGGTTGGCAGGAGCTGGGATAGAGACTGGAGCTCATTCCGTTGTGCAGTACTCAGGTATTGAACTCCAACCTTCCAGCCTTCAAGTTCAGCATTTTAACCACTTGAGCTACCACAGTCCCGCAGCATGATATCCAAATGCCTAAAAAACCTCATGCAGATGGACTTGATTTCCCAGGTCCATTTGCATGTGTGGAATGTCGTCGTGGAGATGTCTACCATTGCATGGACTCCTCGCTGAGTAACGACTCCAAGGTATCCAAGGTATCCAATTTTCTCCAACCTGAAATACTCAAAGATTGTTATACAGTGGCCATGATTTTGTGAACAATCTGTTTGTTAAAAAGTGAATTGGTTTCTATGGCTGGGGCAGTGGCAATGGGAGCTCGTCAAAAGAACAGATCTGGAGTGAAATACATTCTGACATGCTTCAAGGATATTGTTCATGACCCCACCAACATGGATTAGAGCACCCAGGAAGTAACTGCTGACATACTGTTAGCCCAGTAGTGTGATTTCCAATATGGATAAGGTAACTTCTGGGATGATAGCTCCCTAGATCCTTTGGGAGATTCTGGAGATCATAATGCAAAAAGGACGTTCTCTAAGAGATGTAATTTCCACACACTTGATGGTGATACTCTGGTAAACCACAAGCTATTCAGGATTGTGTTGCTAGCCCAAATGTGAGTGTAAGGGAACACAGGGCTGGCATAAGTGAATATTTTGCCAACAGCTGAGTTTTAGGTTGTTGTTATTTTGTCTCTCTCCATCGCCAATAGGTTTTTTTTGTTTCCAGTATTTAAATGTGTGACTGTTTTGAATGTGTGAGTTTCTTGTTAGCCGCCCAGAGTAGGAAAATATCCTAGATGGATGGGGTATAAGTATAATAAATGAATAAAAATAATTGGGGACTCAGGGTTAAAACAGCCATTCATGGCAGAAAAACACTGCTGATACATACTCTTCCCCTTCCTTCCTCCTCAGGATTAAAACACCAAACTGGGAGATGCTGTAATTTGGACAAGTTGGAAGTGGAATCAATAGGGGGTTATAGACATGTTTTATTGGGAGACAAAGCTTTCCCTCTAGTGCATCAATACTCTTTTTAAAAAATTTAGAAGGCTTTGTGAAATGAGTAGAAGATGGCAGCAGAGGTATTTGGGGGTGGGTGGGTAGACAAGCGCAAGGAGACAGACTGCCACCATGGGAATAAGGGGGAGATTGGCTCTCCCTCCTGTTCCACATTCTACAGTGCTGTCATTTTCCAAATAAGATAAATGGCCTCCATCGATCATTTCCCAGTAGCCTTCAGAGCAGCTGTAGGTCTAGTTGGCTTCTAAAGCACATTTTGCCTCCAACTGGGAAGGAGTTATTGTTGACCTGAGGGAGGTGCTCTTTTGTGAATGAAGTTGCTAGGATTTAACCATTTGCATAATGGCTTGTTATCATCACAAAACTCAGCCATGCATCATTCACTTTCCCCTAATGATGGAATTAAGAGTAGCCATTTGGAAGAAACAGGCAATTGTCAGCTAAACAGGAATCAAAATAAGGAACTAAAAAAAACCACAGTCGCACAGCCACTATAAATTTGCTCCTTAGTATAGAGTAGATTCTATTACCAACTTTATCCATTCATTCTTTCATTCATTGATGCACTGATGAAGCATAACATTCCCAATCCAAATCTTGATTTGGAAGCCCAGGTCTTCAGTGATTAACACTGGAAATATACAAATAGATATGGCCTTTCCTCTGTTCGTCTGAAGTGGATAAACTATTCAGTCTTTTAGGAGGAGAATATGCCTGCTCTGTTTTAAATGTACAGAAGTATTTGTGTTACATGCCTTCAAAATAATAATAAAAGAGAGATCTGCTGACAATTTAAGAAAAGCAGATTGATTTTTAGATGAACCTTTGTCCTTTTTGAGGGGATTAAAAACTCTCAAGTTTTAGAAGAATGGGTGAAACATTTTGTATAGAATGTTTATACTCTTTATACTTTGGTGGTTT
Source organism: Bradypodion pumilum (assembly GCA_035047305.1). Classification (NCBI taxonomy): domain Eukaryota; kingdom Metazoa; phylum Chordata; class Lepidosauria; order Squamata; family Chamaeleonidae; genus Bradypodion; species Bradypodion pumilum. The sequence continues at coordinate 206,893,899 of JAWDJD010000005.1, read as the reverse complement.
CCAAAAGACAAATATGGGCTCATCCTTCTAAGATTGTTTGCCTTGGTAGCTGCTATGAAACAGACATAGAGAATAAATGTCACTCTAATTGAGAAATCCTTTGACTTTCAGGGTAGATGCAGAATTTGTATTAGAAAGGAAATATTCAAATATTTATCTGTTGATAATGATCTGTTTTGTCTTGATGAGTTTTGGTAATTTGTATGGAATAGCATACGTTACAGATGTGTCTTTAGGCATGAAACAGTTAACATTTCAGATAATTAGCACAAAGGCTAGAGGGTGTAATCCAGTCCCCCACCCTATCCCATTAGTTGCATGAGAGTCACATGAGGTAGGACATGTCACTATTTCCCAAGCAAGTGCCTAATTCTGTGATTTTCCAGCTCCTGCCTTCCCGGCATCACAACAGTGTTCCAGCACTTTTGCCTTGGGGAAAGAGACTTAGTAAAGAATATTGACCATTGAATTACCTTTGCTGTATATGACTTCACCGCCATATTGTCAAAGCATTGAGATTGGTGAGTCCAGGTGAAACCATTCTCTGTGGTTATGATGTAGAGCAGTCAATCACAAAACTGCTCTCAGCCTTCCCTTCCCTCTCCTCTCCCCCACTTTGGCGTGTCTCCAATTTTTGGAGACACACACAGTGCTGGCTCTTCGGCTTTGGAACAGAGATGAGCACTAAACCCTAGAGTTGGATACTACTGGCTTTTGAGCAAGGGAAACCTTTACCTTTTACTAAAAATCCAAATTGCCATCCAGTCATCACAAAAGTGCAGATCCAGAACACTTGAGAGGAGTCGTGTTTCAATTCAGACATCTGAATCTTATCTGAATTGGTTCAGAATTTAGAATTTATTTGAGTCCAAAGCATGTTGCTATGCACAACAAGGCATATTAATGGATATAGTAGCTTCTTAGGAGGAGCCCATTTTATTTTGTTGCTGAGGAGCAGAGCAAGTTGCATTGCTAAAGGCACATCTGTCCCTGGTGCACAAAGCTGTCAACATCTGGGCACGTTTTACTTCCGCTTCCGGGAGAGACGAGGGCGGCGTGGGCCGGATAAATCACAGTAAACCCATTTGTGTGGATTCACGGGGGCTTGGGCTTCTGGGAGTTGAAGTCTAAGAACATCTGGAGTGCCAAGGTTCACCATCACGGCCATATGGTAAAGTCACCTATCTAATAACCTTCTAAGAATCAGAGGAAGAAGCAGGTTCCCACAGGTCACGCATTCACTGTGTCTTGCATAAAGTAAATTATATTTGCCAGCAATTGTTGCTGGCAGCATTAAAATTGTGCAGGGCTATACAATATTATATACTGTACTGTATAATACTGCCACCCACTGGTTAATCAGGAACCATCTCTACAGCCCCAGATTTCATTACTGTGAATATTGCTTGGTTCCAGGTGTTACCATATTATTATTGGGGCTGTATATTTGAGAGTGCTGTGACCAAGAGAAAGGTCCAAACGTCCTGTCATCCCAGACCTTGTTCATGAATGCCATAACGGATTTTCCACAGCTTGTCAGGCCATAATGAATGTATCCTTGGAAAATGGAACACAGTGGTGAGAATGAGAACGGCACATGGCACCAAATATTGGATTTATTTTATTTTATTTTTTAATTTATTTTATTGTTAAATTTCTATACCGCCCACTCAGCCAAAGCCGACTCCGGGTGGTTCACACAGTGGGTAAAAACAGATAAAACAAATAAAAACAGATAAAAACCAGCAATAAGAACCCACTCCTAACAAGAGAGGGGTGCTGGAACCAAAGAAACCGTGGGGCAGGCATCCTCCCCTATATTAACCACCCAATGGAAGCCACCCCTCCACCTGCACCCCAAACTTGGCCCGCCAGCCAGGTTTTTAGTTCTTTTCTAAAGGGCAACAACTCCGTCTGGAGACGCAGTTTCACAGGCAGGAGGTTCCAAAGGGCCGGTGTGGACACAGAGAAGGCTCTCCTCCTTCTGCCAGAGAGGCGAGCCCCCCTGGCTGATGGCACTATTAGAGAGCTCCTCCGTTCCGCTCTGGTTGGTTGGACGGACAGACGTCCTTAGGGCAATGTGGTCTCTAAGGTAACCTGGCCCACTACCATATAGGGCTTTAAAGGTGAAAACCAGCACCCTGAATTGCACCCAGAGGCAAACGGGTAACCAGTGCAGCTCCCGAAGAAGTGGTGAGGCATGGGCATAACGTCCACACCCCATCACCACCCGGGCCGCCGCATTCTGGACCAGCTGCAGCCTCCGAATGGTCATCAAAGGCAGCCCCATGTAGAGTGCATTACAATAATCTAGTCTGGAGGTCACCAGAACATGAGTGACCATGAGCAAAGAGTCCCGGTCCAGGAGCGTGCACAACTGGCGAATCACCCGAAGTTGGGCGAAGGCCCTCCTGGCCACAGCCGCCACCTGTTCTTCTAGCAGCAGCTGTGAATCCAGGACGACCCCAAGTTCCGCACCGGGTCGGTCTGGGACAAAATAGCCCCATCCAAAACCAAAGATGGTAGCTCCCGGGATAGCACAGGACACCCCCCCCCCCATCCACAGCCACTCAGTCTTACCAGGATTCAGCTGTAACCCATTCGCCCCCATCCAGACCCTAACCACCTCCAGACAACTGGAAAGGACTTTGACTGCATCACTGGGGTCCCCACGGGCCGAGATGTACAACTGTGTATCATCCGCGTACTGGTGGTACCGCACCCCGTGGGAACGGATGATCTCACCCAACGGCTTCATGTAGATGTTAAATAGGAGAGGAGAGAGTACCGAACCCTGAAGCACCCCATATTTTAGGGACCTAGGACTGGACTTCTCGCTCTCCAACCACACCAACTGGGTCCGGCCCCTCAGAAATGAGGAAAACCAGGACCATACCGTGCCCTAGATCCCCAATCCTCGGAGCCGTTCCAGAAGGATACCGTGGTTGACGGCATCGAAAGCGGCTGAGAGGTCAAGAAGAGCAAGGACGGACGGATGACCGCCATCCCGCTCTCGCCAGAGATCATCCATCAGCGCGACCAATGCAGTCTCAGTACCATATCCAGGTCTGAATCTTCATGGATACATGAAGGATATCATAGTCCGCTCTGCTAAGCTTAATGAAGAATATCTGACAGGAATATACTGGCAGAGTTCTTCCCCCTTTAAAATAAACTTTGGAAATTAACTAAAATACCTTTCATGTTGAATTTTGTTTTATATCACTTCTCACACAAACTGTTTTAGAAGTAGCATTTTATCTAATTCTACAGAAAAGGAATAGGGGTATTGTTGGAGCTCAAAATATTACTCCTGAGCTTTCAAAAAGTGAGCATTCCTGCTCTTGTACTTTTGGATGATGGCTATTAATATTATTTTGTTTATTCTTATTGGAAGAGCATGTTTATGCTGATATCATTTCTTGTATCTGCTTTGTGCTCTTTTGAAATGTTATCACTGTGCTTTCATCCTATTTGTTTTTCTAATAGCTTGCAGTGTTCAGTTTAATCACTAAATTCTAAAGAGTTCTTGTAGTTGCTATTTCGATTAAAACTTAGATTAAATGACTGGTTTATGACAATTGATGACTTTTTAAAACTTTGTACCAGGATTGAATTTTCTTGTTATTAGGTGCCATCAAGTAACTTCCACCTTATAGTGACTCTCTGAGAAATCTCCAACATGTCCTGTCCTCAACAGCCCTGTTCAGCTCTTGCAAACTCACAGCCATACATCACTACTGGGAGAGACTATCACTTTAACTATGCAGACTATTTTCGGCAGGGTGATATCTCTACTTTTTAATACAGTACGCTGCCTAGATTAACCATTGCTTGTCTCCCAGAGTTACTGTCTTTTTATTTCATGGCCACAATCACTGTCCACAGTGATCTTACATCCCAAGAAAGTAAAATCTGTCACTGCTTTAATTACTTCCCCTTCTATTTGCCCAGAAGTGATGGGGCTGGATGCCATGATCTTGGTTTTTTGATGTTGAGTTTCAAGCCAGCTTTTGTACTCTCCTCTTTCACCCTCAAGAGGCTCTTTAGATCTTTTTTAATTTTCTACCATTAGGGTGGTGTCATCTGCATATCTGGAAGTGCGGTGGCTCAGTGGTTAAGAAGCTCACCTTGTTATCTGGAAGGTTGGCAAGTCTGCATTTTGAGACCCGGGTACTGTACGACGGAATGAATGCCTGTCTCTGTCCCAGACCCTGCCAACCTAGCAGATTGAAAGCAAGAAATTGCAAGTAGATAAATAGGGACCACTTCGGTGGGAAAAGATCTTGGGGACCTGAAAGGAGCCTCCTTCGGGCGTACCTGAGTGGAGTTTCTCCAGCAACAATCCTTTCAACCCAGAATAACTTCTGAGAATAAATTATTATATCTATATATCTCAGGTGAAATATCAGGCTGATATTTCTCCTGGTTATTTCAATTCAGGATTATGCTTCATCCAGCTCTGCATTACACCTGATGTACTCTGCCTAGAAGTTAAATAATATACAGCCTTGTCATACTCCTTTTCCTATTCTAAACAGATCAGTTGTTCCATATTCAGTCCTAACTGTCACTTCTTGACCTGCATACAGGTTTCTCAGAAGACAGGTGAGGTGGTCTGGTACTCCTATCTCTTTAAGGACTTTCCACAGTTTATTGTGGTCCACACAATCTTGAAAAAGGTGGACACTTCTTCATCTGGCAACTTAACTGTGACCGTCAAGGCTCCAATGGAGTCTATCTTTCTGAAGGTATTGCTCTCAGATACATTGACACATTCAAACTTCTTCATCCCGTTAACTCCTGGAAACTTGTACGGATGAGCATTTAAGTTTGGCCAACGACAAAGGCAAGAAGATGGGATTATTTTGTTTAAAGTTTGACCTAGACACGAAAGAAGAACTCTGTTCAAGTATGCAGCGAAGGGTAGGGATGAATTTAAGCATACATACATTTCTATAACCCCCTCAGGGATGACTTTAGGGGTACAGAAATATATGGCTTTGGATTTTTGGTTCAAAGGTTAGGAAGGGAGACTTGAACTAAGAAGGAACAGAGCAAAGAAAAAAAATTAAGGCTTTTGATTAGATGTCTGAGTAAATTCCTAACAGAAACAAGTAAAAAGGAAGCAATAAGATTGCAGGAAAAAGCTTAAACACTGGAGAGAGTATGTATCTGTACATTTGGAAAGACTCCAAAGACAATCAAACACAAGAAGTGAGCTTCCCCTGAAAAGTCTATTTCTGATATTAAAGAGAAGGAGCCCTTTGAAAGTATTTGGAGCCTAAAGGTTTATTTTCAGTACTGAAGGGAAATGGGCAGAGCTCATTCCTGGCTAATTTTCTCTACTTTAATAGCACAGTTTAAACAGGGTATGCGTGCAATATTCAGGTTTTTTTTAACGCTAAAGACTCTTGAGGACTGTGTTGATCATTCAGAGTTAGAACCTTTAATCTTCCTCACCACTAAAGCATGGTTGCAATGCCTAGAAACCGTCAGCCACTATGTTTGGAAAAGTTCCTTTTTTAAATTACATCTCCCAGTATCGATCCTGATGGAAGTCTTCCTTGACTATACAGGTATATATCAGAGTAAGCAAAACAATAAAAAGACAAAAAAAATGTTGTGGCACCTTAAAGACTAACTCCTGTATTTTAATGTTAGCTTTTATGGATCAAGTTCACTTCGTCAGACCTAAGAGTGAGACTTCATTGTATTACACCAGCTACAGAGATACCTGGTGGGGCAGTAGCAGTTAAAACTGCCGTATTGTAGCCAGAACGTTGGGAGTTTGATCCTAACAAAGATTCAAGGTCGGCTCAATCTTCCATCCTTCCCAGTTCAGTAAAACGAGTATATAGCATGTTGGGGGCAAAATGCTAATTAACTTGTGGCATTACCTGTCAAGTTTCGGGAAATTTCTGTCAAACCCCCATATTTTACACTCTCCCACCGTCATTCCGTATTAGTTAGACTGCAATTAGACTGGAGGCCAGCACAGATTAAGCATAGCTGTCCAGTTTCCCATTTTGGCTAGGAAATTTACCTTATTTGACAGAAATTTCCAGAAACTTGACAGGTATCCGTTGTGACCCACCCAGAGAGTGCACTAAGTGCTATGGGGCAGTATTTAAGTGTAGTTGCAATTGCAAAAAAGTGGTACACAGTGGTCGGCCAGTGTAACAGTTAAATTTGCACATCAGTGTGGCTTTTTACAACCGATAAGACTACCCCTGGATTTTTTTATTTTATTTTTTTGGAATAGCAGCCGTGTTAGTCAGCGTTTCAGGCATTATCAAAGAATAAACAAAACAAAAAACGCTGTAGCACTTTAAAGACTGTTATATTTTAATGTGAGCTCTCGTGGATAAAGTCCACGAAAGCTCACATCAAAGTATTAACAGTTAGTCTTTAAAAGTGCTAGTGTTTTTTGTTTAGAAGATCCCACCACCCTGAGTGGGGATTTTAAGATTTATTGTCAGTGAACTGTGGTTCGGTTGAGAGTTGCAGTAGTTCAAAAAGTAACCGTTTCCCTGGGTGGGGCACATTATTAACTGGAGACTAAGACCCCCTGCAGTGAGCTGAGGGAGTATTTCTCTTTCTCCCCCTCCTCCCAAATAATAATTGAGCGGGTTTCGCGCCGTCCGTTGGGACAAACGTCTCCTTCGACAGCGTTCTTTCCCTCCCCCCGCCCCCCGCAACTAACGACACTCCCCCGACCACGCGCCGACTCTTTAAAGCCATGCTTCCAAACGGCCCGAAGCAATAAAGAGCTGGGGGGGGGGTGTCCTCAGTTCGAGGAGGGCGCGCGCTGGGCGGGGTGGGGGTGGAATGTGGTGTTAAGTTTGTGATTGGCTAGCGGCGCCCGTCAATCTTATGCACAGTTATAAAAGGCACGGTTGTGTTAAGGGTGGGGGGCGGGAGAGAAGGCGGGAAGTATAAATCTGGGGCCCTCGCGCAGGCGTGCGCGCGCACGGCCCGGCTTGGGAAGTGGCGCGTGCGCGTCTGCCCGCCCGCCCGCGTGCCTTGCGTTGGTGAAGGGGCGTGGGCGGCCGCCCCAGGTGGAAAAGGAGAAGGAAGGAGGGACCGAGTTCGACTCCTGCCTCCTCCGTCCTGATCTTGAGAGTGCCTGCCGTTTGTCCTCCTCGACGACTGGGAGTAGTGGAGGAGGAAAAAGTGTCTCCTCTTTCTCCCGAGCTTGCTCTTGGTCTCTTTCTTTCCCTCTCAAAGGCGGCTGGGCGAGCGTGGAGAGCGTCGCCGCACCCTCGCCACGTTGTGGTAAACGAAGTAGCTTTAAAAACAATAATAATAATCGTGTGAGAAGCACACAAAGGTACTTTCCGGGTTGAAAGGATTTTTTTTTCCCTGATGAAACTTCGCTCAGGGGACGCCTCAACGAGGCTCCTTTCATATCCCCAAAATCTCCCCCCCCCCCAAGTGCTCCTTACAATTTCTTGATTTCGAAAGGCTAGGTTGGCAGAAGCTGGGACAGGGACGGGTGCTCATTCTGCCATGCAGTGCTCGGGTCTCGAATTGCCCACGTCGCCAACCTTCCAGCTAACAAGGCCAGCTTAACCACTGAGCCACCGCAGTCCCTGGCAACGAACGAAGTAGCTCATATCGTACCCCAAACCACCCCGAGTTTTGTCTCTTTGGGGCGAGTAGGGGTGTGTGTGTGTGTGTGTGGCAAATTGCGTCCCTTCTCTACCGTTGAAGCCTCACAAAGTCTCAAGAGACAGAAATTACAAATGGCGGGGGAAAGGGAAAGAGCGGGTCCTGTACAGTATAAGGTACGAGGGAGGTCGAGGTTTGGAAATAGGCTTAATAGGGAATTTGAACGTGAACTCATTTCCGTGTCTAGGTCAGACTTTAAGACTGCCAAAATGAAGCCACCTTTGGGTGAGCTCCTTCTTCCGCCTGACCCAGTGTGAGAAACATTAGCCGGTACAACAAGGTGGCCGTTGCCCCGGGTTCGCACCCCCCTCCCCCCATTGTGGTTCAAAAATACAGTACCACAGTCTTCGGGGAGGTGAAAGTTTGGAGAGATTAAAGAGGCGTTTTTCTCTTTTTCCAAGTCGCGAATCTAACCCGAAATAATTGAATTTCGGATGGAGAGAAGGAAGGGTGAGAAAGCGACACGGAAAAGCAAATTTCAAGCAAGCTGCTATAGGGAGTAATGGGGAGAGAATGAAGCAGGCCAAGGACTAAAGTTCGAGGAAAGGGGAGAAGCCAACGTGAAGGCCTGACAGGCAGAGAAGGCCCTTTCTGTTGGAAAGAAGGAGAAGTGGCTATAGATTATAAAGTACAATTTGTAACCCCTCTGGGATTTCCTATAATTTGTTTTTGGCCTCTGCCAGTCCAAGAATCCTAGTTGCACAAAACCTTTTTGTTTTATAATCCTAGAAGCGCCTTGTCTGGAAGGATAATGGCACTGAGATGCAAGTGCTTTACTTCTTGTTTGCTTTGTTAGAGGTTGTCACAGGAATAACTTGTCCACTCTTTGGGGTGTTTTAGTAAAGGTAAAGGTCACCCTTGCTCGAAAGCCAGTCGTATCCGACTCTAGAGTTCAGTGCTCATCTCTGTTTCAAAGCCGATAGAGCCAGCGCTTTCTGCTTCTGCAGACATTTCCGTGGTCATGTGGCAGGCATGACTAGGCACCAGAGCGCACGTAGCGCTGTTTCCTTCCCACCGAAGTGGTCCCTATTTATCTACTTGCAATTTCTTGCTTTCAAACTGCTAGGTTGGAAGGAGCTGGGACAAAGACGGGAGCTCATTCCGTCCTGCAGTCCTCTGGAATCGAACTGCTGACCTTCCGCCTCCCAGTCAGCGTCTTAGCCACCTGAGCCCACTGCAGATTGCCATCTGCAATGTTTTAGGGCCAGATTGATCCATGATTTTAAAAATGCATGTACACACATGCTGAGATAAATGTACTTTTCCCCAACCTGCAGTGTTTTAAACCCATGTCAAAGGATTCTTTTCTCAATATAAGTGTGCACAGGAGATGGGATAGAAGAGAATGAAGATGCTGCTTCCTGCGTGAACTCTAGATGATGCCACTACGTAATTAGAAATTTAAATACTTAGATTGCTGTTTTGGTGCATTGCTCAGATCCCAGTTAAAAAAAAAATCCTGTCAACTTAAGCAATGCATCAGCACAGCAAGGGTGGGGTGGGGGGCCGGACACACATGCAGTAACACTACTGTACTGTACTGTACTTCCTATTACCAATGGAAGTAGATGGGGTCCAGAGAAAGAGCCTCCTTGAAGACTAGTATTTTAGAACCACAATCTGGTATACCTTGGTAACGGCAACCTTGTGTTACTGGCTGGCTAATCTTTCTCACACTAGGTCAGGTGAAAGGAACTGCTGAATGAACTCACCAAAAGGTGCTTTCATTTTGGCAGTTTCACGTCTGGTCTACACGGAATGTAAGTAGATCATGAGGACTTCTCTGCAAATAATTGTAGTGTCTTGTGTTAGGGAGGGTCAGGTTTATTTCATTTGTGCTCTCTAGATCATCTTCTGGTTATGTAAAAAATATTCTGACAGGCATAAAGACAGGTACGTTTACAAAGATATGAATTGTCTGTGTACTGTAAGTTAAATTTAGTAACCATGATGTCTGTAACAGCAAATTTCATGTTCACCCGTTTGTGGTGTTTAGGAGTACAGTATGCCTAAAAGGATTTATGTGTGAGTGAGAGATGAAGGGGATCCTCTATTAAGTTTGCCAAATGCTTCTCCACTTCAGTCAAGCCGAGTTCTGATGTCTGGGGGTAAAAACCTGGGTTCACATGGTGTGGGAGTCATAAGTGTGGTAAAGCGATTGTTTAGCAATTTCATTTGTGTACTTTTTCAAATAAAAAATAGGCTTCATTTGGTTATATGTAAACACAAGTGGTTTAAAAATATAGCTATTGCCATCAGACATGATCTTTTTCCTTCCTCTCTGTTACTTGAATAGTCAGTAACTGCTTGTACAGTACTTCAAAGTTGTTTTATTCTTACCTACAGGTATTCATTCTGTCAGATTTCTTGGTCTTGGATAGTTGAGGCACAGCAGAAATCCATTTATGCTCCTTCTGGACAGAGAAGTTTGTATGAAAATTGAAACTTTCTAAAGGCTACATAGCACACTCTTAATCATTTATACAACACTTGACTCTTGTGATGTAAGTTTTCATCATAGTTCATTATAAACTTACTGGGAAGTGCTATGTTAAATTAACTTTATGTCCATGATATTAGAATATTGTTTAAGTACGGGGTTATCCAGACTGTCACTAAATGTATGCTTGGATTTTCCGGAAATGCACTGTTTCCCATTCAAAGGGAAAGAACAATGTTGTCATTTGGTGCACTCTTCCTGTCAGAATGGGAACTGGCTCTTTGAATCTTAATTCAACACATTCCCTGATTGTTGGCAGACAGGAGGAGTAAAGTATTTTTTAAAGTCTTCTAGATTTTCATTGAAGTGATACATTACTTTGTTTAAATTTAAATATATATATATGTCTGTGTATTTCTGACTGAAATGGCACTTGAGTGCTGAAATGGAATATAGGAGCACACCCAAAAAATTGACCCTTCTGACAGGGACTCAGATTGCAAATGTGAGGTGTGTGTGTGTGTGTAACACAAGACTAGTACCTCTTGGATATGCAACGTGTAAATGATTTTTTTTATTTTTTAAAAAGTGGAGTAGCCCACTCCCAATTAACCCAGAGTGTGGCCTTATTGTACAACCCCTAACTCAATTCTAAATTGTCTCAAAAATTAGTAGTTTCAAAAGACTGCTTCCCAATTGCTCATTTCCCGGTGCGTCTTGAATACAAGAATGTATTGAGTGTGCTAAAACATATTTTTCTCTAATAAAAAAGCCATGTTATAGATATACCAGTAAAAGGCATAATTATTGGTTCACATGTGTGTACTGTTTAGAATGTACCTAATGTGTGAGAATGAAATTGAATTAAAGTTTTAAGTGTTAGAGTGTCACATTAAGAGAAAGATTAAAAATGTAAAAATATGCTGCAGGTCTTTGTTAATAGTGTTTGTTCAGTGGAGGCAGTTTGGATGGATTCCCTTGAACAAAACAATCAATACTTGCTGTTATTTTATTATTTATACAGTTTCTATTTATTGTTGTATTCACTGCCACTCGGTATCACCAAAAAATGAAATATTTGATTGTTTTAACTTATTTCTTCATAACAACTTATCAAAATGACAATAACAAATATACTGTATTTTCAGAATTATGGTTTAAGCAAAAAATGATTTTTACATTTAAAAAAATCTTTGATTTTTATCTGCCCTGCAAAAAAAATATTGATAACATAGATTCAAATTATGCTTGTCAATTTTAGGTTTTGATATCCAAGATTTGTTGATAGGAATAAATAAATAATTAAAAAATGGGATACTAAAGTTAGAATAGTCTTTTTTGTTAAATATAATAATTAAGAAAGGTATTAATGAATTAAAATATAATTTTCTTTGGAAATTTTGCATAGACATGGTTAATAATTCTGTGCTTACACTTTCATTATACTAGTGTTTTTCCAGTACAGATAATATCTACCAGGAGAAAATTAAATAGAATTACAGTGGCTGTATAGTATTTTTTCCCATTGCACATGCAAAATACTTTATGTAAAGTAATTTAGAGTATGTACAATTACGGTACATAATTACAGATGTATGCAGTTAAAATATTGTTAATGTTTTATTTCGCTAATGTAAATACAGTGGAACCTCGGTTAAGGTAATTAATGCATAGTCAAAGTAATGGTATTCCCGGTGGTAATGTATAGTTGTGAGAGCTGGACCATTAGGAAAGCTGAGTGCAGAAGAATAGACGCCTTTGAAATGTGGTGTTGGAGGAGAGTTTTGAGAGCCCCCTGGACAGCGAGGAGAACAAATAGGTCAATCTTAGAAGAGATCAACCCTGACTGCTCCTTAGAAGGTCAAATAGTAAAGATGAAGCTAAAGTACTTTGGACATCAAATGGGAAGAGAGGATTCACTTGAGAAAGTCTTGATGCTGGGAAAGGTGGAGGGCAAAAGAAGAAGGGGGAAGCCAAAAATGAGATGGCTAGATGTTATTGTAGATGCAATGGGCACAGAGCTGGGCGGGTTGAGGAGGATGGTGGAGGACAGAGGTGCTTGGAGGGCAATGATCCATGGGGTCGCAAAGGGTCAGAATCAACTGTGCTACTGAACAGCAACAAATGGGACGTTTCTTACAGCGGAAATTACTTTTAACTGAATTTCCCATAGGAATGCATTGAATGCAATTTCCCATAGGAATACATTGAAAAAACCATGGTTTCCCATAGGAATGCATTTAAAAACAATCCATCCTGAAAAAATCCCATAAACCAAGCCACTATTTTCTATGGATTTTCTTTTGTTATGTGATTTTTATGTTAACTGAGCCGTTTGTTAACCAAGGTTTCACTGTACAGTAATGGCAACGTAGTACAGTACTTTTGAAATCTCAGTGAAGTATGCTGAAAGAAGTTATACAATTTATATGGTTAAAATCCTGTTGCTTATCTTAGTAAAATGCATTGAATCAGTTACTTGAGCATTTCATTTGAATCTTATGAAGGCATTGTCTCACCATATTTCCATTGATTCAGTGACCCTACTCTAGTGCAATTTACTACTCTAAACTGCAGGATTTTGGCTAGAATTTGCTCCAAAAATATTTTCTAGTGTTCACAAGTATATCATGAATTTTATGTGAAGTCAAAAGAGATCATTTATGAGAATATTTTATTTTTTGGTGATAACCCTTATTAAAAAAATAGGTTCTTCATTATGATCTTTGTGCATCAACTATGAGTTGGCACCTGCATGGAGCAGCAGTTTGGGATTTCTACATAGAGTTTAGGGGTAGCCCTAAATAATATTTGTGAATAGTCCTATCTCTCCTCTCTAAAGTGCATGTTTGAGCAGTAATCTTAAATTCTGCTTTGTCTAGCGTAGAAACTCATAGTAGATATCGTAGAAAGAGAGTTTTGTAATACTAGCTGATAGTGTTGTGCTTAGCTCATATTTTGGTTATTTTCTCGTTCTGCATTTGCATTTATTAGTTACACACACTTTTTTATTTTTATTTGAATTTGAATTTTTATGGTCCCCTTAGACCTGTAGTTGCAGGAGCATTCTGTATTAATGTGCCAACTGTAGAAGAAAACTGTAAATCTCAGATAGACATTACAAGTGCTGTGTCTAACTTGGAGAAGAGCATAATGATTCTGCTTGTAAATTTTGCCAGTTTTTAAATAACGACGCAGCAAAACCAGTGTGCTAAACGATGCCCTCTGCGGCCCTCTTCAAATGTTTTTGTCAGTAAATGTCTAGGTCTTGTTAAAGTTCTTCTTATACTGCTGTTAGCTGGTGTTTCAGTGACACAGATGGAAACCCCTATTTTTATACAATCCTTGACACATCAGAGAATAAACAAAACAAAAAAAGCAAAAATATATATACAAAAATCGTTGTGGCACCTTAAAATTTAATCCTAGCATGGAAAATATAGGGCTGGCATTGACTGGATCGCAGTCTAGCCATGTTATTTGGGATCGATTCGATCCAGTTGTCCCTGAGGAAGTGGACAGGCTCCTGGGATCTGTTCGCGCCACTGCTTGCCCATTAGATCCATGCCCTGCCTGGTTGGTTAAAACTACCAGGGCGGTGACAGGCAGTTGGGTCAAAGCAATTGTGAACTCTTCATTGTGGGGGGGGGGGGTCTTCCCAGCAGAATTGAAACATGCCTTGATGCGCCCCCTCCTGAAAAAGTCATCGCTTGAGTACTCGCCAACTATCGGCCTGTATCCAACTTTCCCGTTTTGGAGAAGGCAGTGGCACAGCAGTTGCAGGAGGTCTTGGATGAAGTGGATTATCTGGACCCTTTTCAGTCAGGATTCAGGCCCGGATATGGTACCGAGACTGTTGGATGATCTCTGGCGAGAGTGGGACAGAGGTCATCCCTCCGTCCTTGCTCTTGACCTCTCGGTGGCCTTCGATACCATCTACCACGGTATCCTTCTGGAACGGCTCTGAGGATTGGGAATCCAGGGCACTGTGTGGTACTGGTTTTCCTCATTTCTGAAGGGCCGGACCCAGTCGGAGTGGTTGGAGAGTGAGAGGTCCAGCCCTAGGCCCCTTCAATATGGGGTGCCTCAGGGCTCGGTGCACTCACCTCTCCTATTTAATATCTACATGAAGCCTCTGGGTGAGATCATCAAGGGCCAGGATACTTAAGAGACCATGTCACCCTGAGAACATCTCTCTGTTCCGCCAGAGCAGACCGGAAAGGCTCTTTTGTTGTTCCATCTGCTAGAGGTGAGGGCGTCTCTAGCACCAGAAAGAGGGCCTTCTCAGTATCTTTTCCAGCCCTAGAACCTTCTGCCAATTGAGCTGTGTCTCCAGACTGAGTTGTTGCTCTTCAGGAAAGGGTTAAAAACCTGGCTAGCAGGGCAGGTGTGGGGCACCAGCGACATGGTAATCCTGGCCTGCTGGCTAATTTAGTAACACACTCTCTCTTTTAAGATCTTTTAAGCTTTTAATCTTTTTAAATTGTTGTAGTAGTTTTTTTAATGGGTTTTTATTGCTTTATTTTTTTTTTAAAAAAAAACCTGCCATTGGTTTTGTTTTATGTGAGCCGCCCAGAGTTTTCTGAGTTGGGCGGCAATACAAATTAGAATAAATAAATAAATATTAACTTGTATTTAAATGTGAGTTTTCATGGACCAAGTCCACTTCATCAGACATAAAAGTGAGGCCTCATGGCATCAGTTTATCCACACATCAGGTACACAGGCACACAGTGATTGGCCAGCTAAACAGGGAGGTAACAAAGCTTTTTACAACTGGCAATAATGAAAAATCCCTGGTGGTTATTGTAACCTGTTGCAAAGCTTGACCCTATTGCAAATGGTTGCATCAGCTTGCAATAATTTCTTTTGCATCACATCCAAAGGGTGGATGCAACTAACATTGTGACATTACACATTTGCCAATGAGTTAGCATCTACAGTATTGACAATGGATTGAATGACCCAGGCATCTCCAACAAAGGTATCATGGGGTGGGGTGGGGGATCCTAAGTATTTCTGGATTATTTTCATCTTAAAATGTGATGTCTAACATCTCTCCAAAGTTTCAAGAAATAAATAGTAAGATCAGTCATATTGACCTATCAATTGGTAAAAGTACAACAACTAACCATGCTGGAGAACCATTCCAGTGAATCTATGATCAGTTCTACTGCATGATCTAGAATGTCTGAATTGGTTCTGAACCACGAATCATTATTTTCTTGATATCAGTTCTCAAAAGGGTGTTTTCTTTGATACAGGAGTTCTTTCAGTTATGTGCCTACCTGCCTGTCTTCATAGATCTTGTAGGTAGGCTCACACGTCTGTGGTATTAAAGACTATGGTCTCACTCTTATGTCAGATGAAGACTGGATCCATGAAAGCTCATATTTAAATACAGGAGTTAGTATTTAAGGTGCCACAATGTTGTTTGTCATTTTGTTTTCTCTCTGGTAAAGAAAAAAGGAGTTGCTCACCTGTAATGCTTCAAAGTATCTGCAGACAACTCACCCTCTCTCTTCTCTTCAGCATATGTGTTTGATTATTGTTGGGTCATCTTAATTTATGATTTGAAGGGCAGCCTGCTTATACATATACCTTAGGGAAGAGGGATGCAATTACCACAAGCCTTTATGTAGAAGGTTCCAAACCATGGTTCTCCGTGGGCACAGACCTATTTACAGTAAAAACCCGACTTACGCCTCGAGTTACATAAAATTCAACTTACATAATGATTTTGTGCTAAAACAATGTCCTGACGTACACGATTTCCTATAGGTTTGCTTCACGTTACATAAAAATTCATTTCCCTATGGGTTTGCTTCGATTTACATAAAAATCTCATTTTTTCCTGTGGGTTTGCTTCGAGTTGCGTAAAAAATAATTTTTCCTATGGATTTGCTTTGAGTTACATAGAAAAATGATTTAAGCAAAAGCTTATGGAATGGACTTTTTTCATAAGTAGGGGTTTTACTGTAGGTGAATGCACAAGTGATCACAAAAAGAACAAATATTGGAAATAAGCAATCAGTCTACTGTATATGTTTTGTCCATGAGGTAGAAAAATTGTACTATCAATTTAAACAATATTATTAAAAATTTCTCAGTTTTTTTGGAAACAGTACAGAAATGAATGAAGAAAACACAGATCTAACTAGTTGCTGCAGCAAAGTTAGAACTGGTACTCAGAATGAAGCTGCCTTACTGGCACTTATGGAAAAGACTGGCTACAACATGGTTCAAGAAAATGGACAACGAAAATTTGGTGGGCCTCCACCAGGTAAAAAAATGCACCCAAACATTCCGGTTTAAATCTTAACCAAAAGGTTTCTCAACCTTTGGGTAAGATCAGGTGTATCTTATTTTGTTTTTAGTTGCATCATTTTTAAAATTCAAACACAGTTAAGGCATGGAACATGGATACAAAAATTTGTTGTTAGTTTTCTAAAATAAGCTAAATTTGTTACTGGTTCACTGTGCATTAAGCTGTATGCTTTTTGGCAAGATCCTCCATTTCTAGTTAAGATAAAGAACTGAATTTAAACTAATTTGAAGTGAGTCTGATCCTAACTATTCATATTTAGAAAGGTTATTGGTGAGAAAAATATGATTAAGAGTATGTTAAGGGGATAGAATTTTTAGTCTTACCTGACTTTAATAACAAGTGAACTGGGTTTTATCCAGCATGTGTAATGTGCAAGAAATGACAACTTAGGGAATTCCTGACTTATGTTAATGGAAAAAGTATAGTGGCAGTGATATAAAAATATTAAAAATATTAAAATTTATATTATCAAAGTATTTTGTCACAACATTATGTTAATGTAATGCTGAATAATTTTTTTAAGGTTGGGAAGGTCCGCCGCCACCTCGAGGTTGTGAAGTATTTGTGGGGAAAATTCCACGAGATATGTATGAAGATGAATTAGTTCCTGTTTTTGAAAGAGCTGGGAAGATCTATGAATTCAGGCTGATGATGGAATTTAGTGGTGAGAATAGAGGCTATGCCTTTGTAATGTATACAACCAAAGAAGAAGCCCAGCTTGCTATTCGAATACTTAATAATTACGAAATTCGCCCTGGAAAGTTTATTGGTGTTTGTGTAAGTCTGGATAACTGTAGACTATTTATTGGAGCTATTCCAAAGGAAAAGAAGAAAGAGGAGATCTTGGAGGAAATGAAAAAAGTCACAGAAGGGGTGGTAGATGTTATTGTGTATCCAAGTGCAACAGACAAGACAAAGAATCGTGGTTTTGCTTTTGTGGAGTATGAGTCCCACAGAGCTGCCGCAATGGCAAGGAGAAAACTAATTCCTGGTAAATATTTTCATTTTTACATAATACTGTATGTTTAATATTGTTACTGTTGAATTCCTTACTCTGAAGGTCTGAGCATTGCTAAGAGACGAGCTCAGTGTGATGGTAGCAAGTCCTGAGCATAACAGAGACATAAGTGAGAAGGGGAGAGGCCTTTACATGACAAGGGTGCTTCTGAGGCGCTCTTTAATTTCTCATAAGAATGTTGGGTCAGGCGAGGCTACAGCGAAAAGGAAATTTCAGTTTTGTTTAAAGGACAGTAGTAGGTACCACCCTGCATGATATTGTGAAAGCTTAAAAAGAAATGAGGACTTAGAAATACACCATTCATTTCAGGTATGGCTGCTTGATGGGTATGTTGCTTCCATTGTCATGGTTGATACATCAGGCAACTTTGCAGCTATGTTATTCTTCCTTATTAATTAACTAATTAATGCTTAGTTTTATACAGTTTCTATATATTTTCTTTCTTGTTATATGTTGACTCAATGTGTAAAGTTCCTATAGATATCTTCTATTCTGTTTTTAGGGTTATGTCCAAAATAATGTTTTCCTATACCGCTAAGCAACCTGAAAACATACCTGAAGAATCTCAATTGCAATGACTTAATATTTGCATAAAAAGCCAAACTATTTTACTGATCTTTACAAGTTGTGTATAAATTATTACTAAGAACCATCTGACTAAGAATCTGTTGAAGTGCAATACCTCCCATGTGCTTAGCCTATCAGGCAGATTTCTGTTTTTAAGTTGCAGCATGATAATTTGGCTGATGGAACAATAAAGCTGCTTAGGGATTTTGGGCCAGCCATCACCCTCTCCTTATTTGCCTTGGGAATGGTGCTACATGATTTTTTGGCCCACATGATCAGAATAATGGCTGTGATGTTTTTGGGTCCAGCTAAGCCACAGCTTTGCATTGAAGTTTTACTTTGTTTGCTATTAAAAGTAGAAAATGTTATGCTACCTTGTTAAGATGCAGCATCAATTTGAAAATAATAATGAAGTTTTCTTCTTCCATTAACTGGTATTTTTCCTTCATTGGATTAATGGTTCTCAGAGACAAATCATTTGGGTATGTGGGTGTGTATAAATAGGGGAGTATATGTCAAGGATTCTCAACCTGTGGCCATGGGCCAGATGCGGCCCACAACACTATTTCATGTGGCCTCCCACCGCCTCCACCACACCAGGAAGTGCCATGTGGTGGAGGAAGGGCAAAATGGCTGTCCAGCCTCCGAAGCTGTCAGAGGGAATGTGACCCGGCCCCTGGCTTTAAAAGGTTGAGAACTCCTGATATAAGTAATTGCTATAAGTATCAGTGTTCATGAATTCTGTAGATTTGGTAATGCTACTGCTTGTTCAACTAATATTGATGCTGTTTTGTGCTTCTTTTATCACCTGTCAACATGGGTTCTCCTGTTGGTTTTAAAAAGTTATTTGGATGTTGTTTTTTCTTTTCAGTCATACCAAACAGGATTTCTTTTGTTTTTTAAACTTTCTTTGGTCTTCCGTTTTCTCAGCGGAATTAAAGATTTACAACCCATGTCAGTCCTCCATCCTGGTCTGCCTTTGTTGTGGTACCCAATCTCATAACAGTACCTTTTGAATCTCTCAGTTGACATTCCATTCCCATTCTCTATAGCATCTGTTGCATCTATTTAGTAGACATTAAGATAGTCTTACTCATCTTAATTACGTTGGCTTTCCATGTGAGTGAGTTTGACTCTGCATGTGCTCTTAAGCAGAGCTGCTGCTGAGGAGAGCCAAACAAAGGAAGTGAGCACTGGTAAGTTTTGCAGTTGGAGTAGAGCTGCTTTAGAGGCCTCCACTAATTTAAATTGATAATTTAAACTGCTGAGAGCCACCTCTGTTCAAACAGAGGAAGCAGTTAGAAGCTTCCAGAAGCAGGGGGGGCTGAGCCACACCAGGCCCTTCCCTGAACTGTGACTCATAGGGGCGGAGCCACACTAGCCTTTAAAAGCTCTGAGCTCTTTCAGGGTCAGCCCTTTTGACTGCATGTGCTCTTAAGCAGAGCTGCTGCTGAGGAGAGCCAAACAAAGGAAGTGAGCACTGGTAAGTTTTGCAGTTGGAGTAGAGCTGCTTTAGAGGCCTCCACTATTTTAAATTGATAATTTAAACTGCTGAGAGCTACTTCTGTTCAAACAGAGGAAGCAGTTAGAAGCTTCCAGAAGCAGGGGCAAGTGAGAGAACACACCCAGATGAACCAAAAATAGTAGCGAAGTGTGTTTAATGTTACTATGTGTGTACTTATAATAAATTTTATCAAGCTACTGACTAAATTGTTATACGAATAAATCTAACGAATCGCTGATACATATATAACAACAAATTACATATATACATATACACATGTAAAAATGCTTCCCCCTTCCTTGGTCGACTCTGCATGGGACCGAAATGTATACAGTAATGAGCCTTCAGTTCATACAAATAGTACTTGCAACATGCGGTGTATACTTCAGTCCATGGCTCCGCATGTTGCAAGTACTATTTGTATGAACTGAAGGCTCATTATTGTATACATTTCGGTTCCATGCAGAGTTGACCAAGGAAGGGGGAAACATTTTTACATGTGTATATGTATATATGTAATTTGTTGTTATATATGTATCAGCGATTCGTTAGATTTATTCGCATAACAATTTAGTCAGTAGCTTGATAAGATTTATTATAAGTACACACATAGTAACATTAAACACACTTCGCTACTATTTTTGGTTCATCTGGGTGTGTTCTCTCACTTGCCTTATATCTACACCCCAGCCGCTATTCCGCGTCCAGAAGCAGGGGGGCAGAGCCACACCAGGCCCTTCCCTGAACTGTGACTCATAGGGGCGGAGCCACACTAGCCTTTGAAAGCTCTGAGCTCTTTCAGAGTCAGCCCTTTTAACTCTGCATGTGCTCTTAAGCAGAGCTGCTGCTGAGGAGAGCCAAACAAAGGAAGTGAGCACTGGTAAATTTTGCAGTTGGAGTAGAGCTGCTTTAGAGGCCCGTACGCCTAACGGCGCGCGAGATTGCAGACTAATAACAAAGGAAGAATATAGTCTTACTAGGTAGAAAGGTAGTAAATGTGTACATTTTTGAGGCCCAGAATACTGCACTTGTTAAAATGGATTCTGAGGGAACAGCTGTAGTTACCTGCAATACTTGTGCCATGTTTGTGTTCTTGCCAAAGCATATGGAGAACTACACTTGCAGCAAGTGCAAGCTGGTTGCACTACTAGAAGAGAAGGTCCAGCAGCTAGAGGCCCACATATCTAACCATCAACAAATTAAAGAGCTTGAGCTGTTCTTGGACAGAGTGGAGCAGACTATGCTGGACAAAGAAGAGACAGGGCACAGTTCTGAGGGAGAAGGCCCTTCACTAACTCAGGAGGGAGATGTTTGGAGGAATGTGACTCAAAGGAGGAGAAGAGTAGGGGATCACTCTGAGAGTCTGAAATTACAGAATAAATTTGAGGTTCTTTCCCTCATCATATCTGATGAGGAACACACAGAGGAACAACCGGTTCCACCTGATGATCTCTCCTTCATCACACTTGATGAGATCCAGGAAGATAAACAACAGGAACAAACTGAGGTTCTCTCCCTTAATATGGTTGATGAGGTGCATGTAGATGAACAGATTGCAGAGAGAGGCTCCTTGTACTAGGCGATTCAATAATTAGAAATACAGAGAAATGGATTTGTGATGCACATGATAACCGTATGGTGACTTGCCTGCCAGGTGCAAAAGTTGCAGACATCACAAGAAATCTAGATAGATTGTTAGAGAGAACTAGGAACGAGCCAGTTGTCATGGTACACGTTGGTTCCAATGATGTTGGGAAGGCCAAGCGGTCTGTCCTGGAAGCCAAATTCAGGTTGTTAGGAAGAAGATTGAAGTCCCGGACTTCCAAGGTAGCATTTTCAGAAGTGCTGCCTGTCCCTCGCGCAGGACCTACCAGGCAGGCAGAGCTCAGAAGCCTCAATGCGTGGATGAGCCGGTGGTGTCGAGAGGAGGGCTTCAGATTTGTCAGGAACTGGAGAACATTTTGGGACAAGCCAAATCTGTTCAGGAGGGATGGGTTGCATTTGAGCCATGATGGGACCAGATTGCTGGCACTCAACATCAAAAAGTCTACAGAGCAGGTTTTAAACTGATAACTGGGGGAAAGCCGACAGGAGCTGGGCAGCATCCGGTTTGTGAAAGTGTGTACTTGAGTAGTGAGGAGGATGCAAAAATTACTGAGCAGAGCAAGGAGCTAGTCACCAGCACTCTAGCAGAAGGATGAAAGAAGCAGTCTAACAATGCAACTGGACTCAAAAGACTGTATCAGGAAAGCATATATAAATGCTTGTATACAAATGCCAGAAGCCTCCGGAACAAAATAGGGGAGCTGGAATACTTAGCAATAGATAAGAATATTGATATTATTGGTATCACTGAAACCTGGTGGACGGATGATAACCAATGGGATACAGTTATCCCAGGCTACAAACTGTACAGGAAGGATAGGAAGGGGCAAACAGGAGGGGGTGTAGCCTTGTATGTCAAAGAAGTGATAAAATCATATGAATTGGAATATCTAGGTGATTTGGAGTCACCATTAGAAGCTCTGTGGGTAAGAGTACCAGGCCACAAGAATGGTCTAACAGTAGGCATATACTATCGGCCTCCGACCCAAACTCTTGAGGGAGACTGGCAGTTGGAGAATGTTGTAAAGGAGGCATCCAAGAAGGGAAGCCTGGTTATAATGGGGGACTTCAATTACCCTCACATAGACTGGGTGAACTGTTGTTCAGCACATTTAATTTAATTTAATTTAATTGTCACATTTATATACCGCTCACTCGGCCAAAGCCAACTCAGGGTGGTTCACAATAAAAATTAAAAAAAAAACATGTTAACAACAGTTAAAACTACCCACCCCCTAAAAACAAGGGGTGCAGGATCCAAAGGCACCATGGGGAGGAGTTCTTCTACACCAACCACCCAATGGAGGTTACCCTTCCACCTGCACCCCACACTTGACCCGCCAGCCAGGTTTTAAGTTCTTTTCTGAAAGGCAGCAATTCCGTCCGGAGACGTAGCTCTGTTGGCAGGAGGTTCCAGAGGGCCAGTGCAGACACGGAGAAGGCTCTCCTCCTTGTGCCAGAGAGGCAAGCCCCTCTGGCTGATGGAACAATTAGAGAGCCCCTCCGGTCCGCTCTGGTTGGACGGACAGACGTCCTCAGGGCGATGCGGTCTCTTAGGTAACCCGGCCCACTACCATATAGGGCTTTAAAGGTCAAAACCAGCACCTTGAATTGCACCCGGAGACAAACTGGCAACCAGTGCAGCTCCCGGAGCAGTGGCAAAGCACGGGCATAACGCCCACACCCCATCACCACCCTGGCTGCCGCATTCTGGACCAGCTGTAGCCTCCGAATGGTCGTCAAGGGCAGCCCCATGTAGAGCGCATTGCAATAATCTAGTCTGGAGGTGACCAGAGCGTGAGTGACCATGAGCAAGGAGTCCCGGTCCAGGAGTGGGCGCAACTGGCGAATCACCCGAAATTGGGCGAAAGCCCTCCTGGTCACAGCCGCCACCTGTTCTTCTAGCAGTAGCCGCGAATCTAGGAGGACCCCCAAGTTTCGCACCGGGTCTGTCTGGGGCAAACTAGCCCCATCCAGAACCAAAGATGGTAGCTCCCGGGTTAACGCAGGACCCCTTATCCATAGCCACTCAGTCTTGATAAAGAGATAAAGTTCCTAGATATGCTAAATGATTGTTCCCTGGGACAAGATTGTTGAAGACCCAACTACAGGTACAAGAATCCTTGACTTGGGATCTGGTGCAAGATGTTAATGTGACTGATCCAATAGGGAACAGTGACCACAACTCAATTATGTTTAACTTGATCATAGACTGCAAGTCACTGATAAAATCTAACACAGAGGCCTTAAATTTTCAAAAAGGGAATTTCCCAAACATGAGGAAACTAGTAAAAAAGAAGCTGAAAGGGAAAATTGAGAGAGTCCAAACACTCCAAGAGGCATGGAGGCTGTTTACAAAAACAATAACAGAGGCCCAATTGGAATGCATACCCAAAAGGAAAAAGGGCACTGCCAAGTCCAAGAGGACTCCGATGTGGCTTACAGGAGCTGTTCGGGAAGTGATCAAGAGCAAGAAAATCTCATTTAGAAGATGGAAGGCTTGTCCGAATGAGGACAGCAGGCAGAAACATAAATTCTGGCAGAACAAATGCAAGGCAACAATCAGGAAAGGAAAGCAAGACTTTGAGGAGCGTATAGCTAAAAATACTCAGAGAAATAACAAAGACTTCTTTAAGTACAGTAGAAGTAAGAACCCAAGTAGGAAGGCCATTGGACCATTAGATGACAATGGAAGGCAAGGGGTTATTAAAGAGGAAACTGAGATTGCAGAGAGACTCAATGAATTCTTTGCTTCAGTATTCACTGAAGAAGACAGAGACCACATGCCCAAAACAGAGCATATCTTCGTAGGGAGGGAAACCGAAGAATTAAGCAAGATAGAAATAACCAGGGAGGAGGTCCTTGCAAGTCTTGTTAAGCTAAACACTAACAAATCACCAGGACCAGATGGCATCCATCCACGAGTTCTCAGGGAACTTAAAGATGAAATTGCTGATCTCCTAGCCAAAATATATAATATTTCCCTCAAATCAGGCTTTGTGCCTGATGACTGGAAGGTAGCGAATGTAACACCAATTTTCAAAAAAGGATCCAGGGGTGATCCAGGAAATCAGTTTGACATGTGTCCCAGGTAAAGTGATGGAAACCATCCTAAAAGATAGAATTAATAGGCACATAGAAGATAAGGTGCTGCTAAAGGAGAGCCAAAATGGCTTTTGCAAGGGCAAATCATGCCTCACTAATCTTTTGGAATTTTTTGAGAGTGTCAACAAGCATGTGGGTAAGGGGGATCCAGTTGACATTGTTTATCTGGACTTTCAGAAGGCTTTTAACAAGGTCCCACACCAAAGGCTCTTGAATAAACTTGCCAATCATGGAATAAAGGGACAGGTCTTGTCCTGGATCAGCAACTGGCTAAAGAACAGGAAACAGAGGGTAGCACTAAATGGACACTTCTCCAAGTGGAGAGAAGTAAAGAGTGGGGTCCCCCAAGGTTCAGTACTGGAACCCCTGCTTTTCAACCTCTTCATAAATGATCTAGAGGTAGGAGTAAATAGCAAGGTAGCCAAATTTGCTGATGACACTAAATTATACAGGGTAGTGAAAACTGTGAGAGATTGTGAGGAGCTCCAGAGGGATCTCTGGACACTGGGGGAGTGGGCAAAACAGTGGCAAATGAGCTTCAACACTAGTAAGTGCAGAGTGATGAATGTGGGGGCAAAAAACCCCAATTACATTTATAAACTGATGGGGTCTGAACTCTCTGCGACAAACCAGGAAAGGGACCTTGGTGTCCTGGTGGACAATTCAATGAAGGTGTCAACCCAGTGTGCCTCAGCAGTGAAAAAAGCAAATTCAATGCTAGGGATCATTAGGAAGGGTATAGAAAATAAGTCAGCAAGTGTCATTTTGCCTCTTTATAAATCTATGGTGAGGCCTCATCTGGAATACTGTGTACAGTTCTGGTTGCCATACCTCCAGAAGGATATTATGGAGTTGGAGAAAGTGCAGAGGAGGGCAACCAGAATGATTAGGGGACTGGAACACCTTCCTTACCATCTGAGGCTGCAACGGTTGGGCCTTTTCACTCTTGAGCGACGGCATCTAAGAGGTGACCTGATTGAAGTTTATAAAATCATGCACGGTATGGACAAAGTAGATAAGGAAAAACTGTTTTCCCTATCGTACAACACTAGAACTAGGGGACACTCGATGAAACTTTTGGGTACTAGTTCTCAAACAAATAAGAGAAAGTACTTTTTCACCCAGAGGATCACTGGTCTATGGAACTCCCTGGTCTATGGAAGTGGTGACAGCTGTCAGTCTTGACAGCTTTAAGAAAGGATTAGACAAGTTCATGGAGGACAAGGGTATCAATGGCTATAATTATGGATACTTAAGGACAACCTCGGGGTTGGAGAGATAGGCAGGATATCTCTCAGTGCCATTTCCAGGGAATCCTAAGCAGGTGAAGGCATCTCCTTGGGAATACCCTGAAGGAAATGGTGAGCCACTGTGTGAGACTGAATGTTGGACTGGATGGGCTGTGGCCTGTTCCAGCAAGGCTGTTCTTATGAGTTTTCTGTACTCCAAGCTAATCCACCATACCTGGTCTTCCACAGAAACGAAATGGTATTCAGACTGGTCATTCTGTTAATGTTGAACATCATGCCATTTCATTTATTGCAAGATTTGTTCCTCCATATCTTCTTACAACACTATTTGAATTTGCTTTCTCTTCTCTTTATGTCTGTGGTTCACTCAACTTTGCCTAAAAAGAATAGCTGTTTTTTTCCAACTACCTCATAACTACACTGTGGTAGAAAGTACAAAAGTATTTCAGTATCTACACAAATATTTACAAAATAGGTATGTATGGCCATGCCATTGGGCAAAGCTTCCAGTTCATCAAGAGCTATGAGTCATTTATTACAGTTATGGCAACCACTATTTGGCTTTTCCCTGGGTCTTTTCATTACTTGATATTTGCTGCGCAACAGTGTGATCACAGCAGTCCAACTTCATTAAACATTACAGAAAGGATATTGGGGCAAGCAATGATGTTTTTCTATGGTACTCTTTTCATCCTTCTGACCAGTAAGCTTGTCAGTCATCCACTTGCGTGATACATAGAGACAATATTGCAAAAATTATAGGTTACTTATTAATAATTAGTATAGAAGAATGGTCATCTATGCATTTACACAGCTTTCTTCCTCTTGCTCTACACAACTACCAAATTTTATGGCACAGGAGGAAACGAGCAGGACAAACCCACATCTGAACTGTGGGTGGAATTCCTGTCAAGATATCGGACATTTGTTCATTGTTCATAAGAATCTCTCCGCTGTTCAAGTGCTCAGATGGCAAGTTACAGAAGTATGCTTCCAAGTAAACAATCCTTATTGATATCTTACAATATTCTCATTTGTTTATTACCTATATTTCTTTAAATTAAATTGATACACCCTTAAATTTTATACTCTAAACAGGTAGGATTGACTGCTGTAATATTTTGTTCCTGCAGAAACCACACTCTTGAGCATACCTGTCAACCGCAGCTCTGGCGAATCCGGGACCTGCGCAGACCGGGTCTGCCCAGGTCGCGTTGTACGCATGCGCATGGAGGGCTACGCCACTTGCGTAGCCTTCTACGCAGGCAGCGTAGCCTTCTGCGCATGCGTGGAAGGGAGCTACTGAAGTGTAGAGACCTTCCACGCATGCATGCAATGCAACCTGCGCAGATGGGCTGCGCAGTGCCTCCTTTCCCCCGCTGCCAAATTACGGGTTTTTGGCAGCACAGGTCGGGAAATGGCGCAAATCGGCGCCGAATTACGGGGTAATCCTGGTCAAATCGGGATGGTTGACAGGTATGCTCTTGAGAAGCTTACATACCCAGAATGCAACTTTCTGTTTCTATCTGCTTGCAATCTAGATATCTGCGAATGCTATATAATCCATACAGTAGGTAGGGATAGCATGAGATAGCTGCCTGCAGTTTTGATATTCCCCCCCCCCCCCCCCCCCAGAAAAATGATCTAGTATCAAGAGACAATTGACTAACTTTAGTTCATGTGAGAATATGTATGCTCTATTTGCCTGAGAATGTATCCTGGGAGGTTTACCAGAAGTCACTAGTGTGTTCAGCTATATCAGATAGTTTTATTAATAATCACATTCATACTTAAAATTTTATGAACAGCGTATAAGTATAATTATGTGAGATAGCCAAATATACTATACTAATGTTTTCATTTGGTGAATTTTGAAAGCTTTGGCCTCAGAAGTTGCCTCTGGCCTTTCTTAGGGGTTATTTTTATATCTTCCAAAGACATTTGGGTTGACTTCTAAAATAATTCATCAATGTTAATGGAAATTATTTTAAATTTCTTTCCTTCTATCCCTTCTCCAGAATATGGTGTGGCTCCCTCCCACTGAACAATGATGAATGTAATGTAAAAAGTGAGACAGGAGAAGAAGCACCACTCTTAAGTGGACTAAGGGCCATCATATTAACCCTCACCCAACAGTCCTATGTACCTTCTCCCATATTTTTAAAGAAAAAACTTTCAATACTTGGTGAAAAGTTAGGGAGGGAGGACTGGAAACTTTCCTGCTGTAAATTTTCTTAATTGAATTTATATCAACATACATGTCATTCTTAGTCTACAAAGCATTTAAACTGAATAGATTATATCTTCTGTCTTGCTGTGTTTATTTTTAAATTGTTTTTCTTTATATTATTAAAAGTTTTAAAAATTAACATGTGTACTGGCTTGGGAGATGAGTCGAAACAGGAGAAAAATATTGTTATAAATAAAATTAAAAGAGAAATTGATGAACACTGTTACATTTTTCATTTCTTTTATAGGAACATTTCAGTTATGGGGCCACACTATTCAAGTAGATTGGGCAGATCCGGAAAAAGAAGTTGATGAAGAAACAATGCAGAGAGTTAAAGTATTATATGTTCGAAATTTGATGATCTCTACCTCAGAAGATACAATAAAAACGGAATTTAACAAATTTAAGCCAGGAGCTGTTGAGCGTGTAAAGAAACTTCGAGATTATGCTTTTGTTCACTTCTTTAATCGAGATGATGCAGTTGCTGCTATGTCAGTTATGAATGGGAAATGTATTGATGGAGCTAGCATTGAGGTAACACTAGCAAAGCCAGTCAATAAAGAGAGCACGTGGAGACAACATCTTAATGGTCAAATTAGTCCCAATTCTGAAAATCTTCTGATCTTTACAAACAAAGAAGATGGTCATCAGAAATCTCTAGCAAAACCAGCAACTCTTCCAATTCGCCTTAATGGACAGCACAGTCCAAGTCCTCCTGAAATTGAAAGGTGTACATACCCATTTTTCCCAGGAACAAAGCTTACTCCAATTAGCATATATTCTCTAAAATCTAGTCATTTTAGTTCTGCTGCAATGCAGTTAGATTATTATTGCAACAAAAATAACTGGGCACCTCCAGATTATTACTTATATTCAACTACAAGTCAAGATGGAAAGATACTGCTGGTGTATAAGATTGTCATACCTACTATTGCAAATGGATCCCAGAGTCATTTCATGCCAGACAAGCTCTGCACAACAGTAGAAGATGCGAAAGAATTAGCAGCACAGTTTGCATTACTGCATTTAGGTGAGTTTTTGAAACTTTGATTTTAACTAACATTAATTATCATGATTTGGATGTATTGTTGCTTTAGCATCATTTATCTAAACCCAACAGAATCTGTCATATCTAATTGCGCCTAATTGATGGGCCTCGGGAGTGTGTCGTGGTTTTGTGCCAGTTCATATCCATTGAAGGTTCAACTGAGATGTGCCCTGACGGGTTGTCAATTAGTTGTGACAAGTTACACAGATCTTGAGGGAACACCAGTAGGATTCTAGCCATTTAGAAGAGGTAGTATTCATTTGGGATAAAGAGGTAGATATAGAATGAGATTTTTTCTTACCTTTGTGTCTTACATTTATTTTATTATTTGTATTCAAAGATAAGTTAATTTGTAAATCATGATTGCTGAGACACCAATTTCTCAGCAAATCTCATTATTCGAAAAGGAAGTGGGTTAATCAAATAGTTTACCGTATTTTACGGACCATAAGACACACCTGACCATAAGATGCACCCTGTTTTAGAGCATCCTGATCCCCACCTTCCTTTCGCAGAAGGCAAGCAAGGAGGTCTCCCTGCCTTCTGTGAAAGGAAGGTGGGGATCGGACCCCCCCAATCGCCGCCTTTCGCAGAAGGCAGGGAGACCCCCTCGCCTGCATTCTGCAAAAGGAAGGTGGGGATCGGAGCATCCGAGACTAGTCTTCCTTTCGCAGAAGGCAGGGAGACCCCCTTGGTTGCCTTCTGCAAAAGGAAGGTGGTGATCGGAACCCCCCCCCCCCAATTGCCGCTTTCCTTTCGCAGAAGGCAGGGAGACCCCCTCAGCTGCCTTCTGCGAAAAGGCAGGAATCGGAGCATCCAAGGCCAGCCTTCCTTTCACAGAAGGCAGGGAGACCCCCTTGGGCAATGCCCCCGTGGCTGTTTCTGCCGCTGTTGTTGGCCTGTCCGCCGGGTCCACAAGCTCCAGAAGGGTTGGGAGGAAAGATCCCTTTGGTCCCCGCCATTCTGCGAAGCCCAGAGACTTCGCTGCAATCTAAAAAGTCCGGGGGACTTTTTCAATCGCAGCAAAGGCTCTGGGCTTTGCAGAATGGCAGGGACCGATGGGATCGCTTTCCCAAAGCCTTCTGGAGGCAGCAGGGGTGGCGGACACGCCGGACACAGAGACACAAAGGGCCATACAGGTAAAACTCAGAAAATTAGAATATTGTGCAAATGTTCATTCAGTTCAGTAATGTAACTTAAAAGGTGAAACAAATACCCTGTTTCCCCTGAATATAAGACACTGTCTTATATTTTTAAAAACTCCAAAATTAGCATAAGGTCTTATTTTCAGGGGATGTCTTATTTTTCCATGAAGAAGAATACAGTACACATTTATTGCTGAAAAAAGGGAAATTTATTACCTGTATATGGTACAGGTCATCACAAACCAGAAAAACTGTATCACAAACAAGAAAAACATGTACCATATAACAATCTACGCTCTCACCAGGGGGAAACTTCCCTTGGTTGTGAGCGGGGAGGCAATCGAGACTCCGATGCAGCAGATCTCCTTATGGGCCACGCCGGCCCGCCTTACAGCTGAGACCAGTCTCGATCGCGCTTCCACACTCACAACCAAGGGACGCTTCTCTTGGTTGTGAGTGTGGAAGCGTGATCAAGACTGGCCTCAGCTGTGAGGCGGCCGGCGTGGCCCATAAGGAGACCTGCTGCGTCGGAGTCTCGATCCCGCTCTCACCAGGGGAAACTTCTCTTGGTTGTGAGCGGGGAAGCAATCGATACTCCGATGCAGCAAGTCTTCTTATGGGCCACGCTGGCTGCCTTACAGCCAGGAGATAAGGAGGTCTTATTTTTGGATGGGGCCTTATATTTCAAAGGCGGGGGGGGGGGGGGGGGGGGAAGGGGTGTGTGTCCTATTTTAATTTAATTTAATTTAATAGTCATATTTATATATGCCGCCCACTCAGGCAGAACCCGACTCAGGGCGGCATTACAACAAGTTATAAAAACACATAAAAACACTTTAAAATACCCATATCCCACCAACTTTAAAAGACCCATATCCCACCCATCCATCCCACCCACTATAAAAAGAAGAAGAGAGAGTTCTTAATTGTTTACATAAGCCAGCAGGCGGGGACCGTGTTCCCATTAGGGCCCCACACCTGCCCTGCCAGCCAGGTCTTCAATCTTTTCCTGAAGGGCAGCAATTCTCTTTGAAGTCTTAGATCTGTTGGCAGGAGGTTCCAGAGAGTTGGTGCAGACACGGAGAAGGCCCTCCTTCGGTGCTGGATAGATGTGCACCCCTAGCTGATGGCACTATTAGAGAGCCCCTCCGGTGCGCTCTGGTTGGACGGGCAGACACTCTTGGGACGATGCGGTCTCTAAGGTATCCTGGCCCATTGCCATATAGGGCAGTGGGAGGAGGTCCTATTTCAGGGAAACATGGTATATGAGATAGACTCTACATGCAAAGCGAGATAGTTCAAGCCTTACTTTGTTATAATGTTGATGCTTATGGCTTACAGTTTATGAAAACCCCAAACCCCCAATCTCATGTACCCCATAATCATCACATAATCTCATGTATGCTGTACGCCATGATCATCACAATTATAACGAATTAAGGCATGACATCTCTCGCTTTGCATGTAGTGAGTCTATCTCATATATTTGTTTCACCTTTTAAGTGAAATGAACCAACATTTGCACGATATTCTAATTTTTCGACTTTCACCTGTAAGGACGCTTTTTACAATGTCCCCGTGGCTGTTTGTGTCGCTTTGTCCGGCATGTCCGCCACCCCCTCCACCTCTGGAAGTCTTTGGGAAAATGATCCCATTGGTTCCCGCCATTCTGTGAAGGAGCTGTGGGGTGATTTGGAGGCTAGGACTGGGCTCCAATTCACTCCGCAGTTCAGTCCCAGCCGTCCGGTGTGGCTGGGAAGGAGCTGCGGGTCAGCCTCTCACCGGAGGTGGGTGTGGCATTCAGACTATAAGACACACCCCCATTCCCCCCCACACCACCACTTTTGGGAGGGGAAGTGTGTCTTATGGTCCAAAAAAATATGGTAAATATCTAGTATTGCTCTGTGTTTTATACGTTAGAGATAATTTTTAGTCTTTTCCTTCCATGGAAGAAGGAGACTTCTTAGGTTGGATATACTGTTTTTTCTTTTCTTTTAAGTTTAGATCCAAACTTTTCAAGTAATATAATTGGTCATTTGCTTTTGATTTGCACAATGTTCTTTATTCTATAAGTTGTTTTCTATGCCCCTTCCCCCTGAGCCTACCCATGTGATCTCTGCCTTTAAGACCTGTAACATGGAAAATGCTAAGACAAGGGTGGCTGGTCATGTGGTTCCTCCTGCCATAAAACACGTTGATGGCTGTTGTAAATATGTTTATGACAGCTGTCGGTGCATTTACAGCAGTGTTTTGTCCATGGGTGGGTGGGTTTGCGCATGTGCTGGGTGCGCCTGTTTCCGGTAATGGTGAGGGTCCCATTGGCCAGATGATTTGGCACCGCAGGCCGGATCTGGCCCAAAGGCCATAGTTTGGCCACCCTTGTTCTAAGAGAATGTATCTAGATAGACTAATCAGCTGGAGCATTTGGAAAAGCTTCAGTAGGCAGGAGCAAGCTGAATGGCTGAGAGGGAATAGGAATCAAATGGGTACCAAGACTTGAGTAATTGAACACTTCTGATTATGGACAATCAAAGGAAGATATTTTTAATGTTTCAGTTCATTTAAGTAAAAAAAAACAGTAAAAACCCGATTAACTTATGTCTCTACTTATGTAAAAATTGACTTATGTAAGGGTTTTTTGTGTAAATAGGCGTTCCGATTTATGCAAAAAAAATTGATGTACATACGGGGTTTTACTGTCTTGTAATTCTAAGATGGCGGCACCACCATCTTAGAATTACAAATTCCACCCCATGCCACCACCACCACCCCAAAAATCTCAAGAAATCACTTACCTTAGTGGTGGCAGTGGAGGCACTTTTGCTGCATTTTCCGAAGCCCCCAATTTAAAGCCTGTTTTTCTATTTTTTCAATGGATCCCTATGGAGATGCATCGATTTATATAAAACCCCTATTTACGTAAGAAGCTAAGGAACAGACTTTATGTAAATCGGGGTTTTACTGTATTTTCTTTTGCTGGTTACCATTGCCAATTAAAACTACCATAGGGTGAAACTGACCATATTTTCCATGGGCAACATACACACAAATAATTTTTTTACTTAAACTGATGTCTTGCTTTAGTGATAATCTCTAAACTAAAAAAAAATCACTTCCCCTGGATAATTGGGGCGACCTTGAAAGCTCCAACAAGTTGGCTGTATGTCCTATCTGTACATACACTTAGATCAGATACTTTTACTGAAAATACAGTGCCAGTTAATTTTCATTTCACTGCATCTTTTCCCATATATGAATCATCTGTTTCTTTGGAAAAAGATATGTAGGACAAAATATTTTTTGGAAAGAATGTTACTATATGGGCACTTAGGGATTGATTTATATAAACAATTATGGTAACTTCTTTTTCCTTCTGTGCGTTTTGTGCAGAATATATTGCAGTTTAGAGAAGAATTATTTGCAAAATAAAAATTGAAACAGTAGTAAATAAGTCCACAAAGTAACAATTTCATTGTTTAATAAATACTGCAGTTTTTGTTCAGTCGCACAGTCAATTCTGACCTTTTGTGACCCTATGGACCGTTGCACGCCAGGCACCTGTGTATTTACATACAAAGATATAGGGTTTGTTTTAAATTTAACCTAGACTATTTGGCTAAATGTTAATACTGTACATTTTAAGGATTCTGCTTCAGGTATAAAAATTACTTCAGACAGACACAGAGAGTGCTCATGCTATGTTCTCTGTTTATATATTTCACTATAAAGATTTATGGCCAGGTTAGGGTACAAAACAACAAAGTTGTGATCATAATACCTCATGGATATATAAATGAAGAAGACATAGCATGAACCCTCAGAAGTGTCTGAAGAAGGGAATAGTGCTATAAAAACCTCATACTGAGAAACTCAGTCTTTAAAGTGACACTATATTTTGTCTTTATTTGCCCTTATATTTCCAACAGTTGTGAAAAAGAACCATGCGCGTGTGTCTTTTAATTTAATTATGTACCATCCAGTTGTTTCCTGCTTACTGACCCTCAGACTTTTCTAGGTATAAAATTCTTACAAGTGGCTTACCTCAGACATCTTCAGGAGCCGGACGGCCATTTTGCCCTTCCTCCACCACATGGCACTTCCTGGTGTGATGGAGGTGGTGAGGGGCACATGAAATCATTCTGCAGGCCGCATCCGGCCCATGGGCTTTTGGTTGAGAATCTCTGTCTTAACTCTTGCTGGTGGCATTCTGGGGGCCATATCATTTACCCAAGACTGCACAAGTGGCAACCATATGTTTCTGGTGGTCTTGACTGGACTCTTTTCCAGACACTATGATGGAGATTCAGAATCCGGGCCCTAAATTCTGCGTCAGGGGCTGTGTCCCATTGAGCTATATTAGCTTTTGCGTTTCCCTTGCCATATATATTTTTCTGTGGGACAAGAGAAGAATCTTTGCTCCTTGCAATTTCTTGCCTTCAAACTGCTAGGTTTGCAGGAGCTGGGACAAAGACGGGAGCTCTTTCCGCAAGCTGTTGCTGCCGCGACTTCAATAGAGGCAGCAATAAAACGGCGTGGTTTTTTTTTGCTGTCTTCCATTGCTATTGCTACACCACCTACTGGTGTTTAATAGAAGTGCAGCTCTATTGCAAGAAAAAAAGTGCATATTTTTTCTTCAAACCCCCTTGGTCTGAAAAGCGGGAATTGTAAATGATTCTTTTGGAAATGGGCTGGGACAGGTTCAACCCATGCAGTTCCCGGTTTTCTGTTACGTATGGCATCCCTAGTCCAAGAACCCATGGCATGCCAAGGTTTGGCATCACTGTTAAATCTATAGCATTGTTTCCGCCTTGGTGTGTGTGTTTGTGTGTGTGTGTGTGTGTTTAGTCATATATCATTTGAAGTTTTAAATCCAGACATGAAATTGCATGTCTCACACTCTTTTCCTCTTGTCTGTTCCTGTCATGTAAATCAAACTTCAGTTGTCTTGAAATAAATACAAATTCAAATAATAAATAAATGGTAAATAATACACTGATTTTCTTTAGTAAGCCTAGTTCTTACCTTCGTTCAGAAAATGAGGGAGACAGTGGATTTGGCATACAGTACTTGCTTTTTCTTTCGACTTCAGCTAGAGGAAGAACTCAAAGTAGCTAATCGGCAATCCTGGAGCTAGTTGCAGTGATATAAAACCCTAGAGGAATTTATATCGCTTTTCTTCTTTCACATAATACTGCTGATTCCTCAATAGGTCTGCTCGGTGTGCCATTTCAGTGGACTTATTTTTTATGCCGACTCTAGGTTTCAGTGCCCATCTCTGTTTACAGCCAAAGAGCCATCACTGTTTGCTTTTGCAGACATTTCTGTGGTCATGTGACAGGCATGACTAGACACCGGAGTACACGGAACGCTGTTTACCGTCCCACTGAAGTGGGTACCTATATCCACTTGCAATTTCTTACTTTCAAACTGTTAGGTTGTCAAGACCCTGTAATTTATTTATTTATTTATTGTTCAATTTTCTATGCCGCCCAATCAGGCGAATCCGACTCAGGGCGGCTCACAACAAAATTAAAACATACATATTAATTTACCTTTTGATTATTACTCATTCTCTGTTTATATACTGATTGCAAACCTGATTTGGGTAAATAACACCATAGTGTTTAATTTAGTACTTGTGACAGCAACCATTATCTGTTTGATAAAATATTGATTATTGTTTGTACATTTCCACTATGGAATGACTGAAAACTTTACTAATGACCTTTATCAATACCATGTAGCAGAAAGATTATTTTATTTTAAGAGCCTTTTTTTGTTCATGGAGGTGTTAGTTAAGGTAATTAATATTTTGGATAGTTAGGTTTTCACTTCTCTTTTAATGACCACATTAATCACGTATTTTTTATATTTTAAATTTGCTTATTTACATGGCTGTATTTTGCAATGTCAGCACAATATAAAAGCATAATGATTTTTTGTGGTGGTTGCTAGTGAACCTTTTTCTTGAGTTGCATACTGTTACTGAAAGATAAGGATTTTTAACTATCTTTTCTATGCAAGGCCCTCTACCTGGCTGGAATTGATATGTCATACTCCAAAGCATGATGTGCTTCAATTATGGAAGTCCCAGAATTCCATACATTTTTCCTAGGGTTAGTATTACCTTGAAGATTATTATATTCTGTCTCCACTGCTTGCAGAAAGGGTACATAACCTTCCCAGTCTGGACCTGTATAGGAAAGTTTGGAGAAACTAAACAGGTAAGTAACTTGGTTAAAATGGGGAAAAAATCAAATGCATACCTGTTTAAACTCCTCAGATATTCATGTGTGGGACATCTTTTTAGTAATATAGAATAATAAAACAGTGTTTCCTTTTGCCCACTGTCCTCCAGTCCCATAAATGAAGTTTGAAAAGTTATAGTTAGTGTTTATAGAGACGAATACAATTTTCTTAAAGTAGTATACCTATGTAGATATCGTGCACTGTAACTCTGTTGTTGCTGAGTACTGTATTTCAAATGAAGGCGAGCAGGCTAGACTTATGCATGGCTTCCCTTTGCAGTGAAAGTGGGATTAACCTAATTTGTATTCATTTGGAACAGATAGAAATTTAACTTCATATCATTTTTTTACAGATTACAATTTGCGCCGAAGTTCAGTAAACATTTCTCCTGTTAGTGCTACTCTCTCTGCTGGAACTACCAGTATGCTGTCATATACTTCGAGGCCATACTCTTACCCAAGCTATCCCTTGTCACCATCAATTCCACTTGCTAATGGCAACCATGTTGGACAGCGTCTGTATATTTCCAATCAAGCTTCATTCTTTTGAAGGAAAGAAGGCAAGATGAACATAGGATACATTTGTTTTAAGATTATAATTTCGTTTTGGTTTTAATCGGGTCTGCACAATTGGTTTTGGTAAGTGTTTATATATATAATTTGTAAACAATTTATATATATATATATATATATATATATATATATATATATATATATATATATATATATATATATATATATATATATATATATATATATATATATATATATATATATATATATATATATATATATATATATAAATAAAATTGTTTACAAATTCATAGAATTTGGGTGAAGATAAAAGTTGCAAATGTGTTCTCTCTTGGCAACAATGAGATTGTTCCTAAAATATAGAATGGTAGTTATCAAACTATACACTAGAGAACTCATTCATGTGTTTTTTAAAAACCCAATAAGTACTTTGCTGCATAGTAGCTCTAAATAATTTTAAATGCATGCAAATGTTATAATCTTGTTGCAAAGGATCACCTTTTTGGAGATGAGAAGCATTTAGTCGAAAAACAAAGTATTATGTAAGAAGAAAATGATGCAAATGAGAGATTTTTCTTAAAACAACAAACTTTATTTAACTCCAAATGAATAACTTACACATTACTGTGGTCCTCATAAATTACATATATTTTAGTTGCATGATAAGTATTTGTTTTAACTAAGCCTATCTTATTTTATGTCACTTTCCCATGTTTATACTGTTGCTTTATTTGTTAAAGGTACTGTTCTATTTGCATGTTGTCATGTTTTTAATGTTCATATCATGTGTTTAATTCCATACTTGAATACAGACATTTTGACATTAAATGCTTGCTATATAAAATAACTGAGATTTGTCTTTAATACTTAAAGGAGGTTTAATAAAATTTGACATCTAAGCTTATTATGAAGGCGTTTTAAACCTTTGCTTTGAATCAGGTTGGCTGATTGGAATTATTGCATTACATCATATTCTGCAATTAGTTGGTGCAACCAGAATGCAAGTTGCAAATGAAGAAGCCAGGTCAAATTGCATGTTGCAACACTATCTGTTTTATTTAAAGAAAAACATGTTTGGTTCATGAGTCGTTGTCCTTTCCAGAAGTGGACAATATGTGAGACAGAATTATTCCTTATTTGCATGGTTCCTTCTAGGAGATGTCACTTAAAAACCTGCTTAGGAAGAGCAGCTTCAGTCCTGCTCAGGTAGTACCAGACTAAGTTATAACATAAAAATAAAAGAAGGACAGACTGGTTTGATGTTTCAGTGACTCATTATTATGGCATGAGCATACTGAGTAGCATAGAGAATGAAATGAGGGTCTATGGAAATGGTCTTCTGGAATGAAGACTATAGAGACATGGGTTCATAGTACAGCACAGGAAAAGCAAGTTAGAATGTTTTTGTTAAAACATTTAAAATGCCACTGTAAAAAAAAATACACCAAACTTAAAATAGCAGTCAACTTCAGTCTTGAAAGGTAAACAGGAATGAATGCAGTGGTGGGCATCAGTAGGTTCGCACCAGTTCGCCAGAACCTGTACCAGAAATTCTGGCTAGCCCTGCCCATCCAAGTTTTGAAATAAAGTAGTCCTAATTCAGGTGCAATGCAGGGCTTTCCCCCTGGCCACGCCCATCATACCACACCCATAGTGTGGTAGTAATTTTTTTGGAGCCCACCACTGAATAAATAGAGTTTTATGGATCAAAGAAAGGCAACAGGATGCTATAATGTGAACATCTCCTGGAAGCGTGGCCTGCCACAAAGAATGTTTTCCCCCTGTACAGGCTGTCTTGGCTTCTCAGAACAGTAGCCTTAGGAACAGTTTTCTGCCTTGGTTGTTAACGTATTAGTTCTGCCCTCTACTCACGTGACCTGTCCCTGCCCTTCCCCTGACACAGCATTTTCCATGCTGTTGTTTCTCCTGTTTCCAGACCACTCAACCCACTATGCAGTTATTCTTGCTAATGGCAACCATGTTGGACAGTGTCTGTATATTTCCAATCAAGCTTCATTCTTAAGAAGGCAAGATGAAAATAGGATACATTTGTTTTAAGATTATGCTGTTATTTCTCCTGTTTCCAGACCACTCAACCCACTATGCAGTTATTCTCACATGAAAATGGAGCTGTCTATTTGGCAATATGATAAAGTTTTATGTGCTGCAGCATATAAGCTGAGTCAAAACAAAAAATTACACAGTGACCATAATCTTGTTGCATAAAGTTAACACCATTTATGTCAACTGTCGACTTTTATTGCTCATTAACATTTCCTATTCTACCCTCCAGTTAATTATTGTTTGAGAAAAAAGAAAGGGAGATGACAATAGCCTTGTTGAAAGAATCCAGCTAACGCCTATTGATCAGGTGTTACGAAGAACAAATCAGTTGCTTGATTGAGGCAGTGGCGGGACTGATTTTGAGATATGGTATAACCAACCTAGTTATCTAAGTTGTGAAAATAGAATCCTTGCCCAATTTTATGCTTCTGGCTCTTAGTGTTTTAGAAGTGCAATGTTTTTGATTTAATGAAGATACAATAAAAGCTCTGATTTTGATTGGAATTGCATGCTGTAAAATAACTTGCTTGAAGGCATTAAAACAAATTTTGATATGACGAGCAGCCAAGAAGCTTAGAAACTACTGAAAAGACTGAACAATAATCCAAACAAAAGGATACTGTATGCAAATGCTGTATAACCCCAAACCAAATAGCATATCAACTACTCCTGGCAGGGAAGACTAACCAACACATAATAAAATTAAAGCATCAATTGGATATTTAGATTGAATCTGATTCATTTTCTACTGCCTTCATATTGGAAAAACTAGAGGAAGCCATGAAAAAATGTCAGAATGAATGATGGGACTTGAAGATATCTGGATTGAGCACATTAAACATTTTGACCAAAACACAAAAGAACGATTCCTTCAGCTCTTTAATAACTAATGGACAAGCAAAACAAATCCCAAAAGTATGGTGGAAGATGAAAGTAATTGCTATACTGAAGCCCAGCAAAGTACCATCAGATCCTAAAAGCTGCAAGCCAATCTACTTAGTATACTACTTATACACAGTCTATGAGCAAATGATAAATTGTCTAGCCCATGGTTTCCCAATTTGTATTTTTGGACTTCAATTCCCTGAACCCTAAGTCATTTAATTCCCCAAAGCACTGATCAGCCAAAGTACTGACTTAAGCATCTGGGAATTGAAATCCCTCTGTAGGGTGTGTGCCCCATGTTGAGAAACACTGGTCTATCTCCTAAAATTGAACCTATTGATTCCAGAACAGACACTCTTTAGACCTGGCAAGAGCTGTATAGCTCAGATCTTAAAGGTAACCCAGCATATAAAAGATGGTTTTGAAACAAATAACTGGAGCAGCATTTGTCAATCAGCCGGTCAAAAAGATTTACCTCAATAAAGATAACAGAACTGGTCTCTATTCTGCTTCAAAACTAAGGGTTCTTTGTTGAATTTCAAGGGAGGCACAGTTGCTAGAGGTATCAAAGGAACGGTCTTAAATGGTAGTGCTATTATTTTAAAAATAATAATTTTGTGTTAGAAATTATTCTGGGTTGAAAGGATTTTTGCGGAAGAAACTCCGCTCAGAGAACACCCAAAGGCGGCTCCTTTCATGTCCCCAAGAACTGGGACAGAGACGGGCGCTCAATCCATCATGCAGTTCCCAAGTCCCGAACTGCCAGCTTACCAGCCTTACAGCTAACAAGGCGAGCTTCTTTACCATTGAGCCACCACAGCCCCTATTTATTTTATTTTTCAAAATACAAATGATTGACTGATTTTCCCATACACCAAGAGTTTTGTCTCTATCGATGATCTTGTTTTGACAGGTATGGGGAAAACCTTTCAGTCTTTTGAGCACCAGCTAACTTATGCATTTTCGGGCTGCGGTGGATTAGTGGTTAAAACACTGAGCTTGACGACCAAAAGGTCAGCAAGTCAGCGAGACCTGAATG
This sequence comes from Bradypodion pumilum, assembly GCA_035047305.1. Lineage (NCBI taxonomy): Eukaryota > Metazoa > Chordata > Lepidosauria > Squamata > Chamaeleonidae > Bradypodion > Bradypodion pumilum. Next base: position 206,853,215 of record JAWDJD010000005.1, on the reverse strand, counting down.
CTGCATGATGGAGTGAGCACCCGTTGTCTGTCCTAGCTCCTGCCAACCTAGCAGTTTGAAAGAAAGAAATTGCAAGTATATAAATAAAGCAAGAAATTGCAAGTAGATAAATAGGGACCACTTCGGTGGGAAGGTAAACGGCGCTCCGTGTGTCTAGTCATGCCTGCTACATGACCACGGAAATGTCTGCAGAAGCAGACATTCGGCTATGAAACAGATGAGCACTGAACCCTAGAGTCTGATACGACTGGCTTTTGAGCAAGGGTGACCTTTACCTAAATAGGTACTGCTTTGGCAGGAAATGTAACAGTGTTCCATGTGCAGCTCTGTTAGCAGGGAAGGCAGACTTGGAATATTAGCCCTCATTCTGAATCAAACCCTGGCCTAGAGAAACATTGCCACCAAAATAACAAGAAACTGGCTAGTTTCGATTGGGATGTACACGCACAAATAAGAACAGCCCTTTCTCTACTACTCCACACCATGATATTGCTAGTACTGTATGGTATAAATCAACACATGCCAAATAAGTGGATGTAACTCTTAATAAATCATTACTGGCTGTCTGAAACCTACCCCACAGAAAATTTCTGTTACAGTATTTGGCTACCATTGTGCTCCTGGAGGTACGTTGAGAGGTGCTTCTAGCACATAATGAACAAAATAAAGTTATACAGCACCACATCCATTTCATAGATACCCAAGCCCCCAGACAATAGTTAAAATCATGGAAAAGTTTTTTTGCACACTTCTCAAGCTCTAAATATTAAACCAGAAGAGGCTGAACTACACCTATGGAAAGCAAAACCACACCTTGTTGAACGGATGAATGCTGAAAAGTGTTCCCCAACCTTTGGGGTTTGGACTCTTAATTCCCAGAAGCATAAGTCAGTATATTGGCTGATCAGTGCTTTGGGGAAATGACAAGCTTCTGGGAACTGAAATCCAAAACCCGAAGGTAGAGGAACACTGCCTTGATAGAGTCCAAAGCAAAGTCGGACCATCAAAAAATAATCAAGTAAAATAGGGCTACTTGTTACAAGATTGTTTTTATGTGAATTTTTAGATGTTCCATCAATGCAGCATTTATGTGTATGTAATACAGGTTTGTGTTGACCATACATTGTAAACAAATTAATTGAACTCTATGGTTTGGGGAAAAATATTTTTGAAAGAAGGTATTTGGAATGGGTAAGAGGTGTTTATGCTGTCAGCTTCCAGTGCCTTCCCCAATCTTCTCCCTTTTAGTGATTTAGTGAATGCTCATCTCTGTTTCAAAGCCGAAGAGCCATCGCTGTCTGCTTCTGCAGACATTTCCATGGCCATGTGGCAGGCATGACTAGACACCGGAGCGCTGCTTATCTCCAAATTAAAAGAATATAGCAATACAGTACTGTACGGTTGTTTTACATCAGAGACACTGAACATTAGGTGGCAGCAATGAGCTACATCAATGGTTTCAATTTTTATTTCTATATCCCATTTTTCTTTTAGAACAGAAAATTTCTAAGTACTTAATGAATTGAAGAAAGGATCTAAAGAGGCTGTCAGTGGATCTGTTAATCTTAATCTGAAAAAGAATTATCAGTTGCAGTATGATAGTTGGCTGGTTGTTTGCATTAGGTATAAAATCTTTGGCTTTGTTCTGTGTCAATCCAAAAAGCAGCCTTTCCATTTAGCTCATATAACTCACTGCAAAAAGCTGCTAGTGTATTTCAGTAAATAAGGAATGTCAATCACAGGGGTGTTGGCCTCTGATCTATTTGATCATACTTTGTGCTTATAAGGAAAGTATGGAGATGCATGTGATGTGGAGGGTGGTTGTCTGTCTGTCTTTTCTTTATATCAGTGTTGCACCATTTAAAATTATGGATATATGAATTATAAAATTTCTAAACAAACTAAAATGTGAAAATAATTAGATGATTTTTTTAAACCCAAAACAGGCTACTTCAATAATGTTATCTTGGTCATTTACTAGGTCCTCTTTTATGTATGTGGTGGGGCCTAAATTGCATGCATATAAATGCTGCATTGATTTAATTTCTCCACATTCACAGAAAATGTAGCTTCCTGTTCATCTCAAGATTTTCTTCTTAGAAGACTACTGTATTTTGGAAAACAAGCCTTAGCATTCTGGCTGGCTACAACTGCATAGTACTAGTTGACAGCAAAGGAAGCGGTAGAGGTAATCTTGGAAACCTTTGTTCCAGAATTTTTTGTACTATTTATATCATTTGGGTTCCTGCAAGTGTAACTCTTTAGTGCAGGGGTGCCCAAACATTTCGAGTCACGGGCCGGTCACGTTGTTGAGTGGGCTGGTCACATGGTTCCTCCCGCTGGAAGCGGAAGTAAAACGCTCCTGCGCATGCGCAACTGCTGCCGTAAAATGTGCCCACTGCTGTCATAAACATGTTTACAACGTAGAAACAGTAGCCAAACAGTACAGTAATATGTTGCAAAGAAGAAACCGTTTGAGGCTGGGAATGCATGATGAAATGACTAATAAATTTATTAATATAAAGTTTTGAAATCTTCCAATACAGAGCAATCTGTGACTGGTTTCGTAATACTTCCTTCTTCAGACATAACTAGTTGCTCGATTTTCCAATTTCAAATTATCAGCACATAGCTTATATATTAATGTTTTATATTTAACAATCCTTGTTAGTTCAGCTTTCCAATATCTGTAAAGACATATAATGTCAATAATGTTTAAATAATGTCAATAATCTTTATAATGTTAATAAATGCCATCTCCGCTGCCTCAGCCGGGCTCAGGGGCCAGCCCCTCCCCAGCCTGGGAGAGGAGAAATGCCGCCGGGCTTGTGGACGGCCCGACGACCATCTCTGCTGCCTCAGCCGGGCTCAGGGGCCAGCCCCTCCCCAGCCTGGGAGAGGAGAAATGCCGCCGGGCTTGTGGACGGCCCGACGACCATCTCTGCTGCCTCAGCTGGACTCGGGGGCCAGCCCCTCTCCTGCCTGGGAGAGGAGAAAAGCTGCTGGGCTTGTGGCCGGCCCGACGACCATCTTTGCTGCCTCAGCTGGGCTTGGGGGCCATCCCCTCCCCTGCCTGGAAGAGGAGAAAAGCCGCCAGGCTTGTGGCTGGCCTGACGACCATCTCTGCTGCCTCAGCTGGGCTCGGGGACCAGCCCCTCCCCTGCCTGGGAGAGGAGAAAAGCCGCTGGGCATGTGGCTGTCCCGATGACCATCGCCGCCACCTCAGCTGGGCTCGGGGGCCATCCCCTCCCCTGCCTGGGAGAGGAGAAAACGGTCCAACGACCATCGCTGCCGCCTCAGCTGGGCTCGGGGGCCATCCCCTCCCCTGCCAGGGAGGAGAAAAGTCGCCGGGCTTGTGGACGTCCCAGGGACTCGCTGCCTCTCACCAGGCCATTCCATCAACCCGGGGGATGGGAGCCAGGTGCAACAGCTGCCCCTCCTCTGAGCCCGCCTGCTCGGAGGGCAGAAAAGCCACTGCCGCTGCCGTCTCAAGGACTCGCTGCCTCTCCCCGAGCCATTCCATCAACCTGGGGAGGTGTACCTTGTACTTGTCTGGGTTCCAATTTTGGTGTCGAGCCTGGGCTTAGTATCTCTCTGTTTTGGAATTTACACTATTATTTGAGGTATATTGTGATTTTTATTGTATATTGTATTTATTTGTACCTGATATTGCATATGAGGGTAAGCCGCTTTGGGTCTCCCATGGGCGAGGAAAGCGGGGTATAAACACCAATAAATAAAGGGTTACATCTCATGCGAGCACTGTCCTCTCTTTCCTTTTGCCCTATGTGCAGTAGCTAAAATTTTCACAGAGTACATTGCTATGGTAGAGTTAGTGTCAAGTTGCGAAGCAATAAACATTTTCTTTAATCAATTAAGTATGTTTAGAATACAGAAAATCTATTAAAATTCTACTATAGAATCAACTCTTGATTAGTCATAAGTCATACCCAGAAGCTATAGATAATAGCTCTCCACATTATATAGGATAACAATCCATTAACAGTTCTTGTTAAGAAAAAGATAGATATAGCAGATGAAAATTTTGAAGGAATGCCTATACAGATCTCCAGTTTCTGGGGAAACATAGCCAAAATATTGAACATTTTCATACTTTGACAGCTATTGTTTTTCTTTTCCCCCTTCCTCAATCATTTTATCTTCCTAATATTGCATGAAGAGCACAGGCTGAAATGTTGACAAAAGAACCTTACCTTGGATACCTTAGAGTTGCCACTCAGCGAGGAGTCCACGCGCCATCTGACAGTCCGCCATGTTAGTTGGCCCAAGACATTGCCTTATGGTGCTTTGATTGTGTGGAGTCATGAAAGTAGATCGGGGTTTCCCCTTTAATATCAGTGTTTGGGGAGCTTTAATATCAGTGTTTGGGGGGTTGCGATCCCCCTCTCCGCTGGCTCCCCTGGGGTTGGGAGGGCAAAAGGGGTCTGTCCCCCCAACCCTTCTGGACCCAGGGGAGCCAGTGGAGAGGGGGATCGCAACCCCCATACACTCCATTTTTAAAGAGAAGAAACCAAGCGGTTTCTTCTTGTTAAAAATGGAGTGTTGGGGTCTGTGTGGAATCGATCCCCTCTCCCTGGTCCCCTGGGTTTGGGGGGAGAAAAGGGGTCTGTCCCCCAACCCTTCCAGAGCCAGGGGACCCGGCACAGAGGGGATCCCCCCACAGGACACCCCGTTATTAAAGAGAAGAAACCAAGCGGTTTCTTCTCTTTAAAAATGGAGTGTTTGGGAGGGGGTGGAATCGATCTCCTCTCCCTAGTCCCCTGGGTATGGGAGGTTTGGGAGACAAAAGGAGTCTGTCTCCCCAACCCTCCTGAACCCAAGGGACCCAGTGGAGAGGGGGAACCCCCCCCCCACACACACACACACCCATATTAAAGAGAAGAAAGCAAGCGGTTTCTTCTCTTTAACAACGGAGTGTTGGGGGTGTGTGGATTCATTCCCCTCTCCCTGGTCCCCTGGGTTTGGAAGGGTCCAACCCTTCAGGACCCAGGAGACCCGGGAGAGGTGATTGATTCCACCCCCCTCCAACACTCCGTTGTTGAAGAGAAGAAACCGCTTGGTTTCTTCTCTTTAATAACGGGGTGTCCTGCGGGGGGATCCCCCTCTCTGCCGGGTCCCCTAGCTCTGGAAGGGTTGGAGAGACAGACCCCCTTTTGTCCCCCCCAAATCTCCCATACCCAGGGGACCAGGGAGAGGGGATCGATTCCACCCCCCCAAAAAAACTCCATTTTAAAAGAGAAAAAACCGCTTGGTTTCTTCTCTTTAATAATGGGGTGTCCTGTGGGGGGATCTCCTCTCTGCCGGGTCCCTTGGCTCTGGAAGGGTTGGGGGGGACAGACCCATTTTGTCCCCTCAACCCAGGGGACCCAGGAGAGGGGATCAATCCACCACCCCCTCCAACACAAGAAGCAATCGTAAACGGTAATCTACTAATGTTTTGGTCCACCTAATATCGTGGCAGGCCACGCCCACTGGCTTCAAAAAACTTACAGAATGAAGTCTGTTGTGTCATCTCCTGTTTTTTATACTTCCATGGTAAAACCCCATTCTACGGACACCTCTTTGTACAGAAACCCTGTTTACCAGGAGGAACTTCTGGGGAAATCACATCCTGTTTTCTGGGGGGAAAATCAATTTACAGAACAGGTTTCTCCAGAGTTCCTTCCATTTGGGAGAGTCTAAAATAGCAACCCCGTGCCATTTTAGACTTTAAAATTGCACTCCGCACCACCCACCCCTGCCCCGGAAGCCACAAAACATCACTTACTGTAGTTGTGGCAGAGGCAGGGGTGGTGCAGGTGACAATTGTGGCAGGCTTTCCACAGTCCCTGCTGCTTCTACTGGTACTGGGAGAGAGCACGCCAGGGGGGGGGGGGGGTTATCCACTTTGTTCCGCTCTTCGCCTCAGGTTCCTCTGTGGTGTGTTTTAGCCAGGAAGTGTGTTGCATGAAGACTGCTCCGTCCCTGTCTTCATCCGACGTTCATTCCCGGCTAAAGCATGCCACAGAGGAACCTCGGACGAAGAGTGCAATGGAGCGTATATGCACCCCACATTCTCCCAGTGCTGGTAGAAGCAGCGGCGGCGGCACTGGTGGCGGCAGCTCCTGCTCCTCCAACGGCCAGACACACAGCACAGGAAGCAGCAGCAGCATGGAAAAGGTAGGGAGATGGCTTCATTCCATTCCCTTTGTGCTGTTTCCCCCCCCTTTTTTTATTTTGCACCCCCACACCTAATCAAGGTGCGAGATAAAAAATGGAAATGCTTTAATAACAACCCCTCTTCTCCACTCATGCCGCTCACCAGCTGGTGAGATGATCGGGATGTGGGAGAGTTGTGTCTGCCATTTTTTGTTGGTTTTTTTATTACTATTATTTTTGCTCTGGTAGGGACCATTTTTCTTCAATGCATCCCTATGGGAAATTGTGCTTCATTTTACGAAAAAAGTGTTTTACTGAAAAAGTTACAGAACAGACTTTTTCCTGTATTTATAACATATCTCACAGTTTCTTCAACTGTTGTTATGTGCCATCAAGTCATCTCCCAACTTATGAGCACCCTGAGGATGAGTGGTCTCCAAAATGTCCTGTCCACAACCATCCCCTGTTCATCCTTTACAAAAACCAACCTGTAGCTATCCTCGTGGAGTAAGTATAGCTCATGTTTGGTCTGCCTCTTTTTCCTGACACCTTCCACCTTTCCAAAGAGTCTCAGCGCCATCATTTTTGCCTCAAGATACAATTCAGGCTTGACTTTTTCTAGAACCCCCATTATTTGCCTTTTTGACAGTCCATAAAGCTCTCCTCCAGCACTGTTGTTCGAATGAGTCAATTATTTCCATCAGCTTTCCTCGCGGCCCAACTTTCACATCCATACATGGAGATCGTAAGCTAATTAACATGTGAACCGCCCAGAGAGTGCGCTAGGCACTATTGGGCGGTATATAAGTGTGATTGCTTTGCTATAGTGTGAATTAATTTAGTTTCCAGCGATACAGACTTACCCGTATTTTTCGCCATATAAGACGCTCCGGCATATAAGACGCACCCAATTTTAAAGGAGGAAAATCTAGAAAAAAAAGATTCTGAACCAAATACTGTACTGTACCTGTCTCCCCCCAATGGGGCCAGTGGCATGGGCTGCCGGGGTGGGACAGGGAGCTGCTCGAGGCGGCTGGCATCATCGTCCCTTTTCTGCTTCCCATTCCCGGGCCAAGCAGCGAGGGCCCCGGGAGAGGCAATGCGGCGGCGATGGCGGGGTTCCGGCGGCGTCTCCTTTTAAGCCCTCCCGGCAGGCAGGGCTTAAAAGATGGATCACCTGGAAAGATGGATCACTCCGCTTTCCTCCCACGGAAAGAGGGGGAAGGAAGAGCCGCGGAGCGCGGGGGGGAATATAATAAGCCGCGGATGCCTGTGCATGGGGAAGAGCGCGCAATTGGCAACTCTGTACATTTGTTGTTGTTCAGTGGCACAGTCGATTCCGACCCTTTGCGACCCCATGGACCATTGTCCTCCAGGCACCTCTATCCTCCACCATTCTCCTCAGCCCACCAAGCTCTGTGCCCATTGTGTTTACAATACCATCTATCAACCTCATCTTTAGACGCCCCCTTCTTCTTTTGCCCCCCCACCTTTCCCAGCATCACGGCTTTCTCAAGTGAATCCTCTCTTCTCATTTGATGTTCAAAGTACTTTAGCTTCATCTTCACTATTTGTCCCTCCAATGGACAGTCAGGCTTGATTTCTTCTAATATCGACCTATTTCTTCTCTTTGCCGTCGAGGGGACTCTCAGGACTCTCTTCTAATACCACATCTCAAAGGCATCTATTCTCCTGCGCTCAGCTTTCCTAATGGTCCAGCTACGCCACCTCCCTCGGCGCCCGCCTCTCCCCGCGACCCTCGCCCCCCTCCCCACTTTCTCCTTGACTCAGTCAGGAGCATTTAATCGCCCGTGGCTTTTGCCTGCCTCGGCTCGCTCTTTTTGGGCGGGGGAGGAGGTTGCGAGCCAAAGAAGCATGCTCGGCTCGCTCCTCCAGCCGCCGCCCCCTCCTTCCCTCCTGCCTGGCTCCCTCAGTAACCCGACCTCTTCTTTTTCTCCACACAAGTAGGCGCTGGTCGGGAGTCCGAGCAGGGGGCAAAAAGACCCCTCCAGGCAGCTGGTGGAGGAGGGCGAACCCGCCTGGGCTTGAGGGAGAATACGTGTGTGTGGGGGCATACAACGGCAGAAAGGGGTGTGTGTGTGAGAGAGAGAGGAGGTCCGGTATCTTCCTAAACCTCCTTCGGAGGAATGTTGAGAGCCCTCAAGGAGCCACGAAGACGGAGAAGCCTTTCTCTCTCTCCTCCCCCACCATTTTCTGACTAAAACAACCACTCCTCTGACAGTCTATGGGGCGGGTATGCTCGCGCCAACGGGGGGGGGGATGCTGTGTGCGGACGGGGTAAGGTGGCAAATGAATGCCCGCCGGCGAGCAGAGTCAGCTGGAGTGGAGGCCGCCCCGCGCGTTTGTTCCGTTTGCTGCCTCACTCAGCCAAGCAGCGAGGGCCCCGGGAAGAGGCAACGCGGCGGCGGCGATGGCGGGGCTCCGGCAGCGTCTCCTTTTAAGCCCTCCCGGCAGGCAGGGCTCGGAGGGCGGGGAGACGCGCCTGCCTCCCATTCCCGGGCCCTCGCTGCTTGGCCCGGGAATGGGAGGCAGGCGCGTCTCCCCACCCACCGAGCCCTGCCTGCCGGGAGGGCTTAAAAGGAGACGCCGCCGGAGCCCCGCCATCGCCTGCCTCCCATTCCCGGGCCGAATGGCGAGGGCCTCGGGAAGAGGCAACGCGGCGGCGGCGATGGCGGGGCTCCGGTGGCGTCTCCTTTTGAGCCCTCCCGGCAGGCAGGGCTCGGAGGGCGGGGAGACGCGCCTGCCTCCCATTCCCGGGCCCTCGCTGCTTGGCCCGGCAATGGGAGGCAGGCGCGTCTCCCCACCCACCGAGCCCTGCCTGCCGGGAGGGCTTAAAAGGAGACGCCGCCGGAGCCCCGCCATCGCCTGCCTCCCATTCCCGGGCCGAATGGCGAGGGCCTCGGGAAGAGGCAACGCGGCGGCGGTGATGGCGGGGCTCCGGCGGCGTCTCCTTTTGAGCCCTCCCGGCAGGCAGGGCTCGGAGGGCGGGGAGACGCGCCTGCCTCCCATTCCCGGGGCCCTCGCTGCTTGGCCCGGGAATGGGAGGCAGGCGCATCTCCCCGCCCTCCGAGCCCTGCCTGCCGGGAGGGCTTAAAAGGAGACGCCGCCGGAGCCCCGCCATCGCCGCCGCCGCGTTGCCTCTTCCCGGGGCCCTCGCTGCTTGGCTCGGGAATGGGAGGCAGGCGCGTCTCCCCGCCCTCCGAGCCCTGCCTGCCCGGAGGGCTTAAAAGGAGACGCAGCCGGAGCCCCGCCATTGCCTGCCTCCCATTCCCGGGCCGAATGGCGAGGACCCCGGGAAGAGGTATTTGCCATATAAGACGCACCAACTTTTCCCCCCCCAGTTTTGGGGAAGAAAAAGTGCGTCTTATATGGCGAAAAATACGGTACACTTGATGATCTTTTCTAATTCCTTAAATGCGTACACTTGCAAGTTTCAGTCTTGATGCAATAGAAATACGTAAATGAACAGGATGCTAACCTAGTAGATTTCTGAAGTGAAATGGTGGACTGTCCCATCTGGAAGCCACACATCTACCATTTCTCAAAAAGAAGGTTTATTTACAGATGTTGCCGTGGGTATAAACAGATGAGCACTGAACCCTTGAGTCGGATTTCGAGCAAGGGTGACCTTTACCTAGTGGGCATTTTGCAGAAGCTATGGGAAGGAGATAGGGATAGGAACTGGTCATAAGTCATGGTTTCGTTGTAGTATAAGGAGTAAGACACAATTACAAGTCAGATCCAATTGTAGTGAATTCCTCACCTGGCTCATAGGGTCTAAATTCCAGAAATGAAATTCATTTGCAAGCTCTGAGTGGAGGAGAGTATTTCCAACACCCCTTTCAGTTGTGAAAATTGCCTGCCTGCTTTGTTTAACTCATTTAGCATGATTGAGAAGAGGGAGAATCGTATACAAAATCTACAGACGGGCAAAACCTCACAGACTCAGTGCCAGAGCTTAGTGCTACTACCGGTAAATATCTGGATATTGTTGGCCTAAAAAACTTTTGCTGCAGTGATACAACAAAATGGGGGTGAGCTTTTGTTTGCCGTTAACTCTGCTTCATTATTCCAATTCTGTGTCACATAGCATTTGTGTTAATATTTCACTCAAGTGACTTATTTTTTCCTGATCACTCACAAATCTAGAAGGGGTGGAACTAATCAAGCATACAATAGATTTCTTCAGTAAAAATATCTTGGACCAGTGGTGGTGAACCTTGGCACTCCAGCTGTTCTTGGACTTCAGTTACTAGAAGCCCAAGTTAGCACACCTGCTGATCAGGACTTTTGGGAATTGAAGTCCAAGGACAATTGGAGTGCCAAGGTTCGCCATCACTGCAGCTTGTTCATTCTTTCACTCAGTTTGTATCATCCTTCCCCCTTCTCATTTCTCTGATTATAGACATGATAGATATTCAGAGTTGGCGTCACCAAGGGAGCTGTGCAGGTACTGTTGACTGTTGCCACAACCTGGAAATGTTATTCTTTGGACCACTGCTCCCAGGATCCTCCAGATAGCATGGAGCTGCAGTGTTCTGGAAGTTGTAGTCCAAGAAGTAACCTCCACCCTGGCTGTAGGCTCCCTTCACTTGTAATGGGAAGTGGGAGAAACGGAGAACATCTGACCCAAAACAGGATACCAACATTCTTCACATTGGCAGAAATTCAACAAGTAAAGATCTTTGTAAAGGATGCTCTTGCTTGAAAGCCAGTTGTATCCTACTCTAGAGCCAAAGAACCAGCTCTTTCTATGCAGACATTTCCGTTGACACGTTGCAGGCATGCATAGAGTGCACGGAATGCTGTTTACCTTCCCACCAAAGTGGTACATATTTATCTACTTGCAATTTTTTGCTTTCGAACTGCTAGGTTGGCAGGAGCTGGGACAGAGACGGGAGCTCGCTCCATCATGCAGCACTTGGGTCTCAAACTGCTGACTTTCCAGTCATCAAGTTTAGCATCTTAACCACTAAGCCACCACAGTCCCTCTAAAGGTCTCTGAACCGCTTCATTCTGTCCATTACTAGCAAGTCACACTGTTGTGAAAAGGAGCCTTGATAGAGGAAATAAAAGCATTGGCAGGACAGTAAGAGTTGAGTTCTAAATGAAGAATTAAGCTCATGTGGCATCTCTTTTTGTCCTAATTCCATAACCTCCTCAACTATATGTCTCCATTTGATAAAAGCTAATGTGGGGGTTCAAACTGTCACTTCCCATGAGAAGAAGCTTGGTCACTAATGTGAAATGAATCAAGAAAAATAGCCTTTTAGATGGTGGGCTTATTTAGCACTGATAAATGAGAGCAAAAGCAGAAGGTGGCTCAATTTGCCACCCGCTTGCTGTACAGAGTCTGCAGGCTATTACAGAGCTTATAAATAAGCGTTTATGTCTGTGTAATTGCTGTTTATCCAGGAGAAGATGGGAATGGCATAATTGCTTTGAAACAAATATCTATAAATTATAATTACTATTAATCATTTGCAGCATGCCAAACACTTTGTCATTTGAAATTAATTTAGGATGCAATCCCAGGGTAGAATTTCTTAAGAGTAAATGCAGTTGAATTCAACTAGATTTTATTATTATTATTATTATTATTATTATTATTATTATTATTATTATTATTATTATTATTATTATTATTATTATTATTATTATTATTATTATTATTATTCAACCTGTATGCCGCCCCACTCGCAAAATGACTCTGGGCAGCTAACAAAGATAAAAATATCACAATTACAAGGTGCCACATGATAATACAAAGATATTTCAAAATATTTCAAAAATCCCAAATACAATTACAGAATAACAAATTATCATGATTTAAAAAATACTTCAAAAAACAATATACGAAAAAAACATTGTAGACTCAACCCCACCAACTATGTCCGAGGGAGTGTCCGGTGGCAGCGGCAACAGTGGCATTCTTATGGCTGGCTGGGCCACACAGCTGCTGCTCCTTCCCTCACCCGGGCTGGCTGAGGGAGCATCCGGTGGTGGCAGTGGCGTCCTTGTGGCCAAGGAGCGTGTGGCGGTGGCATTCTTGTGGCCAGCTGGGCCGCACAGCTGCAGCTCCTTCCCTCAGCCAGGCTCATGAACAGTCCCATCTAGGCTAGCATCGTGCTGCTGACTGGCAGAGGATTGCCACAAAGAACCTTCATTTGAGCTATGTGCTCAGAGAAAAGCCTTTTTTCTATCTAGCCTAATGTTGTCTACACTGACTGGCAGCCACTTGTGGTTTCAGGCAAAGGTACTGCAAAACCCTGCCTGAAAATTCCAGAGTGGGAAGTGGGACCATTCCATACATTACAAGTCATATACTTTGTCAGTGAACCGGAAGTCTTACTAGATGTGTGGTGGTAAATATTTATATGCATGTGTCACGTTTGAGTCACATTTAGATCAGAGTGAAAAGTTTTTAACCTTTCAAATGTTTGGGACTACAATTTGGTTGAGTATTTTAGTAGTTAAACAACAAAAGTGGGACAGACTTTAGGCTTAGCAATAAACAATTTCTCTTTTCTAATAATTCCTCCTTGCCAGATAGTCAAGCTACAATGATTACTCAAAGTAAAGCTTAAGGTAACAAGAAAAGTAATGTTTACTTGCTTAGAAGTCTTAATATAATGTAGTGATGGTGAACCTTTTAGAGACTGAGTGCCCAAACTGCAACCCAAAACCTACTTACTTATTGCAAAGTGCCAACACAGCAACAGGGGAGGAAGGAAATGCTCCCATTGGAATGCTGGGTAGAGGGGCGGGGCAAACTGTACTGGTGGGGTGATGGATGAAGTGCTCCCATTGGGCTGCTGGGCAGAGGGGTGGGGTGAACTGTGCAAGGGGAGGGAGGAAGTACTCCCATTGGGCTCCTGGGCAGAGGGGCGGGGCAAACTGTCCTGGGGAGGCTGCATGGGTGCCCACAGAGGGCTCCGAGCGCCATCACTGGCACTTATGCCATAGTGCTGATATAGTGGCATCAGGTTTTAGTACAGGTAGGAGAATCCAGGTGAGATAGTCAAAAGGTAAAAAATTGCATTCTTAGCCATGTGGCCCAAGAGGGAGGAGACACTGAGAATCATCTCTCCTCTTACAAGATAAATGACTGGTCAGAAGAAAGAAAGGTCACTATGCATGCTAATTAGGGTCAGGTAATTGAATTGTGGGAAGTCAGGAAGTTTTCTAATTTACTGGTAGGATACAAACAAATTAGTTTTACCTAGAAGGGAATCTTTCCTGCCACATGCCTAATTGTGTTAGTATTCACTTGCCTGCTTGTTTTGCATTACAAGTCTAAAAACGTTCACCACTTCCACCTAGCAAAAATTCTGGAGCTGTAATCTTAACTAGCTGGAGGGCTAAAGATTCATTGTTCCTGATTTAGAGACATCTTACTTAAAGACAAGATTTCAAGTGTTATCCTAAATCAGCCTTTCGGAATGTGATGTCCTCCAGATCTGTAGTCCTGTATGTGTGTAGGGCACAGCATTGGGGGAGCCTGGCATAAATCTACAGAATAACTTTCAGAATTTACTTTTATGCTACAACTTTCAGCATTCCACAACCAATATGGCGATTCTGGTTGTAGGATTCTGAGAGATTGTTGTGCATTCAGGCACATTTGCAAGTAGCACGGGCAGCGCCTTTGCAGTTTCCCGCCATCCAGATTAGAAACACAAAGTGGCGCGAAAACCCCTGCACAGGGCGCGCTTATTATGCTAATCAAAGTCCTACGATTGGCTACACTTTGGGATCCTGTTCTCCATTGGTTAAATACATATATTCCCTGTTATGATTGGTTAGTTACAATTATCCGGAGGGTTGCTACTTTGTATCAAGAAGCCACCGCCGGGGAGACACTATATAAGCCCCACAGGTAAACAAGGGTGGGGCCTGTTGTGTTCTGTAAAGCAGTGCCTTTAACAATGTACCTGTACCATGTGTTATCAATGTAACCTTTCTGTGTGCAACATTATAACCATCACCTGTATCAATGTATGCTTAATAAGGGGACGCGAGCTAGTGACCACCAGAGGGCAGTAGCGAGCGTCCAGCTCTAATGGATCAAAGCCACCTGGATCAGCAGCGCGGGAAGATTCCCCGCGACCTCCTCACCTGGTCAAGAAGGGCGTGACCTCCTACGACGTCACGCGGGCAGCAACCAATAGCCTGCCAACGAGCCACATTCAAATGTATAGCCAGCTGTATATATTGAGCTACCCAGCCGCCATTACCACATGTTCCTCCGGATCATCATGCAATAAACCTGTGTTAAGCCAACCCTTCGGCTGTTGTATTGTCTTTGGTCCCTTACACTAAAGGGCCAGACCAGATCTATACTTCCCTCTCCATACAGGTAGCCAGCAACGTGCTAGCCTGGGTCTCCTCCATTATGCTACGCTCATATGCTAGCGTATCAGCAAGGCCCAGCTCTACTGCTCATTCCATGCAGAGGGGCCACAGGGGAGGTGAGTAAAGGATCCAGCCCCTCCCTCCCCATCCAAAGACCTGGGCCTAGAGAGGAAGAAAAAGGAATCAGCAAGGCCCAGCTCTACTGCTCATTCCATGCAGAGAGGCCCACAGGGGAGGGGAGTAAAGGATCCAGCCCCTCCCTCCCCATCCAAAGACCTGGGCCTAGAGAGGAAGAAAAAAGGAATCAGCAAGGCCCAGCTCTACTGCTCATTCCATGCAGAGAGGCCCACAGGGGAGGGGAGTAAAGGATCCTGCCCCTTCCTCCCCATCCAAAGACCTGAGCCTGGAGAGGAAGAAAAGGCTTCAGGAAGGCCCAGCTCTACTGCCCATTTGCCATCCAGAGAGGCCCAAGGGGGAGGTGAGTAAAGGATCTTGCCCCTCCCTCCCCATCCAAAGACCTGGGGCCAGAGAGAAGGACACTTCCGGAGACCCCCGACCACCCCCAGGAGATACCATCCACAACCACCATCACAGCGAGGCCCGAGCCGGTGCCTTTGACCGACTCCATGCGGCCGAAGGGAGGCAAGAGCTGCTGCGTGCATGCAAAGGATAAGTAATCGAACTGAAATAATATAGTTGACTAAACATAGATGGCTTATGGTAACTGACATAGTGACTGTACAAGAAACTGACTTACATAGAGACTTGATATAGTGGACTTTTTCTTTATTTCTTTCTTTCCCTTTCATTAATTAGTTCAACTTTTACTTTGATACTATGTGATAAACTGTGATATTGTGCATGATAATACTTTGTTTTAAAATTGTTTAAACTGTGATAACATGTGTGATGGGAAAAGACTGGCGTAGAGACCGGCAAGGCACGCCACAAAGTTTGCCAAGAGAACCCTATGGACCAAAACAAAAGGCAAAACAAGGGAATGCTCAGCACAGCAGATCTGAAAAGGGGGAGGGATACGAAAGGGGGAGGAGAAATACAGTGTTGCAGGGAACAATACTGCATAGGGACATGGAATGTGAGGTCTATGAATCAAGGAAAACTGGAAGTGGTAAAAAATGAGATGGAAAGAATAAGCATTGACATCTTGGGCATCAGTGAGCTAAAATGGACAGGGATGGGTGAATTCAGCTCTGGAAACCATCATATCTACTACTGCGGGCAAGAAAACCTTAGAAGAAATGGAGTAGCCATAATTGTCAATAAAAGAGTGAGAAAAGCAGTAATGGGATACAATCTCAAAAATGACAGAATGATGTCAGTCAGATTTCAAGGCAAACCTTTCAATGTCACTGTGATCCAAATATACGCACCAACCACTGGTGCAGATGAAGCCACAATGGACCAGTTCTATGAGGACTTACAACACCTCATAGAACAGACACCAAGAAATGATGTCCAAATTATATTAGGAGACTGGAATGCCAAAGTAGGAAATCAAAAAGTGGAGGGAATAACAGGCAAATTTGGTCTTGGAACACAAAAGGAAGCAGGGCAAAGATTGATAGAGTTCTGCCAAGAGAACGCACTGGTCATAGCAAACACTCTCTTCCAGCAACACAAGAGGCGACTTTACACATGGACATCACCAGATGGCCAACACCGAAACCAGATTGACTACATACTCTGCAGCCAAAGATGGAGAACCTCCATACAGTCAGCAAAAACAAGACCTGGAGCAGACTGTGGCTCAGATCACAACCTACTAATCGCAAAATTCAGGCTTAGACTAAAGAAAATAGGGAAAACACGGAGACCAGAAAGATATCACCTAGACAGCATCCCTAAAGAATACACGGTCGAGGTGATGAACAGATTTAATGGTTTAGACTCGGTAGACAGAGTACCGGAAGAATTATGGACGGAGATGAGGGACATCATGCAGGAAGCAGCAAAGAAAACCATACCAAAAGAAAAGAAGAGTAAGAAAGCAAAGTGGTTGTCTGATGAGGCTCTTAAAATAGCAGAGGAAAGAAGGAACGCAAAAGTCAAAGGAGAAAGGAAAAACTACAACCATTTGAACACAGAATTTCAAAGAAAAGCAAGGAGAGATAAGGAAAACTACCTTAAAGAACAGTGCAGAGAAATGGAGGAAAACAACAAAAGAGGCAGAACCAGAGATCTTTTTTAAAAAATTGGGGAAATCAAGGGAACATTTAAAGCAAAAATGACCATGATAAGGGACAAAGACGGAAAGGAGCTAGCTGATGCAGAAGAAATTAAGAAAAGATGGAAAGAGTACACAGAGGAACTTTACAAAAAGGACCTCAAAACTCCTGATAATCACAATGATGAAGAAATTGAACTTGAGCCAGACATCCTGGAGAGCGAAGTCATAAAGGCCCTAAAGAGCACTGCAAACAACAAAGCTAGTGGAGATGATGGTATCCCAATTGAATTTTTCAAAGCGCTAAAAGATGATGGCATCAAATTACCTTGAACAGAAAACAAGGTATCAGAAAGCAATGAGTTTACTAAAGTAAGGTTTATGAGCAGCTCACAGACTAAGGTGGAGGTGCCTCAGCTTGCTTGTTGATGTGCTTGCTTGACTGGAGGAATAGTTCTTGTCAAACCTGCCGATGATTATATTTGATTCTGAAGTTACCTTTATGAGATAATCCTTTACACAATAATGTACAGTTACTTCAAGATATGTAAACCGATGGATGCTGCTCATTCTGTTGGTACTCTGGTTGTCTCAATGTTTTGCTTGCCCTCAGGACTTCTAGACTTTTCTGGTCACTGCAGGAACAGAGGGTTATAATCTTATAGAACGGTGCTCTAGAACAGTGGTGGTGAACCTATGGCATGCATGCCAGAGGGCACTCAGAGCCCTCTCTGTGGGCATTTGTACTATTGCCCCAGCACAGAGTTCATCCCACCCCTCTGCCCAGCAGCCCAATGGGAGTGCTTTCTCCTTCCTCCCAGCACACAGTTTGCCCCGCCCCTGTGCAGTGCAGACGGCAACCTGTTGAGTGTGGGCATTCAATCTCTAAAAGGTTCTTCTAGAACATTAGGGCTGTACACAACTACTGAGGATAGAAAATATCAGCTGTGTACATTATTTACACAGTGCATTGGGTGAAAATGTGTTATGCGCAACCAGCTTGTAACTATGTAGAAGCCAAGCAAAGATTAAACAATTTTGTTCACAACCATACTGTCAGGCTACGTTGGATAAGAATTTAATGCTGCTTCAAATTCAACCTTCTTTATATTGTACTACCCAACTAGTCCCAAAGAGCTAATGAACCTGTCTCTGGTGGTAGTTTTGCACTAGCATTCTTGCTTGTACTACAGAGCACTTGATTTTGAATGGGTTTGAATGAGTTTACCAGTTCACTTCAGTACTCTTTAAAGGTACTGAACTAAATAACAAGCACACAACTGATAAGATATTGAAGAATAACTTGAATTTAACACAAAGTTGCATTAGTTTACACATTTTCTGTGGATTACCCCTGTCAATCTGAGAAAATGAAATTAGAAATAAATTTCCATGAGTGGGAGTTAATAATGAGCCAGGTGAAGATAAGGACAGGAAAAATACATGGAGAAAAAGAGTTTAAAAGCTTATGATTATAATTTGTGAATAACAATATTATTTGCCTACATTCAAGTGCTCCTCAAAGCTTCTGATATGTCTTGTGAAGAGAAGTGAAATAGAGACCAAGAACCAATATCTAAAAGAACAAATTAAACAGTTTGTATGGTTTATATACACCAGATACAGAGGTATCTGTACCTGTATCTGTACCACCCGGCGGGGGTGGTAGGAGCACAGCTGACTGCCATTGATGCGGCGGGATTTTTAAAAACTGCGCCGCCAGCACCACCGGAGCCACGCTTCCATTGCCGGCTCCCTCCCCCACCCCGCCCGGCGGGGGAGGTAGGAGCACAGCTGACTGACATTGATGCGGCGGGACTTTTAAGAGTAGCCAATGCCGGTGTATTGCCTGGCCTCGGCTGCCTTGGGGATCGTCCTCTTCTTTGGCTCTGTTAGAACATGTGAGCAATGGGGCTATGTTTTGGGGACTTTGGCAGTGGCTCAAGTCACTAAGACGCTGACTGGGAAGCGGAAGGTCAGCAGTTCGATTCCCGAGTACTGCAGGACAGAAATGAGCTCCCGTCTTCGTCCCAGCTCCTGCCAACCTAGCAGTTCGAAAGCAAGAAATTGCAAGTAGATAAATAGGGACCACTTCGGTGGGAAGGTAACAGCGTTCCGTGCGCTCCGGTGTCTAGTCATGCCTGCCACATGACCACGGAAACGTCTGCAGAAGCAGACAGCGCTGGCTCTTCGGCTTAGAAACAGAGATGAGCACTGCACCCTAGAGTCGGATACGACTGGCTTTCGAGCAAGGGAAACCTTTACCTTTACCTTTAAACAAATCTTGACAAATAAAGGACAAATATTTTACATTGAATGAATCTGTTTTGAATCTTCAAGTCTGTACAGAGAACCTCTAGCAATAACAGGGACCGTTTGTCTTGGCAAATAAAATTAATTTAATGATGTCTGCAATGACTTCTCAAAATATCTTTATAACACAAAGATCCGAACTCCTTTCGATAACAGGAATTTTCAGTTTTTTTCCTCAGGGATCTAAACAAACAATTGACAACATTTACCAACAGTACATAGATATATACATATATACATGATCTTGGAATAAACATTTGTACAAAATTACCTGTAGTGTCTTATTTAAGTCCAATTCATTGTTACTTTATTTATTATTATTTATTATTTCTTTGCATCCTAGACCTCACCCGTTTGTTCTTGTTGTGTCGACGGACGTTAACTAAACTGGTCAAAGATCATATTTAAGGATAACTATGTTACACAGCTGATTAAGGACAGGAATTATAGGAAACAAGTAAAATCAATTTCTTGATTGAGCCCGAATGGGTACAAGGTGTTGAACCGGTGAATGAAATGACTCTCCCTCTGTCTTAAAGCAATATCTAAGTTTGTGCGCTGGAATGGGTGTTGTTTGTAGCTCTCGAGTACTACGAATTTGAAATCTTGGTCGCTATGGTTTGCTTCAATCAAGAAATTGATTGTATGTGTATGATACAATCTTACAATCTTAGTACACTTGGTGTATCATACCACCTTCACTAACGTTCCTGCAATATTCTCTTTTACAACATGAGCACAACAGGATGTGCCCACGCAGTAAGAGGTTAAACTCATTAGCATATGCTCTGATTGGCAACTTCACACTGTTAAGATTGAAAAGGGGACATTTAAAACTAATCTGAATAACAAACCATGGATCATTTGTTACTGCTAGCTATAGGATTACTCTTTACCTTGTAACTTCTTTACCTCTGTATCTGGTGTATATAAACCATAACTGGAAATTTCACTCCTTTGTCTGAAGAAGTGGACTTGATCCACAAAAGATCACAGTAAAAATATAGCAGTTAGTCTTTAAAGTGTTGCAATGTTTTATTTTATTTTATTGTTTTTGTTTTCTGATATGCCTGAACCACAGACCAACATGGCTACTATTCCAAAAAATTCAACTCGCCCGGGAGCATATGCCACCGGCTCCCGGGTGTGGAGACAGGTGGGAGAGCCACTGCCCCCCCCCACAGCTGACTTCGCTCTGTGGGCCGGCCCGCCCAGAGAGCAGAAAAAGGGGAGATGCTGCCGTCATGGAGAGGGACTCCCTGTCTCGCCCGGGAGCCCATGCCACTGGCTCCCGGGAGTGGAGACAGGTGGGAGAGCCACAGCCCCCCCCACAGCTGACTTCGCTCTCTGGGCCGGCCCGCCCAGAGAGCAGAAAAAGGGGAGATGCCGCAGTCGTGGAGAGGGACTCCCTGTCTCACCCGGGAGCCCACGCCACCAGCTCCCGGGAGTGGAGGCAGGTGGGAGATGCTGCGGGTTGTCCTGGCTGGCCCCCCGGGATGCTTCGCTACCATCTTTTTATTGTTGGCTAGGACTTGGGGCCAGCCGCGGTGGGCGGCTGGACTTGCCATGGTCTGGGCCTCGGTGGAGGCGAGGAGGCTGGTCGGCTCGGAGCTCCAGGACTTGTGCACACTTTTGTCCCACCCACCCCCTTCTGGAAGGACTAAAAGGACTGTGCTGGGTATTTTTTATATTGTTATTTGATGTTTTGAAAAATATTTTTTTTATTTTTTTATATTGTGTACTCTTTGATGTGATTAACTGATGTTTAGGATTTTATTGCCACGCTTCCATCACCGGCTCCCTCCCCCACCCCGCCCGGCGGGGGAGGTAGGAGCACAGCTGACTGCCATTGATGCGGCGGGACTTTTAAAAACTGCGCCGCCAGCACCACCGGAGCCACGCTTCCATCACCGGCTCCCTCCCCCACCCCGCCCGGGAGGTAGGAGCACAGCTGACTGCCATTGATGCAGCGGGACTTTTAAAAACTGCGCCGCCAGCACCACCGGAGCCACGCTTCCATCACCGGCTCCCTCCCCCACCCCGCCCGGCGGGGGAGGTAGGAGCACAGCTGACTGCCATTGATGCGGCGGGACTTTTAAAAACTGTGCCGCCAGCACCACCGGAGCCACGCTTCCATCACCGGCTCCCTCCCCCACCCCGCCCAGCGGGGGTGGTAGGAGCACAGCTGACTGCCATTGATGCGGCGGGACTTTTAAAAACTGCGCCGCCAGCACCACCGGAGCCACGCTTCCATCGCCGGCTCCCTCCCCCACCCCGCCCGGCGGGGGAGGTAGGAGCACAGCTGACTGACATTGATGCGGCGGGACTTTTAAGAGTAGCCAATGCCGGTGTATTGCCTGGCCTCGGCTGCCTTGGGGCTGGATCGTCCTCTTCTTTGGCTCTGTTAGAACATGTGAGCAATGGGGCTATGTTTTGGGGACATTGGTAGCCGAGGGGTTGCGTAGTTGATTTTGTTGTGTTGGAGCTTGAATGTTTATTGCATATTTTACTGTTTAAATTACTGTATTGTATCTGTATTTCTAACATTGTATTTCATGCTCTGTGATTTTGCTTTTGTAATGCTTTGTTTACTGTGATATTGATTTTTGATACTTTATTGCGATGTTGTTATGATGATATTGATATGTTGTATTTTTTGTGATATTTTTGTGATATTTTTATACTGTAACTTGTAAATTGTACTTTGTAAACCGCATTGAGTCTCCCATTGGGCAGAGAACTGCGGTATATAAATTTAATAAATAATAATAATAATAATAATAATAATAATAATAATAATAATAATAATAATAATAATAATAATAATAATAATAATAATAATAATAATAATAATAATAATAATAATAATAATAATAATAATAATAATAATAATAATATTGTATTGTACCTTATTTGATGTTTTGTTAGAAACTGTATTATAGTGCACATGTAGTGCATATTGTAGTATATATTTATATATATTTCTGTAATTTTTGCAGACAGAGATTTGTAATTGTACTTTTGGTGATTGATTTTTTGCTGTATTTATTGTATGTTATGTTACTATATTTTGTATTATTGTCCGCTATGTAAACCGCACTGAGTCGGGTTTACCTGAGTGAGCGGTATATAAGCGTGAAAATTAAAATTAAACACTCCCCTGTATCACTTTGTCACTTAGCTATTTAACCTTCTAAATCATCCCTCACATTTGCGTTGTTCCACCCCCACTCCACCTTCCAAATTGGAAATGGGGAGACAGTCAGTGAAAATAGGATTCTATGGAAGCATTTTTTTTTCTTTCTGTCCTATGGCGATTGACATGATGGCCTTACTTGCCACTCATCCAACACTCACCTGTCACTTAACCTGTTAATACTATCATGTAAACAGAAAATGTACCTACTTTATATTACACATCATCCACAAACAAGTTATACTAGTGGAGACTGAAATCATCACAGAGGGATTGAAAATAAGCCATAACCTTTTTTATGGTAAACTCATGCACACACCAACAACACTGATATGGGTTGGAATGTTGTATAGTCACTACCTCTTCTTCAAGATTGCATTCCTCTACCAAGTTTTGTTAAACTTAAACCATTAACTACTGTCTCATTGTGCTGTTTAACTGCAGAAATATTCCAGGACCATACACGGCAACTATGAATTAAATGTTTAAGTATTTAAACTTGAAATACAGCCTATGATGATTAGTAAAACAGATTCTGGCTTTGACAGCATGTCAGCCTCCCTTTTCATTGCTGTAGTCTGTTCTGTATTTTGATCCACCTCATTATCTATGCCACAAACCTTTCATTAAAGCTTCTGGGAAAGTTCAGATCCCTCTCATCCTGTTCTTGCTGATGCAATTAATTGATCAAAGGCTCAATTGGCATTGATAAAGTGATGGGAAACTACATAGTCAGCCCTTTCAGATTATAATGAAGGAGACAGTTTTGCTTAAAGTCATTAGCTGTGATTGGCAAGTGGACCATGTAAAAAGACCCTTACTGGGTTTGGAATGCATACAGACTTATAGTGCACTTCACCACACCCACCTAGATCTGGGGTAGTGTGTGTGCACACGTGTGTGTGCGTGCATGTGTGTGTGTGTATATACATGATTTCTATAGGCTCAGGACTCCTAGTAGGGTGCAAAGAAGACTTCAGTATGAAACCAGATGCTTCCAAGAACAGGCATATCAGACAAGAAACAAAATAAAAAACAAAAATGTGACCCCTTAAAGACTAACTGCTATGTTTTAATGTGAGCTTTCATGGACCAAATCCACTTCCAATGTTTTTGTAAATTATTTATTTTTATGTAGTCTTGCTTCTTGTATGATATGCCTGCACAGTCTAACACAGCTACGATTTTGAAAATTCCAGCACATGGTTCACTTCACCCACTCCTGGTCCATTTCTGGGCACAGTTTCAGTCACTAGCCTGTAAATGGTCTTTCCTGTTACCCTGGAGTCTTTCCTGATATCCTGACATAGTCTGAAGTCCCAAAGTACAACTGGACCAATTCTGAGGAATGGAAACTGAACAGATGATTGTATCTGTAGGAGTCACACAGTTGTCAATAGACCATACAACCAAAACAAAGAGGCTATATAAATAGGAAACAGAAGGTGTAATTGTCTTCTCCTTGCAAAAACAAGACCAAGAACAGATTGTGGTACATATTATGAAGTATATATATAATTGCTAAAGAATACTAAAACAATTATGGAACTGAAATACATTGGCTTCAGGAGAGTAAATCAGAAGAAAATGTTGTGTTTTGTAGATTACAATAAAGCTTTTGATTATGAGGCTCTTCAAAGCTATGGATTGTGGTGAAATAAATTGGGGTTGCATGATACCTGATTGTTATGATATGTAACCTGAACACTGAGCTAGACACTACAGATTGTGAAAAAACAATGTTTTCCAATTGGCAAAGGAGTTTCACAAGGGTGTACTGTATTTTATCTCCCTTTTTGTACCAACCATATGCAAAACACATGGCAGTATATAGAAAACTGGATTAGATTCAGATGGAGTAGAAATGAAAATGGGCGAAAGAAATATAGATAATTTAAGATATTTGGTTGATACCAAAATATGGGCAGAAAATAGCAATGATGTGAAACAATTGCTATTAAAGAAGAAAATGCAGGAACAGGATTAATAGTACTACATTGAGGAAGGCAAATCTTTCCAGAAGAATTATAATGGAGGAATCAAACAGTCTTGCCTTCTCATGATATGTCCAGAATTGGCAGCGGCAGCTGCCTGACTATACATCCCCCACCCCCAGAAATCATTTTCACAGTTGATGGATGTGTCTCTGGTGACTAATTCTCAGAAAGATGACCATCACACCTCTTCTGTCAATGTGCAGGCCCCCATCTAGAGGCTTCAGTTTCACCCAAAACCTCCTACACCATCCTTATCCCATAGCCATAGGACTTTGAAAGATGAATGACAAGCATGAAAAATGCCATTGGTGTGAATTTGTTTAAGGTGGAGCCCAGCTTGCCATGAAGTGACCCACACATTGTGATCACGGAGCCATCTCCAGAAATGAGACATGCAGGATTTAGCACTGGGACTGCAATGGAATGCTACATCTTTGAGGATATTGACAAGGTGCACCTTCATACCCAGTCCATCTGGCATGGCCTCTTCTGCCTCCATGACCATTGGGAATCAGAATAGTGAAGTGGTTCCTCCTCTGCTCATTTTGCCATTGGGCCCTATATGATGGTTTCTAGTGGTATTTCCTCTACTGAGGGGGACCATCACCCTACTTAAAGGGGTTCATTCGCGAATAGCCATTGGCCCCTTTATGGAGTCAGGTTATTTACCACCATCCAACACTCAGCATTAAGTTGCTGGCTGTACAGGCTCCTCCATTACCATAGCAGGATGTTGGGCCAGAATAGGACAGTCTCAATTTCATCATGTGGGCATCCAGAGACAATTCAGACTTGATTTGTTCCAGGACTCCCTTGTTTGTCTTTTTAGCAGTTTAGGGTATCTTCAGAGCTCTCCTCCAGCACCATAATTCAAATGAATGGATTTTTTCATGTCACCTTTATTTCACTGTGCAGTTTTCACATCCAAACGTGGTGATTAGGAACACAATAATGTGAATAATCTTGGTCTCCAGTGACACATCCTTACATTTGATGATCTTTCCTAATTCCTTCATTGCTACACATCCAACCTCTGATGCTCTTCTGAATTCTTGGTTGCAGTTCCTATTTGGGTTGATGATTTAATCAAGGTACTGACATTTTAATATATGCTATAGGTATATAGTTATATATGCCTTTGCAGCAACATTTCAAATGCTAGAGTTCATTTTCCCATGCAATTTTGAAAGGGCATGGTTGTAAATATATAATTGCCATGAGGGTCTTAAAGATTTAAAATTCACACTCTGGCTGTAGCATGGAAGTCACTGAGTGAACAAGCTACTTTTATTGTTAAATGAAAAACTGTCTTTGCTGATATTATCGCCCTAACATGGGAGACATGAATAGGCCAATAAAAATAATTGGATTGTGGTTATAGGTGGCAGAAGCCTGCTTGTTTTCTGAACAACATAAATTCATGCAAAAGAAAATATAGTTTCATTAAGCAGGAATGGGAGGACAGAAGATTTTTTTTTCCATTTGCAAGTTAGCAATAATTTTAAGACTAACATAGTTGAATTTGTAGATCCTACTGCAAGGAGATACAGTAAAAACCTGACTTAGAAATGCCCTGAGTTACATAACATTCGACTTACATAATGATTTTGTGATAAAACCATGTCCAGATTTACATAAATATCCAGATTTACATAAATTTACGTAACACAATTTCCTATGGGTTTGCTTTGATTTAAATAAAATTTTCATTTTTCCTATGGGTTTGCTTTGAGTTACATAAAAAACCAATTTAGGCAAAAGCCTACAGAACAGACTTTTTTTTTGCATAAGTAGAGGCTTTACTGTAGTTGGGATTGTTATTGTAAGAGAGAGGGGAAAGAATTACATTTTATGCTGTGACACATTGTTTGCAAGCCAAAATTACAAGAGGAAGTTTAAAAGGCAAAATGTTGAGTTTACTATGTAGGAATAAACTGTAAAATAATGGAACAAAATGGCAGGAAAAGATGGTAGATGAAATACACCCATCATCTTATCTCACTGAATATGGAAACAATTTTTAGGCTTTACAAAAGGACAATGTTTGCAAAGTAATTAGTTATAATTATAGTTCCAACCCCCAAAGTCATAACATTAATTATAGTTATAATTTTCAAAGCAATGCTTTACTGCCTGATTTATTCTTTTCGTTATTTAAATTATTTTAAAATTATATTTAAAAATACCTAAATGCCACATGTTTTTGGCATGGAACACACTAGAATAAAGGAGCCAGTAAGATAGTAGCTGCCCCAGAGAAGACATTCACTTTAAATGAATTCATGTCTACAATACTAGATGATTGTAGTAAAGATGTATTTTTTTTATTAAAAAAAATCTCAGAGTTTCTGTCTATAATTTCTGAGAATTCTTGGAGAACATGATGTCTCTGAAGACTGGAGGTGGGCAAACTAGCTATTTTCAAAGAGTGACTTCTGGGCTCTTTGAAATAGCTATTATTTACTAAAACTATGTTGTCCTTCACTTTTCCATCATAATGGAGAGAATACTGTTGCTCACAAGTTGAACAACTTCAATTGGTCTGGGGCTCACATACTCTCTCTGTTCAATTGTGGTGACTGTACTTTCTTTGGTGCTCCCCAATTCCAAAAAATATTCATCATGAAAATGTTTTTTTAACAGAAAAAGTCTCCTCATGCCCATTGGTGGCTCTTGAGAAAATAATAATTTTGTGTTAGAAATTATTCTGGGTTGAAAGGATTTTTGCTGGAGATACTCCACTCATGTGATGCTGGAATGAGGCTCCTTTCATGTCCCCAAGATCTTTTCCCACCGAAGTGGTCCCTATTTATCTACTTGCAATTTCTTGCTTTCAAACTGCTAGGTTGGCAGGATCAATGTCACCATTGTTTTAGTTGTTCCCGAGTGTTCCCCCAGTCTAAGAGCATCATGGAGAACATAGCAGAATTGTCTCTTGTACCCTAGAAAGGGACCTTTTCAAGCTTTAATTTTTTTTTTTATAGTATTTGGGTTTGCAGGCTGCTGAGGACATCCACTATACTGCAGTCCTGTTCTGAGCCGCGGGAGGGTTCTTTTTACCTGTCTTTCCTCCTGTTGTGAGATATGGTAATAACAATTAATTGCAATTCAGTTGATTATGAGTTATGATGATCCTCTCATGGTTTTCTATAAAGTGCTCAGAAGCAGTTTGCAGTCACTTCTTCTACTGGTTCTTTGGGACTATGCTGTCTTCCCAACGACACACAGGAAGATGGACCATAAACTCACCAACAGTCTCAATTTCATCATGTGAAATGTACAATTGAAAGGCAAATCAGTCTTCTTACGTTTGGAAATCATTACAGAGGGATGCCGATGGACCATCTGGTGTAGCAAATTTATACCCTGAGTCTGTTCCATGTCTTGCTAGCCATCTTTCAATCAATAATAGAATTCAAAATAGGATCCCTGATTAAGTTCAAGGCAGATGGGCTTCTAAACTCTGTGCCCAGAAACAGTCCACAACAAAGGTAGTGAGAACAATATATTATTTGAATCACGTACTCAGTCATTTCTGTATTTACACACATCTTTGGTACTTAAGATAACAACCCTCATGAAATAATGACTGCTGATTTTAAAATGTGTCAGCAAGCAAGCGAGTGAGTTGAATTTTAAGTGAGAAAAGTTACAGTTTTACACTACACAGTAATTAGCACAGTTTGTGCAGCTCCTCTGGTAGCTTAGTGGTTAAGACACTGAGCAGGAGACTGGAAGGTTGGGTTTTAATTCCCGAGGGCTGCACTTGGGGACATGAAATGAGCCTCATTCGGACGTGCCTTGAGCAAAGTTTCTCCAGCAAAAAATCCTTTAACCCAGAGTAATCTCTGATACGAAATTATTATTACTAGCACAGTCTGTGGACGTATTTCAGCTTTTAATCCTCTTCATACCTAAATAGTAGACTAGAGTCTGAATATTTAATACTATGGCAAGACTGATTTTTTTCCTACTATTACAGCTAGAGCTTCCTTTGGCATCTTAGAATGAAAGTGATGAGCTTAAGGGACTCAATCTTTGCGAATTCCATTACAAACTCATCTATTTGCCCCTTCTAGCTAAATGCATTGCCTGGAACTTTGTTACCCACGGGCTTACATACTTCCTGAATCTTGTGATAATCTTTGGCTCAGCAAAAGTGACCACAGTATATTTTTAATCATGACTATTTTCCAAAAGAGAGAATGCATTTAGAAATGCATATCTAGAGATAAAAATCCATTTTAAAATGCACATTTAGATGAGTGCTTAAATTCAAGAATCCATGTTTATTTAGAGCTGTCATAGACTAATCTGAAACTTGGTGTGATGGACATATGGGTGAACCATCTCAGATTGGAATCTTAGAAGATAGTTACAGGATTCAGGTGGATCTCCACTGGAATATCTGAATGTTTAAGTGTTTGTCCCAGCATGACATTCTGCAGGAATTACTGCTGATGTATCCAGTTCCTAAGCATTATGCACTAGCTCAGCAAGTTATGTCATCATCTTTGATCTGGTATTTCCAAGACAATGTTGAATGGTTTTGGATTCTTTGGGATATTGTGCTTTATATAAATTGTACAGCATTCTAACTTTAGATTTTATTTATCCTGTGTGCTGACAAGTGTCCTGATGGGTTAAGTAACAAACCTGGGGGAACAGGGTCAACATGCTGATCACACAAAATATTTTACAAAAATGATGGCATAGGCAATACAGATCTTAAAGACCTCTTTGAGAAACCTGCTATCAACTACTTTAGCAAATAATGACATCTTTTTTTAAATTTCGCTGAAACTCAAATAGTGAATTTTTATCTGGATGCAGTTGCATCTTCTTGGATGGAGGCTCATTGAACAACTTGCTTAACAAATGCTCCATGACACAAGCAGGTACTGTACTTCAATTTGATAAGCTCTTGTAATGTTCATTATTGTGAAGAAGATTGTCCCATTGATTTCCTTGAACCTCTGGAATGGGGGTGGTCATGACCACCTGATGAATGGTCACTGAAAGC
The DNA here is from genome assembly GCA_035047305.1 of Bradypodion pumilum. NCBI lineage: Eukaryota > Metazoa > Chordata > Lepidosauria > Squamata > Chamaeleonidae > Bradypodion > Bradypodion pumilum. The sequence continues at coordinate 206,823,966 of JAWDJD010000005.1, read as the reverse complement.
TGGCACTTTGCTTCTGAGTCCTGAACACTGGTGGACTTCAATTCACAGAAGCCTAAGTCAGTACATTGGCTGATTAGTGCATTGGGGATTTGACTTAGGTTTCTGGGAATTGAAGTCCAAAAATGAAAGATTGGGGAATGCTGAGCTATGGGATCCAAGTGTACTAAGAGACAAATGAGTTGCCCCTGTTACTTTAGAATTTACCGCTTAAATAACACATGGGTCACTGCTTGTGGAAGTTACTTTTTCGGACAACAACTTGCAGACTTTGCAGGCGCACCCCCCAAAGAAAGACTCAGACACCGGTATATGGATAAAGGCATTGGGCCACTTTTATTGAATAATGCCCTAGTCCGAATTATAACTTTCAATTGGTATTCATCCAATTATAATTCTTAAGGCAAGCAGGCCGCAGTAACACTGGTAAGGTTCCTCCCAAAATTGCCAATGGCAAATGGCTCAAATGTATCCATTTGTATCAATTTGTTTGTTGACACAAACAAATTGTTGACCGTAGTCAATAAACTATCTACTGACCCCACCCTCTGATGTGTATCCGTCAAATCACGGGGTGATGCATGCTGAAAAGCTCCTGCCATCACCCCTTGCCTGGTTCGTCGTTGACCGGTCAACGTTATTACACCTGTACCTGTCTAAGTGTTGGCCAGTCAATTGCGAACCTGCCGGATACCTATGGGTCATAAATATTTACCTTACCTGTAAGAATGACGCGGTATGATGTCCGACCATAGCAGCCTTGTGGACGGCCACACATAATGCAAATAAGCTAGGTCACTGCAAATTGTGAATTTTAAAGAAAGACCAGTGACCTGGGCGAGGTCATTGCCCCCGAGATGCAGTACAAGGACATCAGGCGGTTCAGCATCCCTGATGGAAAACAGGAATGGCAACAGTTCCCGCCATCTCATCCCGTGCTTACCGTACCAATGTATGCGTGCGGATGCACGCAGTCCAAGCTGGGGTCCCCACTCTGTCGCCGCAGCATACTGCGCTGGTCAGTGCATGTAACTGTGGCCCACCAGCCATACTGCCACCGGTGTGCGGGGACACACAGGGTCTGTAAAAGAAAAAAGAGAACAGTGACTTAACTGGTACTCATACCTGAAGAGGGCAAACATATAATGCAAAACGCATAGATCCCCATCTTCCCATACGGCGTATATCAGCCTCAGAGTACCCAAATGCAGCCGCAGTTGATGCAGCACCTATCCTAAACGAATGGGTGCCGTAACGAGCCCCGGGGAGGCCAACACTGGATAGTGCCATACCGGTCACCTTCCAAAATTGAAATTTAGTAAGGGGAGACTCATCCTGGTGGCAGAAAAACGGGCCAGGGTGCGTGCCACGCACTGCCAAGAACTCCTGTAGGGCACCAACCGAACAGATGTCTGCAATGGAACATCGTAGCAGTCTAACTCCACTGCCTACGCCGTGCTGATCAACTTTTGAGGACCGTATCCTCAACTGAGCCCACTCATTAGAAACATAGACATCGTCGAGTTCCAGTGCCCTACGAGTTGCATCCGTCTTAGACAGTAGTACCAACTCACTGATGCGGAGCGCTCCAAAGAAGGCCACCGTGGTAGCCGCGTGAAAAAGAGCCGCCTCATACTTATCAAAACACAGGTTATGCCAGCCTCATGCAAGGTGGGTAAGCACCCCTGGAGAAATTGGGTGGCGAGTGTCCGGGTGGCGGCCACGTTCCCGTGTCCACCCCTCCAAAACATGTCGTATGCGGAAATCATTCACGCAGTCAGCAAAACCCCTCACCTTGGCCATGAATGCCAGTGCTGACAGCCTGGATGCTATAGTGTGGGGAGCTAGGCCCTGACTGTGTAAATAAACCATAAATTGTAAAACTTGTTCCACTGGAATGGGCCACACTTTGGGCAACTGAAGTTGCACGCAAAAAGTTCTAAATTGAACGAAAGCATGGTGATACGCCTTATGCGTGCAGGGCGCCAAAGACATGCCGATCGCCCAGTTCACCTCTCCTTGCCAAATGTCCAAATCTCGGCCGGGAGTGGCGAGGGGAATTCCTCTGCGTCCGGAGCCAAGGCACGGAACCGGGGGATCTGCAGGCGGGATAAAGCATCAGCAATATCATTATTAATACCTGGTACATGTCTGGCCTTAAAAAGCACATTAAGGCGTAGGCTACGTAACACAAACTGGCGGACCAACGCCATCACCCTGGGTGATTTAGACGTCTGAGTGTTAACAATGTGCACTACCGCAGCATTGTCGCACCAAAAATGCACCACTGAGTCGGCCCACTCCTCGCCCCATAGCATCAAAGCTCCCAGGATTGGAAAGAACTCAAGGAATGTAAGATCGTGGAGGCGATCCGTGCCCCGCCATGCTGGAGGCCATTGGCCTCCACCTCCCCTCAAAGTAAATCCCATATCCCAGGGAGCTGGAGGCATCCGACTGTACTTGGAACCTAGGGGAAACTAAAAGGTCGGATCTCCAAAAGGAGACCCCATTGAATTCCCGCAGGAATTTGAGCCAAACCAAAAGGTCAGCCCTCATGCCCCTGGTCAGTCGGACCCTATGGTGGCGCCTTGACAGGCCAGACATGGCGTCACATAGGCACCGCGCAAATGCTCTGCCAGGCGTGACCACCCTGCAGGCAAAGTTAAGATGACCATGTAGTACCTGAAGCTCACGAAGTGACACTTTACGTTTGGCCAGCAAGGCCAAAATCATCGCGGAGATCCGGATGACCTTGTCAATGGGTAACCGGGATGCCTGTGTCAATTTCAATACCCAGAAATGTGAGCGTAGTGGATGGGCCCTCGGTCTTTTCGGGCGCTAAAGGGACACCCAGTTCCTGCATTAGTGTCTGAAATGTAGTGAGGAGACGCGTGCATGTGTCTGAGCCCCGTTCACCCCCCGAACAAAAAGTCATCGAGGTAATGGGCTACAGACCGAGACCCGGACCTGCGAACAAAGGCCCACTGAAGGAACGTGCTAAAACGTTCGAATGCTGAACATGAAATAGAGCAGCCAAAAGGCATGGCCTTATCTACATAAAACTTCCCTTGGAATCTAAAACCCAATAGCTCAAAGTCCCCCGGGTGCACTGGCAACAATCGGAATGCCGATTTAATGTCACATTTTGCCAGGAGGGCACCAGGACCACAAGAGCGCACCATCCGTAGGGCTTGGTCAAAAGACGTATACCTGACCGAACAAAGGTCATCAGGGATAGCATCATTGACAGAGTAACCCGCCGGGTACGATAGATGGTGGATTAAACGAAATTCCCCCGGAGCCTTTTTGGGTACCAACCCCAGAGGGGAGACCTTCAGGTTGGGGAATGGTGGTACAGAAAAGGGGCCTGCTACCCTCTTGGCCTCTAACTCTTTGGCAATACTCAGGGCAGCCACCTCCTCCCTACCCTTCAGAGAAAGTAAATTGGGGGCATCTTGGGGTCCCCACACTCCTTTGAATGGGATACGGAAGCCCCACTGGAAACCCTCCAGGAGGTACCTCGCGTCCTCCCTCCTAGGATAAGTTGAGAGCCATCGCTCCAACATATACACATTAACTGGGGAGGGGGCCTTTTGACTGGCTAGCTCCATCAGCAGAAGCTCTGCCTGCTCCCTGTCCACCTCTACATCTGCCCCGTGACCCACCGGCCCGCGGGCACGCGGTGGCGGCGTGGGGGCCAGTGCAAGAGGGACACTCATGTTTATATCGGCACTGCCGCTTATTGAACACGCCATTAGCCGAGAAGCTCCAACACAGCAAGCGGGCTGGAACCCCCTGCCCCGCCGGCTGGCGGGGAGCCTGTGTTGGAGCAGCTCGCTGCACGGCATGGCCACAATGGTACCTATCCCCAGGCGCCGGACGCGTGGGGGTCATGTACAAGAGCCACAGTTTCTGACAGGGCTCATCCCATCTCATCTCCGGATGCAAGGGCACCCTCATTCTAAATTCCTCATCGTAAGCCAACCACGACGGGCCAGGGAAATCGCCCTGTAAATATTGTCCAAATATTGGACCATAGGAATGACCAGATCAGGCCGGGCCCTAAGGTACACCGCCATATAAATAAGATATGCCGGGGTGTGGCTAAGATGGCCGACGAGTAACATCTTGATTCGGATGCTCGCGCTTAACAAAGTGGTAATTAATGTGTTGGAGTGAAATGGGAAACTTTTAAAGTGGCAACTTCTGTAGATAAGAATCTTACTTGTCTTTTTGGAAAATTTCGGGAACTTTTGAAGTCGGATGGTCGAAGTTCGGGAGGTTTTCCTGGGTGGGTGAGGCCTGCGACGGCAGTCGCGGCTTTTCTGCCGAGGAGCCAAGAACGGAACCAGTGAGACTGCGGAGAAGCTTTGGAGCTGGCAAGAAGTTGTTTGGCACGAAAACAGCTGCATGTAAGTGCATGAATGGAGTACTAAAGACTAAACTCAGCTGGAGCTCTTGTTTAATGAGCCCGGGCTTTGAAATGGAAATGGGTGGAAGTAGATGAAAACAAGTGGCTGTTTCGTTAATGGCGGCGGTTCTGGAAAACGAAAGTGATTGTGCTTGGGTTTATGTTTTTTTTGCATACCAGAAGGACCACGCCGTGTTTTGACGATAACAAAGTGGTTTAAAAAAATACTTGTCTGGGCTATAATATTGGAAGGTAACAATGAATTTCCCAGTTTAAAGTGTTTGGAAAAAGTCTGCCGTTCCACAGAAGAAGAAGGGGGTTTTTTACCCAGAAGTTAAGGCAGCCGCTGGAAAATGGCGTTTTGACTTGTCCGCTTCAAGAGAAGGATTAATAGGGCTTCTTTTTGCTCCTTCACCGTGTGGATTATAAATATATAATTTTTTTTGGAAAATATTGCTTCTTACTTCTCCTGCTTTCCTGTTTGGTTTTTGGGCTTTTTCTCCCTCCAGTCTCCCCTCCCTTTTTTTTCTTTTTACTTTTCGGCGGCTTGGATTTAAAGGAGAAGTTTTGGTTGACTGTTTCCTTGGAGCACTTACATTGCAGTGTGGAAGACGACTGGCTGGACTGATTGCTTTGGGGAAACGGACCCGCTGTGGATTATCATTTTCTTTTTCGTCCTTCTTTTTTTCCCCTCTCAGCTGCCTGTTGGGAGTATTGGTTCCTTCTGCCCTTTTTTTGTGGATTACAATAACTCTTTGGACTTCTGCTTAATATAAGTTTCCCTGTTGGACTTGTGGAACCAGGGATTGCAGTGTTATAGGCTTATTTGTTTGGCTAATTTTTACAACGATCTGCAACTTTGGGATTTTATACTATTATGGATAAAGGAAGAAGATCCAGCTGTTAAGCCTAAGAAGAAGGAAAAAGTACCAATGGAGGAAGCCCCTCAGTCTTCATCCCCGCCCACAGTGTCCTACGATCAAACCCAAATTATGGTGGAAATTGGCAAGCTGTTTCAGAAATTGGAGAAGAATGAGGATTCTAGGGTGAAAGACAGAAATGAAATGATGAAAAAGCAAGATAAGGTGGTATCATCTGTCGCAGATTTTTCAAAAAAGGTGGACTTAAGTTTGAAAAAAATTGAGGGAAATGTGCAATTGGTTCAAACAGAGGTAATTGCCATAAAAAAGGAAATAAAAGGGACTCAGGAGGTGGTACGGGAGAATAAGCTGAAATTGGAGGAACAAGAGAGAAGGATTGATGCTGTGGAAGATATGATGAGAAAGCAGAACATTGTTATCCGTCAGGTCGTGGAACGAACTCCGGACTTGTTAAGGGAAAGAGTGGTTCAGTGGTTAAATGGTTTGAATATGGGAAAAGAATTTGTCCAGGAAGATCTTGTACGTGTATTCCGGGTGGGCCCAAGAAGAGGGAGGGTAGTTCAAAGAAATGTGTTGGTAAAATTCGCAAATTGGGCAGACAAGCTAAAAGTAATGGCCCATTTGAAATGAGTTGGTCCTGATGCCTTGAAATTTGATGGCTCTGACGTAGAAGTTTATAATGATATTTCGTTGAAGGAAAGAACATGGAGGTATAAGATGAGGCCTGTAACCAAATTATTGATGAGTAAAAATATAAGGTACAACTGGAGATTTCCACAGCAACTATGCTTTTTTATGATAAAAGAATGCAAGTAATTGATGAAGGGACCAATCCATTGGAGTATTTGAGCTTGTTGGAACTGGTAAAAGTAGATTCGGAAGAATGGATAAATCTTAAGAAGGAACTGATGGAATCGGGAGCATTGGGGAGGGAATACGGGAGGGAGGAGACTGGTGGGGCAACAGGTGGAACACCACAGCGAAGGGAGGAGGAGGAGGAGCTGTCGTTGATCATGGTGGAGGAGGAGACAAGTAAGGAGTAATGAGAATCAGGTTATAACAATTTAAAGCGTTTAATCGATATAGAAAGGTGAATAGCGCGTAGCACCAGTAGGAAGGCGCATCTTGCATGTCCCCCCTCTCCCCTCTTTGGTTGTCAAAGGCGGCTTTTTTTTGTAAGAAAGTGGGGAGAGAGATAATGTGTGTCCAATGTAGTTTTGTATGTTATAGGGGTAAAGGGTGGTTGGTGGCATGCCCGATGGAGAGCTTAGAGCTTGGAAAAGAAGTAGGTTATGGGAAGTATTAAAATAATATCATGGAATGTGAAGGGTACAGGTTCTGTTCTTAAGAGACGGAGACTGGAATTGGCGCTGAAGAAAGATAGACCAGATATATTGTTTTTACAGGAAACCCATCAGAAGTCAAAAGACATGAATAGACTTTTTTTTAGGATGGATGCAACATTATGAGATGGCGTTTGGAACATCAAAAGCAAGAGGGGTGGCAATCATGATTTCTAAAAAATTAGGATTTGAGATTACAAAAAGGGTTGTTGACCAAGAGGGTAGATATTTGATAGTAAGAGGAAAATTGGAGGATGAGGAAATCATGTTGGTAAATATTTATGCTCCAAACGATCATCAAGCGGAGTTTCTTGAAAAAATTCGGAAAATAGTGGAACTAGAGAACGTTGCAAAAACTATTGTGGCTGGAGATTTTAATTTGATAAGGTCAGGGTTAGATTGTACAAATATATCAAGAAGTGGAATTGGCTTGAAAGGGAAGGTCTTGGATAAATGGATGGATGTTATGGGTTTGAAGGATTCTTGGAGAGAGTTTAAGGGCTCTGAAAGGGCATACTCTTTTTTTCCACATGTTCATGGGACATACTCAAGAATAGATTATGTTTTTCTTACCGAAAATTTGATCAAAGACATAGAAGGAGCGGAAATTGGGATTATCAAGGAATCGGATCATGCTAAAGTATATCTGGAATTGAAAGTACAAAAAGATACTCGAAGAGTAAGAAATTGGAGGTACGATCCCAATTTGTTTAAAGATCAGAAATGTAAAGAGCAGATTATGGGAAGATGGAAAGAAAGCTGGCAGTGGAACGATAATAATGAGGTTAATTTTAACGTGGTATGGGATACCATGAAGTCGGTTTTTAGAGGGGAAAGTATAAAATTGGTGAGTTTTAAATATAAAAAATATAAAGCAGAACAGATAGAAAAAGAAAGAGAAATAAAACAATTACAGGAGGATCATGCGAAAAGTAAAGATACATTTTTTTTACGAAATTACAAAGGCTTAAAGCAGAACTAATGGGTAAGGATATTGATAAAGTTAAACGAGATTTGATTTATTTAAATAGAGAATATTTTGAATTTAGTAATAGAAGTTCAAAATTATTAGCAAGAGCAGCTAAGTCTAAAAGGGAAAAAAAGAGAAATAGGGGTATTAGTTGATAAGCAAGGTACAAGGTGTAATAAGAATGGAGATAAATGTAAAATTATCAGGGAATTTTATCAGCTATTATATGCAAAAAAGGAAGTAGACCTGGAGAAGCTTAAAAAGATATTGGAGAGACAGTTAGGGAATGGAATAAAACAAGAACATAGGGAGAAAATGGAAGAAAGGATTAATGATAAAGAGGTTAAGGAGGTGATTAGTGGGTTGAAGATGGGGAAAGCTCCGGGGAATGATGGATTATCGACAGAGTTTTACAAAGAATTTAAGGAGGTAGTGGTTCCAAAATTGGTGAAGTTATATAATTATATTTTAGATGGAGGATCAATTCCGACTTCATGGTATAATACCATAATCGTTCTACTGCCAAAGCCTGGCAAGAATCTGGAAAGAGTGGAATCGTACAGACCAATTTCACTCATAAATCAGGATGCTAAGATCTTCATAGCAATATTGGCTAACCGATTAAACAGTTTTATGGGGGCATACATAAATGTAGATCAAGTTGGGTTTCTAAAAGGTCGGCATATGGCGGATTTGACTAGAAGGGTATTAGATTTAATTGATAACGTTAACCAAACTAAGGAAAAGGTGGGCTTATTATCATTAGACATTTTTAAGGCATTCGACTCATTACAGTGGTCTTCAATTAAAGAAATAGTTAAAAAATATGGGTTTGGGGATAGATTCAATAGGGTAATAGACTTATTATATCAAAAAGGGAATGCTAGGGTTAGAGTAAATGAGGAGCTTACTGATGTGGTAAATTTAGAGGCTGGTACTAGGCAGGGCTGTCCATTATCTCCTATTTTGTTTATTATGGCAATGGAGATTCTAGCCAAAAATATAAGGGATGATTTAAATATAGAAGGGATTATGGGTAACAAAGTGAGCATGTATGCGGATGATACATTGCTTATGGTGAAACACCCGGAGCTGGTAATGGACAGGATCAAAGATCATATACAGGTATTTGAAGCTACAACTGGATTAATGATAAATTGGGATAAATCAGAATTGATGTTGTGTAATGTGGGAGTAAGTGAGATGGGTAGGATAGTGGAGACACTTAATATACAAATTAAAGATAAGCTGAAGTATTTGGGGATAATTATTTCAAATAAATTAGAAGAACTTAAACGATTGAACTATGACAGCTTGAGACCAGAATTTAAGAATAAAATACAAGAGTTTCAGAAGTTGAAGCTGTCATGGTTCGGAAGGATTGCTATTTGTAAAATGATATTGTTGCCAAAGATTAATTTTTTATTTGATGCACTAGCGATCCATCTGAAGGAGAAGGAAATTAATGAGTTTCAAAAGATGTTTAATGGTTTCTGTAATGGGGGTAAAAAATCTAGACTTCCAAAGAAACTATGGTACTTGTCTCAGAAAAAAGGGGGTTTGGGTATGCCAAATTTGTTAGTATACTATCGAGCATTTCAAATTAAGAATGTTGTGAAGATCTTGGCAAGAGAAAAGACAATTTGGGAGCAACTGGAGATGAAAGAATATAGAGACATTGGTAGTATGATTTTTTTGGGAATAAAGGACAAGGTGAAAAGGTCAAATAATATTATGATGAGAGGTCTCATGGAAGTGTGGAAGAAAGCAAAGAAAGATATAGTCCCAAATCTCTCTCCAATTTTGGAATTGACGGATATGGGGTGTTTCCCAATAAAAATAGATAAGGAAAAAATGGAAATATTGGATCAAAATGGGGTGCTTTTATTGAAGGATTGGTTAAAAATGTGGGATGATGATACTAAGAGGAAAAAAATATTTGAGAAGTTAAATTTGGATTGGTTTCAGAAATTGAAGGCGGATAATTGGAATAAAAAATATAAAAGAGAAGTAGGGTTAGAGAGAAATAAGACGGAATTTGAGGATTTGGTAATAAAGATCAGAAAAGGGGAAAGAGGCATTAAGGGTCTTGTAAGCAAACTTTATATTATATTGAACAAGGGTAATGATCCACAGGAAGACTTGAAACGGAAGTGGGAACAAAATTTGAATATAAAAATTGGGGAGGTTGAATGGAGAAATAAATGGAAAAAGAGGATTATGAGAACAATGTCTGTAAGAATAAAAGAACATAATTTTAAAATGTTGTGGCAATGGTACTTGACACCACTAAGGCTTTATCAGATGGATAATAAAAGAGATAAGTTATGTTGGAGATGTAAAGAAACAGATGGAACATATGAACACATGTGGTGGAGTTGTAAAAAAATAAGGGATTTTTGGGGAAGAATAGAAGGGGAGTTTGGTGAAATATTGGGTAAAAAGGTCAAGTTGGTGTCAGGTACCATTCTTTTAACAAATGTGGAAGGTTTGGGTTTGAATAAGGAGGAAAAAGAATTATTGGAAATTGTATTGACCACAGGTAGACAATATATAGCTAGAAATTGGAAAAATGATGTAGATATACAGATCGGAGAATGATACAAGGAAATGTGGAGCCTAGCTTTGAATGACAAATTGACATGGGAGATTAAAGTGAAATGAGATAATTTAAAAGAGAATAGGTTTTGGAATATATGGAAACCGTTTGTGGAGCATTCTCTTATGGTAAATGACAGTTCAGGACCTGCACCATCTCAAAGAGGTTTCTGGAGTTGAAATAGCAACTAAGCTCTCCGGGCATTGTATATATTCACAGGGTGATTTGTAATTATTAAAAAAGTATAATAGAGGTATCTTAGAAAGCTTTTATTGTTTGATTGAGTAATATTTTACATTGTGGTATCTAATATTGTGGTTAAATGGTAAACAATTAGTTTAAGTATTGTTATGTGCTAGCCTCTATGAATGTGAGTTAATATTGCATTGAGGTTATCTTTGAGGTATTGTATTGTAATGTTATTGTTTTCTTTTTTTTTCTGTATGTCTGTTAAAAAAACTTAATAAAAATAAATTAAAAATAAAATAAATAAGATATGCCAGCAAGCAGTTGGCCCAGGTGCGCGGTGGCTTACGACGGCAGGACAGCTCTTTATCTCTGTCGTCCTGTCCCTCTCTCTCCTCCTTAGTGGCTCACAGTTCAATAGGGAGAATATATCCACGTACTCCCCCCGCCAAATCTTTCCCCTCGTGACCTGGGACAAATGATCACCAAGGGGCAAGGAATAACCAGTCGTCGGCAAAGCCGTCACCGGCACATTAGGTACATGGGGCATATGCAGCGGGACCTGGACAGCCCCTGCGATGCCCGGCATTGCCCCGGGGGCGGAAACCCCCACCCTCAATGAGGTGCCATTATGAAACCAAGGGGCACTGGGATAGGCTGGTAACTGATGCCCACTCGCCTCGACTTGACGAGGCCAGGGCCACTGAACCCCACCACTGGAAGTGGGCTGTGATGTGGGTGCATTAATTTGAACCTGATACTCACTAGGTGCACCCCCGTGAGCCGCCCCCACTGGGGGTTCCAGCCCACGGCGGGCGTCGGAGCTCACGACTGAAATTGAGCTGACTGCTCCCCGGCTTCAGCTCTGGACGAACAGGGAGCTGCGACACACCGGCAGGCGCAGGCCGGAGCGTCTCAAGCAGCTCAACCCGGCTGGCCGCCTGTTGCAGTGTGGCAGCCGTCGAGGTGGCCGGCGGACACGAAGGGCCCCCAGCCGAGAGAGAAGGGCCCCCTCCCATAGGGTTGTGTGCAATCCCCAAGGATGCCTCTAGCACAGCTAAACGTGTTAGTAACGCATCCACTGCCACAGATCCCCAGCATAAGGCGGGCCGGGTGGGCCAGAAGGCCCACTAGGCATTTGACAAGGAAGACCAAAGTGAGAGCCTGGGCCAGAATAGGGCCATGCCCAAAACTCCGGCCCATGAGGGGCCGGAGGAGGAATGGGTTGCGCACCCGCACCAGGCCCTCCCCCGCTGTCCTGACCCATGGCCGGCAATTGCGGGCCGAGGGCCGAAGCCCCTGAGGGGCCGGCCGGAGGCTGGCCAGCCAAGGCCGGCTGCCAAGCACCAGCCTGCATCACCCCACCGGTATCGGTGGGTAGAGCTGGGGTAGTGCCCTGCCGCGGGGGCGCAGCCCTGGTCCTCCGACCTGAAGGCTGCCCCCCGTCCTGCGCAGGGGCTGAAAAAGTCCTCCCCTTTGGCCGTGGTTTCATCGCCGGGGCCTTCCGTTTGGGAGGCATATCTTGAAGAAAGAGCAAGATCCCTTTCCAGGGATCGAAAACCTAGCACAAAAAAGCACAGAGCAGCCAGCAAGCTAAATGCTCTGTGCGAATCCTTCCTTCCCAGCCGGGAAGGACCAAGGGCTAAACAGCCGAAGAATCGAACAAACAGCGACGGAGAAAACTTCTCCTCTCCGCCGCTATTTCTAAAATGGCAGCTCGGCTGCCTCGTGGCCACCCCTTTTATAGAGGGGTGGCCACGCCCCCTAACTCACCCGGATGTCTGAGTCTGGGTGGGGTGGGGGGCCTGCAAAGAGCGCGGCGGCCATTTTGGCGCCGCGCTTTCATTCTCAGCCAGTGTGGCCATTAGTTTTGCTTGTTGGGGATCTACAAAAAGTACTGAAGAAGTGACTGTGACGGGCATGGGGCGGTATGGCGGGTACCGTGGGGCGGGCCGCACTCGGGGAATGCGGGTCCGATGTTTAAGAGCGGTCCCTCATTCCAGCCTTGCAGGTACATCTCTGGGTCCTGAGCAGCAGATCCAGAGTGACCCCGCCCTTAGGCTGCTGCTGGTGAATGCCAGGTCGGTTTGCAATAAGGCCCCCCTGATTCAAGATGCCATCCAGGATGGGCGGGCCGACCTGGCATGCATCACCGAAACCTGGCTGACACCTGAGGATGGAGTACCTCTTTCGGACATGTGTCCAGCTGGGTTCGGTATTTGGCACCAGCCTAGAGGTGAGGGGAGGGGCGGTGGTGTCGCCATTGTTGCCAGGGAGTCTTTGGGAGTCGCTAGGGCCACTGCTCCACAAGTGTCTGGTTGTGAGGCCCTGCTTCTACGGTTGGGCCCCAAGGGTCAGTTGGGGATCTTGCTCCTGTACCTGCCCCCTTGCAGAGTAAGGGATGCCCTGCCTGAGCTCCTCGAGGCCGCCTCGATGCTGGCGTTGGAGTTCCCGAGGCTTATGGTTCTGGGGGACTTCAATTTGCCATCGTTGGGGGTGGCCTCTGAGGGGGCAAGGGAGTTCATGGCTTCCATGGCAGCCATGGGCCTGACTCAGGTAGTTCGGGGTCCGACCAGGGGCAGCGGTCACATGCCAGACTTAGTTTTCTTGTCGGAGCAGTGGCAGAGTGACCTGAGATTACAGGACTTAGTCATCTCACCTGTGCCATGGTCAGATCACTATCTGGTGACTCTTGACTTCCTGGGGGCGACACTTCATCGTAGGGAGGCAGGGCCTATTAAAATGGTCCGCCCTCGGCAACTAATGGATCCAGATGGTTTCCGGAGGGAACTGGGGGATGTACCTCTGGATCGGCTAAACGATTCACCCGAGGCACTCGTCGACCTATGGAATAGGACGACAATAGCGGCCTTGGATGAAATCGCGCCACTGCGGCCTCTCCGCGCCCGGGGAACTAGGTCATCTCCGTGGTTCACAGAGGAACTACGGGAACTCAAACGGGCAAAGAGACGCCTAGAGCGCCGCTGGGTGAAGACCCAGGATGACTCCGATTGGACACTAGCTAGAGCCGCTATTAGGGCCTACCTAGTGGCGATGGGGGTGGTGAGGCGGCAATACTTCACCACCCTTATTGCCTCCGCTGATAATCGCCCAGCCGCCCTGTTCCGGGTAACCAGGTCCCTTCTTGGTAGAGGGAGATCGGTGCCCGGTTGGCAGGGGTCGGCTGAGGACTTTGCTGACCATCTGGTGGAGAAAATCGATCGGATTCGTTCAGGATTGAATCCTGGCGTGGATGGGGAGGGTCGGGGGGGTGCCGGAGCACAGTCTTGCTGTTCGATCTGGGATCGGTTTGATCCTGTTGTCCCTGAGGAAGTGGACAGGCTCCTTGCAGATGTTCGTGCCACTACATGTCCTCTGGACCCCTGTCCCACCTGGTTGGTGAAAGCCTCCAAGGAGGTAACAGGGGGCTGGGTTGGAGGGATAGTAAATGCATCTTTACGGGAGGGGGTATTTCCTGCACAGCTAAAACATGCTTTGGTGCGCCCCCTCCTGAAGAAAATGTCCCTCGACCCAGCTGTCCTTAACAACTATAGGCCGGTTTCCAACCTGCCCTTTCTGGGTAAGGTTTTGGAGAAGGCGGTGGCGCGCCAGCTGCAGAGTGTCCTGGAGGAAGCGGATTATCTAGACCCCTTTCAATCGGGATTCAGGCCCGGATATGGAACGGAGACGGCATTGGTCGCACTGATGGATGATCTCTGGCGGGAGCGGGACGGGGGTTGTCCATCCGTCCTTGCTCTTCTTGACCTCTCAGCGGCCTTCGATACCGTCGACCACGGTATCCTGCTGGAACGGCTCGAAGGACTGGGGATCCAGGGCACTGTGTTGTCCTGGTTTTCCTCATTTCTGGAGGGCCGTACCCAGTCGGTGTGGTTAGAGAGTGAGAGGTCCAGCCCTAGGCTTCTCAAATATGGGGTGCCTCAGGGATCTGTGCTCTCTCCTCTCTTATTTAACATCTACATGAAGCCGCTGGGTGAGATCATTCGTTCCCACGGGGTGCGGTACCATCAGTACGCAGATGATACTCAATTGTACATCTCGGCCCGTGGGGACCCCAGTGATGCTGTTGAAATCCTATCCGGATGCCTGGAGGCCATTGGGGTCTGGATGGGGGCCAATGGGCTTCGGCTGAATCCCAGCAAGACAGAGTGGCTGTGGATAAGGGGCCCCATGTTATCCAAGGAGTTACCATCTTTGGTACTGGATGGGGCTGTTTTGCCCCAGACAGACCCAGTGCGCAACTTGGGGGTCCTCCTGGACTCACGGCTCCTGCTGGAAGAACAAGTGGCAGCCGTGGCCAGGGGGGCTTTTGCCCAACTTCGGGTGATTCGCCAACTGCGCACGCTCCTGGACCGGGGCTCCTTGCTTATGGTCACTCATGCTCTGGTTACTTCCCGACTAGATTATTGTAATGCGCTCTACATGGGGCTGCCCTTGACGACCATTCGGAGGCTGCAGCTGGTCCAGAATGCAGCGGCCCGGGTGGTGATGGGGTGTGGGCGATATGCCCATGCCTCACCGCTGCTTCGGGAGCTGCACTGGTTACCAGTTTGTCTCCGGGTGCAATTTAAGGTGCTGGTTTTGACCTTTAAAGCCCTATATGGCAGGGGGCCAGGATACCTTAGAGACCGCATCGTCCCAAGAGTGACTGCCCGTCCAACCAGAGCGGACCGGAGAGGCTCTCTGGTGGTGCCATCAACGAGGGGTGCACATTTGACTGGCACCCGAAGGAGGGCCTTCTCCGTGTCCGCACCAACTCTCTGGAACCTCCTACCAACAGATCTAAGACTTCAAAGTGAATTGCTGCCCTTCAGGAAAGGAGTAAAGACCTGGCTGGCAGGGCAGGTGTGGGGCCCGAACGGGACTATGGCCCCCGCCGGCTGGCTTTTATAGGACTCTCTTTCTTTCCCTCTGTGTGGTAGGTGGGACGGGTTAGTGGGATATGGGTTTTAAATGGGGGTGGATGTCGGTTTTTTCTTATTGGGTGGGTTTTTTATTGGGTGGGTTTTATAAGGTTTTTATAATGTTTTTATGTATTTTCTTGAGCTGCTGTAATGCCGCCCTGAGTCAGGTTCTGCCTGAGTGGGCGGCAGTTACAAATGTGAATGATAAATAAATAAATAGATAAATAAACCTTCTCATCCAGTCACTCTGCTGGAGATTGTCATTGTGTATGAGTTGTCCAGCTTTTTGTTGGCACCACTGGTCGGCACTGGTGAGCCTCACAGAGTAATTACAGGAGGTTCACTGCTGGCTTTCATACTGCCTTGAACCTTCTTCTTCGCTTTACTGCCTAGATCAGGGTTTCTCAACCTGCAGCCCATGGACCGGCTGTAGCCCCTGGCATCATTTCATGTGACCCACCTCCATCACAGCAGGAAGTGCCATGTGGTGGAGGATGGGCAAATAGCCGTCCTGCCCCCAAAGCTGTCTGAGGAAGCATGACCTGGCCCCCGGCTTTAAAAGGTTGGCAGGCAGTAAGAAGAGCAGCATCCACATATCGTGTTGGTAGGGAGCAAAGAGAGATGAGCAAGAAATGGGCAATAGCAATTGTGGCAAGGAGATGGATCACCTGCCCACAATGTAGGCTCCACCGACAACATAGGCTCTGCCCACAACATAGGCTCTGCCCACAGTGTGGCAGCGAAATTTTTTGATGCCCACCACTGAGTTACAGGCATAATAATGGAAATGAAGGTCATCTGGGTTCTCAAAAATACATGTAAACAAGGATGTGAATACCATAAGAAAGGGCTGGTGAGGAAGCATATTTTTCACAAATATTTTAATTTTGTCCTATCTAACATCAACGATATTAGGGCCCCTTACTTCGTAGCTTTTACTTGCCTCTTTCACCTGCCTGCTAATATCAAGAACATGTGATCTCTGCTTTCCTAGTATATAGCAGATGAAATCCCATTTGCAGACTTGTTGCTAATATCAAGAGAGCCTTGAATCAGTTAGAGCTGCACATACATCAGAGGGGGGGGGGGGACTGGAGGGGAAATATCACACAAGTTCAATTTATAAGCAACATGTTGGTTGCCTCTCCTATGACCATTCCAGCAGAAAAGTAATTGGCCAACTGCAGTTAAATCTTTTTTTCTATTTCAAACTAATACCAGAGCTTCTCCCAGTTTTATAGACAATTGAAAGTGCATTAAGGGAAAGTGTTTTGAATACTTCTGCTGTGCATCTTTGTTTTTAATCCAAGACATTGAGTGCGATGTGGAATATTGCAAAAACAATACATCCATTATGTTAATGTTCTTATCTTGACGGATGTTACTTTTGCGATTTGAGAGGAAAATGGATGCAGAACTGAAAAAATTGCTAATGGAGATTGCCCCACATTGCTGCTGATCCATGAAACAAAACACTGAACAAATAAGAAGAGCAATGTATACTTAGCACATAAAAATACTTTCCAAGAAAGAATCTGTTTTTCATTCATTGGTTGTAATCTAAACATCTCAACTGAACCTAATGGCTGTGACCCAACAACCCATTTAAATGAACTTTGCTTTAAAAATGCCACTGCTACAATAGTTTATTATGGTTAATAGCTATATTTTACTTCACATCAGATAAGATAAGATCGAGATAAGATAAGATACATCTTTATTGTTATTGCCCCCTTGTGGGGACAACAAAAGTTCTCGATTGCTATATATCAATTCAAAAAGGCGTACCCCATAATTTAAAACAGCTACAGAAACACTAATTAAGACAGTACCATACAGTACAATATAAAAATATGAAAATTTAAAATAAGATAAAATGACTTCAGAGTCAAGAGTTTCCATTTAAATCCAAAATTGCTCTGGAGAAGAAACTGTTTTTGAGACGGCTCGTTTTTACCTTCCTTGTTCTATATCTCCGTCCCGATGGCAGAAGCTTGGAGAAGTAGTGGCCAGGATGCTATGTGTCTCCTACTATATCTAATACTTTTCTGTGGTACCTGATGGTGTAAATTTGTTCTAAAGTGGAGAGTGGACAGCCGATAATACTCTCCGCTGTTTTAATAATTCTGTGCAACATTATCCTATCTCGATGAGTACTACTCCCATTGTTGTTCAGTTGCACAGTCGATTCTGATCCTTTGCGACCCCATGGACTATTTTCCTCCAGGCACCTCTATCCTCCACCATTCTCCTCAGCCCACCAAGCTCTGTGCCCATTGTTTCCACAATACCATCTATCCATCTCATCTTTGGACGCCCCCTTCTTCTCTTTCCCTCCACCTTTCCCAGCATCAAGGCCTTCTCAAGTGAGTCCTCCCTTCTCATTTGATGTCCAAAGTACTTTAGCTTCATCTTCACTATTTGTCCCTCCAATGAACAGTCAGGGTTGATTTCTTCCAGTATTGACCTATTTGTTCTCTTTGCTGTCCAGGGGACTCTCAGGACTCTCCTCCAACACCACATCTCAAAGGCATCTATTCTTCTGCGCTCAGCCTTCCTAATGGTCCAGCTCTCACACCTATACATTACCACTGGGAATACCATTGCTTTGTCTATGTGAACTTTTGTTTTCAAGGTGGTGTCTCTGCTTTTCACTATATTCCCCAGGTTTCTCATTGCTACTCCCATACCACAAACATAAGCCATAAGTGAGCATGCTCTCAATAGCGCAGTGATAGAAGGTAAGCAGTAGCTTTTGCGGAAGATGGTTTTTCCTTAGAGTTCTCAAAAAATGCAGTCTCTGCTGCGTCTTCTTCGCAAGCCCCCTCGTGTTGGCACTCCAGGACAGATCCTCCTGTATCGCAATGCCCAGAAATCTGAACGTCGCTACCCTATCCACACAGGTTCCCTCAATCAAAAGTGGCTGGACATCGGTTCTCTGCCTCCTAAAATCCACCACAAGCTCCTTTGTTTTCTTTATGTTGAGGAGCAGATTATTGGTCCTACACCACTTTGTCAACCACTCCACCTCATCTCTATAGGCCGTCTCACCCTCCTTATCAGAGACGAGCCCGATCACAGTCGTGTCATCTGCAAATTTGACAATCATATTGCTAGGGTGGACAGAGACACAGTCAAACGTATAGAGAATATAAAGGAGCGGGCTAAGAACACATCCCTGTGGTGTTCCCATATTTGTACTAAGCGTATTAGAGGTATAAGGGCCCAACCAGACCCTCTGGGAGCATTCTGACAGAAAACCCAATATCCACCCACAAAGTGATGGCAGGAACCCCAGATCTCTCAATTTAGATATCAAACGTTGCGGTAGAATGGCGTTGAATGCTGAGCTGAAATCCACAAAGAGCAATCTGGCATAACACCCCCATCCCACCCCCGCTGCTCCAAATGTGCAAGAACAGCATGAAGGGCAATCACCACAGCATCCTCTGCTGATCTTTTCATTTTGTAGGCAAATTGGAATGCGTCCAGTCCCTCTGGTAGGCAAGCAATAAAAATTTCGTACCAGCTTTTCAAAACACTTCCTGATTACAGGTGTGAGTGCCACTGGACGAAAATCATTCAAATTTTCTGGGTTGGGTTTTTTTGGTATTTGAACAATAATAGAAGAGTTTAGGCAGGATGGAACAATAGCCTGGGATAGGGATCAATTCAATATCCCAGTAAAAACTCCTGCTAGTTGATCTGCACAGTCTTTCAATCCAGCTACTCCGTCTGGCCCTGTGGCTTTCCTTGGGTTAATTCCCTTCAACACCTTCCTCATCTCTCCTTCTTCCACACTGAATACTACACTCCTTTGTACCGATGATGGTGATGGTGATGGTGACGAAGCCTCCGAAGATATCACTGCTGATGTTGCTTAAAGCGGGCAAAAAATACATTCAACTCCTCTGCCAGGGATACCCCTCCTTCACCTGCCAGGGAGCCTTTAGGTTTATACCCAGTCAATTCCTGTACACCTCGCCACACCTGCCTGGTGTCATTACAATACATCCTATACCTGGTGTCAAAGTACAATACATCCTATACCTACTAGCTACCCCACTACTGTGAGCAGGAGTGAGAAACATTTCAGTTTTGAAAGCTTCTGAAAAGACACATTTCAGCTACGGGTGGCATACGATACGATGGGATGAAATTAAAGCATAATTTTGAACTAACTCCCTTATGAAATATGTGAGGCTTCTTCTCTTAATATCAAATAACTTAAAACCTATTTATTCAGGGAAGCCTTCCAAGAAGTTCTCCCTTGTGGAGGAATATGAAAAGTATAATGAATGCTATGTATCTTCTTCTTCTGAATATTGCTGAACATCATGGTGATCAGCCACAAAGACTGTCCTGAAAATATAATGCAGTGGCCTTCCATCTGTCTTCTGCATTGCAGCATGACACCCATACCACTGACCCTGCTCTACAAGTCACTTTTCAGTCCTGAGCCCTTTTGGCACATAAAGTCCTCATCCACCCCAGGCCAGTTTTGTTTCTTAAATGCCCTTGGAGGGGTGGGGCCCCCACATGAAATGGTGCCAAGGGCCAGATCTGGCCTGCAGGCCTTAGGTTAGGGACCTCTGTTCTAATGCATTAGCACTGAAATGATTAGCCATTGCCCAAGTGTTAAACTTCTCCAATAAAAAGAGGGACAAAAAACAAAAAAGTGGTTTTGGGAGCCTGGAAAAGGCTGATGAACTCAAGGAAAAAGAAGGTACTAAGTAAGATAACAGGAACATGGTTGCAGAAAAATCTCCAGAAGGCTAGTGCAGAATCTCTAGACCAGCGTGCATTTCCCAAAGCACTGATCAGCCAATGTACTGACTGAGGCTTCTGGGAATTAGAGTCCACTGGTGTTCCGTGAAACATAGTTTGGGAATTGTTGCTCTAGACAAATAGCAACAGAAATGCTCTGTCTGCAAAATCCCTTAGATTAGACAACTGTGCCAAAACAGTGGACTTAATTTGTAATTTTTTTTGTCCAGCTTATTTTAGATATCTACCTTGTAAAAACCACAGTGGAAAAAATCTACAGCTGTTTTTAGTGTAAAAAGCCTTTACTGAAACCAAAGTACTTTAAAGACATGTGGTACTGGTGAAAGATTGAATAACTAATCAGATGTTGATAGAACCAGCTCATGACATTTTGTTGCCTGAGGAGAAGAACCAGGTGGTGTCTCCCCATTCCATAGAGAGAATCAAGACTAACTTTATATCAATGTAAGTGATGAGGTAGTTTTCTTTAGGGCATTTGAGAACAGTATCTTACTCATGGGAAGCAGAGCAGGCTAACCTATGGGGTTCAGAGCTATGGGACTATTGGGACAGTTGTTATGCCCCACTCCAACATCTGCCTCTTAGGATAGCTGCCTCACTCTGCCTATTCTTAAGGTTGGCCCCTGGTAATGATATCTGTTCCCCTGTATCTGGAAACTCCAAATGGGAGAATTTAAGCTAGGTCTTTTTGAGTCCCATTTTTTGGGAATGAATCTTTGAAAAGCATGACTAGAGGCAAAGCTACTGTCACAAAAATACTTTCAATATGTTAAGCATCTTGGGATTTGCTAGCAGCCAACTGAGAAAGCACTACAAATCAAGCTGTCTTTGGCTCCCACGATTATGCTACTGTATTTGTTTCAAGTAGCATTGCCTGCTGTTTATAGACATCACACCAGCAGTATGCTGAAGTTTCTAAACTATTGCAATATATTTCTAAAATGGGTGGAAATTCCTTCTGGGCATTCCTTCTGTTTTTCAAAGTTTCCCTTTTGGAATCCTCTTTGATAAGTTAAAATGGATGTTTCGCTCTGCTTGGCATTTTTAAGTCCCCTGCGGATTTTTCAACCTGTCATTGCCTATTCTCCACCCTTCGTGATCGCTGAGAAGTTTATGGAAATGGCTGGCAAAACAATGCTTTTAGGGCACATTCATCTAGCTTCAAATCAAACTCTGGTTTCCCAGTTGGCTTTGTTGCAAGCAAGCAAGAATATTGAATGGCTTTTGGAATGCATGTTGCTTGTAGAAGCAAAAGCTGTGATTTCCTGAGATTTAACATGAAAGGGAAACCTGAGGGGAAAATAATAGATTTAGGCGAGTTATTCTTCATTTTTTTAATGCTACAAGAGAAATAAGATCTTTGTTTGAGTGTCTAAGAACATATTGTATGAAGAGGAAGATGGGTTGCAGTAGAACTAAAGTGTCAAACAAGTGAATAGCTAACAATCATAGTTGCTAATCAGTCAGTGTCTTACATATAAATCCCTTTCTACCAAAAATGGCTACCAAGTTCTGCATGAGTGGAATATTCCACTAGTGTCATGATATCTACCTAGGAGGTAACATAAGGGTAGAATGATTTAATTCATCACACATTCCAAACACATCCATTAGTCAGTTGTCTTACAGTATGTAATGCTTGAATGATAATCTTGGAGAAAGGTAGGGACAGGACTAGAGGAACATGAAGCCCTCTCAGGAGGCTGGAAGCATAGTGACTAACAGCTCGAACCTTGCATTTCAGAAAGCTTTGAAATTTCTTTGGCTCCCAAAGGAGAACCATGTACAAAAGGGATCTTTGGATCAGCTGTATGCTGAGATAGTTGGCAGCAAAACTATCTGGGCCCTAGTTGTTGGCAGGCCAGAGCATGTCCAGAAGTTTCTGGTTCCTTCCTAATCCTAATAACCATATGACAAAATGAAAGTCTGCAGTGTTTCTTCATAGTATAACATATGGGGAGTATAGATCAGGAGTAGCCAACTTTAGCTAACTCAGTGGTTCCCAACTTGGGGCCCATGCCCCACAGGGGGACTTAAATTCTCAGAGGCCTAAATTGGTTCAGTGCTTTGGGGAATTGACTTAGGCTTCTGAGAATTGAAGCCCCAAAACCAAAGATTGGGAAACATTAAACTAAGTTGTTCTGCCTCCAGTGTTTTTCTGGGGTCTGCAGAGACCACAAAAATGCATCAGAAGTGGCAAGAAACCTATTTTTGGTGGTTTTTTTTAAAAATGGTCATGCAACTGAAATGAAGAGCAAAATAGTGGCATCTGTTGTGATAGATGCACTATATTGTTGCAGTTCTTTTAAAGGAACCTCTGGACTCCTCTTTGTTTAAACTGGTTTGGGACTGTGAATCTCAGGGATGTAGATTACACCTTTCTATTCTGTCACATTCCCAGTGTAAATTATACTCAGCCCAATCTACTATATGCCCTTTCTGAAGAAAATATTTGGGCAGGGAAGGTGTGTCACCCCAACATTTCAAAGGGCACCCCTCTTACCCTACTATACCCCTTTGTTGCCTGTGGATGTTCTTGCTAATAGGGCAGGTAGCTGCCTGAAAGGGAGGGAATGAACCGTAGAAAACCTACTGTCTGAATCCCTCTAGAGATGCTTTTCTAAAAGAAAGCTGAGGAAAATTTCAATCTAGTAATGGACCCCTAATATGTTACTTAGTTTGACTTAAGTAATCTATTAGTTACTGAGGCAAAAAAAAGCATGCATCTCGTTGTGAGGGATGAATAAGCTTGTAATGCATGCAACCGATTTAACTGTTGATTGATGCATAGTCTCCTTCATGAGTTTATATATGCCCCCACACCAAAATTATAGTTCATTCTGTAGCAGAGGGCTATATGTTAGCATAATTCCCCAACAAACAAATATTTTCCCAGAACATTATTTTCTTATTATTCCTCTTGCTTGTTGTATAGCAGTATTCATCACATAATGGTGCAATTTAAAAGAAAGCATTTAGCCACAAAAATGCTCATGCATTTGGAAACTCGTGAAAGGTGTAGGTGTTTTGGAGAACATTCTGAATAATGGTTTTCAGTCGTATTTTCTCAAATAAATTAGCATTTGCTTTAAAAATGACAGATCTTTTATAATGTGAGCTACTGAACAGGAAGTGAGACAGTTGGTAACTGCTGCTGGTTTCTTTACTATATTTCAGTATTGCTTTCTAATGGATGAGCTTTGTATATAATTCTTATTATTTAAAAAGTGAAATCCTATTCACATGGAGGAAGCCTAAAAGGCCATTGACTTCATCTAACTCATTCTCAAATTGCTCCCCTTAAAAATCAAATTGCCCCCCTGTGTTGCATGTGCCTGGTGTTGGGAACCATAATTTTAGAAAGTGACTTCTAGTGGCTCTCATAATACACCATAGAAATAGATATATATTGTGTATATCATAAATTTACCCCCCAAATGAATCTATACCTATAAGGAAGGGGTGTGGCCGTATGGGTGCGGAATGCGTACCTACACCCCTGGAGCCTATCCCGTAATGCTCTGCACACACCTACCTTTTGTCCCCAAGATCAGTGCCGCAGTGGTCTGGGGGCTGAGAGTGGGGCCTGAGCCCCACAAAATGAGAAAAAGAATGGAAACTACAACTCCCATGGTGCCATGGGAGAAAAAATGGCAGTTTATTAGCCAAGCCTGGAAACAGAATGTTGGAGAGAGCTGATTTGCATGTTGGACTGTGATTGGTTGAGAGTGAATGACTGACGGAGAAAGGTCCTGATTCGGATGGAACAAACCCATTCCATTTAAGCCTCTACAGTCCTTGAACGAAACACTTTCAATGTACATCAATGCTGTGTGAGTGAGAGACAGAGAGAGACAGGGTGTGTGTGTCTGCGTGTGTGTGTGCAAGACAATGCACAAGACAGTGGGTTCCAGATCAGTCACTTGTGTGTGTGTGTGCCTGAATGAGAGAGAGAGAGTCGCTCTGTGTTGAGGAGTATCAGGGTCCGAAAAACCTAAACATACAACAAATACTCACGGCCAAGGCCGGGTAATTAGCTCTCATCCTTCCTTCCCTACCTCCAGCCATTCTTCTCCCATTCTTTCTTTCCTTCCCTCTCTCATTCTTACCCTTCCATCTTCCTTTCCTCCTAAATTTCCCCCTCAATACCTACCATCCCTCCCTCATCATCATGCCGGGGTGAGTCTGCCCAGGTTCCTTTACTGAGAGCCAGGGGGCATCACAAACAGTGTGGGGGAAGACAAAAAGGGAAAAAACCTCTCCAAGCCACCCCCACCCCATGGGTTGAGCCCTCCCCCCAAAAAAAAAACAATTGAAGATGGGCACCTATGCTAGTATTGAATATTTTTGGACCCACAGAAAACTGAAACTGAGGAAACAGTACTGGTAGATATGGAGGTATCTTGACACTCAGGTGAAGTTTGATATGATTGGAAATGATTATCTTATTTCTAGAATTAACCCTAAATGGACTAAATGTCAGCTAAGATGAACACAGCGGGCATCTTATTTTTCCCCAATAGATCTATAAAGTTCTAAAATGTTCTTAGGAGAAAGTTCTGGTATCAGATTCCTTAGTCTGACATATAGGCTCCCAACCTTTAGGCCAGCAGCCAGGTACCAAACTCATTGAGCTATCTATACTTACTTTCTCACAGCTCTTTCCAGCAGTTCAGAACTCTTGTTGCGAAACT
The DNA here is from genome assembly GCA_035047305.1 of Bradypodion pumilum. Taxonomy (NCBI): domain Eukaryota; kingdom Metazoa; phylum Chordata; class Lepidosauria; order Squamata; family Chamaeleonidae; genus Bradypodion; species Bradypodion pumilum. The sequence goes on along the minus strand of JAWDJD010000005.1, from coordinate 206,799,175 downwards.
ATTTTGAATGTGAGATGAACTCTTGATATACCCTGGCTGTTTGGACATTGGCAGTTTCATCAGTTTGATACTCACGCTTTACCCCATTTATGCTCTCTTTTTCTATTTCCTGATTGGTCATGCCTTTTTTCTAAGTTGGAAACCTATTTTTTATTTTAAATGTAGTCCTGCCTTTCTCTTTTCTTCTGGTCATGAGCCCTTTTGGCACGCAAAGTCCTCATCGGCCCCAGGCCAGTATTGATGAAGCTACTGCCCTCCATCAAGATAGATTCAAGTGGGATTTAATCCACTTGGGGACCATCATCATTCCCTGTGGACTTTGGCACCCAATGCCATTGGTCCTCAGGGTTGTCAGGTTAGTTAACCACCGCCTTACATGTGGCGTTGGGCTCAGGATCAGAAAGTGACTCACATAAATGGATCAGTGGTATGGGCAGTGGTGGGCTCCAAAATTCTTTACTACTACACTGTGGGTGTGGCTGACTTGGTGGGCGTGGCCAACTCAGTGGGCATGGCCAACTCAGCAGGCGTGGCCAACTCAGTGGGCGTGGCTAGGTGGCCATGTGACTGGGTGGGCTATCTAGTCATGCTTGCCACATGGCCACAGAAACTTCTGCAGAAGCAGATAGTGCTGGCTCTTTGGCTTTGAAACAGAGATGAGCCTTAAACCCTAGAGTCAGATACGACGGGCTTTCTTCCTTTACCTTTACCTATACTTAAATAAAAGGATATAAGAGAGTAAGCAAAACAAGACAAAAGACAAAAAGGCTGTGGTACCTTAAAGACTAACTCCTGTATTTTAATGTTAACATTAAAATACAGGAGTTAGTTTTTAAGGTGCCACAGCCTTTTTGTCTTTTTTCGTGTTTTGTTTACTCTCTGATATGCTTGCACAGATAACACAGATAATACTTCAAAAATTTAAGTGAAAGGAGGCTCACTTACCGAGGCCACGGCAGAGGGGCACCTGGGGAGCTCTTCCTCCCCCTCTTCTTCTTCCTCCTCCTCCTCCTCCAGTGGTGCAGGGTCCCACTCGGGCGGCGGCAGGTGGCGGGAGCCCTTCCCTTCTCCCAGCATCAGTAGCAGCAGTGCCGGAAGGATGGAGTTTGCACCGGTCGGGTGGAAGGTCGGTCAAGAGCTGAGGCCAAGGCAGTGCAAGCTCCTCTCTCCCCTCCTCCAAGTCACACATATCACCTTGGCCTCAGACCTCGACCAACCTTCTGCCTACCCAGTGCGAACTCCGCCCGGCAGGCGATGCTGCTGCTAGAATCAGCGGGGGGAGATGAGCTGCCTGGATCAGCAGCAGCAGTGCCGGACGGGTGGAGTTCACGCTGGTCGGGCTGAAGGTTGGTTGAGGGCTGAGGCCAAGGTAGTACAGTGGTACCTCGGATAAAGTCCGATTCAGATAAAGTCCGATTTGGATAAAGTCCGATTCGGATAAAGTTGCAGTTTTCATGCACACGTGATGCATCGCATAAAGTCCAAAACCGCTAAAAAAATGGATGTTATCCAAGGTATTTGGTATAGGATCCTCAGATAAAGTCCATTTTTGGACGTTATCCGATGCATTGCCCATTTGATTAAGATAAAGTCCAAACTTGTGGAATGGAGTTTGGACTTTATCTGAGGTTCTACTGTATGTGTGGCTGGGAGGAGGGGGAAAAGGAGCTTGCACTGCCTTGGCCTCAGCTCTTGACCGACCTTCCATCCGACCAGCATAAACTCCGCCCGTCTGGTGCTGCTGCTGCTAATGCTGGGGAAAGGGAAGGGAAGAGCTCCCACAGCATGGCCTGGACCAGCCCGCATGGCTATGCTGCCGCCCCTTCCAGCAGCAGTGCAACTCTCACAATGTCCGGACATCCTGCAGGAAGAGAACTTCCTGCAAGATGTCCTGGCATCGCAAGAGTTGTGCTGTTGCTGCTGATAGAAAAAGTGGCGGCAGCATGTGGGCTGGCCAACTAGGTCAAAACATCCCCCTCCACACACACACATACACACACACACACACACACATGCACGCACACACACACCCTCCCCTCCCCTGCCCTACACAGAGAGAGAGAGAGAGCCTCCACACACACGCACAGCCCCAGGTGAGGGACTAACTTACCCAAAAGGGGCAGGTGGCAGCGATTCCTCCTCCTCCCCACCCCCGGGGCCACGGAAGTTCGGAAGGGGAAATGGACTCCCGGCCGGGTGGTGGCGATAGTAGGGCCTCCCTGCCAAACCCAGGCTGGGCGCTTTCTCCTCCTCCCTGTCCCCAAATCCATGACAGCTATGGAAACTCAGGAGGGAAAAAGGATGCCCGGGCAACAGCGGCAGAGGCGCAGCTATGCTGGGCCCAGCCACACTTCCTCCTCCTGGGGGAGCCCAACATGGCTCCTCCTCCTCCCTGCCCCTGGCTCTGGCGGCTCTTCCTCCTTGGCTCCTGGACGCGCCCAGAGTGTGGGGGGAAGAGGAGGAGGTGGGCAGGATGGGGCAGGGAGGTGGTCATGGCCAGCCAAGTCAGCGTGGCCTGGGGGGCTTTCAGCTACCGGTACGCCCGGACTGGGGCAGACTGGCTTCAGAACAACACTGGGTATGGGTGTCATGCTGCGATGTGGAAGGCAGATGAAAGGCCTGCATTATATTCTCAGAACAGTCTTCATGGCTGATAGCCATGATGATTGCCTATATTTGGGTCCAGATATGCCAGAAGAAGAAGAAAAGGAAGAGGAAGAGGGAAGAGGAAGAAGAAGACACTTCTTGAATGCACATTTTGAATCACAACTTTCATCGATCCCTACAACATTGCCTGCACTTTACTGATATTATTATTTGAATTTTTTTTTAAAAAAGCTCAATACTTTCTTTTAGTTCCTCTAAAGTTTGTCAGCTTGGAGCTAGTGCAGGTAATTTCCCAACAGAGAAACCAACTTAGGGTAACACGGTAAGAATAGGGAACTTCAGGAGACGGGAAAGAACAAAAACTGCTTCCTCATGTCATACCCTGGCTGGTGTGAGCTGACTTGTCACTGGAAGGAGTGGATCTCACAATACTGTACTTCACTTTGATAACTCCAAGTTAGAATTGCAATTGCTTTCTGAAATATTACCCAACCTATTCCTTTCTCTGACATGTTTATATGTATCCTTCAATTTATTTTGCCTTTCAGATGAAGCCAAGCCTGCTGTGCATCAAACTGTCGAAAGAAAACAAGTGGCCCTGTTTTAGCTACAGTTCTGGCGGCACTCACTAGTTGAGCTTGCTATTAGAATGAATGATGAGCTTGCCTACAAGTTTTGTGGAATTTACAAACTAAGTTTTTGCCTGTCCCAATCTAGCTAGTCCCTGTATAGTCTCCTTAAATGATGTAAATAATTTTCCTTGAGGATTTTATGGGGGGGAGCTTTGGTTTTCAATTCCTCTTTTTCTCTTTCCTGAAGTCTGAATCACTTGGTTAGAAGAACACTTTTACGCAATCTGAAACATAAAAAAAATATGTAACCTACTGAAATTGCACATCCTGGCAAAATCTATACATAAAATAAAAACTATTTTAACAGTTACTATGCTAAGGTTGTGTCGCATCCGGCCCTTATAAGCAATAGTCGAGGCAACGATGAACAGAACAACAACTAGAGTTTATTCAACAGTCTTTTCAGGTTATGCTTACAAGGTGTACCGGACACAGAGATGGCTATACAATCCCATGGAATCAGTCCCTCCAGAGTCTGCCGTGTAGGAGGCAATGGCTAGCTCCACCAGGAGCAGTAGCATAGTGGAGGAGTCACAGGCTTAGCACATTGCTGGCTACCTGTGCGGAATGGGTAGTATAGATCCAGCCCGGCCCCACCCTTGTTTACTCATGGGGCTTATATAGTGTCTCTCCAGTGGTGGCTCATTGATACAAAGTAGTGACCCACCGGACAACCATAACTAACCAATCATAACAGGGTATATATGCAATTAACCAATGAGGAACAGGATCCAAAACTGTAGCCAATCACAGGGCTTGGATTAGCATAATGAAGGCGCCCTGGACAGGGGATTTCGCCCCAACTTTGGCTCCTTATTTGGATGGCGGGAAACCGCCATTTTCTTCTTGCAAGGCGCTGCCCGCACAACTTGCAATTGTACCTTAATACACAACATTCCTCCCCCCTAAGTTTTCTGTACGGCTGCCCAAGTTAACTCAAGAATTTGAATTCTCAACTGGTGAACTAACTAACCCATGGTCATGAAGCCGCTCTGCACCCTCTACGCTTGTGTCCTGTGACCTGTGCACTTTACTGGTGCTTTGTGGTGAGTACAGGGAACCTTGCATCCATGGGGTTTTTGCATGTGTGTACCCTAAAGCAAATCAATCTGACGAGTGTCGTAGCTCTTGTCCTTAGTGAGCTAAGTTAACTGTAAATGACCCCAAGTGTGGTGCTTGCAATGAACCCTCTTGCTCCAAGTCCTTGGCCCCTTTCTCCATAAGCAACCCTGGACCTTTGGCTTGAGACCCAAGCTGATTATCCACCACAGCTGAGGCTTCTTTTGAGAGAACTGCTCCTGAATTTACTTCGAGAGCCGCCTGCACCAAAGGGCTTGATGCATGCTCTCCAATGAATCCTGAGGAAAGCTCCCTTAGTCTCGGCAAACAGAGACCTTGCGTTCCCTGCCCTTTTCCCTTTAACTCAGGGGAATGAGAGTGCTCCTGCAACCCCTCCTTTTCTTCCCGGGGGCTCGAGCCCGCACCCAGGTGCTCTTTTGCATACCAGTCTATTCCCGGGGGTAATGGTGACACCTGCAGCCCCCCTCCAACCCCAGGGGATGGTGAGCCCTTACCCACTTCAGGGGAACCCAAAAACCACCCAGCTGTATGCGCACCTACAGCACTGTGTTGTAGCCCCAAAATCTCAATGGCGTGTTCGATTCCCAGCCACCAAAAATAGCTATGTAACACCTCTTAGGAGCAGAAAATATTTTCGGACCCCAACAACATTTGCTGCAGTAGCCTGTCCCGCAACCCAAATGGAACAACTGTTTCACAGAGTCTGTACAAACACCCACCCAAGACCGATAGTTTTTCACGGTCCTGGTAGTACATACTTGCCTCCGCACTGTATGGAGGTGGTGGCCACCCAATGTCCACCCACACAATGGTATCAGATAACAAGGGGTCAGTTTTAGAAGCAGAGGAAAAGTTCAGGGACAGTTTGAGTGAAGTGATAGCCAAATCGTCCCGAGTCAGGATTTTCAAAGTTCAACGCATCCGGGGGCAACAGTTATTGCAACTCAAACAGTTCAGAAGAGTCAGTCTTTTGGGCAAAGTCACTGTCTTTGTGTGCAACATGCGCGTGTTGGGAAAACATGGCACTTAACTCTTCCATGAAGGAATCGCTTCTAGGGGGACCACAGGACAAGCCCTCCCTGGGTAGTAACAATCCTTGGGGCCCATCCTTGATATGAAGGACTGGTTCACCCCTCCCCAAGTGAATCCCCGTAAAATTAATGCCTAGGATCCTGAACTAGTGAGACCCAAGAATGTTTGTCTTACCTGTTTTTTCAACAATGAGAGGAAGGTTTGTGTAGACATGGTTATAATGGACTTCAAAGTTCCCTATTCCCCGCACTGGAACATTGCAACCCCGCAAGTCCACTACCTTGCCTGGCAGGCTTTTGAGCTTGGGCCGCAGACCAGGCGGAATGTGGTGATACTCATCTTCTGTCATGATGGAGAGAAAGGAACCCGAGTCCACCTCAAGATGAAAAGGGACCCCTTCAATGCGGACATCCACGAAGAACCCGTCCTTCAGGTTTCATCCCTCGTCGTCGACCCCACAGCTCATAAAGACCTTGGCTATGCAGAACTGTAGCATCAGCGAACCTTCAATGCGTTGCTTACACACTTTGGAGATGTGGCCCTTCTTCCCACACTGGTGGCACTGCACACTCCTATAGGGACATTCAGTGCAGAGGTGTCTTTTTCCACAACCTTTGCACAGCGCAACAGACCCAGGCATTGGCATCAGTGCCCGCATTCCCTGCAGTGAGCTGGCGAGGCCTTCGTGACCGTGGCCGGAGGCTTCCGAAGGAGAGGCGGTGATCATAGCTGGACCCAGCAGTTCTTTACCTTTGAGGGCCGACTTGTGCTGGAAGTGCTCACGCCGGCATAGAAACCTGTTGGAGCACGTCGGACGGCAGAAGTTTTGAAACAATGTTGAGAGTCTCTAGCCCACAGTGGGCCAAGAACGTTGCCTTCCACAATGCCGGGTCAAGTTTTCTTACTGTGAAGTAGCTTTCTAACTGGACTTCATACTAAGGCCACAGGCGAGGCTTGCTCGTGTTGAATGGTTGCAGCCATAGGGGGATTTGGTCAGCCACCTCGTTGTCCTTCAATCCCACCTTTGTCGCCAATGTCGCATCCGGCCCTTATAAGCAATAGTCGAGGCAACGATGAACAGAACAACTAGAGTTTATCCAACAGTCTTTTCAGGTTATGCTTACAAGGTGTACCGGACACAGAGATGGCTATACAATCCCATGGAATCAGTCCCTCTGGAGTCTGCCGTGTAGGAGGCAATGGCTAGCTACACCAGGAGCGGTAGCATAGTGGAGGAGACCCAGGCTTAGCACGTTGCTGGCTACCTGTGCGGTGCGGAATGGGTAGTATAGATCCAGTATCTTTTGGGGGAATTTCTACCAACAATGGCATTTTGTCTGGTTGAAGTTGCTTTTGTCTAATGTTAACTCCCAACTGTGGACATATCCTAAATTAAGATTCCATTGCTAAACGTACTGTATCTGGGAAGTGGATAAATTAGTATTCACATAGCGTTTGCTACAGAGTACTACAGAGATCTCTGGAGATGTTCTGAATATTCAACAAAATCAATATGACTCTGGGACTCAGTGGGTCAGCAGACCTGTAATCCCTAGTGAATATTAATGACCACGAGTGCCCTGTTTTTGCAGCTGTGGTTTCCAAAGGCATGAATCAGGACAGTGTTTTGCAAAGTCAAACTGATATGACCAGGGAGCACCTTTCCTCTCACTTCAATCACTAGCAAATAGTTAGAAAGAGGAATAGCATATGGAAAGATATTGCCTCCTACCTAAAATACCTCAGCAGCTTGCAGTTGTTCTGGAGAAATATGGGGTCAAAAACACTCTGGACCTCATCAATACTTATAATAATCTTCTCTAAATGCCACTTAGCAGTAAGTACCTTATGGGAGAGGAGCCTCATAATAGATTATCTTCTGTGACCTTTGCTAATACTTGGCTAATATGCTCTTTATTTCTAAATACATTATTTTCAAGAAGCACTGGTCTTTGCACAGACCATGAATATTGTAACAATCCAAGCGCAGGCAGATGACATTTTGCTTAATAATTTACAAACCTAAGGAGAATCTAAAGTGCCTGAAAATACATACTGCTTGAACCTTGGACCAGACTAGCTATGACACTGTTAATTTGATTGATTCATTTTCAACATATCTCATTCACTAGTCTGTAAAATGCTACATTCAAAGAGACAGAAATAATAACCACATTAAAAAATCAATATATCCAAAATTGGAGTGTAAATCTTTAGTTGTCTCATCTCTCTGTGTAGACTAAACAATCCCACACACACACACACACACCAAAAAAAAAAAATCTGTCTCTTGTTGCCTGAGTTGTCATGGGCAAGCTGCATAATCCCAAATTGCCTCACAGTGATCAGCAGGTGTGCTGACTTGGGCTTCTGGTAATTGAAGTTCCAGAACAGCTGAAGTGCCAAGGTTAGCCACCAGGGCCCTGGAAGAAGGGAATAGGAAACCATTTCTGTATATTCTCTACCTAGAAAACCCTAGAAAGACTTGCCATAAGTTGGAACTGACTTAGTGGCACAGTTTTAATTATTCTTGCATAACAATAAATATTAAACTAAAAGGTCCTGATGAAGCCAGATGATCAAGTGTTCCATTGTTTCAGCACCACCACAGAAGAGAACACAAGAAGAATCATTTAGCTCTCTATTTTGTTTGCACAGTAGCCAACCAGATGCTTATTGAAAGCATAAGAGGAGAATGGGAAAAAAATTGAACCCTCTTATTCATATTACCCAGCAACCTATCTGAACATCATGAAACTCCGTTCTTAGCCCCATTCCTCAGATATTTGCCTCATCACCTTTCATAGCTGTTCAAAGTGCTGTCCTGCACTACATAATGTGATGATGAGTTCCACAGTTGAATTATGGGCTTTGTAAAAAAAGTATTTCCTTTTTTATTTACCAGATCTCCCACAATTCATCTTTACTGGATAGCACCAAGTTTCACTGTTAATATAACAGGTCATCCGCTTTATCAGTTTATCAATCAAGAGGAAAACCAAATTAAAAGATGGAAGAAGGAGTCACTGGGCAAGGAACGTTATTAAAGGAGGGTATAGCTGAGGAACACAACCTCCCCTACATCACTTAGAGGACCCTGAATAGCCTGAGGGTCAGAGTCTCTAAATGTAAGACCAACATACTCAAGTGTGGGCTGCTGGCGGGAAACAACACGTAGTGTGAATGTGGAGATATACAGAATCTGGCTCATTTACTGGTTTGCAGATTGCTGCCAGAAACATGTAATGATCAGGACTTAAGTTTAGCCAATGACAAAGCCAAGTAAGTGGCTTCATTTTGGCAGACCCCAGGGTTTGATTGGGATACAAAAGAAGAAGAGGAAGAAAATCAGTGAGACATAAGTTTCAAGACCTACTGGATACCTGGAACCATGGTTAACAGTGAACCCTATACAGTATTATATATAGCAGAAAGTGGCTTATAGTGGCCAGCTTTGGTAATGTGCAATAGACATACACATACAGTAATACCTCAGATAATGTTTGCACCAGATAACACTAAAACCACATAACATTAAGCAATCTGGGGGGGAAAATTGCATCACATAATGTTGAAAACATATGGGATGTATCTCATAATGTTTGCTGAAGCCTGTGCCAGTTACAATGTATCTCTATGGAGATTTAACATTATGCGATTCATCCCATAGGATTTTAACGTTATGCAATGCATGTATCGCATAACGTTAAAAATCGGATAATGCTAAGACTTGTGGAACCAAGTTTTAGCGTTATCCGGGGTTCTATTTATTGGCGGACATTCCACCTGTCAGCAGGCTCTGCTTCCCCTCCGCTAGAGGTTTGGCAGGCTGCGGCACAGGCACAGGCCCCGATTTGGTTGGCGGGCCGAAAGAGTGGCTTCCTCAAGGCTTGGCTCAGATAGTCTGGCTCATAGGTTCACAAAGAAATGGCGATTGGGGACCTACTATGCAGGGGAAATTAAACTGCAAGGGCCCTTGGATGGAACACCAATTTCTCATGCGAAAAACACCTTTATCTTGCTTCTGGAGGAACTAATGGCCTTGATGGTGCAGATAGGTGTGTGTGGGTAAAACCTTTGTTACCTTCTTTTCAGCAGCAACTCACTGTCTCCGGAATGTCAGGCGAAGTTATTTCTTCGGGATAACAGAATCCACAAAGTTGACACAATTCTCCTTGTAGAATAAGGCTGCATTGTTGTAGTCCCCCTCCTCAATTTGCCCCAGGCTGCAAAAGGAGCAAAATGACAGCACTTGATGAACCAAGTCCGTTTTATGGTTTTTATTGGAAAAATAGCAAGATCCAATAAATGCAGAATATAGAAAAATAGCTACTACCTAAACTAAATATAAAGCTGAAACATTTGAAATGAAAGAAATGAAGTAAAAGCTATAAGCTACCACTTGCCTAAAGTAAAGTGCGGCGGTCTCGGCCGCCCCATGCGAGATAGTGCAGAATGAGATCCATCGAGATGACAATCGAAACGGGCTCTTGCTACATGTCAAAAGGAAGCTCCTTTCTTAAGAAATTGGGCAGGTTTTTATACCTTTCTGTATGGTAAAATGTCCTTGAGAAGTCTTAATTGACCACTCAAAGTGACAGTTTCATGCGTACATCAAAGATAGCAGGTGGCTGGCTATCAGTGTTCTCATCTCACTCTGTGAGATTGGACCATCTATTGGTACCGTTCCCAGAGCTTGGCCTTGGGAAAAGTACAAGAGGTGTTTTCCCAGAAACTGGGTAAAATGGTGGAGTGAGCTTTCTAAAATGGCTTCAGTTAGTCTAAGTGAAAGAAAACTCATAGAAAGAAAATAAAAGCAGTGCTAGCATAGTTAGGTGAAATCCTACTAAACTAACAGATGATTAACATAAAATGATGTCAAACCACATGGAATCATGACACTACTATATATTAAGTGTTTCTGGTTTTTCATTGGCATTTTTAGACTGATAGATAACTGAAACCGTGGATACTGAACCCACGGATGTGGAAGGGTAACCTGTACTAATAATTGTGATCCATCAAGTTGATTCTGACTTATGGCAACCCTTTCCAGGGTTTCCCAGTAAGAGAATACCGAGTAGTAGTTTATCATTCTCTTCTTCTGAGAGCATCCTGGGGGCTGTGCAGTTTGCCAAAGGCTCTTTCCCCTGGAGGCACAGCCTGGGAATCAAATACCCAAACTCTGGTTCTGCAGGCAGATACTTAAACCACTGTCAACTTCAGTATTACTAGATGATAAGAAAAGCGTCTCACTATTCCAGTGTTTCCCAACCTTTGGTTTTTGGACTTCAATTCCCAGACGCCTAAGTCAATTCCCCAAAGCACTGATCAGCCAACGTGCTGATTTAGGCTTCTAGGAGTTGAAGTCCTCCTGTGGATACTGCTTTATACAGTTTCAACGCACTACATATAATGTTGTCTCTAGTCATTCATCTCTTTACATCATTTTAAAACTCAATAGCCCTAAGTACTGCTTCATTTTCTCCTAGGAAAGTTGGTCCCAGGTCATGCATTGTGCAGCAGAATATCATAAGCCGGGCCTGAACAGATTCCCTGAACTTTTATATTTATTTATTTATTTAAATACTTACAAAGTCACCTTTCTCGCATGTGGCAGAAGCAATTTAAAATGTATTTTAATGACTGACCCCAGATCATTTGAGAGCTTTGATAGGTGGAAATGACACTTTGAACTGGAAGAAAAAGGAAACTAGTGCAGATGGTGTGATGTTAGAGTTACCAGCTGCTGTCAACATGCTGGTAGTTGCACACTGGATGAGATGAATTTTCCGAATTATCTTCAAAGGGAGTCTGACTTCTTTGCCTGCTATGGTTGCCAAGTCAACTTTATGCTATTCCCTACAATTTCAAGTTCAAAACCTGAGACAAAAGAGCATTTTGACAACACAGAGGTGGGGCTGGCAACTGTCTGAAGAGAAGAACCATGGCTAAACTAGTTAGTTGAAGAAATGGTTCTTCTTCTTCTGCTGCTGTATCCAAATCTGAATATAGGTGATCATCATGGCGATCAGTCATGAAGACTGTCTTGAAAATAGAATGCAGTGGTCTTTCATCTGTCTTCCACATCACAGTGTGACCCCCGTACCACTGATCCAGTTACGTGAGTCACTTTCTGATCCTGAGCCCTTTTGGCACACAGTCTTCATCACCCTCAGGCCAGCATTGTTGAAGCTGCTGCCCTCCATCAAGATGGATGATGTATTCAAGTGGGATTTAATCCTCTTGGGGACCATCACCCTTCCTTGTGGACTTCAGTACCCAAATCCGTTAGTCCTCAGGGTTGTCAGGTTAGTTAACCGCTGCCTTGCACTCAGCATTGAGTCACTAGCAGTAGGTCTACTCTATTACCACAGCAGGATAACCTGGCCATACACAGTTTAGGCAGGTTAAATGGGCTCCGAGTCTGGGCAAAACCTGGCTAGGTAAATAAAAGCGGAGCAAAACCATTTCGGCATTGCTCATTTTGGGATGCATTCAGAAGCTGCATCAGTTCATAGTTCCTGTTGTGGATCATGAACTGCAGAGCCTTTTCTACAGCCAACATCATGTGGGAAGGTTTTCTAACCTATAACCACTGCTGAGACTCATCACAAGCCTTCGAGGAGTTGTTATCTAGGCCCTCTACCACTGCTGCCAAGGCTTGTGCAAAAAGAAGTCTTGTGGGTCATAAGAACATAAGAACAGCCTTGCTGGAACAGGCCACAGCCCATCTAGTCCAGCATTCTGTCTCACACAGTGGCTCACCATTTCCTTCAGGGCATTATTCCCAAAGAGATGCCTTCACCTGCTTAGGATTCCCTGGAAATGATATTGAGAGATATCCTGCCTATCTCTCCAACCCGGAGGTTGTCCTTAAGTATCCATAATTATAGCCATTGATACTCTTGTCCTCCATGAACTTGTCTAATCCTTTCTTAAAGCTGTCAAGACTGACAGCTGTCACCACTTCTTCTGGCAGGGAGTTCCATAGGCCAGTAATCCTCTGGGTGAAAAAGTACTTTCTCTTATTTGTTTGAGAACTAGTACCCAAAAGTTTCATCGAGTGTCCCCTAGTTCTAGTGTTATGCGATAGGGAAAACAGTTTTTCCTTATCTACTTTGTCCACACCGTGCATGATTTTATAAACTTCAATCAGGTCACCTCTTAGACGTCGTCGTTCAAGAGTGAAGAGGCCCAACCGTTGCAGCCTCAGATGGTAAGGAAGGTGTTCCAGTCCCCTAATCATTCTGGTTGCCCTCCTCTGCACTTTTTCCAGCTCCATAATATCCTTCTGGAGGTATGGCGACCAGAACTGTACACAGTATTCCAGATGGGGCCTCACCATAGATTTATAAAGAGGCAAAATGACACTTTCTGACTTATTTTCTATACCCTTCCTAATGATCCCTAACATTGAGTTTGCTTTTTTCACTGCTGAGGCACACTGGGTTGACACCTTCATTGAGTTGTCCACCAGGACACCAAGGTCCCTTTCCTGGTTTGTCGCAGAGAGTTCAAACCCCATCAGTTTATAAATGTAATTGGGGTTCTTTGCCCCAACATGCATCACTCTGCACTTACTAATGTTGAAACTCATTTGCCACTGTTTTGCCCACTCCCCCAGTGTCAAGAGATCCCTCTGGAGCTCCTCACAATCTCTCACAGTTTTCACTACCCTGTATAATTTAGTGTCGTCAGCAAATTTGGCTACCTTGCTTTTTACTCCTACCTCTAGATCATTTATGAAGAGGTTGAAAAGCAGGGGTCCCAGTACTGAACCTTGGGGGACCCCACTCTTTACTTCCCTCCACTTGGAGAAGTGTCCATTTACTGCTACCCTCTGTTTCCTGTCCCTTAGCCAGTTGCTGATCCAGGACAAGACCTGTCCCTTTATTCCATGACTGGTAAGTTTATTCAAGAGCCTTTGGTGTGGGACCTTGTCAAAAGCCTTCTGAAAGTCCAGATAAACAATGTCAACTGGATCCCCCTTATCCACATGCTTGTTGACACTCTCAAAAAATTCCAACAGATTAGTGAGGCATGATTTGCCCTTGCAAAAGCCATGTTGGCTCTCCTTTAGCAGCGCCTTCTCTTCTATGTGCCTATTAATTCTATCTTTTAGGATGGTTTCCATCACTTTACCTGGGACACATGTCAAACTGACAGGTCAGTAATTTCCTGGATCACCCCTGGATCCTTTTTTGAAAATTGGTGTTACATTCGCTACCTTCCAGTCATCAGGCACAAAGCCTGATTTGAGGGAAAGGTTATATATTTTGGCTAGGAGATCAGCAATTTCATCTTTAAGTTCCCTGAGAACTCGTGGATGGATGCCATCTGGTCCTGGTGATTTGTTAGTGTTTAGCTTAACAAGACATGCAAGGACCTCCTCCCTGGTTATTTCTATCTGGCTTAATTCTTCGGTTTCCCTCCCTACGAAGATAGGCTCTGTTTTGGGCATGTGGCCTCTGTCTTCTTCAGTGAATACTGAAGCAAAGAATTCATTGAGTCTCTCTGCAATCTCTGTTTCCTCTTTAATAACCCCTTGCCTTCCATTGTCATCTAATGGTCCCATGGCCTTCCGAGTTGGGTTCTTACTTCTAATGTACTTAAAGAAGTCTTTGTTATTTCTCTGAGTATTTTTAGCTATACGCTCCTCAAAGTCTTGCTTTGCTTTCCTGATTGTTGCCTTGCATTTGTTCTGCCAGAATTTATGTTTCTGCCTGCTGTTCTCATTCGGACAAGCCTTCCATCTTCTAAATGAGCTTTTCTTGCTCTTGATCACTTCCCGAACAGCTCCTGTAAGCCACATCGGAGTCCCCTTGGACCTGGCAGTGGCCTTTTTCCTTTTGGGTATGCATTCCAATTGAGCCTCTGTTATTGTTTTTGTAAACAGCCTCCATGCCTCTTGGAGTGTTTGGACTCTCTCAATTTTCCTTTTCAGCTTCTTTTTTACTAATTTCCTCAACTTTGGGAAATTTCCTTTTTGAAAATTTTAGGTCTCTGTGTTAGATTTTATCAGTGACTTGCGGTCTATGATCAAGTTAAACATAATTGAGTTGTGGTCACTGTTCCCAATTGGATCAGTCACATTAACATCTTGCACCAGATCCTGAGTATTACTCAGGATCAAGTCAAGGATTCTTGTACCTCTAGTTGGGTCTTCAACCATCTGTCCCAGGGAACAATCATTTAGCATATCTAGGAACTTTATCTCTTTATCATGTGCTATACAACAGTTCACCCAGTCTATGTGAGGGTAATTGAAGTCCCCCATTATAACCAGGCTTCCCTTCTTGGATGCCTCCTTTACAACATTCTCCAACTGCCAGTCTCCCTCAAGAGTTTGGGTCGGAGGCCGATAGTATATGCCTACTGTTAGACCATCCTTGTGGCCTGGTACTCTTACCCACAGAGCTTCTAATGGTGACTCCAGATCACCTAGATATTCCAATTCATACGATTTTATCACTTCTCTGACATACAAGGCCACACCACCTCCTGTTTGCCCCTTCCTATCCTTCCTGTACAGTTTGTAGCCTGGGATAACTGTATCCCATTGGTTATCATCCGTCCACCAGGTTTCAGTGATACCAATAATATCAATATTCTTATCTATTGCTAAGTATTCCAGCTCCCCTATTTTGTTCCGGAGGCTTCTGGCATTTGTATACAAGCATTTATATATGCTTTTCTGACACAGTCTTTTGTGTCCAGTTGCATTGTTAGACTGCCTCTTGCATCCTTCTGCTAGAATGCTAGTGACTAGCTCCTCGCTCTGCTCAGTAATTTTTGCATCCTCCTCACTACTCAAATACACACTTTCCCGAACCGGATGCTGCCCAGCTCCTGTCGGCTTTCCCCCAGTTATCAGTTTAAAAGCTGCTCTGCAGCCTTTTTGATGTTGAGTGCCAGCAATCTGGTCCCATCATGGTTCAAATGCAACCCATCCCTCCTGAACAGATTTGGCTTGTCCCAAAATGTTCTCCAGTTCCTGACAAATCTGAACCCCTCCTCTCGACACCACCGCCTCATCCACGCATTGAGGCTTCTGAGCTCTGCCTGCCTGGTAGGTCCTGCACGAGGGACAGGCAGCACTTCTGAAAATGCTACCTTGGAAGTCCGGGACTTCAATCTTCTTCCTAACAACCTGAATGGCATGAACATCTCTGAATGTGCCCAGGTGTGTGTGTGTGTTACTTTTTTAAAATTAGAGTTCACATGCTACATGATAAGCTGCTTTTGAAACTCAAGGAATTTTCATACACAATGGTTTGAACACTACTGGGATTTTACTCTGGAGTAACTGAAATCTTTAAATCATGGGGCAAATTGCAGCTTATTAACAAGGTGCTGCTTGCATGCCTGGTTGTGTGACTGACAAAAGACCAGGCATGCAATCAGCACCTTGTTAATTAGCTGCAATTTGTTGGTGTGATACGAGATTTCATTTAAATCTGAATGAATCTTGACAAGATTCGGGCCAGTGTATGATATGATAGCAGAGATGATGTCTGATGCTTAAACCGGAGGGACTAAAATGCTATTGAGCATACCATGCATTTTACACATGGCTCTTTGTATCCACGTCTCCTCATTTCACCCTTTCTCTTTTTTTTGCTTTTCGTTTCTTCACTGAAATGGCAATTCTCTACTCATTTACCTAAGAGCATTTGCTTCCAAGTAAACATGCAGTGGATTCCACTGCAGGTCAATGAACTGCAAAATCATTTCACAGTAATGCCACCAGACTTTCTGTTCCTTCCAGATAGTTTTCTGTTCCATTTTGCTTACATGATTTTTAACTGTTTCCCACACATTACACTAAGATGCCTGTTTATGTCCTCCTCTGAAGGGAGTGTGGTGGCTTAGTGGTTAAGATGCTGAGCTTGAAGACTGGAAGGTCAGAGTTCGGTACCCAGGTACTGCACAACAGAGTGAGTTCCCGTCTCTGTCCCAGGTCCTGCCAACCTAACAGTTCGAAAGCAAGAAATTGCAAGTAGATAAACAGGAACCACTTTGGTGGGAAGGTAAACAGTGTTCCATTCATTCCGGTGTCTAGGCATGCCTGCCACATGTCCACAGAAACATCTGCAAATGCAGTAAGCACTGGCTATTTAGCTATGAAACAGAGATGACCACTGAACCCTCGAGTACGACTGGCGTTCGCGCAAGGGCAACCTTTACCTTGTGTCCTCTACAGTATTCACGGGACAGCCTTAGAGTGGTGTTATTCTTGTTTGGTTAAACACACACACACATTCATTCAGACATTCATGCGTATAAGGCTTATGATGCTCCACCTCTTTCGAATGACACTTTTCCAAATCACTGGCAACAACAACAACCTTGGGGAGAGGGGGAGAGGGGGGGAAAGTGATTGTTCACAGTTGATTTTATGGCTAAGCAATTTAGAATTGCTATACCTTTACTGCATGAAAACACTCATGATTCTGTAAATTGAAATTGTATTGCATTGTATATTGATATTTTGTAAATTGAAATTGTAACATTTAGATTCTTATTGTACTGTATATTTTTCTGATGTACGCCGCCTTGACTCGCACTTGTGCAGAGTAAGGCGGGATATAAATTTAATAAACAAACAAATAAATAAATTTCTTAAGGACTAAAAACAGAAGCAATATGATACTTGTTGTTGTTGTTAATTCAACGTATACCCCACCCATCTGGGATACACTCCCACTCTGGGTGGCTCACAATGTTAAAAAGAGCAAAACAGACACTATAAAATCATAGTAAACCCTCAACTCACCCAGTCCAATCAGCACAAAGGACCACTAGCCCAAGTGGCCAATGATGGGAGGGTCTCCTATTTAAACTTCAACAAGCTGCCAAGAAGAAAGCTTTGGTGCTGGGCTTTGCATGGCAATTTGTTGGCAATGATTAACAATTCAGTGATGTTTGAGAGTGGAATGCTGACATTTACTCATAAAAATGGGAAGATTTTTTTACATATAACCTATTGGTGTCCAAACTTTTATATCAGGAGGAATGGGTGAATTTAATCTGTGTTCCACCCACAGTTGCACAAAGCCACCCTTAATTACAAAAAGGAAAGAAATATCACAACAAATTAACTGGGATGTATACAAACAATGCAAGATATATCACAGTGATTGTTAGTTAGAATGTTCATAAATAATTACAGTGAATAGAGCCTTGAATATTGATAAAAAAATCCAATAATCTTATATATACTGTATAAACCATGTGTGTAAAAGATAAAGAAAATTCATATTGCTTCTAATGAATCTCACTAGTGTGCCAGCTGCAGCATATTGCTATACAACTGCAAAATCCATTTCCAGTATAATAAAAAATACCACAACAGCCTCTCACAACACCACAATTATGCGCAATTGTGCTGCTCTATGTTTTTGGACTGCAACTTCCATAATCTTTCACTAGACAGGGCTGATGGAATTTGTAGGACATAAACAACTGGAGGGCCACAGTTTCTGATCTTTGGTTTATGTCCCCTGACACGTAGCTCCATCAAATTAAAACAGAAATGAATCTGCATTATTTATTCCTGTACAAAAACATTTAAATACGTTGGAAGGAAAATTTCTGAACCAGTTGTACAATCTTTTTTAAACTTTTGTCTATGGTAAATTGAGTGATTGTAATCTTTCAAGTACTCCAGCAATTTCCTGGAAAATATGGGATAGGTGCCTGGGATCAGACACAAATACATTTATTAAGGTGCAATATGATCCAAAATTTTTAGGAAAAGAGGAGTGTGAAAATAAGAGGCTTATTTATGCTAATAGGTACTACAGAAAACCAGGTGTATTTTATCTGGAGCTGAAGACCCACTGGAATTATTGCTGCCACTTTCCCAAGAGAATTCTTCTAATCCTGTGGCACAAATTGTTGTCAATCTTAAATTATAATCCCAGTAGAGCGTGGACCTAATACTACTGTGTGTTTTTTTTATCTTGGAGAAGGCTACTTGTAGTTTGAAGACCTTGGCTGAGCAATATAGAGCAGGAGGCTTAAATCTTATATCCTAGAAAGTTACCAAACCAAGTCATTGGATGGAATCCAGTAGCCACAACTAGAGTAGGCAACTAGAGTGGGTTTTCTGTAGTTGTGGTTTACTACTGGATTTCAGCTCCTGAATGAACTGGGTTTATGAGGACAGGACACTTTAGAGATCTCTCATTCATAGGTTCGCCATAGGTCAAAGATGACTTGATGACATGTAACAGCAACAAAAAATGTGTATGTGCAACAAGCATTAGATTAAATTTGATCAGAAGACAAAGGATCCCTGCTTATGTCTTGAGAGCACCAGTCTTTTGCTACTGGGTGTAAAATCTACCAGGGGATCTGGCTAGAGAACAAGGTCTGAGAACAGGGAAAGTGAATTCTACTCTTAATTTCTTTACCTCCTGAGAAAGTAAGTGTCAATCTTAATTCTCTTCCTAACAAGAGCACCCTAAAACTTCCTAACAAGAGCACCCTAAAACTTTCAGATTTTTCTGTCTACAATCATCGTTTTGAGTCGTTGACATCCATTTTATTTCTCATTATAACAACAGATCCAAGAAAGACTAACATAAAAGAAGGCAGACACCATGTAGTTTTGACTAGAGCTCTTTAATTTTCAAATGTAATTTGGGATGTGTCATTTTTCTCTCCTGGATGTTACTTTCAAAATCTCTTGACCTGTTTTACTTCACTGAGCTCTGAAGTGCTTTTGTCAGCTCCATAGCAGCAGAAATGAACATCAAAATCCTTTTGCAGCAGGTGATGAGATAAATGTAATTGGTTTCAGTGTCTAACTCCTTCATTTCCTTCATTTCCTACAAATCTACATTTAATCCCTTCTAGTCCCTCACATATTAAAGAGTTGATGTATTAGATAAGAACTAAAAATGCATAGGAATTTTCAAAATCATTTTTAAATTCATCTTTATATATTAGCGATGGCAAGTCCTCAAGGTCCAGGAACTGTATCCACCACCACCATCAATACTCTCCTAGGAACCACAGCTTCAATTAAAAAGAGAGAAAGACTTGCTGTGACTTATTGCATTTTCTTATATGGATAAATTGTCATTCAGGCCATTTTATCACCCAATCCTTTAATTAGGTGTGTAAGAGCCTTATTTCAAATTCAGAGGTGACTGTTTTTTTTAAAAAAAAAAGGCCACTGCAGTCCCAAATAAGAAGATGGAAATGATCTTAAATAGTCCTAAATTACAACTCCTTGAAGGTGCGATTGGTCTTTGCAGACTTGAAATGTTTTAAAATTGGACTATTCTGTGGAGGACAACAGGGGCTTTAGGAAGACCCTTCCACTTCTTATACCTGTTCTGGCCAACAATTTGGGAATGTTTGCCAATTCATTTCTCAAAAAATTTCTTGCTTAACTATTGTAGGCAAAAGTAGGTTAGAA
This sequence comes from Bradypodion pumilum, assembly GCA_035047305.1. Classification (NCBI taxonomy): domain Eukaryota; kingdom Metazoa; phylum Chordata; class Lepidosauria; order Squamata; family Chamaeleonidae; genus Bradypodion; species Bradypodion pumilum. Next base: position 206,779,390 of record JAWDJD010000005.1, on the reverse strand, counting down.
AAGGGTGCTTCTGAACTCTGCCCCAAGATAGATTTAGCATCAGGAATGGTTCCTGTAAAATCTAGATTCAAACCCATAGTAGATTCAGTGGCCTTGCAAACCCAGAATCATCATTCACCTTGGCTCCATGCATTCCACCAATAATTACCATTAAACACACAATAAGAAACAACAATAAAACCAATTAAACATATAACAATGTTAGAAACAGTAACTAAAAACAATTTAAAATCTTTTTTAAAATGCATCTGGATAGAATCTTAGAACACAAGATAAAGGGGCTAGCAAACCTTTGCAATATACAATCCTAGTCTGAAATTGCAGGGTCTGGATAAAACCTTATGCCACTGAAGAAGAAAAAGATGTCAAAAGCAGGTAGCAAATGTTGTAACCCTTAACTTGTATCCTCAGTCTTATCAGTTCTGAAAACTCAATCCTGCCTCCTTGCCTGCTGATTTATTTTAGCTACAAGCTCTGACCCAGCCATGAACTGACAAAAATCCATCTCACCAGGTGCACAGCTCATATAGTCAGACAGTAAACATATAGTTATCCTTCAGTTTTGGAATAAATCTTGACCTTTAATCCAAGAAAAAAATCCAAATTAAATATTTTAGTGGTACATTTTCTCTCCATGATATATCTCCTTCCATAGCATCTATTTATGGCAGAGAAACCAGTAGGACATCAAATGGAGTTATAGAACCTATCTGTCAATAGGAAATTATAGATCCACCGAAGCCATGTTAAATGCACAAATCCAGATTAAATGCTCTGTGATTTAACATGGACAAACCTATAAAGTTTATTCGGGGCTGGGGTGGAGATTGTGCTATGTATTTATTCAGATTTGTCCCATCTTCTTGCTTTTTCATCAAGTTGCACTCGAGACAACTGTAACAGTCTTTTAGGGGTTTTAGAGAGGTGTTTTAAAGGGGGAACCCCTCACTTAGTTCGGGGTCTCAGGGATTTGGAAGGGTGACAATGCTTCTAATGAAGCTTTTTGCTATGGTAGCTAGCTGGCACGAACAGTCCCTTTTTAAATGCCTTTTTGGGAAACCGCTTGAAAGAGTTATTTTTACTTTCAAATGTCCTGGGAAACAAAAAGCAGTTTATTCTCCCCAAGCCTTAAACTATGGGCACAGGTGCCTCCTTCAGAAAGTCACCCTGGCAACCCTTATCTTGACTCAAGGCAAAGAGACTTATTTTTCTCACTCCGTCTCTACAAACCCCCTCTCCCTTCCAGTCAAGGTTGTATCCATGTGAAGTGTAGCCACGAGGCTAGGCTACTCCTGAATCTGGTATCTCTGCAAAAGCTTCGCTGCTGGTCCTTTCATCTCCAAGAACGAGGCTTGCGGTGTCTTTTTCAAGGCTTTATTTGCAGAAGTATTCAAAATCCAGATCCACAACAAAATAAGAATAAATCTAACTTCATACATTTCCCTAACTACTCTATCATGATCCAAGGCAGATCTCCTAAATCTATCCTAGACTTAGACAATCTAATAAAACAAGAAAAGAACTTATCTAAGAAAAGTACCTTTTATTCTCAGAGTCTAAAACTTTTCCCTCACTTGAGTCTTAGAAAATAAATCCATGGGCTGAAATCCCCCATAGCTTCTTGCTAGGCTTCCATCTCAATATCATGAATGGCATAGGCTCCTGCCTATTCCGGATTTGTTGTTCCAAGCTCCCAATTTTGGAGTCTTTAAATACTATATTTGCCTCCCTTCAGAATGAGAGTTATGTGGGAATCTTAGACTTTCCCATGCAGGTGTTTCCCCCCTGATGTCACATTGATTTCATGTTTCCCACACAGGTCTTCTGCTCCTGAGTGGGCACCAGAATGCTTTTCTGTGACTTTTTACCTTTCCCCTTTGATGATGTGAAAGTGAAAAAGTTCCTGTCAAAGTTTAAATGTAACAGGTGAAACAGATCCTTCCCGTTTGAGATGGGTGATGTTCCTCCTCCCTCCTTGTCCTTTAATGCCATGTTGTGAACTCTGAATTTATTTGAGTTCACCTCCCTTGTTATGCAAATGTGCATGCTTGAAGGAATCCTTTTGCAGGGCTCTGTCTGCTAATGACCTAAGTTAATGACGCTGTGTTTGTGGTATGTGACAGGAATGTCTGTCACTTTCCCTTACTTTCTCTGAGAATCAGGCTTTCTCAACCTACAGAAATCAAGCTAAAACTACATTGTAACTGAATGTATTAAAAAGTAATTCAAAGAAGTAAATTGTTCCTTGAATTCTCATGACAACAACGAACAGTGCATCCTAGATTTTTTTTAAAAAAAACCAGACACAAGGTGAACATAAAGCTAAATTAAAAACAAGTTGTCAGTAAACAACTTTACAGGAGAGCAGAACTATAACTTCATACAATTATTCAGGAATAATTACCACAGCACTCTGGTAGTCTGAACCAAAGAAGTATTGTACTACAGCCTTATTACAATGTCCCTGTCAAAGGGGGAAGGAGTCTAGCTTGGTCCTACTAGCACAAAAAGTGTCGAGGCATGAGAGAATCCCAGGCAAGTTAACTTGTTGGAGGCATATCAGATAGTAACTAAAAAACAAAACACAAAAACATTGATTGTGGCACCTTAAAGACTAACTACTATATTTTAATGTTAGCTTTCATGGATCAAGAGCACTTCGTCAGATATAAGAGAGAATTCATGGCATTAATTTATACATATCAGGTAGGAATACAGAGGTACACAATGTTCGGTTAGTATAACAGATACAGTTACTAGTCAGTGTGGCTTTTTACAAACCTTCAGTGAAGAAGAGCCCTCTGCCTTCCAAGGTAGTCCATTCCGCTGAGAAATGGCTCTTACTCTCAGAACGCTGCTCCTAAGGTTCGGATGGAGTCTCGTTTCTTGTAATTTGCTTTTGAATCTACTGGTTTGGATCCTGTTCTCTGGAGCAGCAAGAAACAAGATTGCTCAACCTTCAGAGGGACAGCCTTCAGAGATCTGGCGATGGTTGTTGTATTAACTTTACATGCCTGCTATTGAAAGTAGGCCTGATGTGTAGGCTGAAAAATCCAATGAGGATTATAATACAAATATAGTGTTATCCTGCCAGAAAGCAGAGTATAGCCTTCCAACTCTGTCCAACCATTAATTTAAGTGGCCTTCACTGTCTTTAAAGTAATAGGGGTTCTGCTGATATGGCAGAATGAACACCTTCTGAGCTTCTGTGTAGTAACATGGGAATACAATATTTGCATAGGCCTTGGCAACCTGTGAGCATGGAGAATTAGTATTTTTTAAAGGCAGTCATCACAAAAAGCATTGCACATGGCAATGATTTTGCAAGGGACATGATCCTGCTTCTTTATGTTGGTGGAATGTTTTGCTCAGCAAAATGACAATAGGACACTGGCCATAGTATTCATGTCAATGTACCCTGTTGTACAACAAGAAAAATGAAACAGCAGGCAGTTTAATAACAGCGTTTGGATAAATAGATATGGATCTGTCCATTTTAAACAAACACGGACTTGTCTGCAAATGAAAACAGATCACTTTCTGTCTAGCAAATAATGAAATGGGTTTTTCATGATACTTGGGCCTTCCTCAATGGTCTCATAAAGTATTAATGTTCCCGTATAACACATAAAACATAACAAAATGTCTACTTTTCAGTCCAATTTACCAGATGTAATGTATTGTCAACATTAGTACATCAATGCCATCACTTGCAAAATTGGTTAGAACAAACGATTGGCCACAGTTATTGAACTTGTGTTTCCTTTATGCAGATTGCAGTATTCTTTATGGAATGAGAGATTTTGTGGGTTTGAGGGTTTTTAGAAGTACTGTGCAGTATCTATGTTTGACTAGAGGGCACTTTTGTCAGATCCAGGGCATTAGTTACACAGGTGAGATCCCCCTTCCCAAAAAATGAACAGTAGCTTTGCAGAAAATGAGGCTTGGATTTCTAGTCTAGCATCATTTTATATTTATTTTGTAGTTCACTAAATTGCAATAATTTGTGCCTCAGATATCTGAGGTTCAGTGGAGGAAAATAGGGACTGCAATGGCTCATTAAGAAGCTTGCCTTGTTAGCTGGAAGGCCGGCAAGTCAGCAGTTTGAGACCTGGGTACTGCAAGATGGTTTGAGTGCCTGTCTCTGTCCCAGTTCCTGCCAACCTAGCAGTTCAAAAGCAAGAAATTTCCACGTTGGTGGAAAAAGAACTTGGGGACATGAAAGGAGCCTCATTCGGCTCCTGAGCGGAGTTTCTCAAGCAAAAATTCTTTCAACCCAGAAAAATTTCTGACGTGAAAGTATTATTAGTGAAGGAAAAATTCTCATAATATTTTATGAGACCATTGAGGAAGGCCCAAGTATCATGAAAAACCCATTTCATTATTTGCTAGACAGAAAGTAATCTGTTTTCATTTGTAGACAAGTCCGTGTTTGTTTCAGATGAACAAATCCATATCTATTTATCCAAAAGCTGTTATTAAACTGCTTGCTGTTTCATTTTTCTTGTTGTACAACAGGGTACATTGAATGGATTACTTCTTTCATCCTATAATGGTAAGTATTATTTTATGTAACATACACACAGAGACATGCACACACTTTTACTTTCGAACAGGTTAGTGCTTGGTCTACCTCAATCCACCCTGCCGTCCTTATAACAACCATATTGATTAATGGTGTGGTGGATGGGAAGATCAAGGGAGATGAGAGAGAGAGGGTTAAGGGCAGAGAGGACTAGCCCAAAGTTATTCAACTATTTAGTCTTGCTTTGTAATGTGTCTCCCTGAACAATCACCTTCAAGTAATTCAAATATACAGGTAGACTGAAATGTTCTGAAACAGATTCCTGTTGTCAAATTTATGTCTATTAATTATTTTATGCAGAGATTGAATTGTTTGTTGTATGTAGAGTATAGAATGGCATTGTTGGCAAAGGATGGCATTGATGTTGTGTGTTTACATGTCATTGATCATGTTAGCGGAGGAACAAGTAAACAAACCCTTGTTGTTGTGTGTGACATTGTTGGAGGGAAGGTAGGCTTCATGGCGAATAGTGAGATGAACCTTGGTCTCTTCAATACTCCCTTCAAACTAAGCATAACCACTATACAGCATTGTTTCTCTATGATGAGAAATAATGAATGAAGTAATTTCTCCATTATTATTCAAACACACTTTCATGACTTTTATGTCTCCTCATTGAAAGGATATAAAATAGAAAAACTCTTTCTAGATAATTAGGTAAAACCCTTGATGCATTGACCATAGCTTGCCAAGCAGCAAATTCCCTTCTGTCAGCTCAACTGCAATACATCTGGCTAGGGAGTAGATAGTCAAGGTACAATGATAAGTGGTCACGATATATGTTAATTACAAAACCAAGGATGACGTGCTATTAAGGGTTTTTAATGTTTTATCATTGTAATGTTTACACTGTTGTTATGCTGCCCAGAGTTGCTTGTTAGATTTGGGTGGCAATATATAAATTTGAATAATAAATAAAATAAATAAAATGCTGGTTTGTAAGGTAGAGGGGAAAAACAAATTCCATAGTTGTGTGATATTCTTATTAACATCAACCAAAATGTCACAAAAGTATGCAAGCTTTGAAGTTCTTCAGAACTCTAGGAGGTACAAAAAGGGGCAGAAATAGTAAAGTAAAATATTAGTACAGTACAGACATAATTTCCATTAACTCCTCAATATAATGATGTCCCAAGTGGATGCTGTACGCTAAATGAATCATAGAGAGAAGCAGAGATATTGGGTTACAACTCTTAGCAATGCATTCTGAGAAGAACAACCAGTATCTGATCATTGTTGGTGAAACACAAAGGCCAGATGTTACTCAGAATTCTATTATTGACATGGACAAAATACACACATTCTGGATTTAGCATGTAACAAAACCACAGAAGAACATGGTACTTTATATGAGCATAGCTGGAGGTTAAATTGTTTGTGCTAAACTCAGTACAGGCAGGAAACCTCAATGCAATGACATAGTGGATTTGCTAGGACTTAACAGCAAGGAGCTTCCTAAGATGCTGACCCTCTTCTTCTTCTGCTGTATCTGAATCTGAATATTGGCTATCACCATGGAGATCAGCCATAAAGACTGTCCTGAGAATATAATGCAGTGGCCTTCCATCTGCCTTCCGTATCATTGCATGACACCCGTACCACTGATCCAGTTCATGAGTCACTTTCTGGTCCTGAGCCCTTTTGGCACACAAAGTCCTCATCGACACCAGGCCCCAGTATTGATGAAGCTGTTGCCCTCCATCAAGATGGATTCAAGTGGGATTTTATCCACATGGGGACCATCACTCTTTGCTGTGGATTTTGGCACCCAGGACTGTAAGGGTTGCCAGGTTAGTTAACCACTGCCTGACACTCAGCGTTGAGTCATTGGCAGTATGGTCTACTCTATTACCATAGCATGATAACCTGGCCAGACTCTTGCTGACCCTTTGCTAAAACAGATTCAGCTCTCTTAGGATTTTGAACTGATGGCTGCTGTGGATTCACCTTAACAATGATATCAAAGCCGTAAGCTTGCACTAGATAGCTAAACCTAGAGAAATGAGGTGGAACCCTTGGCATGACATCTCTTTTCAGATGGCAATTTAAAAACCCATTTGGCAGTAGATTCTATCCAGAATGGCTAAATGTGGTTTTTCCCCTAGCATTTTTTAAAAAAGAAACAAAGGTAGCCATGTTGACCCACAATTTAGCAGGAACAATAACAATCATGTTAGGTTTCTATATACACAGCAGTAGGCAGGGCAGGTTAACAAATAGTTATAGTTAGCAAGTTCTCCAAATATTACACTCCCACTCTAGCCCAGCAAATTAAACTCTCCACATGTCTTGAAGTATAAGAAAAACATTCTTTACTTACAGTTGCTTAGATTTAGATAGATTGGTAAACAGTTGCTTGGGTAGATAAACAGTTATGTACAATAACTTTCATTTAAACCAGAGGTCCTCAACCTTTTTAAGACGGGGGCCAGTTCACGCCTCATCAGACTGTTGAGGGGCTGGACTGCTGGTCCTGCCACCATGGGAAATGATGGGGGCTTGGGGCGATCTCACCACCAATGCCTCAATCTTTGTCCCCTCCACTTGGCTTGGCATGTCCCTAACGGTGCCCTATAGCAGGGCAGATGTTGTAAGCAGGGTGGTGGCGGTGGCAGTCTAAGCGGCAGCTGGAGCGAAGTTGCAGGCTGGATGGTTTGGTGCCGCATGCAGGATCCGGTCTGTGGTTTGTAGGTTTGTAAGGCAAATTGGAGAGTATATATATACACCTCATACAACAATCACCCCGTATAGCAACAAAATCGTATAACAATTAGGTTTTGGGGGGAAATGGCATACTGCATAACAATTTTCCCTATGGAAAAAATTGTACAACAATTTTTCAATGGGAAAACCCACTTACCGAAAAAAATCGTTGTATGATACATCCCATAGGGAAAATCGCTATGCGATGCATGCATTGTATAGCAATTGTTTCATACAACGAGTCCCGTGGAACAGATTAAAATCATTGTATGAGATACCACTGTATATATAGTGAGAGAACAGCAGGATATGAACACGATGATGAAAAATACCTCACAACACCACGCAGACTAAAACCTGAATAGCAAGCAATCTAATACAGGTCAGGTGACCCTAAAAGTGGAAAACTAGAGAACATTTTAGATTGGCTGATTATATACATAATTTACATCAACACATTGCATTGTGGGGTTACTTTAATATATTCAACAAATTACACTTATGCACTGCGCTTGGAGCATTTTTTGCTCCCAACATGCTGGGTACACACTTTACTGACCTCCGAAGGATGGAAGGCAGAGTCAATAGCCCCATCAGAATCAAATTCAAATTGTGAGCAGAGTTTTGGCTGCAGTACTGCAAACTTTTATGGGAAGATTTACCTTTTAAATTCGACAAAATCTAATTGTTTCACGTGTTTGGTGTATGCAAACCAAGACACAGGACACAGCCTCGGGCTGGGTTAACTCAGGTTTATTGCATCGTGGACAGAGGGAACATGAGGTAATGGCGGATCGATAGCTCTTTATATACAGTAATAATACATTGAACGTGGTGCCATGGTAGCCCATTGGCTACTGTCTGCGTGACGTCATTGCGGGTCACGCCCTTCTTGTCCAGGTGTAGGTGGTGGCGGGAAAACTTCCCGCGCTGTTGCCTTTGATGAGTTCGGACCAAGAGAGCTTGGACGCTCGCTGCTGCCAGCTGGTGGTCATTACCTCGCGTCCTATTACCGGGTTTATATGATACAGCTGAAGGTTACATTGTTGCTATAGGCAAGGTTACATTGGCTCAGATACATTGTAATCCATGTGGAAAGGTAAAACCATCAGAACACAACACCCCTCCCCCCTAGGACGAGACAAAGTCTCGAGCCCACACTTACACACACTCCCCCCCCCTTAGGAGACAAAGTCTCTCAGCCAAGATGGCTTATTTCGAACACGCTGGGGTCTCGATGCGGGCTGCCTCTCCCCGGGTTTGCTACCTTCTCTTTGTCCCCTGGTTTCCTGTCCTGTAATTGGAGAGGGAGACTCGTTAGTGACTTTCCGCGGCTCCGCGGCGTTGTTGGGAGGTGTGCTCTTTCTTAGGGAGGAACCGGGGGCACTGGGGGCTAACGAAAAACCCCTCTTCTCGCTTGGATGGGTGGGGGAACACTCCTGAAAACCCCCCCGGCTCGCAAAATCAAAATCAAAATTACCATCGGGGGCAGCGGTCGCGAACTCCTCTCCCCCTTCCCCGGCCCCTGATAGGACTGGCGTATCAAAAGGATATGAGTCGGGGCCGCTGCTTCTGCTTCCTTCCCCCCTTGCTTGGGACTGTTGTCCACTGCTGTCTCCCCCTTAGGTTAAGCGGGTGGGGGAGAACCCTAACGCTGAATCCTGTTGCTGAGCTCCACTGACTGGCCCACTCACTCGGTGCCTCAGTTGGTCTGCGTGCCTCCTCCAGAGGAGGCCGGTGTTAGTCTCGACCCGGTACGACACTGGCCCCGTCTGTTCTACAACCGTCCCTGGTACCCAGGCCGGCCCTGCGCTGGAATAGTTCCTGCAGTGAACAGGGTCCCCGGCGGCGAAACCTTTCGAGACTGCCAACCCTATGTTTTTCCCTTTATCCTCGACTCTCGTCGGGTCTAGCCTGGACAGGATCGTGGTCAGTTTTCGCCGCATCAAGAGCTCCGCCGGCGAGTAGCCTGACGCTAAGGGGGTTACCCTATACGCTAAGAGGAACTGGCATACTTGGTGATTCAGGTCCCCCGGGCCCATGCGCCGCAGCACCTCCTTCGTTGTCCGCACCAGCCGTTCCACCTGGCCATTCGTGGCCGGGTGAAACGGTGCGGATGTGACATGCCGAATGGCGTTTGCCTCCATGAATGCCCCGAACTCGGCGGAGGTGAAACAACTAGCGTTATCGCTGACTAAAGTGTCGGGTAAACCGAATGTGGAAAAGACTCTCCTTAGCTGGCTAATTGTCGTGGCGGAGGACGTGCTCTTTACTGGGATAACCTCCAGCCACTTGGAGAACGCATCTACCACCAGGAGAAACATGGTTCCTCGGAATGGGCCAGCGAAATCCACGTGCACTCTGGACCACGGCCCCCTTGCTGTGTCCCACTCCCTATGCGGGAGACGGGCCGCCTCAGGTCGGGATCCCTGGCAAGCCTCGCAAGTGCCGACCATGTGCTCAATGTCCGCGTCCAGCTGTGGCCACCAGAAGTAACTCCGGGCCAGCGCCTTTGAACGAACTATGCCCGGGTGGCTGACGTGCAGCAGTTCGAGCACCCTCGTCCGCAGGGGCGCAGGGACCACCACCCGTTGGCCCCACAGAAGGCACCCCCTCTCTAGGGACAACTCTAGCTTTTTCCTAAAGAATGGGTCGAACTCTGTACTCGGGGACGAAGCCGGCCACCCCTTCTGCACCCATGAACTAACTTTCTCCAGCGTCCTGTCCTTGCCTGTCGCCCTAGCAATGTCGGCTGGTACTATTGGGGGTGCGTCTAAAACCTCAATTAGCAACACCTGGCGGTCTCTTTCTGCTCTCGCCTTTTGGTCGTCCGACAAGGGCAGAGGGGATCTCGAAAGCGCATCAGCATGGCTGATCTCCTTTCCGGGCCTGTACTCCAACTCATGTTGGTACGCGTTGAGGAAAATAGCCCATCGCAGCATTCTCGGGGACAGGATCTGCGGCGTGGGCTTGCTTGCCGTGAAAATCCCTAACAGCGGCTTGTGATCGGTCACGATTTTGAACGGGCGGCCATACAAAAAATCGTGAAATTTTTTGGTCCCCGCTACTATTGCTAACGCCTCCCTGTCGGTTTGTGCGTAATTTCGCTCCGCTTGGGACAGGGACCTTGAGTAAAACGCTACCGGGGCCTCCCTTCCGTCCTCCAACATGTGGCAAAGCACCGCCCCCACCCCCACCGGGGATGCATCACAAACTAGGACCACTGGCCGTTTGGGGTCGAAGTGCGTCAGGATTGCCTCAGATGTTAGGAGTTGCTTTAGCTCTTTGAACGCCCTCTCGTGCTCGTCACCCCACATCCATGTCTCCTCCTTTTTAAGTAACCGATGGAGCGGTTCGGCCACGGACGCCTTCCGCGGGAGGAATGTATGGTAAAAATTGAGGAGCCCCAGGAAGGACTGTAGCTCGGTTTTGGATGTGGGGCGAGGGGCCTTTTTAATGGCTGCTACTTTGGATTTAGACGGTTTAATCCCCTCGGGTGTGATCCGGAACCCTAAAAACTCGACCTCGGTTTCGAAAAAGACACATTTATCCTTCCTCAATCTCAGCCCCGCTTTCTCGAACACGGTCAATACTTTGTCCAACCTCTTTGCCAGTTCAGCCTCACTCCCCCCTGTTATCAACACGTCATCAAAATAAGGCAACACCCCCTCCAGTCCCTTCAGGAGGCGTTCCACAAGCGACTGAAAAAGGCCGGGTGCCGAGTTCACGCCAAACTGTAACCGCGACACCTGGAACACTCCTTTATGTGTAACTATCGTTTGTGCCGCGGCCGTGGCGGGGGTCACAGGAAGTTGCTGATAGGCTTGTGCCAAATCGAGTTTGGCGAAACACTTTCCCCCATTCAGCCTGGCCAAAAGGTGGCTGATCACCGGCACCGGGTATGCATTAGGGCGGATCGCCTTGTTAATTGTACACTTATAGTCAGCGCAAATGCGCACCTCCCCGTTAGCCTTTAGAGCCGTTACAATTGGAGTTTCCCACTCCGCGGAATCAACAGGAATAAGAATCCCCTGGCCCACCAGTTTGTCCAGTTCCGCCTCTATCTTGTCCTTGAGTGCGAACGGCACCCTGCGCGGTTTGAGTCTTATCGGGCGGACCTCCGGGTCTATGTCGAAAGCTACAGGGGGTCCCTTGAACTTTCCGAGTCCTTTCTTAAAAACGGCGGGATGCGCATCGCAAACCGCTTGTATTGGGTCCCCCCCCCACGGTATGCACTCCCCCTATGAACAAACCTAAGGGCTGAAACCACTGTGTCCCTAGGAGGCTACAGCTTCCCCCCTTGAGGACAACCAGGGGCAGTTCCGCAGAATGTCTCTTAAAATTGACCCGAAATTTCCCGACCCCCAACACCGGAATGCTGTTCCCCTGCACGTCTCGTAGCGTGGACCTCAACGCTTTAAGTTTGGGCCGCACGTGGGGGTCGATTTTCAAAAACTCTTTCTGGGGAATTATAGAATAGGAGGACCCCGAGTCAATTTCCATCTTAATAGGGGCCCCTTGTACTAATACCTCAACGAAGTAATGGGACTGTCCCGCGGACACGCTGAACACTGGGGCGTCGTCCTCGCTGTCGTCCGAGACGCGGCCCACGCCATCCTGCTTCCTCGTGGTCTGGGCGCCATCTTTGGGCCTCGCTGGACGGTCCGGTCTGGCCGCACGGTCTTGTGACTGCCTCCGGCCCTCCTTCCGTTTTCTGCATGCCTTGGCGATGTGCCCCCGACGGCCGCAGGTGTAACACTCGGCCTTCCTGAACGGGCATCTCGCGCGCTCATGGGCCGCTCCGCAACCCTCGCAGCGTCGACCACCCTTTCGGACCTTCTGGACCTCCTCGCCGTCGCTGCCTTCCGTAGACGACTTTGAGGCCCGTCGAGTTGCGTGCACCGACTGTCCGGACTTCCCGTGCACCGAATTTTCCGCCTTACCGGCTCTAGGACGCCACTCACGCCACTGGTGCATCTCGTCCACTCCAGCATTCGTGGACTCTGCGGCTTCCGCGGCCTCTACGGCCTCTGCCAGCGTGGGTGGCGGTTCCTTATTCATCAGGCTGCGCTGTACCTCCTTGTCTTTCAGGCCACACAACACGCCGTCCCTGAGGGCCATCTCCAGGATGTCGCCCCATTTACAGGGGGCGGCGGCTATCCTCATGGCGGCCACGAATGCCTCAACCGACTCATCCGGCGCTTGGACTCGCCTCCAAAACGCGCTCCGAGCGGGAAACATTGCCCTCGAGGGGGAGAACCGCTCTCGCAGCAGCTTCATGATGTCGCCCGCCTTAAATTCGCTCACCTTCTTTGGAGCGATTATGCCCACCAGCGTCCGCTTGGTTTCCATCCCGAGCATTCTGGTGAGGATGGCCCTCTTCCTCTCCTCGTCGTCTTCTTTGACTCTGAGTTCCACCAGTGCCGCCTGGAAGTCCATCTCTAGCAGCTCCCAGTCTTGCGGTTTGGTGATGTTGAACCCGCTCTGTGCCCTGGCTGTTCCGTGGGGATCCATCATCCCACCTTCGTCGCCAATTTGGTGTATGCAAACCAAGACACAGGACACAGCCTCGGGCTGGGTTAACTCAGGTTTATTGCATCGTGGACAGAGGGAACATGAGGTAATGGCGGATCGATAGCTCTTTATATACAGTAATAATACATTGAACGTGGTGCCATGGTAGCCCATTGGCTACTGTCTGCGTGACGTCATTGCGGGTCACGCCCTTCTTGTCCAGGTGTAGGTGGTGGCGGGAAAACTTCCCGCGCTGTTGCCTTTGATGAGTTCGGACCAAGAGAGCTTGGACGCTCGCTGCTGCCAGCTGGTGGTCATTAGCTCGCGTCCTATTACCGGGTTTATATGATACAGCTGAAGGTTACATTGTTGCTATAGGCAAGGTTACATTGGCTCAGATACATTGTAATCCATGTGGAAAGGTAAAACCATCAGAACACAACAACGTGTTTACAACTTTAATATTAAACAAAGTCAAATGTGGACAGTTATTTCAGATAGCAATGCAGCTGTCTGGATTTAATAAGGAATATTGATTGTCATCTTTTTGCAAAGACTGGTTTGGCTTCTGTTGCTGAATGTAAAAACCGATAGCAGACTTCTTTTGCTACACATTCCCTGGAGATATCACATCCTGAAACCATGGAATACAAATTTGCTGCCTTGCATGCCTTGTCTACTACTGTTTTCAGTCAGATTTATGTGGGATAATAACATTTTGCCAGATGTACTCCATATGGTAAAATGTATTTACTCATCAAATGAAACTGTAATCAGATTACAGCTTTAATGGTAGAACAGCTATCTCTGGTAAACATATAAAAACAGATTGTAAATGAAATGAAGGCAATGCCTGGAATATCTGCTCACTGCCTAAAGTGAACATTTACAGGCAGACCAAAAATAACTTCTCCGAGCTTTATTGGTATACTTATGCTGACCAAGCCTCTCTGTTTTGTTCAGTATTTGTGATATGCTCTGCTTCCAACTAAAGACAAAAGAGCTAATTGGCATTAGGGTTAGATTTTATCATAGAACAAATAAAATGTTTCCTAGAGCAACTAGATTACAAGCCAAGTTTTCTCTGCAGGAACATTTCCTTCTTTGCATACCCTGGTATTTAGAGTGATGCAGACTAATACAGAAATAATCCCAGACCAAATATAAATATTCACCCAAGATGGATTGTTTGCTAATAATATACTGAATACTCCACTGTGTTAAATGTGTAATCTTATTTGCTGGCCTTTTATTTAAATACTATATTCTTACATATGGTGGCAAAGTGGGGTACATGTCTGTTGCAATGGCTCCCAGGTGTGGGAGTGGCTGGCCGCAAGGAAGACATGCGAGACAATCGTGCAGTGAAGTCCAGCCCTGATCAGGGTCACATGGTACGTATTTATTACCCTGCCTTGGGGTGATACATGCGTAAAATGCGCATGACCCCCTAATACAGAAGCCTTGCATACGTAGCATTTTCCAGTGGTCAGTACAATGCCTGTTCTTGGACATTGCCCTGTGGTTAATAGACAAGCCACAACTAATTAAGGTCTGGGCTGGCAAAACCCATTGTTCCTGCCCTATCTCGGAGCCTTATGTGTGTTGACTCCGGGTGCCTAGATTGTCCTGCCGTCTGGCGCGGCTTATTTGCCCAACTTAATCTGTAGCCAGAAGCGGAGGATTGTGTATTTCCATTAGAGTCATCATCTTTGGTTTTTGCCCCATTTCTACTGCAACCATCAGCCAAGGCTTTCTGATTCACCCCCCCCCCCAAACTAGCTAACTAGCCCGCACCCCAATTGCCTTTCCTGCCAAGCCCGGTTGATCCCCGGATCTGTTGAAGGCTGAGTGAACCCCTGGGGAAAGGTTTAGCCAATTATTCCCATGAGCAACCCACACACGTCTGTATGTAAATCCTGAACACGAGTTTCGATATTTGCAAAACTGGGCAAGTGGGTGTAACCAGAAATTATTGAAGCTATCTATAAATAATAATAATTGCATGCCATCAAGTTGATTCTGATTTATGGTGAGCTTTTCCAGGGTTTTCTAGATAGTGAATACTCAGAAGTAGTTTGATTTCTTCAGAACCGAAGCCTTCCTTTCTTCTCGGGGTGCCCTAGGACGGTGTGGCTTGCCCAATGCCACACAAGCTAAATTTTCTCCTAGGAGGCACAGATGGAAATCATACTCCCAAAATTAGTTATTCCATACTTCAGGCATCTCTTTGTCAAAAGCCATACTTTTCAAATGAAAATATATTTTGAATTATTCTATAATCATATCATGCTTTCATTAATCTTGTAATAATAGGATTAAAACTATTTTAGGTCACATATTCTTCCATAAACAACTGGAAATAATTCTTCCAGGTATATAGTTCCAGGTTGTTTTCAAATTCATCCATCTTCCTTACTTCCAAAACTTGTTACTTAGGGAATTCTGCCCAGTTTGAAGCAAGCTGTAGACTGATAGTAGTGAGAGCTTTCAAATTCTGTTTTGATTTTATGTTGCATGACTTTGAGTTTGTGCTTCCATTATTCTTGGAAAAATCATTCCATTTCATTGATTCCTTTTACTAGAGGGACATGACGTGACAGAACAAAGTACACCAATCAACAAAGAAAATATACGATAGACACAGACTTCTTTTCTGTAGATACAAAAATTTTCTCCTCACACAGAGATCACATACTGTATATTTAATCTTCCTCCACCAAGATAAACAAACTAGCTTTGAGTGAGCTTTGCGATGTTTTCTGAGCCCATGAGAATTCTAGTTATTGATGGCTTGCTATAGGATTAGACTTCATGTTTAGTATATGTGTCTTTTATGTCTTGAATCCAATAGGAATTTCCAAGTTCTTCCTGGATGGGGCCGATCTACAAATGCCAGAATATTTTACAGTTTTCAAAGGAGTAGCCACATTAATCTGCAAGTATACAAAACAAAAACAAGAGAAAACTCCTGAAAGACTAAGTGCTATATTTTAAAGTGAGTGTTTCCTCAGTCAAATATGTTGTTTTTGCTTTTCAGCTGAATGGTTTGCCACAAAATGGTATTTCAGATTTAATTTTATTATTTATTTATTATTAAATTTATACCCCGCCTTACTCGCACAAGTGCGACTCAAGGCTGCTTCCAACAGAAATAAATACACTATCCAGACATTATATACAATAAACAATAATGCATAAGTTATACTACATACTTTACAGATCAGAAGAATACAGAAGCACAATATAAAATACAATACAAAAACAATAATCTACAATAATAATAATAATCACAGAGCATCAGAAGCATCACACTGCAGAAAATGCATTTCAAAAAATTACAACCCCCCCCCAAACAATTACAGAATCACATCATTATAAAGTATCTCAACCTTAACCCACCCCCTAAGTCCATAGAACATACAGTCCTTTGACCCGTAGCTGCGGTCATCTTTTTGAACCCTCCCTCAGGCAGGGCTGGGAGGGAGAAGACGGCGTCCGCAAGCAGCTGCCTCAAATCCCTGGCCGGTGAAGTGGGCTCCAGGGAGAATCAGCGAAGTCGTTCGGCCCCATGGTTGCAATTGCGGCTGCCTTTTGAACCCTCCCGCAGGCAGGGCTGCCTTATATCAGCTGGGACAAAAAAAAAGTATTACCATGGAAATGTATTCCATTTTCCTACAAAAGTAAACACACACAAAATTCTGTTGACATTTTCTGTATCTGTGAGTATCAAGGACAACTAACGAAGAATAAATAGAACAGATCTTTGACATATTAATGGACTTCCTTGCTCCGATGTCTTCCCTCATTTGTTATATTATTCCTGCTTCACTTCTCACATTTTCTTCCTGTCTTATGGTCCCTGTGAGAGTAAATAATGATTACTTTTCTCACTGAGTGAGCTTTTAATTTCGTATTTATTTCATTTCATTACTGACATATATTTTTCTTACTTAGTCCGTATCATTATTTATAGAGATTGTAAAAAATATTATAGTGCATGGATTTTGTTGTTCCACAAAGATTTCTTGCTTTTTTGTTGAGACATTTCTCTGGCTATTAATAGTATGTTAATGAAATTAAGGATGCAATCTAACTAGTAAAAAAATAACTTTATGTAGCTGGGACAAATAGCATCATTTCTTTGCACTGTTCGAAATAAATAACTTTCTAATGTATATTGTTGACTAATTCCTGCAGGTACAACTCTCAACAAGGAAATGCATTTTCTGTCTTATGTTATGCATCATGTGCTTGATTAACGTTGGTGTCATAGAACTGTGAGCTAGATTTCTTCATCTTACTTTGCCTTTAGGCTTCACAGATTGAAGCTAGAGTTTACTGATAAATGTGCTATTTCCCCCCAGACCAAATGGCCCATTTCTGTGCTTGCGCTACATATGTGTCAGTGTGGCTCTTGTTTGCACATACTCATGATGATGGGAGAGATAAACCTATATGGAATTTGAAAGTGCTGATGCTTTCAAGAGCTGAAGTTGTGCAACGGGGTAGGGAAAAGGAAATGCATATCTTTTGATCAGGATTGCTGATCTCAGGTTACTAGTTAACATCTCAAAGAGCTGGGCTGCCTCTCTAGGTCTGCAGACAGGAACACATTTCAGGGTGACAGGTACTGGTGGAGGAAGGGATTTGAATTTTGTATGCATTGGGAATTTACATTAAAGCCTGGGTACACAGTGTAGTGCTTGTGTCAGTGAATCAAAGTGGACTGAAATAATATTTTCAGTAGAACAACTACAAGGTGTTCTATTCTAGAAATGACAACCCCAGAAGAAATGGAGTGGCTCTAATATTGAGGTGCAGAGAATTAAGAGATCTGATAGAATAATATCCATCACACTCAGTGGTGGGATTCAGCAGGTTCACACCAGTTTGCCAGAACCGGTAACAGAAATTCTGGCTAGCTCTGCCCATCCAAGTTTTGAAATAAAGTAGTCCTAATATGAGTGCAACACAAGGCTTTCCCCCTGGCCACACCCACCATACCACACCCACAGAGTAGGTAGTAAAAAAAATTGAATCCCACAACTGGTCACTCTCAGTGGAAAACCTATCAACATAGCTATCATTCATGTCTACTAGTGTTGAAGAAGATGAAATCGTAAGTTTTTATGCAAGCATTCAGGAAGAAATTGATCACACCCCCAAATAAGACATGCTTATTATCATATGAAGATTCCCCGTGCCCGGTTGGGCATCAGTGGCTTCTGGCAGAGGTTAAACCAGTGAGCAAACTCCTGGCCTCTGGCCCTTGCCAGGGCATAAGGGGGGTGAATTAATGATAGGGATTAATTCGGCCGCTTGTAGCCTGACCGACGATTCTGCCGAGCAAGCACCTCGCAGACCTCAGTTACCTATTAGAGTAATCACTCATCCTCTGGCCAAGGTAATCCCCGGTGTAAATATCAGCCATATTTACCCTTGCTTAAGCCCTACACAATGGTCTTCCTTGCCCCATGTTTGTCCAAGTTAATTAACTTCCCTTTGAGAGGTTTCCTATTAACCCGGGTACGTGGGTGAGGTAACTTTCCTGTCCGGTGACAGTTTCGCCACCGTTGCGCTTTTTCCCCTATAAATGATGTTGCCTTTTTCCAATAAAGTACTGATCTGATCTCGCTCCATTTGCCTCGTGTCGTCACTTGATCAGTCTCCTCCGGGACCTTAAGGCCACCCCAGTGGCCCCGATTCCTACATCTGGTGACCCCGACGTGATTTACTCGAGAGTAAAGCGGCCCAGGAGAGGTCTACTCACGAGTAGCGAGCCACGCGGTCCGGTTCTACGCTTGAACCGCGACCCGTCCGCCCGGAGGACAGCGCGGCGCTCTGGCCGGCAGCCAGTCGGTCAGAAGGACGGCCAGCGGCAAGGCATTCCAAGAGAGGCATTCCTGCTCTTTGCTCCCGGCTTTCGGGGAGACTTGCGCCAAAGGGAAAAACGCGTTCCGCTCAGGGCAGCTGTGAGCCCCTGACAGCGCAGAGGCCGCCGAGGGCCCGTGGCAGGAGGCCACGCTCCGAGCTCCACCCAGACGATCATCGCCAGAACCAGTTACCTTGCCCCAAGACGCGTCAACCCGTCCCGAGGAGGAAACGTCAGAGGACAACTCGCAGGTAATATGGGGACTTGTTCTCAGGGACAGAGTCCATCCGCTAGCCAAAAAACTTGTGAGGAAGAGTTTAGAATCCTGGCCAGGGTATTTAAGTTACGCTTTCACAGCAGGGAGCTAGCGAGACTTTTGGCGTACCTTAGGGAGCACTGCCTGCTTTACCCAGAAGCAGGTACGTTAACCCTACAGCTCTGGGATCGGATAGGAGACTGCATTCAGCAACCCCCGAAGGCCCCAGGAGGGATAGTTAGCACATGGAGGAAGTGTAGGAAACTCTTAGCTGAGATCGAACCAGTCCGGATAGAAGCAGAAGAACCCCCGTTAGAGAAGTCATCAGTTCAGCCAGTCGAGCCGACTGCGCCCACCGCACTCTATCCGACATTCAAGTACCAGCAGAGTAGCGCAGGGAGCCTTCCCGCGGTGACAGCTGCAGACGTCACCGAGGGAATGCAGGGCATGAGAAGCGCAGGCGCTCCTCTGACAGCTTCGGGTTCCCGAGTTACCAAAAGTCCCCTTCAGCGCACAATTGAAGAGGAGATTAGGAAGGGGGAATTGCCAGCAGAAGAACTAGCTGAGCTCAGACAGATATGTCCAATCCGCATGGAAATGGACGCGCTCACGGGCGCACAGCAGATTGTTCATTCCCCAGTCCCGTATAAGCTGCTCATGGCTATGCGGAAGGCAATTGCAGAAACAGGGCTCCAAAGTCGTTTTACTAGGGGCACGCTTCAGCAGGTGTGCGAGACCACCATGTGGATCCCCCATGATTGGAAAGCCGTCATGAGGATGATGCTGACCCCTAGCCAGTACATGATCTGGGACAGCGAGTTCCGCCTAGAGGCGCAAACCCGCGCTGCCAGGATGGGAGGCGCGGTGCTTCCTGAGCAGCTGTATGGCTCGGGCAATTTCGAGTCAATCAATGCTCAGATCAACCTGCCTCTCGCCACTCTCGAGATGTCAGCCGAGGCAGCCTTTAGGGCTTACTTTAAGATCCCAGCCACTGGCAAAGCGGCTAAAAATTACACCTCCATTAAGCAGGGAGCCCAGGAACCCTACATGGACTTCATCAATCGCCTGGAAGAAGCCATTAGCAGGCAGATTGATAATGAGCAAGCCCAGGAAGAGCTCATGATTAAGTTAGCCAAGGACAATGCCAACCTGGACTGCCGTAGAATCTTGCAGTCCCTAGGCAATCGTCCTGACTTGACCCTATCGGACATGATTAGAGCTTGCGCCGACGTTGGCACAGAATCCTATAAGATGGGTCTGCTAGCGGCAGCGGTGCAAGGAGGGAAAAGACCTAATGGTAAGAACAAAGGGGCATGCCACAATTGTGGCAAGGTCGGTCACTTCGCTAGGGAGTGCCGATCCAAGGGAGGCGGGCAAAAGTCCGGCCGTCCCAAGGCTCCGAACACCCTCTGTCCGAAGTGCAAGAAAGGCTATCATTGGGCCAGGTATTGCCAGAATTCGGGAAACCGGAACACGGGCATGTCTCTGGCCCCAGTCCAAACAGAGGCGTCCTTCACCCAGAACTCCCCAGAGCCAGAGTAGAGTCCAACCCCATCCCAGACATTGCGAGGGCACAGGCCAGCCCCAGGGGCAGCGCGGGACTAGAATTGACTTGCCAGGCGGACATCACATGCGACCTGCCAGGCACAGTCTATCTGGTCGATTCCCAGTACATGGGACCCCTGCCCAGAGGCTTTATAGGTTTAGTTTTGCCCCGTAGTGTAGCTGGTGCACGCGGAATCTTTATAATTCCAGGAGTCATTGACTCCAATTTTTCGGGCGTTCTCCAAGTTCAGCTTTGGACACACCTGCCCCAAACCATTCCTAAAGGAGACACCTTGGCGCAACTGATCATGGTTCCTTGTCGCTCGCCAGCAGAGAGCCAGGGAGGGCTCAGGGACAGCTTCGAGTCCCGGTCAGAGGACCGCTCGAGCGCCAGTGAGGCAGCGCAAGGATACCAGGTCTTAGCGACAGTGGAGACCAACATTGAGTGGAAACAGCGCCCGGTTATCGAGGTATTTTTGAATAATCGATCATTCTCAGGCCTATTAGATACCGGAGCAGATGTCAGTGTGATAAGCAGAAGCCAGTGGCCAAGGGAGTGGGCCATTGAGCCGGTCTCCGATGTGTGGGGGGTAGGCGGCGTCCAGGAAGCGTTTAGGAGCCGAGAGTGGGTAGAAGTCACAATCTCAAGGGCTGAGGGCACGGCGGTGATCCGACCGCACATTCTTGACGTGCACATCAACCTTTGGGGGTGTGACATTCTGCAGCAGTACGGTGCCACCCTTACCTTTGGGTAATGGTGTTGCCACTTAAATGGCTCACCGATACTCCGGTCTGGGTAGAACAATGGCCGGTAGTAGGGGAGAAATTGGTTGCTCTCAAGCAGCTAGTTAAGGAACAGCTAGACGCAGGACATATAGAACAGTCCACAAGTCCTTGGAATTCGCCAATTTTTGTTATTAAGAAGAAGTCGGGGAAGTGGCGACTCCTCCACGATCTCAGAGAGATCAATAAATGCATACAGCCAATGGGTCCGCTTTAATGCGCCATCCCGAATCCGAACATGATTCCCGAGGGGTGGGAGATCCTAGTCGTAGATCTCAAGGATTGCTTTTATACAATCCCCTTAGACCCCAGGGACCGGGAGAGGTTTGCCTTTACCGTGCCGGTCGTGAACCACAGCGAGCCCACGCAGCGTTACGCGTGGAAATTTTTGCCACAGGGCATGCTCAATTCGCCCACTTTGTGCCAAATTTACGTTCACGACGCACTGGCAAAGTTTCGAAACCTCTACCCACAAGCCTTAGTTTGTCACTTTATGGATGATATTTTGGTAGCGTTGCCGAAACTTGGCAGCGAGGTGTTTTCAGACCTCCAGGCCAGCCTGGGGGACAAAGGGTTACTCATTGCCCCGGAGAAAGTGCAGAGAACCGAGCTCTTCTCATACTTGGGCCATCGGCTTCTCCGCTCTTTCGCAGCACCAGTTTTGCCTCAGATTAATCTACAGGACTCAGTCACCTTGGTAGAATTACAGCAGGTTTTAGGAAACATTAATTGGGCCAGGCCGTATTTTCGATTGGATACGGATCTTCTGAAACCGCTCTTCTCGCTGCTAACGCTAGGTAAGCAGCCGGCAGACCGGATAAAAATTTCTCGAGACGCGCGCTTGGCGCTCGAGAAAGTTAACCAAGCTCTCAGCCAAAGATGGGTAGATAGGATCGCCCAGGGGCCCTATGCCCCAATCCTGAATCTGTACATCGTGCGATCGGGATCCATGTTCACTGGGGCGCTAGGAGTAGACTCAGAGAAGGGAGCGAAAATTGTGGAGTGGGTATACTTGCCTAACACCTCATCTCGGAACATTGTTCCGCCCCAAGAACTGGTCTCCGCGGTGATCTACCGCGGCAGGCTGAGAGCTAGGGACATTTCTGGGCACGATTTAGCCAAGATCGTAGTCCCGTTCACCAAGGAACAAATTCAGCAGTTGATGCAGCTAGGTGACTCGCTTCCGATAGCTTTGGAAGGATTCACTGGAAGCTTGGCATACCACTTGCCTAAAGACCCCAGACTCGTCTCGCTTCAAACAGGAACAGTCAGCTTGTTCGAATTGCTCTCGCTGGTCCCACTTCAGGGGGCCAGAACAGTCTTTTCAGATGGCGGACGCACTTATGGTGTCCTGACCTGGCAGGAGGGCGAAGCTTGGCACACGCTGCTAACTCTTCCACAGAAGTCCGCACAGCGGGCGGAGTTGGCAGCCGTGAATCTTGCTTTGCGCACCTTCACCAAGGAACGTTTAAATATCATAACCGACAGTCTGTATGTTAGGAATTTGCTCCACAGTCTGCCGGGAGCTTACATCACTTCCGCGATAGACAAGAATCTGCTTAGCCTGTTTCTCACTGCTCAATTTCATTTGCGAAACCGCACGGAGCCGCTCTATATCGCCCACATCCGCAGTCATCAAGACCTACCGGGTCCGATTTCCGCGGGCAATAGCAGAGCGGACGCGGCGGCAAAGGAAACTCAGCAACGTTCAGTTTTGGGAGTCTTCACTACTCCAATTCAAAGTCATGCCTTTTTTCACCAAAACGCCAAGGCACTCGCCAGACAGTTCAATTTGCCACTTTCTCAAGCCCAGGGTATAGTACGCTCTTGCCAGCATTGCGCAGGGGCGCCGGGGGGGCCCTCGTGGGGGGTTAACCCACGGGGGACAGAGGCCAATCAGGTGTGGCAGATGGACGTCACGCATGTGCCGCAGTTTGGCAGATGGCAGTACATGCACGTCTGCATAGACACTTTTTCCCAGTTCGTTTGGGCGACGGCGCAGAAGGGGGAGACTGCCTCCCACGTGGAGCAGCATCTCCTGTCCTGCATTGCGGCAATGGGCAAGCCGCGGCACGTGAAAACGGACAACGCCCCGTCCTACTGCTCTAGGCAGTTGGCCACCTTCATGGCCACCTGGGACATCAAGCATACATTTGGCATTCCCTACAATCCACAAGGGCAGGCGATTGTAGAACGGGTCAATCGGACGCTAAAGTCCTATATTGACAAACAAACAGAAAGGGGGGAGCCACCAGCCCTCCCCAATTCACAGGGACAAGCACAGTTTTGTCTGAATAAGGTATTGTTCACATACAATCACCTCAATGTTTTTTCGGACTGTACGCCGCAGGAGAAGCACTTCCGCCGTTCGGAAGCTCTCCCGCGACCTATGGTCCGGTACCGAGTGCCACCGGACCCATCTTGGAGGGGCCCGGTGCCGCTCATAACCTGGGGGAGAGGGTATGCTGCAATTATGTCTCCAACAGGTGTCGTGTGGATTCCGGCCCGGTGTGTCAAGCCCCATTTGGAACCTCATGGCGTGGACCCAGACCGACCCGAGTCCGATCCCGGAGATGGAGGACCTCACTCTGACCGAGGAGACCCACCAGGAGAAGCGGCGGCTGCGGACCCAAGCGCCGAGGATCACCTGGGGGATGGTCAAGACCCTTTGCAGAGAGGCCGAGGACGCCCTCCAACGCGAGGAGATGGAGCCGACACCGGAGCACTTCGTTGCAGCAGTCTTTGCCCAGATTAATGCCAACTCCGTGATCTTCACCCTCATCCTGGCCCTCGCCCTGCTTTTGGGGGGAGGCGTTCAGGCCGCTTCACTTCAGGCCAACGGCCTGCCGCCCGGTGAAGACCTTTCAGCACGGATGCACTACAACTTGTGGGCAAGGTTGGCGGGTCTCGTCAACCAGTCCGATTTTTGCCTGAAGCAGGACATTGGTTCTGCCTCAATCCTCAGCACCTGTCTCATCCCAGTGTGCCACACTCTCGACGCACGCGCCAGGGATGGGGACTGGCTGCTAAGGAAGATTTTCGGACTGCACCTCCCTGCGACTTTTGCAGCCTACGCTCGCTGGGGGGGATTGCGGCTCACCATGACTTTGCCGGCTGATGCAGCCACTCTTCACACCCCGCGAGTGGCGGCCAGCCCGAACTCTACTTGTGCGCAAATAATCGGCTGCGCCACAGGCGGCCGGACCCAGCGCAGCTGCCTCGATACCGGCAGCAGCAACTGGACTTGTGCAAACCCAGAGACAATTGGTTCGCTACCTGCCCATATCACCCTACCCTCAGGGTGGTTCTTCACATGCAACCAGTATACCTTCAATTATATTCCCGCAAATGTATCAGATTCCACATGTTGCCTTAGCCGGTTGACACTGTTGCTCCCCACTAGGGATATGGTTGCCCCAAGCACAAATGTTTCTAATGTTCCACATGTTTCAAATGTTTCAAATGTTTCTGCACCCATCAGGCGCACTCGCACCACCCAACTAGACAGCTCATGTGACAGCAGCTTTAGAGTCTTAAGCCCAGCCGAATACGTCTCACTATCAGTCAGTATAGTTGGCGTGCCAGGCTTAGCCGTCGGCAACGCACGGAGAATTGGTCGCTTGGCTTGCGGTTTGGCAAAAGCCATCAACCATACCTCCACAGCGATAGCGCTCCTCAATCAGGAGCAGGCGGAACTTCGCCATGCCATCCTTGATAATCGAGCGGCTATCGACTACCTCTTATTGTTGCACCATCTGGGTTGCGAATCCCTTCACGGTATGTGCTGTTTCAACCTTACTGACAACTCCCGGAAAATCCAAAGTCAGCTCACTGATCTCCACACCATAGTCCAGGGCATCACTGAGGGTTCCGCATGGGGGGCTTGGTGGAGTTCATTGTGGAGCTGGATGTGGTCATGGATCCCCTGGGGGTGGCTTCAGACGGTACTCAAGGTGGTAGTGGGGGTGACTATACTAGGCATAGCGTTATGCTGCTTTGCGCAATGTATTCCCTCACTGATCTCGAAGTGCCTCCCCGAGAAGAAACCCCGTGACGTCATTCCCGATCAACAGCTGATGCTGCTTCTGCGCAGAGTCGTCAGTCAGGCTCTTAATATTAAAAAGTAAGGGGAGATGAAGATTCCCCGTGCCCGGTTGAGCAACCGGGCACGGGGAATCTTAAACCAGTGAGCAAACTCCTGGCCTCTGGCCCTTGCCAGGGCATAAGGGGGGTGAATTAATGATAAGGATTAATTCGGCCGCTTGTAGCCTGACCGACGATTCTGCCGAGCAAGCACCTCGCAGACCTCAGTTACCTATTAGAGTAATCACTCATCCTCTGGCCAAGGTAATCCCCGGTGTAAATATCAGCCATATTTACCCTTGCTTAAGCCCTACACAATGGTCTTCCTTGCCCCATGTTTGTCCAAGTTAATTAACTTCCCTTTGAGAGGTTTCCTATTAACCCGGGTACGTGGGTGAGGTAACTTTCCTGTCCGGTGACAGTTTCGCCACCGTTGCGCTTTTTTCCCTATAAATGATGTTGCCTTTTTCCAATAAAGTACTGATCTGATCTCGCTCCATTTGCCTCGTGTCGTCACTTGATCAGTCTCCTCCGGGACCTTAAGGCCACCCCAGTGGCCCCGATTCCTACAATCATAGGTGACTGAAACATAAAATCAGGGAACAATGCAACCTAAATGTTGGAAAATTTGACCTGGAGATAGAAATGAAGCAGGAGAACAACTCATAGAGTTCTGTGAGGCCAATAAACAGTTTATTGCAAATTCATGCTTCAGACAATCAAACAGATGGCTGTACATGTGGACATCATCAGATGACCAATATAGAAATCAAGTAGACTACATAATTGGAAGCAGGAGATGAAAAAGCTATATTCTCTCTGTCAAAACATGACCAGTATATTGTAGTACTGATCACGGACTATTAATATCAACATTAAAGATGAAAAAGAACACTAAAAGGATCATAGTGCTAAGAAATAATTTAAATAATATCCCCGATGAAGTTAAAGTGTCCATATGGAAGAGAATTGCATTGCTAAACTCAATTCACTATGACTGAGACATTATTAGGGAGAGATATTTATAGGGAGGAAAGGAAAAAGAAAATTTCTGTTAATAAAATAAAGAAAAATAAAGAGAGAAATAACTAGATAGATGACAGAAGAAACACTTAAAATTGTGGAAGAAAAGCGAGAAACAAAAGTCAAAGATGACAGAAATAGGGTCAGAACTCTGACGGCCCTTTTTTTGGTAATTGTCACATAGAGACAAAGATAGCTATTACAATAACCAGTGCAAATAGAAAGAGGACAATAGTTTGCAGTTATAGGGAGATTAATTTAGACATTTCATCTTTCCCCCCCTTATATCTGACACCAATCTTGGGAAGGCTTGAAAAGACCAAGAAAGATGGTACAGAAAACTAAATAAAACTAATAAATAAAAATGTCACAGCTAGCATATTTTCTCTATAAACATTCTTCTTGTTTTACTCTTCCACGTCTTGAGGGAAAGCAGTTCTGAAGCATGCATGAATAAAACATTGTTTCTTCCCTTATGTGGAATATCATCTGGCAGCCCACTTTTGCTTTGCTGCAGATTTTCTAAGCAGATGGATTGTTATAATTATGTTCCCACCCCCACCCCATATATCTATTAATGTAAAGTTGCTAGTGCAAACATTAACAGTTGCAACATGGCATGTATATTAAACCACACAATGTTGGCTTCATGTTCTGTAAATAATTTTGGCATTCTTATACAAGAGTGAAAATCCTGCCATTATGTGTTTTATTTCATGCTGATTATTTACATTTCCTGCAGACAAATCCTTCGAAGCTTCCAGTGATGTTAATACCTCTTGGCATGTAGGAAAATTGGAAGATGGTAGCCTATAATTATCCCCCCACCTTTTTGGGGGTTCAAAGTTACCATTGTCCCCCATGACCTGTTATTTTGAAAAGAAATCTGGTTGAGCCATAAAAAGAGAGGATATTTTTGTCACATCTATCTTCTCTTATGTTTACCCTTATTCTTATCAGTTTATATTCAACCAGAAATAACTATACACCTGGTTTTTTTAACATTGTAAACCCACCCCCACCCCACTCCTCACATTTCTCAGTAATGCATTTTCTAATTTCAGGCTTAACTACATGAAGATTCATGTTATTTGACCCTCCCTTTGAATATTAACTCTGAATATGTGATTCTGCTATTCAATATTACTAAGAAAAATGCTATTTTTGTCTTGAAAGATGGCAACAGCACTAGAAAGAGTCTTCAGGCGCCATTTCCATTTTCTTTAATGAGCCAAACATGCCTTTTCTTTGTGATCTAATCACCTAAGTGTTTTTGAGTGCAATTAGACAAGATGGCAGTAGTCCCATAATGAAATTTCTTACATATTTTTTTATATACCCACATCCAAGCAGGTTAAAAAAAAAGTCTGGAATAATTTGCAACCCCACAGGGTTTTGATGTGTTCACAGCTAGCAGAAGAATTAAGGGGGAAAGATGAGGGCTTGTGCATCTTGTACTACTTCAAGTTAATGAGTATTTCTGTGTACTTCTGCTGACAACCAAAATATGTCACTTCCAATCTTAGTGTCATGTGTCCTATCAGCCTTTTCAGCTCCAAAGATCTTCATAATGGCTCTTCTCTCTGTCTACTCCTCCAATGTTTAGTGGAAATGAGACAAAGCACCTTTTCTGTAGATGTTCCCAGATTGTGGAATACCCTTCTTTTTCCAGTGATATGTAGACATTTCTTTTAAAACAGGCTATTAATAACTACATTGAGTATTAAATCTAGAGTCTCCTTCCAGGGCCCACCCCCCAACATATTGATATTCTGTCACCTAAAGCAATGTGGTAAGGGTCTATAGCAGGGATTTTCAAACTGTGGTCCACATGCCGGATGCAGCCCATGGTGCCATTTTATGTGGCCCCCACCACCTCCACCACACCTGGAAGTGCCATGTGGTAGAGGAAGGGCAAAATGTCCATCTGGCCTGTGAAGCTGTCTGAGGGAGCGTGACCCGGCTGGAAAAGGTTGAAAACTCCTGGTCTATAACCTTCTCCAGAAGAACAGCAGCTCCTGCCTCTCCTGCTGTCCCAATCTTTTTCAACTATCCAATTGTAAAGCAATTAGTTCAAAATATAAAATGATGTTACTATTCCTTCACTTTAGGAACACTGAGCTAATTGCAAGTAACTCATTATTTGTGCCGAAAGCAAGAAATTTCAAGCAGATAATTAGGTACTGCTTCGGTGGGAAGGTAACAGTGTTCCATGTGCTCCGGTGTCTAGTCATGCTTGCCACATGGCACACATGCAAATGCAGGCAACACTGTCTCCTTGGCTGTAAACGGACCTGAGCATCAAACCCTAGAGTCAGATATGACTGGCTTTTGAGCAAGGGTGACTTTGACCTTTACAAGTTTGAAGCTTTGCTATCTGGATTTTCATGTAGTCACCAAGGTCCATTTTCAGCCTCATGTCTCTGACAATTGATAGTTGAGTCACTAAATGTCAACTTGCTTCATGATTGCACCTCAGGTCAATTTAAATCAGCTCCTTTCACTTCTGCTAGAGTTTAAGATTGCCCTTGATTTCCATAAAGTTAAAGGAAAAGTCAGTTTTAAAGGTCTTGAAACTGCATTGTGGTATTGTTATTGTTGTGGTTTCGAAATTATTATTATTATTTTGGTATGAACCATTAGGTCACTTCTGATTTATGGCAAACTTTGATGTAATAACCCACAAAAAGTCTTCTCATTAGAATCTTTTTCAGGAGAGGACTTTTTGTGGCCTAAATCAACAGAAGAAGGAGAAGAGGTCCTCAAATTCAGCAAGGTTGGCTTACCATATGTCAAAGTAAATAAAGTAATATACAGAAAAGCAAGATTACAAGTGAAGTGAAGACAAAGTAATGACTATAGGAGTATTTTAGGGATGGTGATTAAGAATAGAAAATGATAATAGTTATTTGTATCTTGGTTCAATTGTTAATCCAAGTGTAGATTGTAGCCATTTTGAAGGGCAGCTATGTAGAAAGTAGAAAGGGGGGGGGCTCCTTCAGCATATGATCTCATGGTTCTAATAATAATTAACACAAGTTCAGGCTGGGTTCCGAAGAGGCAGGGGAACTAGAGACCACATTGCCAACATGGGTTGGATCATGGAGAAAACAAAGGAATATCAGAAACATGTCTACTTCTGTTTCATTGACTGTGTGGATCACAACAAAATGTGGCAAGTAATTAAAGAGATGAGAATACCAGAACACCTTATATGCCTCATGAGAAATCTGTACATAAGTCAAGAAGCAACAGTTAGGACAGTATACGGAATGACAGAGTGGTTTGGAATAGGAAAAGGAATAAGACAAGGCTGCATTTTGTCATCCTGCTTATTCAACTAACTTATACACAGAGCACATAATGCGCAATGCAGGGCTGGACGAATCACAAGTTGGGATCAAAATTGCTGGGAGAAACATCAACAATTTAAGATACACAGATGATACTACCCTAATGGCAGAAAGTGAGGAAGACCTTAATAAACTTCTGCTTAGGTTGAAAGAAGAGAGTGCAAAAGCTGGCTTGAGACTCAACATCAAGAAAACCAAGATAATGGCAACAGGCCCTATCAGACCCTGGAAAATAGATGGGGAAGAAATAGAAGCAGTGACAGATTTTACTTTCCTAGGATCAAAGATCACTGCAGATGGTGATTGCAGCCATGAAATAAAAAGGCGACTGATGCTTGGGAAGTAAGCCATGAGAAACCCGGGGAACATAGTGAAAAACAGAGACATCACCTTGAAAACAGAAATTCGTATAGTCAAAGCAATGGTATTCCTGGTGGTAATGTATGGTTGTGAGAGCTGGACCATTTGGAAAGCTGAGCGCAGAAGAATAGATGCCTTTGAAATGTGGTGTTGGAGGAGAGTTTTGAGAGTCCCCTGGACAGCGAGGAGAACAAATAGGTCAATCTTAGAAGAAATCAACCCTGACTGCTCCTTAGAAAGTCAAATAGTAAAGATGAAGCTAAAGTACTACAAATGAGGATTCACTTGAGAAAGCCTTGATGCTGGGAAAGGTGGAAGGCAAAAGAAGAAGGGGGCGGCCAAAAATGAGATGGCTAGATGGTATTGTATACGCAATGGGCACGGATCTCGGCGGGCTGAGGAGGATGGTGAAAGACAGAGGTGCCTGGAGGGCAATGGTCCATGGGGTTGCAAAGGGTCGGAATTGACTGTGCAACTGAACAACAACAACAACAACAACAACAACAACAACAACAACAAATATTTCAACACAATTCTAGTTTGGACTTCTATTTCTATAAGACTGGAGGGAGGGAAGGTCTGAATGCAAATATGTTACTTTCACATAGTGAAACATCATTCTAAATGTCAGATGTCAGCAAATGGATCCAAACAGACTCCTTTTTGCAGAAGCAACAGACATCTATTTGAGGCTCGAACCAGATCTTCCACTCCCGAGGTTATTTCAGAGTAGATTTTTGGAGAGCACCATAGACAGATGAGGCCCACCAAATATTACCTTCCTTTCTTCTAGTAGGAACATTCTGTGAACAGATTTCCATTCAAGGAAACTCTGGACCCAACTCATCCTCTTATTTTAGCAGTTTGTCTCTGGAAATATTAAAAATGTGTCTCTTAGCCTTTCTGGAATTGCTAAGTAATCCTGGTGTTATCAGGCTGTCTATATTTTTCTATTGACATTCATAATTGCCATTTTTTAAACCAAGTGACACTTTTTGTAGTAAGAAATTTTGACTGTTATTTTTTAAACCAGTTTTATGTAATAGTCTGCCTTTTTCCACTGGATTAAGAAGGAATTAATATTCTTTGTAGGTGGCAGAAGCATATGATACAAAATATTTCTGCTTTTAGCACATTATCAATACAGTAAAACCTTGTATAAAGAGTGCTTCTCTTAGAGACTAACTCACTTAAAGAGCAGAATTTTCTCTGAATGGTTGCCTCACTTAACAACTAAAACCAAACAAAAACTCGCTTAACAACTAAATAAGCGTTCACAATCCTTCCCACACACACACATACACACCCCAGAAGTCACAGTTGGTCACTTACAATGGTGTTTCGCTTAAAGAGCAAACTCGCTTAAAGAGCAATTCCATGGAACACATGCTCTTTAAGCGAGGTACCACTGTATTTGATTTTCCTCTCTTCTGTTCTACCTGTAATCCTCACTTCTCTCTGCCCACGTTATTTTTAAATTTTTTGCTCAGACAATGGACGTATGGGGAATTTACCTAAAAGAATGGAATACTGGAAGAATAGCTCTTACTAACTCCTATGGTTCAAAAGCTTCATTTTCCATGCTTGCTATTGCATGCTGTGTTGTTCAGGAACAGCTGAAACTCTTTCTGATGCGACAGATAGTCACATACTGTAAATGATAGGATCACTGCTCAGAGACTGAGAGACCCAACAGCAATACAATTATAATAGAAGTGATTAATTTATTTCAGATCTTGCCTTCACAAGTATCACCATAGGCCATGGTATTTGCTTAGTTTTCAGAGTGTGGAATACATCAGAATAACAGAGCTAACCGTCTACTGCACAGCAGGCTGAAAAAGAAATCAAAACAGAAGCACATGTTTCTTTTCCTTTTCATCCTTCTTTTTCCTTGTACTTCTGACCCTCTCTTTGGCTGGACATACTGTATATATGCTCAGTTTTTTGCACAAGTCCCTCCTTCTCTGTACGTGTGCAGAACTCTGAATCAAGCTGTTCTAATCAGCTAAGTGTTAACTCAGGAAAAAAATCACAATGCAAGCGTGACTGTGAGAACAGTTGGCAGCAAAGAGGGGAAATCGTTTTTTAAAAGGTAGAGAGATAAAAGTAGTAACTAGAGCAAAGCGGTGAAATGGGAAATTGCGCTTGCATTCCAGAAATGGGCATGAATATCACGTCAATCTGAGTGGCTGGATGAATTTTAAAAGGTTTCCTTTGAATAGTTTACATGTCTTTGAAGGAGCTACTTCACTCAGTTCTAATTTGTAGTAGAAAGTGTCTGCTCTTCACCATCAAAGGGAGCGTACTCTCAAATGAACTAAAGTGTTTGAAAAAATTGCTCTGAAGTGCATGTTTCTGCTTCTGATTTTGTATTCCCCTTCCAATCCACTACATTTTGTGTCAACTGATGTAAATAAGAGGTTTGGAGAACCTAAAAGTTTGTGATGTTTTAACAATCTCTACAGAGGCATTTATTTGTAGGGTTTGATTCCATGGTTACCTTTTTTGGATGTTTTTTTGTTTAGTTTCAATAATGTCTGTAACCTATCTACATATCCTGTTTGTTCCTTTTAAAGAGTTGGTTCCATCGTCAATTGATTTGGATTAATTGAAGAGTTCCATGTGATATTACTTGAGCTTTGAATCAAGTCCTTCTGCTTCCTTTTAGTTTCAGGATTATTTCCCCTTGCATAGGAACTGTTTTTCCTCTTCTCTAGTCTAGATTTTTCCAGATCTATTATTACAATCTCTTCTTTTTGTCTCGAAAAAGCCTGGGTCCTTATGATGTCAGGTGTGGGAGCGTTTTACTAAGCATGGAGCAAAGTTACCTTGTCATCCTCTCTAAACCAGGTATAAAGTGAGAGTTTTTGCCCCAGCACAGCTGCCACTTGCCTTCTGCTTCATGCTTGTCAAGATAAATATAGGACACTGTTTTACCAATGATAGAAAGCTAATGGCTCTAAGTTCTCCTTCAAACACTAGACTTTCCTTCATGCTAGAAACTAATACCGCCTTCTTCACAAAATGGAAATTTCCACTCTCAGATCAGGCAACATTGAAGGAATTACACAATGGGGGGAGACAATGCAGAGAATGGGGAGAACATGAAAAATAAGGTGGAAGGGAGACAATATTCTTTAGTGTGAAAATTCAATCTGAATTACAGTTAAAGAAAGCAGGCCTCAAACAGGGAAGCTTGTTCATTCTAACCCACAGTAGCCTAAATCAGATAGCATGTTTTTAGTGTCTTGCACGGAAGACAAAGAAGGAGTCGCAGTGAGGACTAACACAGGTTTATTGGTTGATGATCAGGATGAACATGTGGTAATGGCGGAGGTACAGCTCATTATATACTGTGGGACATACATTTGAATCTCGTTGCACGGTAGCTTATTGGCTGCTACCGGCGTGACGTCATTCTGCATCACGCCCATCTTCTCCAGGTGCTCCTCGCGCGGGAAGGATTCCCGCGGCTGCCGGTGATTTGGGGAATGTGAACCATGTGAGCTGAACGCTCCCAGCTGCCCTCTATAGGCAGCATACTCGCGTTCCTTAACAGCAGAGCTACATTGTAATTATGGTCAGGTTACATTCATGCATTTCTTAAAGCAATATTGTACATACATAACAATGTTTGAATAGGCTCTTTCTCAAGCACTTTTCACCTTTCCTGGCAGAATGTCTTTTTGGGATAAATTGGACCTGGGTAACAAGATCATCTTAAGCCGCTAGACTATGGCTGCCCCTCCCTAAGGGAGTCCAAGAAGACATCCAACAGGAATTGGGCCTTCTCAGTAGTGATACCATTGTTGTGGAATCCCCTTCCACCCCACATCTGTCACACTCCCTCTTTTTTGCATTTTGTAAATACTGCAGGACGGAATGAGGTCCCGTCTTTGACCCAGCTCATGCCAACATAGCAGTTCGAAAGCAAGAAATTGCAAGTAGATAAATAGGGACCACTTCGGTGGGAAGGTAACAGCACTCCGTGCACTCCGGTGTCTACTCATGCCTGCCACATGACCACGGAAATGTCTGCAGAAGCAGACAGCGTTGGCTCTTCGGCTTTGAAACAGAGATGAGCACTGCACCCTAGAGTCGGATATGACAGGCTTTCGAGCAAGGGAAACCTTTACATTTACCTTTAAATGGGCTAAGGTAGAGTTTTTCAAGGAGGCTATATGTCTGCCTTCTTCCATGATCATGAAAGGATATCAAGGGTTCACTGCTCCAGAAAAACTACAACTTCCTTAACACAACCCAAACCATCAATGTCAATGATTCAGGCAGCCCCTAGTTATGTCAGTGTGGTCTGTCTGTAGAGTCCTGTCCACTCAAAACTAAAGAAGGGCTATATTACCCTTGCACCTGGGACACATTACCAAGAGTCAGCCCACTTAGTCTCTCACAGGTTCCTCCAGCCTCTCCAAGCCTTTGAGCAGACTCTTTGTTGAACCAGTTGCTGTTCCTCCCATCAACAATGCTCTTCCCAGTAGGGTGTTTCTTCTGTTTACCATTTCCACACTTGCTACTTTGATTCTGCCAAGGAGACCCTCAATCTGATCCACTCATCGCTCAAGATGTTTCCTTGAAAATATACATCCACCCTGTTGGGAGAAGCTCCTCTGGAGTTTCTGCTGAGGCCCCTTCATAAATGGCCGCAAGAGGTTCCCCGGGGCCTCCGCCCAAGACGTTACTGGCTCACCCTGCCTAGTTTCTTCCCATTCTGCTTCTCCCTCTACATCCCTCACATCATTCTTTCTATCTCTTCCCTCTTCCTCCAATGACTTCCCTGGACTTTCTGAAGCCTTTTCCACCTATAAGGAAAGCCCCAATGCCCTCCATATCCTGCTTCCACACCTGAGCACTCCAATCTAGTGAAGAATTGGTTGTTGGGAAATCGGAACCTTGGTCTGCATGGGATGTTTAGTCCTTCCTCCATTCTCAAACAACCCAAAATGAGCCTGCGGACCATCTCATGAGGGGCAATCTGGACATGCTCTAAGTCTAAAATGTTATTTTGTTTGATTAATCCCCCACCCCCCTGTCCTTTTTCTATAGTGGCAAAAGTCACCACTCCCTTTCTCGCTTTTATCATAACAGTGCGGCAAGCTAGGGAAACAGCCAAATTCTCACATCGTGCCAAAATGAACACCTATCAAAATGTTCTATGCCATGATCAGAACATGGCAGATAGCTAATAGGAATATTTCATTAAAAGCTATTTTGAGGTTATAGTAAAAATAATTATGTTGGGGGTTTTCTTATTGCGGCTTACATTTTGCATAGGTTTGGTAGAACTACTACACACTGCATGTACTAGACATAGTTTTCCAATACATTTGTGCTGTGCTCAATTAATTTAAAACCCAAAGGGTTTCAAGTACATGCTGCTATAAAACACTTATATTAATTTTGAGAGTACGGTTGCCATGTGAGCTGTAACAAACTGACTATGAGGCGAGCTAGTAACTTCAATAGCACTATGTCTAAATTAATTTGATGTATTTTGTACAGACTCTTGAGCTTGAGAAATATCATCTGTAAATGATATTTTAGAAATGAGATATTTTAGAAATGAGATAATATATGAGAGAAAAAAGGTGCCTATGCCAACTTATAGCAACCATCATTAGGCTTTCACGGTAAGTGATATATTTAAGCAGTGGTTCTACCAGTTCTACCCTCTCATCTACTACACCACACTGGCTACATTATAGCTTACATCTATATCTACAGGTCATTTCACCATATCCATTGGAGAGCCATTCCAAGATCTTCCCTGAACACCTGAAACCATGGAAAGCAGTGAACCCCATATTATAGCACACATACCTGAGTCATATAAGTGTGCATGTGGCAAATGTCTCTGTCATATATCTCAAATACTTTCTTTCTGATGAAACTTACTGGAACTGAGTTCTAGAACCTCTTCTTCTATTAATTACTTGGCTGATCTAAGTTCCAGTACACTTTTCTGATTTTAAGTATATGTTTATTATTTGACAGAGGAACTTGGAGTGCTGTGATCCATGAGGTCACAAAGGGTCAGACTCAACTGTGTGACTGAACAACAACCAAATATTTATTATTATACTGCCTGGTGACCTAGGTGGCTTATTACACATCTGAAGTCAATTTTCCCCATCTCTCCAGTGATCATAAGAGCCCTGGTAGTGCAGTAGTTAAATTTCTATACTGCAGCCAAAATATTGTGAGGTTGATCCTGACCTGGGATCAAGGTTAACTCAGCCTTCCATCCTTCCAAGGTCAGTAAAATGAGAATCCAGCGTGTTGGTGGCATAATGCTAATTCCCGACATGAAATTATTATATATTATATATAAATAATGCTAATTAACTTGTGAACCACCCAGAAAGTGAACTATGGGGATTGGAGCCACCTGCGCCTGCTGCCGCTGCCACCCCCTCCGAGCCATGCCAGGCCAGAGGGGTGAAAAAGCCGCCGCCACCACCGCAAAGAGGACCCTCGCTCTCCCCAGAGCCTTGCCATCACTCTGGGGAATGGGGCCACCTGTGCCCGCCGCCACTGCTGCCTCCTCCGAGCCACGCCTGGCTGGAGGGGTGAAAAAGTCACTGCCGCAAAGAGGACCCTCGTTCTCCCTGGAGCCTCGCCATCACTCCGGGGATTGGAGCCACCTGCACCCGCCGCCACTGCCACCGCCTCTGAGCCAAGTCTGGCTGGAGGGGTGAAAAAGCCGCTACCGCCACCGCAAAGAGGACCCTCGCTCTCCCCAGAGCCTCGCCATCGCTCCGGGGATTGGAGCCACGGTGGCAGTCGCAATTGAGGAGTTTTTGTCTTGTGCCCTGTTCGGGCTTCGTTGTTTGTATCTTGTACCTATTTTTTTTCTGCTTTTCTCTTGATTGTAATTTTTAATTATGTTCTTGATATTTTTTGTATTTTTTGCACTGTATGTTTCATGTTCGCTTTTTGCTGCTGTCTGCTGTGCAGACAGCATGCACTAGTGTAAACCGCTTTGAGTCGCCTTCAGGCCGAATAAAGCAGTATACAAATAAAAGTGAAATGAAATGAAATGAAAAATTACTATTGCTTTTGCTATCTTAATTATATATGCTGTTTGATTGAGAGCAGGGGTCCCCAAACTTTTCAGGCTATGCCTGTTCATGTGGTTTAGGAGGCTGGTCACTATGGCCCATGGGGTGGATATGGCCCCAGATGCCAATTCATCTGGCCTGTGAAGCCCTTGTTGCTCCCAGAAACAGAAGTAAAACGTTCCTGTGCATCTTACTTCTGCTTCCGGGAGCAACAAGGGCTTCATGGGCTGGATGAATTGGCATCGGGGGCCAGATCTGACCCGTAGGCAATAGTTTGGGCACCCCTGATTTAGAGGTATGTCATTTTTCCAGCAAAGCAATGCAAAGGAAAGCAAAGCTTGATATATTATTGCTTCAAAATTCTTTGGTCAAAATCTTGCACAATTATGCTGGTAGAAGAGAAAAGGTGTCATTTCCAATGGCAAATTGGCACTAATGAATTCATCTCTGCTTAGGTGCCATTCATCAATTATGCGATCTTTTTTGGGGGGAAATTGACCCCCTCCCCCCCATGTAAGTGGACCATAATTTTCGTTTCGAACCCCCTCCCTTTAAAACCCAGAGTTTTGTATCGAAACTCTAATTTTTAGAGCTTTTCACTATTGGTGCCTAATGCAGAACATATCGGTATGTATTGGATGTCAGGTAAGTTCCGGTAGTGTTCTTCTACTATCTTCTTTATAAGGGTTATGAATTTCTGTCAGTTAGAAATAGACTGCACAAGCAATTCAATAATCTCAAATTGGATCAAAATTACCAGAGATCAATTTTAAACCTAAAAATGTGCCATGTTTCGAAACCTCAACAGCTCCAAATGGATTACGTTATCTTTGTCCTGACCCCCCATTTAATTTTCCATAATTCAAATGGCAGACCCCCTCCCCCCACTCGAGGATCACGTAATTGCTGAATGGCCCCTTAGATTCCTAGTTATGTGCCAAGCCACCCAAGTGGTACACAATGAGGAATCCAAGCAGGGATTTGTTAAATTGTGGTAATTTGCAATTGTGACTTACACTATTTTCCCCTTCTGCCAGCATGAGTACACAGGAGGAATTTGGCCATTAAAAGGTTTTTTTTAAAAAAAGTACCTTTCCATCAATATTCATAAGCAAAAATCCTCAAACCCGCTGTAATGCAAATACCTGAACTTTAAATTCAGCAATGTACAAAACCATCCATGTGTGTTTAGAATTCAATGTCATTGGGAAGCAGTATTTGGGAGTGGTTAATATGTTTTCCAGTTGCACAAGGTGTTCAGTTGTGGCTGAGAAGCATAAAAAGAAAAGAAAAGAAAAGAAAAGAAAAGAAAAGAAAAGAAAAGAAAGAAAGAAAGAAAGAAAGAAAGAAAGAAAGAAAGAAAGAAAGAAAGAAAGAAAGAAAGAAAAGAACATCTATAGCCAACAAGCCAGATGTCAGTGCAAAAGCTGGCCGAATCTTCAACCATGTGTTCTCCCCATTTGTCCGGTCATGATTTATCAAAAAGAGGTGCTCCAGCAGATAGGTCCTAAGCCATTTAGAACTTTGTGGGTTAATACCAAAACCTTGAAGTGGGCACAGAAGCTTATAGGTAACCAATACAGATGAGCCATTGTCAGTGTCACTAGTCTTGTGACTGCATTTTGCACCTGCTGTAGCCTCCATACCATCCTCAGAAATAGATCCACACATGACAGTAATCAGTCCTTGAGATTACCAGTGTTGGCGAGGTGGGTGGGGATTTCCTATCCAGAAATGGTTTAAGCTGGGCAGTTTGCCTATGATGAAAGAAGGTAGATCTGGCCACAGCAAATGTTTGCCTCTTCATGGAAAGAGCCGGGCCCAAGATCACACTCAGTCAGATCCCAAAACTGGTCCTTCAGGAGAAAAGCCATCCCATGCAGAGAAGGGCAGTAATCATCTAGCCAAGCAGGAGTCTTGGACCATTGCTTAAGTCACAGTAAGAGATGGGAGAGGGAACACAACATTACTTCATCTATGTGTCTGTTTAAAAACGTGTATCCTGGTTTTCTTTGTAATCTAAGCTAAAAGCAGCCTACAAAATGTTAAAAAAAGATAATACAGTGATACCTCATACAACATCCAAACTTGGTTCCACAAGTTTGGACTTTATACAGATTTGGACTTTGTATGAGGCATGCAAAATCCTAGCCGCGATGCCTCATACAACGTCCAAATCCTTGCCGCAATGCCTCATACAATGTTGTTTCCATAGAGATGCATTGTACTGTAACAGACTTCAGGGCAAAGTCAAGGAAATAGACAGGAAAGTGACAGAACTTTAAGAAATCATTGTCTAAAGGCTAAATACATTACAAAAACATGTTGAACAACCCTGATTGTCCAAGAACCTGAAGAATGCTGCAAAAATCCCAGGAATGCTTCTACAAATTCTGACGAAAAAATAAAAGTAAATCCAAAATCACGCTCAAAATCACTCCTAAACACTCTTTGCCTTGTGCAAAACCCACAAGAGCAATGCACGCATGTGTCCTGCCTTTTATACTGCCCAGGCACAATGCAACCTGGGAAAAACCCTCTCCCCGGCCCCTGTCATCGGCCTGGGGATGTGAGGCACCTGGAGCTGCTCTCCTCTGCGCCCACCTTGGCGGGATAAAAAACGAAGACGCGCCCAACGCCGCGGGACCTCGCCGCTGCCTCTCCCCGGCCCCTGTCATCGGCCTGGGGATGTGAGGCACCTGGAGCTGCTCTCCTCTGCGCCCGCCTTGGCGGGATAAAAAAGGAAGACGCGCCCAACGCCGCGGGACCTCGCCGCTGCCTCTCCCCGGCCCCTGTCATCGGCCTGGGGATGTGAGGCACCTGGAGCTGCTCTCCTTTGCGCCCGCCTTGGCGGGATAAAAAAGGAAGATGCGCCCAACGCCGCGGGACCTCGCCGCTGCCTCTCCCCGGCCCCTGTCATCGGCCTGGGGATGTGAGGCACCTGGAGCTGCTCTCCTCTGCGCCCGCCTTGGCGGGATAAAAAAGGAAGACGCACCCAACGCCGCGGGACCTCGCCGCTGCCTCTCCCCGGCCCCTGTCATCGGCCTGGGGATGTGAGGCACCTGGAGCTGCTCTCCTCTGCGCCCGCCTTGGCGGGATAAAAAAGGAAGACGCGCCCAACGCCGCGGGACCTCGCCGCTGCCTCTCCCCGGCCCCTGTCATCGGCCTGGGGATGTGAGGCACCTGGAGCTGCTCTCCTCTGCGCCCGCCTTGGCGGGATAAAAAAGGAAGACGGGCCCAACGCCGCGGGACCTCGCCGCTGCCTCTCCCCGGCCCCTGTCATCGGCCTGGGGATGTGAGGCACCTGGAGCTGCTCTCCTCTGCGCCCGCCTTGGCGGGATAAAAAAGGAAGACGCGCCCAACGCCGCGGGACCTCGCCGCTGCCTCTCCCCGGCCCCTGTCATCGGCTGACAGATTGGCTGCAGTTGCGAGGTAGCCCGGTGCGCCCATAAGAAGATCTGCCATGCCGGGGAGCCACCAACGTTGCCGGACGCTTCCCCTTGGTGAGAGCAGGGGTGGCGGGAGCGAGAGACTGGCTGCTGTTGCGAGGCAGCTGCGAATTGTACTGTTAATTGCTATCTTATAATTGTAAGTCGAACAATCAATTGTATTATTGTTCTATGATGTGTATTAATTGTATTATCGATTGTAATTTGATATTTTTGTAAAGTTTATTGTGATTCTCATTATGATTGTATTTTGCACTGTATTTTCCCCTTCCCCCTCCTCCTCCCCCTCCCCTCCCCCTTATGTTTTGTTTGTATTTATTGGATTGCTCTGTAAACCGCTTTGAGTTGTCAGTAGACAAGTAAAGCGGTATATAAGCACAATAAATAAATAAATAAATAAATAAATAAATAAATAAATAAATGCCTCATACAAAGTCGAGCGACTTTGTATGAGGCAACTTTTTTCAAGAAATTAGGCAATGTTGTATGAATTCGATGTTGTACAAAGCGGACTTTGTATGAGGTATTTTGTTGTTGTTGTTCAGTCGCACAGTCGATTCCGACCCTTTGCGACCCTATGGACCATTGCTCTCCAGGCGCCTCTGTCCTCCACCATCCCCCTCAGCCCTCCCAGCTCTGTGCCCATTGTGACTACAATGCCATCTAGCCATCTCATCCTTGGCCTCCCCCTTCTTCTTTTGCCTTCCACCTTTCCCAACATCAATGCCTTCTCAAGTGAGTCCTCCCTTCTCATTTGATGTCCAAAGTATTTTAGCTTCATCTTTACTATTTGACCTTCCAGTGAGCAATCCGGGTTAATTTCTTCTAAGATTGACCTATTTGTTCTCCTCACTGTCCAGGGCACTCTCAACACCCTCCTCCAACACCACATTTCAAAGGCATCTATTCTTCTGCGTTCAGCCTTCCTAATTGTCCAGCTCTCACATCCATACATTACTACTGGGAAAACCATTGCTTTGACTATTCTAATCTTTGTTTTCAGTGTGATGTCTCTGCTTTTCACTATGTTCCCCAGGTTTCTCATCGCTTGTCTCCCAAGAATCAGTCGCCTTTTTATTTCATGGCTACAATCCCCATCTGCAGTGATCTTTGATCCTAAGAAAGTAAAATCTGTCACTGCTTCTACTTCTTCCCCATCTATCTTCCAGGAACTGATGGGACCTGTTGCCATTATCTTGGTTTTCTTGATATTTAGTCTCAAGCCAGCTTTTGCACTCTCCTCCTTCAGCCCAATCAAGAGATTCTTTAGGTCTTCCTCACTTTCTGCCATTAGGGTGGTATCATCTGCATATCTCAGAT
This sequence comes from Bradypodion pumilum, assembly GCA_035047305.1. Classification (NCBI taxonomy): domain Eukaryota; kingdom Metazoa; phylum Chordata; class Lepidosauria; order Squamata; family Chamaeleonidae; genus Bradypodion; species Bradypodion pumilum. The sequence goes on along the minus strand of JAWDJD010000005.1, from coordinate 206,737,462 downwards.
TGTTGATGTTTCTCCCAGCGATTTTGATCCCATATTGTGATTCCTCCATCCCTGCACTGCGCATTATGTGCTCTGTGTATAGGTTGAATAGGCATGGTGACAAAATGCAGCCTTGTCTTACTCCTTTTCCTATTCCAAACCACTCTGTCATTCCATGTTCTGTCCTATCTGTTGCTTCTTGGTTCATGTACAGATTTCTCAGGAGGCATATGAGGTGCTCTGGTATTCCCATCTCTTTAATTACTTGCCACATTTTGTTGTGGTCCACACAGTCAAATGCCTTAGTGTAGTCAATAAAACAAAAGTAAACTTGTTTCTGGTATTCCTTTGTTTTCTCCATGATCCAGCGTATGTTGGCAATGTGGTCTCTAGTCCCCCTGCCTCTTCTGAAACCTGCCTGCACCTCTGGTAATTCTCTTTCCACATGCTGCTGAAGTCTATCCTGTATTATCTTGAGCATCACTTTACTGGCGTGTGGGATGAGCGCGATTGTTCGATAATTTGAACATTCTTTGGCATTCCCCTTTTTTGGGATTGGGACGTATACTGATCTTTTCCAATCCTGTGGCCATTGTTTTGTTTTCCAAATCTGCTGGCATATTGAATGCAGTAATTTGACGCCGTCGTCTTTTAGCGCTTTGAAAAATTCAACTGGGATACCATCATCTCCACTAGCTTTGTTGTTTGCAGTGCTCTTTAGGGCCTTTATGACTTCGCTCTCCAGGATGTCTGGCTCAAGTTCTACTTCTTCATCATTGTGATTGTCAGGAGTGTTGAGGTCCTTTTTGTAGAGTTCCTCTGTGTACTCTTTCCATCTTTTCTTAATCTCTTCTGCATCAGCTAGCTCCTTTCCTTCTTTGTCCCTTATCATGGTCATTTTTGCTTTAAATGTTCCCTTAATTTCCCCGATTTTTTTGAAAAGATCTCTGGTTCTGCCTCTTTTGTTGTTTTCCTCCATTTCTCTGCACTGTTCTTTTAGGTAGTTTTCCTTATCTCTCCTTGCTTTTCTTTGAAATTCTGTGTTCAAATGGTTGTAGTTTTTCCTTTCTCCTTTGACTTTTGCGTTCCTTCTTTCCTCTGCTATTTTAAGAGCCTCATCAGACAACCACTTTGCTTTCTTACTCTTCCTTTCTTTTGGTATGGTTTTCTTTGCTGCTTCCTGCATGATGTCCCTCATCTCTGTCCATAATTCTTCTGGCACTCTATCTATTGAGTCTAAGCCATTGAATCTGTTCATCACCTCCACCGCGTATTCCTTAGGGATGCTGTCTAGGTGATATCTTTCTGGTCTCCGTGTTTTCCTTATTTTCTTTAGTCTAAGCCTGAATTTTGCGATCAATAGGTTGTGATCTGAGCCACAGTCTGCTCCAGGTCTTGTTTTTGCTGACTGTATGGAGGTTCTCCATCTTTGGCTGCAGAGTATGTAGTCAATCTGGTTTCGGTGTTGGCCATCTGGTGATGTCCATGTGTAGAGTCGCCTCTTGTGTTGCTGGAAGAGGGTGTTTGCTATGACCAGTGCGTTCTCTTGGCAGAACTCTATCAATCTTTGCCCTGCTTCATTCTGTTCTCCCAAACCAAATTTGCCTGTTATTCCCTCCACTTTTTGATTTCCAACTTTGGCATTCCAGTCTCCTAATATAATTTGAACATCATTTCTTGGTGTCTGTTCTATGAGGTGTTGTAAGTCCTCATAGAACTGGTCCATTGTGGCTTCATCTGCGCTAGTGGTTGGTGCGTATATTTGGATCACAGTGACATTGAAAGGTTTGCCTTGAAATCTAACTTAATTATGAGGTATTACTGTACATAATAAAGAGAGTTCAAATTTTTGAAGGTTGCCTTCTCACCCATGCCAGTAATAAAGGTTTTGTTTTGCATTTATTTCTTGTCCTGTGAGAAGGGAGAAAGATTTATTTCAACTGTATCTTTGCCTTTCAGAGAAATCAAGGGGTACACAGAAAGAGCCTCCACAAAGATTGTGAATACTGTACAATCAGGTGAACTCTGGGCGGCAACCCTGTCGGCTAATCCTTCTAACACCGGATCAAACCAAAAGAACTGAAGAATGAATCCACAAGAAAGGTCTTCGTCAAGATCAACCGTAACAATGATCTGAATAAATATTGAGGGACTTTTGAGTAATAAAAGTGTCCTCCTTGCAGTCATGTGCAGGAAATACTAATGTGACATACTTCTGCTCCAGTAAACATGTTGGGGGACAGCAAGATACAGAGCCATATGGCTGAAATGGAACTAGTGATTGAGAGACCACATGACCAGTATGGGAGTACAATTTTTGTTATACCTGGCCTCAGCATAATATCAGCTGCTTTGGCGGAAACAAACAACCCTGAAAATCTCACCATCCAAACCCCACAATTCTACATTAAGGTAAAAGGTTTCCCTTGCTCGAAAGCCTGTCGTATCTGACTCTAGGGTGCAGTGCTCATCTCTGTTTCTAAGCCGAAGAGCCAGTGCTGTCTGCTTCTGCAGACGTTTCCGTGGTCATGTGGCAGGCATGACTAGACACTGGAGCACACGGAACGCTGTTACCTTCCCACCAATGTGGTCCCTATTTATCTACTTGCAATTTCTTGCTTTCAAACTGCTAGGTTGGCAGGAGCTGGGACAAAGACGGGAGCTCATTCCATCCTGCAGTACTCGGGAATCGAACTGCTGACCTCCCGCCTCCCAGTCAGTATCTTAGCCACTTGAGCCACTGCAGTCCCATAATTAAGCTGCATGAAGCAAATGCTAGTTTTAATGAACTGGACAATTTTACTTTACTTATTTAGAGAAGTCAAGATCAGTTCCATGTATGAAAAAGCCTAGGCAATGAAGATAATATTTCAGCATTAAAGGTGAAATACCTACAAACTGGGTGCAATAAAAAGCCCTTCACTGCTTGTGTATATCTTTAGAAAGAGGAAACAACCCAAAGCCAACTCTCTAGAGAAGGACTTCCACAACCAAGCTGCTTCAGAGGATGGGGGCTAGTATCACATTCATTTAAAAAGCCTTCAGACAAACCAAATAAATGAGTCAAAATGAAACAAAAAACCTATTAAAATGTTAAAAAGCTTTGAGAGCTAGCCAGTTATTAAACCAACTGAGCTTCTAAAGACTGGTGGGACAATAAACTCATCCTATTTCCATATTTCTCCAATTAGGTCATAAGCACCACTGCAGCATATTGTAGCTCCCATGAGTAGGACAGACAAGGCTCCCTCCCATCTTAATCGTTGTGAGTTTTATGTGCTATCACCAATAATGTTGCATGAATAAACCAATGTTAACTTCTTTAGCATGGAGATGGAAGATCTGACTATTCAACCTGCAGTAATGTTACCCAACAAATGACAATATACATTGAGGCATACTTGACTGAACCAAGAACCAGACTGGCAAGGGAGATAATGTACAGAGTTCAAATACTCACTTGGGCATGAATACTCATTAGGGGCAGTAATGGTAATCTGGTATTTAAACTTCTTACCTTACCTGAGAAACACCTCATGAAGGTGACAATCTATGACTGAAGTCATATTGAGCTTTAATTCTTGTGGTCCTTCTGATCCTTGTCAGCATAGAGGGTTTATCCTGCATTTATTTTTTTCTTCTAAGAGAATGCAAGCGCGGCGCCAAAATGGCCGCCGCGCCCTTTGCGGGCCCCCCCCCACAGGACAGAGAATCCGGGTAGTTAGGGGCGTGGCCAGCTCCCTTATAAAAGGGGTGGCCACGAGGCAGCCGCGCTGCCATTTTGCCTCAGCGACGGAGCGGAGAAGTTTTTTCCCCTGCGCCTCCGTCGCTCGTTGGTATTGCCGGGAAGCCTTTTGGGTCGATTTTGCCTAGCTAGCTTCCCTTTTTGCTCGAGATGCCTTCCAAAAAGAAGGCTGCTGCGAATTCAGCTCGGGCTGTTAGGAGACGCAACCCAGGTCGGAGGACCGTGGTGCCGCCTCCTCAACAGCCACCTTTGCCATCCCCGGCCGGGGCTAGTGGCTTGGGGTCTATTGCTCCATGGCCCGTTCAGAGTGCGGGCGCGGAGGGCGCTCCGGCCCGCGGCCCGCGAGCGGTGGACACCGCTCCTCCTTCCGCCCAACCTGTTGGGCCGACTACTTCTGGACCCCAGCCTCTCCCGGGGCCCTCTAGCCTCGGGGGGTGGCCTGGTGCCCCGCCTTGGCAGGTCTCCTCACCAGCCCTACCGGGCTTCGGCCCTGGCCAATGGCCATATCTGGGCCATGGGGTGCAGGGACCTGTACCCATGCAAGGGTCAAGTGGGCCGGCCGGCTCTTTGCCCATGGTTACTGTAGACACCTTGCTGGCCCGTATTTCGGCCTTAGAGGAGTCTTTGGCTCGTGCCAGTCAGGCAGGTGCCCCTTTCGGGGTACCTTTGGAGGCGCTATCGGCAGCAGGACAACGGCCGGCGGGGAGGGTCGAGCTGCTGCAGGCGGGTGGCGCGCCTCCGGCCACTGCCTCGCAGCTCCCCAGCCAGCAACCTGGCGCGGGTCAAGCCCCGGTGATGAGCTCTACATCGGTCGTGAGCTCCGACGCCCCCAGTGGGCCGGAACCCCCGTTGGGGGCGGCCCGCGGGGGTGCAGCGTGTGAGTATATGGTGCAAACGAGTACATCCACACACATTCCCAATATGGGGGGGACCTTTCAGTGGCCTTGGCCTCGCGCGGGTGGTACAGGGGCTACGCCGCTGGCGACCCACCCGGCGACAACTACTGCCACCATGCCCGCTGGGGTGGGCTTTGGTTCTTACACTGCTGGGAACGTACTTGGGGTGGCAGGGTTAACTCATGCCCCTTTGGGTAGGCCAGCTATCCCCTTTTCGGCTTTGCCGACGGCAGGGTATTCCCTGCCATTGGGTGATCACTTGGCGCAGGCTACCAGAGAAAAGATATGGCGAGGGGAGTACGTGGATATCTTCTCACTCCTGAACAGAGAGCCCCCTAAGGAAGAAAGGGAGGGTCAGGATGAGAAGGACAAGGAGCAGGCACGCCGCCGTAAGCCGCCGCGTACCTGGGCTAACTGGCTCCCCGCTTATTTGATATACATGGCGGTGTATTTGAGGGCGCGGCCGGATCTAGCTATTCCCATGGTCCAATATTTGGACAACATATACAGGGCAATGGTAGATTTCCCGGGCCCCTCATGGCTAGCGTATGATGAGGAATTCCGTATGAGGATTCCCCTGCACCCCGAGATGAGATGGGATGAGCCGTGTCAGAGACTGTGGCTCTTGTATATGACACCCACACGTCCTGCCCCGGGGGATAGGTATCATTGTGGACATGCGGTCCAGCGAGCAGCTCCAGCGCAGGTTACCCGCCAAATGGCGGGGCAGGGGGTTCCAGCCCGCCTGCTGTGCTGGACTTTCTCGTCCAATGGTTCCTGCAGTCGGAAGAACTGCAGATATAAGCACGAGTGTCCCACATGTTCTGGTCCCCATGCAGCCTCTGCTTGTCCCAAGCCTGGGGGGGTGCGAGGCAGAGGGAGGGGTGGACAGTGGGCTGGCAAGCCTGCCACGGATGGAACTAGTTCTCCGAAAGGCCCCCTCCCCAATTAAGGTGGACATGCTGGAGCGCTGGCTCGCATCGTACCCAAGGGGGGAGGACAGGGAGTACCTTATCCAAGGTTTTAAGCAGGGATTTCGTATCCCTTTTATGGGTAATAGATCTCCTCAGGATGCTCCCAACCTTTTATCCCTCAGAGGAAGGGAGGAGGTAGCCGAGGCCAGCATTAAAAAGGAGTTAGACGCGGGCAGGGTCGCCGGACCTTTTCCCGTACCCCCCTTTCCCAACCTGAAGGTTTCACCATTGGGTTTGGTTCCTAAAAAGTCCCTAGGTGAGTTTCGCCTTATTCATCATTTGTCCTACCCAGCCGGCCGATCGGTCAATGATGCGATACCTGATGACCTTTGTTCGGTCAGGTACACATCGTTCGACCATGCGCTGCGCATGGTGCGCTTGTGTGGCCCGGGTGCCTTGCTGGCCAAGTGCGACATTAAGTCAGCTTTTCGCCTCTTGCCGGTGCACCCGGGCGACTTTGAATTGCTGGGTTTTAAATTTAAAGGGGAGTATTATTTTGATAAGGCCATGCCTTTTGGCTGCTCCATATCATGCTCGGCTTTCGAGCGTTTTAGTACCTTCCTAGAGTGGGCTTTCGTCCGCAGGTCAGGGTCCCGGTCTGTAGCCCATTACCTGGATGACTTTTTATTCGGGGGTGAACGGGGCTGGGACACGTGTGCACGTCTCCTCAATACATTTCAGACGCTAATGCAGGAACTGGGTGTCCCTTTAGCGCCCGAAAAGACCGAGGGCCCGTCGACCAAACTAGTATTCCTGGGGGTTGAGATTGATACAGTAGTACAGGCTTCTAGGTTACCGGGTGATAAGGTGTCTAGGATAGTGACCCTTATCTCGGAATTGCTGGCCAAGCGTAAGGCATCCCTGAGGGAACTGCAGGTGCTACACGGGCACCTCAATTTTGCCTGCAGGGTGGTCGCACCGGGCAGGGCTTTTGCCCGGCGCTTATGCGACGCCATGGCAGGGTTATCCAGGCCCCACCACAGAGTCAGGCTTACCCGGGGTATCAGGGCAGACATGTTTGTCTGGTTGCAATTCCTGAGGGAGTTTAATGGGGTCTCATTTTGGAGGTCTGACCTCCTGGCATCCCCCAATTTCCAGATCCAGTCTGATGCCTCAGGATCCCTGGGTTATGGGATGTACTTCAATGGGAAGTGGGCCTATGGTGGGTGGCCACCGGCATGGGCAGGCACAGGTCGCCTGCGGGATCTCACATACCTGGAATTTTTTCCCATTCTGGGGGCTTTGATGCTATGGGGCGAACAGTGGGCTAATTCGGTGGTGCATTTCTGGTGCGACAATGCTGCCGTGGTGCACATTGTCAATGCACAGACTTCTAAATCGCCCAGGGTCATGGACTTAGTGCGCCATTTTGTGCTGCGCTGCCTGCGCCTCAACGTCATGTTCCGGGCCAGGCATGTCCCAGGGGTTAATAACGATATTGCTGACGCTTTGTCCCGCCTGCAGATCTCCCGGTTCCGCGCCTTGGCCCCGGATGCGGAGGAATTTCCCTCGCCACTCCCGGACGAGATGTGGACTATTGGCAAGGAGAGGTGAACCGGGCGATTGGCCTGTCACTAGCGCCACGCACGCGTAAGGCGTATCAACAAGCTTTCAATTTGTATAAGGCTTTTGCTACTCGATTTCAATGGCCAGAGACCTGGCCCATCCCGGTGGACCATGTTCTGCGGTTCATGGTTCACCTGCATGCACAGGGCCTTGCACCTCGCACCATAGCATCCAAGCTCTCGGCGTTGGCTTTTATGGCCAAAGTAGGGGGTCATGTGGATACCACCTCTGACTTCCGTGTGAGACACGTTTTGGAGGGGTGGGTGCGCGAGCGCGGGCGTTGCCCGGACGACCGGCACCCTATTTCCCCAGGGGTTCTTACCCAGTTGGCCCGGGGCTGGCCAGGCCTCTGTTTTGATCATTATGAGGCAGCCCTTTTTCATGCAGCCACAACGGTGGCATTTTTTGGAGCGCTCCGCATCAGCGAACTCGTGATGCTGTCTAAGGCGGATGCAAGTGGTAGGGCACTGGAACTCGGAGATGTATATGTTGCCAAAGACTGGGCCCAGTTGAGGATTCGCTCCTCCAAAACAGATCAGCATGGCGTAGGCAGTGGAGTAAGACTGCTACGGTGTTCTTTGGCAGACATCTGTCCGGTTGGTGCCCTACAGGAATACCTGGCACTGCGTGGCTGGCACCATGGCCCGTTTTTCTGTCACCAAGATGGGTCTCCCCTTACTAAATTTCAGTTTTGGAAGGTGACAGCTAGAGCCCTCACCAGGGTGGGACTACCAGGTGCCCGTTATGGCACACATTCGTTCCGTATTGGCGCAGCCTCTACTGCAGCTGCTTTTGGGTACTCTGGGGCTGACATACGCAGCATGGGGAGGTGGGGCTCACAATGTTTTCAGTTTTATGTGCGCCCACTCCCGCCATGAGTACCAATCCAGTCACCTTACCTTCCTTTTTCTCAATTTTCTTACAGACCCTGGGTGTCGTATTACACCGGTGACAGTATGGCTGGTGGGCCACAGCTATGTGCTCAGGGCAGCGCGTTACGCTGCGGCGACAGAGTGGGGACCCCGACTGGGACTGGGTGACCACGCCAGTCTCTCATGGCACGGTAAGCCTGGGATGTTATGGCGGGAGCTGCGGCCTTTCCTTTTTTCTGGCCTGGGGGCTGACCCGCCTGACATTCTAATCATCCACTTGGGGGGCAATGATTTGGGCCAGGTCACCGGCTTATCGCTCAAGCATGCGATTTGCGAGGACCTCGCCTACTTGCATTATGTCTGGCCTGCCACGGCCCTGGTTTGGTCGGACATTGTTCCGCGCCACTCTTATAGAGGGGGCGTTAACCTCCTGGCCCTTGACCGAGCTAGGCGCGCGGTCAATAAGGCAGTGGCGCGGTTTCTCACCACCAGGGCTTGGGGACGGGTTAGTCATCACCCCGATATTAGTCTGCAAAATTGTGACTTGTATGCAGGGGATGGGGTCCATCTGTCGCGAGGAGGTATGGACCTCCTGTTGGGTGACTGGCGAGCAGGCCTGTTGACCGAGCTGACGGTCTGGGGGGGGGCGTCAGGTCTTCTGTGAAGCCCCTCCGTGTGGCGGGTAGCACTGGTAAGGTAAACAGTATGACCCACAAGTATCCGGCAGGTTCGCAATTGACTGGACAACACTAGACAGGAATAAAGTAGTTAAACGTTGTCCGGTCAACGACGAATCAGGCGATGGGGTGATGATGATTGCTAACCAGCATGCATCACCCCTGTGATTTCACGGATACGCGTCAGAGGGTGGGGTCATGAGTTAGTTATTGACTACGGTCAACAATTTGTTTGTTGTTAACAAACAAATTGATACAATTTGATACATTGTAACCAATTGCCGTTGGCAATTTTGGGGTGGTACCTTACCAGTGTTACTTCGGCCTGCTTGCCTTAGGAATTATGATTGGTCGTTTTACCAATACAAATTTATAATTCGGACTAGGGCATTGAATCAATAAATGTGGCCCTTTGCTGTTATCCACTTTCAATGTTGTCTGTGTCCGTTATTGGGGGGGTGCGCCTGCAATGCAAGCGCGGCGCCAAAATGGCCGCCGCGCCCTTTGCGGGCCCCCCCCCACAGGACAGAGAATCCGGGTAGTTAGGGGCGTGGCCAGCTCCCTTATAAAAGGGGTGGCCACGAGGCAGCCGCGCTGCCATTTTGCCTCAGCGACGGAGCGGAGAAGTTTTTCCCTCCACCCCCTCCCTAGTTAACAGTGTGATCATGGTCGCTTCGGGGCCGGGTGGGAATTTTTGGTTGGGACCCACATTGGCTTCGGGTCCTGGCTTTTTTGCCCATCCCACACTGTTGCTATGGTTTGATATAGGGGTCTTTCTTCGTTCCTACTGTTGACTTTGGTCACATGGGCGGGTAGCACTGGTAAGGTAAACAGTATGACCCACAAGTATCCGGCAGGTTCGCAATTGACTGGACAACACTAGACAGGAATAAAGTAGTTAAACGTTGTCCGGTCAACGACGAATCAGGCGATGGGGTGATGATGATTGCTAACCAGCATGCATCACCCCTGTGATTTCACGGATACGCGTCAGAGGGTGGGGTCATGAGTTAGTTATTGACTACGGTCAACAATTTGTTTGTTGTTAACAAACAAATTGATACAATTTGATACATTGTAACCAATTGCCGTTGGCAATTTTGGGGTGGTACCTTACCAGTGTTACTTCGGCCTGCTTGCCTTAGGAATTATGATTGGTCGTTTTACCAATACAAATTTATAATTCGGACTAGGGCATTGAATCAATAAATGTGGCCCTTTGCTGTTATCCACTTTCAATGTTGTCTGTGTCCGTTATTGGGGGGGTGCGCCTGCAAAGATTTCTTTCAACCCAACCCTAGCCTTGCAGAGAGGTAGAATTGTTTGTATGTTTCAACAACCTTTTGTGTGTGGGCTCCTGAAACATTATTGACTGTGCTGAAGGTGCAAAATGTATTTCTGGCTTCTGGAATTTTCCCTCATCACATATGCTGTGTGTGGGAGCATAACTAAGAGTGGAGTGAGGGGAATTTTTATGTATCTTAGAGGCAGCCTTGCAAAAGGTAATTGTAACCTGTATACCTGTATGCTTATAGTGAGGAAAACTTTCAAAATGCAAACTATGCACTGAGTACAATACAAATGGATGAAAACCCAGCTGCTGAGATGCAAGGTTGTTTCTATGTGTTTCCAACGATTTACAAATGATAAATAAATAAACAAACAACTTCCATTCCACCTCCTTCTGGTTGCCTCATCCCATCCTGTTTATATATTTATGAAAATTTAACTAACAATAAACATATCAAAAATAATTATAACTAAATTTTACATTTTAACAACTTATCCATACACAAATAAACAAGTTAGATAAACATGTAGTGCACAATTCACCGGGACCATTAGAGATTCCATCCTCCAGTCCCTTCCACCCTTATTTCAGAGTCCCCTATCACCTCTATCTCATCCTATTTCCATATTTCTCTAAATGGGTCATAAGCACCACTGGAGCATATTGTAGCTCCCATGAGTAGGACAGACAGATGAAAATCAGCAGGCACAATTTTACTGTGTTTCTCAAAAACCCACCAACATTCTGTCTTAGTTGAGTATTGGTGGCTGAAATGTATTTTTGATGTTGTTCTAATATCGAAATACAGGCATTTGGGGGGATGGGTGGGGTGGGGTGTACTGTATATATATTTTAAGTGTACACCAACTTGTTATTCCACTGACAACTGTGTTTGTGCACATGTTTCAAATGTACACAAGACTTTGCATATATTCATTTGCTGAAATGTCTTATAAACTTGGGAAATATAAAGGCTGCTTTATCCTAGTATCATTTCTATGAGGCATGGAGTCAATTATTTTGGTGGGAAATGCATCATTATCTCTATATATAAAACAGAGGTGAGGTCTTGTATGTCCTCAATGGGCTCACACACCTCTGAAGGGATGTTGCCAGGACTTGCCACATGCCTACCTTGGCGTACATGGGGTGGCCACGAGCCCCATGGGGGTGTGTATGCCCCTAAATTGATCTGCAAAGGGAAGTATACTCAACAGGAGAGTGTGTGTGTGTGTCCCAGTATGTGTGTCCCAAAGGCCAAGGTAAGCATGTCATAGCCCCAGGTAGGTCACCCGATTGTGACATCATCGTGATGTAATTGAGCTGGATAATGTCACAGTTCCAGGTAGGGATACAAAGGGGACACGAAGAGAGATGGAGGAAGGGAGGCAGGAGTGACCCCCCCATGAGGTTTCTATGGGAAAGGCTGGCCTACGGTAAAAAAGAAAACCCGGGCAAGGCTGGGTAATTGGCTAGTTTCCTTATATATTTTAGGATTCAAGAATGTTATTTTCCTATAGATTATAGAATTCAAGAATATTGGAACTGGATGGGTTCCCTAAGGTTCTCTAGTTCAATCCCCAGACAATGCAAGACGCCACAGTTACAGAATTCCTAAAGCCATTCAACCTCATTTTAAAACCACCAACAAAGGAGTCTACCATCTTACAAGATAGTCATTTCCACTGTTGGACAGTTCTTATGGTCAGGAAGTTCTTCCTAATGTTTAGTCAAAATGTTCTTTCCTGTATTATGAACCTGTTACCTCAAGCGGTACCCTCTGAATTAGCTTGCTTTATCTTCCATATAACAGCTCTTGGATAGTTGAAGATAGCATAGATATCACCACCAAGTCTTCTCTTCTTCAGGCTAAAAATGCAAAAACAAAACAAAATCCCTCTGTTTGTCTTAAGACTTGTTTTTCAGATGCTTCATCATTTTGGCCATTCTTCTTTGTTAACATTTAAAACCAGATGACTGCAATGATAATAATAATAATTTCATGTCAGAAATTATTCTGAGTTGAAAGGATTTTCGTGGAAGAAACTCTGCTCAGGGGACGCCCAAATAAGGCTCCTTTCATGTTCCCATGAGCTGGGACAGAGACGAACGCTCAATCTGTCATGCAGTACCCAGGTCTTGAACTGCTGACTTGCCAACCTTCTAGCTAACAAGGCGAGCTTCTTAACCACTGAGCCACCACACTCCCAATACTGCAATGATGAGATATATCTTATAATAAGCTTCTATACCAGCACCACCATGCTGAGTATTGTATGATTCTGCCCATCTACACTACGAAGGAGACCTGACTCCAGATATTCATATACTACCAACTGTTGCATGAGAATCGATCATTCTAATTCTATAAAACTGTACAGACCTTAGTTTTTCAGGAGTTGATTCTCCTTTCCCTTCAGACAAACATTTTCTTCTTTTTCTGTTTGCATCTCATCAAGAGAAAATCAATATACCCTTCTAGAGATGTGCCTAAAATATTTTTGTCAGTATACTGTTATTTTCTTCTAACTATCTGCAGATTACACAATCAAAAGAAGCAAATACAAGTGCTGTCATTGATAATTATGGCTGAAACGTTTTAGTAAAGGAAAAACATTCTTCGGTTACTGCCTGTGGAGAGGCAATCAAAATTAAAGAAAATGAAATCACTTTGAAGTACTGTATCTGGTGTAACACTATCAAAATAATGGTATTTGCCAGATGCTAACAGATTTTGCAAAAGTATGTATCAAATATCATTGTCCAGTTCAAACTCATACATGGCAAGGATCTTGAACTGGATGTTATATTGCTGGTTTCTAAGTTTTTGATTCCAATAGATGTGAATGTTAACAGCCCACTAAACCTATACTATATTCAAATCAGAATTTGAAAAGTTACAGCTTGACTACAGCTCCCAAAATATGAATGCTAACTAATAATAATAATAATAATAATAATAATAATAATAATAATAATAATAATAATAATAATAATAATAATAATAATAATAATAATAATAATAATAATAATAATAATAACAACAACAACAACAACAACAATAATAATAATAATTTATATCCCGCTTCCCTCAGCCCGAAGGCAACCCGAAGCGGCAAACAGTAAAAAAGAAAAAAATACAATAATTAGCCAAATACAGAATAAATAAATATGTAATAATGTGCACAAAATCCAAAATACAACAAGTACAGTAATTACAATAAAAATATAATCAACCCGACAGCGCCACCTACCTCGAATCTCGGGAGCCGATGGCATGGGCCCCCTGGATGAGCAAGGAGCGCTGGCAGGCAGTAGTGGCGGCGTCTCTTCTTCTGCCCTCTGGGCGGGCTGGGCCCGGGGGGCAGAGGCAGTGGCAGCAGGAGGCTTCCACCTGCCTCGAATCCCGGGAGCCGATGGCATGGGGCCCCAGGACAAGCAAGGAGCACCGGCAGGCAGCAGTGTTGGCGTCTCCTCTTCTGCCCTCCGGGCGGGCCGGGCCCGGGGGGCAGAGGCAGCAGCAGCGGCTCCCACCTGCCTCAAATCCTGGAAGCCAATGGTGTGGGTCCCCGGTTATATAAAATACAGTGGTATCTCATACAATGATTTTAATCTGTTTCATGGGGCTCGTTATTTTCCAAAAAAAATTGCTATACGATGCATACATCATATAGCGATTTTCCCTATGGGATGCATCATACAACAATTTTTCATTAAGCGCTTTTTCCCATTGAAAAATTGTTGTATGGTTTTTTTCCAGAGGGAAATTGTTATGCGGGATGCCATTTCCCCCCAAAACCTAATTATTATGTGATTTCGTTGCTATATGGGGCGATTGTTGTATGAGGTTCCACTGTATAGGCAATACTTTTGGAACTCTCTTCTGGATAAATGATCATGGTATACATAGGTATACACTAAACACAGCTTAGGGCCTGTCCATTCTGGCCAATTTTTGTCCAATGTTATATGGGATGAAGGAGTGAGGGAAGGAGCAAAACAGCATTTGATGCAACCCCCACATCTAAATGTCATTTTGTTCCTCCAGCAACCATTGTTGCTACTATTGTCCAACAGCTGATCAGCCACTGCAAGATAGAGACAAATTAAATAGTTTCCTCAATTGAATGGGGACAGTAAGGGGACATATATTTCCCCCCTTAAGTTCACTAGATGATTGCTTCAGTACAATGCCCAATTAAATATTTTTCCTAACTGTCTGGGGATGATTGGAGAAGTGCAATATTTCTCACGTTTGGTAGATGATCGCTGCAGCAGAACAGCAATTATCTAGAAAACTTAAGAATATATATATATATATATATATATATATATATATATATATATGAACTTCCCCTGACCATTCCTAGACAATCAGGGGAAGTATTTAATTTTCTGACAGTGTGCAACAGTTCATTAGCCACAGAATGATAGCAGCAACAAGGGGGATTGTTTAATTTGCCATTATCTTGCGGCAGCTCACAAGTCACAGCACACTGCCAGCAAAAATTAATACTTCCTCTGATAGTCTGGGGATAGTCTGGGGAATTTCCCCCTTAACTTTACTAGTTGATCACTGTTGTGTTGCAGTGATCGTCTATCAAATTTAAGAAAAAAATTGCACTTCCCCTGACCATCCCCAGCCAATCAGGAAAAGTGTTTAATTGGACATTATCTTATAGCAGCTGGTGAGCCATTGAAAGATTGTTCAAGTTTACACCAGAAGCAGCTGTTTGGTTTTCCTTTTATCCTGTTCCCAGCATCCACATATGCTGGGAATAGGATAAAAAAGAGCACACAAAATAGTTGTGTTTGAGGCTTGTTGCTTTGTTCTGGCACCCAAAATACACACGGGGGGGGGGGGGGGGATGAACTGTAAAAATGCCCTGAAGAGCAAGATAAATAGCTGTGTAGATAGCCACTAATTGTCTCTTTTTTCCATGAAATACAGCTGACATGTTGAATTCATGTTACTTTGTACATTTTAGAGATGGAAGAGCTATTGTCTGCCAAGAAGGGAACTCCGAAATTAGATTATGAAATACTACAGAAGATGTCTGGGTATTCCACAATCTGACTGGATGTTCTTGCTACAAACTGCATAAGGAACGTCAGGCCACTCCCCTGACTTAGTTTTCCTGTCAGAGCGGTGACTGAGTGATCTGATATTACATCATATAGAGATAACACCAGTGCCATGGTCAGATCACTATCTGGTCTCTCTTGATTTTCGGGGAGTGATGCGTCACCGTAGGGAGGCTGGACCCACTAAATTGGTCTGACCCCGGCGACTTATGGACTCCGAGAGATTTCAGACGGAGCTGGGACACTTCCCTCTGGACAGGCTGCGCGATTCAACTGAGACCTTGGTTGCCGTCTGAGAAAAGGAGGTGGCATCGGTCTTGGATAGAATCGCACCAGTGTGGCCACTCCCTTCTCGCAGACCGCGTTGCTCTCCCTGGTATACTGATGAGTTGAGGGAGTTGAAGCAGGTTAGGAGATGCCTTGAGCGCCGTTGGGTGAAGACCCGGTGTGAACGCGACCAAACACGAGTTAGAGCTTCTATTAAAGCCTACCTCATGGCGATGAGGGCGGTGAAGCGCCAGTACTTCACCTCCCTCATTGCCTCTGCTGATAATCGTTCAGCAGCCGTTCCGGGTCACCAGGTCCCTTCTGGGTAAGGAGGGGGGCTGGTCCTGGGTGGCAGGGATCAGCTGACGATTTTGCTGACCATCTTGCAGAGAAAGTTGCTCGCATCCGTGTGGGGTTTAATCCTGACATGGAAATTGATCGCCTGGGGTGGGCTGGAGCGAAGTCTAGCCATGTTATCTGGGATCAGTTTGATCCCGTTGCCCCTGATGAAGCGGACAGGCTCCTTGGAGCTGTGTGTGATACCACTTGCTTACTTGACCACTGCCCGGCCTGGCTGGTTAGAGCTGCCAAGGCAACAACAGGCAGTTGAGTCGGTGCGATGGTGAATGCCTCTTTGCCGGAGGGGGTGGTTCCGGCAGTTTTCAAACAAGCGCTGGTTCGCCCCCTCCTGAAGAAGCCAGCGCTCAACCCTACTGTTATTTCTAATTTCAGACCTATCTCCAACCTTCCCTTTGTGGGGAAGGTGTTGGAAAAAGCAGTGGCTCGGCAGCTCCAGGGGGTTCTGGATGATACAGATTATCTGGACCCGTTTCAGTCAGGATTCAGGCCCGGTTATGGTACCGAGACGGCATTGGTTGCACTCTTGGATGATCTTTGGCGGGAGCGGGATGGAGGCAACCCCTCTGTCCTGGCTCTTCTTGAGTTCTCAGTGGCTTTCGATACCGTCGACCACAGTATCCTTCTGGGCCGGCTCCGAGGATTGGGGGCACTGTTTGGTTTTCCTCATTTCTGGTGGGCCGGACTCAGTCGGTGTCTTTAGAGAGTGGGTTTTCCAGCCCTAGGTTGCTCCCATGTGGGGTGCCTCAGGGCTCGGTACTCTCGCCTCTATTGTTTAATATCTACATGAAACCGCTGGGTGAGATCATTCGTTCCCATGGGGTGAGGTATCATCAGTATGCAGATGATACCCAGCTGTACATCTCAGCTCGTGGGGACCCGAGTGATGTAGTTGAAGTCCTGACCAGGTGTCTGGAGGCTGTTTGGGTCTGGATGGGGGACAACGGGCTTCAGCTGAATCATGGCAAGACTGAGTGGCTTTGGGTGCGGGGTCCCGTATTATCCCGGGAGTTACCATCTTTGGTCGTGGCGGGGACATCTTTGCCACAGTCAGATCCGGTGCGCAATTTGGGGGTCCTCCTGGACTCGCGGCTACTGCTCGAAGAGCAGGTGACAGCCGTGGCTAGAAGGGGCTTTGCACAGCTTCGTGTCATTCACCAACTACGCCTGTTCCTGGACCGGGACTCCTTGCTCATGGTCACTCATGCTCTGGTCACCTGCAGATTGGATTATTGTAATGCGCTCTACATGGGGCTGCCCTTGGTGACCATTCGGAGGCTTCAGCTGGTCCAGAATGTGGCTGCCCGGGTCGTGTTGGGGTGCGAGCGTTATGCTCGCACCTCACCACTTCTCCGGGAGCTGCACTGGTTGCCGATGTGCCTCCGGGTGCAATTCAAGGTGCTGGTTTTGACCTTTAAAGCCCTTCATGGCATTGGACCAGGTTACTTAAGAGACCGCGTCGCCACAAGGAATTCAGCCCGTCCTACTAGGGCAGACAGGAGGGGTTCACTGGTGGTCCCATCAGTGAAAGAAGTACATCTTATTGGGACCAGGAAAAGAGCCTTTTCCGTGTCTGCCCCAGCCCTGTGGAATCTCTTACCACTGATTTGCGTCTCCAGACGGATCTACTCCCCTTTAGAAAGAGGCTGAAGACATGGCTCTTTCAGCAAGTTTGGGGCACGCTTGACTCTACCAGTCAGGCCTGGTGGCTGATTTAGCCTATGTGAGGGGCTGCCCCCCAGGCTTGGTTATTCTGTTTTTACAGGGCGAGGGTGGGGGTGGGTTGTTTTTTAATGATGATTTGTTTGTGTTTTAATGCTGGTTTTAATTGGGGTGTTAGGTTTGTTTTTAGTTATTGTCATTCAATTGTTTTTATTGTAATTTTTATTATATTGTTAGCCGCCCTGAGTGGTGTACTCACCAGGAGGGCGGGATATAAATGTGCAAAAATAAAATAAAATGAAATAACGTGTCAATGACTGGAAATTGAAATGGCAGGCCAAATAATTGTTGGCAGAGTCAGCATGAGGAACAATGGCTCTCTAGGGAATGTTCTATAAAAAACCTGCACATCTTTGCACTTTTCTGGGCACTGAATTCTATACCTCTGGTTCAATTGCAAATGGCACATTTAGCACTAACAGAAACAGTTTTAGAAAAATGGTTACAAATACAGAGGGTGACCATGATTAATACCAGAGGAGGGGGTAATCATCTGATTAGGATAAGAACACCCTTCTTTCCCCTCCCAAAATATGAGATGTGTCTGAGCTAAACAATAGATAGACTAATTATTTAAAACCATTGATCAATATTATACACTATGGTTATATCCTACTCTTTCATTTAGAAGTTCTGAGTACTTACTTGTGTATCCCTGTGGTCTCCAAGTCATGCCTGAAAGTTCCATTCAGTATTGAGGATCTACAGCAGGGGTGGCCAAACTTTTTGAGCCAAGGGGTTGGCACGTGGTTCAGCAGGGTGATCACATGGTTCCTCCCACCAGACGTGGAAGTAAAATGTTCTAGTGTATGTGCAAAACACTGCTGGTAACTGCACCCATGGCTGTTGTAAATGCAGGTGTATTTATGACAGTACTTTGCACATGTGTGGGCGCATTTTGCTTCTGGGAGCGGTGGGGTCGGATGATTCAGTGTTATTGGCCAGATATGGCTCATGGGCCGTAGTTTGGCCACTCCTGATCTACAGTACAACATCAACACTCGTCCCATTTAGTTAATCAGTTGGGTTTCTCAAGTGGAATGTAGGCTTATTTTGCAGTGTTTTATCTATTAATCTGAGTACTTCCTGTTGAAGATAAATATAATTTGATTTGTTCATTAAAATGTTGTTCATTTTCATTAATGAAAAGAAGTGCTAAAATAAATGCTCAGCCAAAACCAAAAAAACCTAACAGACTTTTTCTTGAATGAAAAACAAGAATTGGTGCAAAATCCAAAATAGTGGAAATGTGCTAGAACATATACAGTGTTCTATGCAAACATGCAGAACTTAACCATCACACAGTTTTTTGAAACAGCAGCTATTTGGCTACATTGCAATATGAATTAATGGAGTCAAGTGTATTCAACCACACCAATGAAATCCCAGTTATAATGAGCAATTCTGCAGGATCCATGCCATGGACTTAAATTGATAATTCCCTGTGGCCAAGGAACTCCACCAAATGTTGTACAATAAGAACAGTTTTTATACTTAAAATTGGTTTCACTTATTTATTCTTCAATGAGGTTTTTACAAGCATTTTGAGTGCTATTGTTACAAAAGCAGGGAATAAATAAAAATAAATGAATTCTCAGCAGAAAGCATGATTTTTTTCAAAAAGGCAGGCAGGCAGACAGACAAGATAGATAGTACCAAGCAACCAGTATAGTATTCTATATTGTAACAATAATATAATTTACCTATCAATACAAAACCAACACAAAAGACAGTAACAGAGGGGCTTAGAGGAAGATTATTGTTGAAGTACAACTAGGGGACTGCAGTGGCTAAGATGCTGACTGGGAGGCGGAAGGGCAGCAGTTTGATTCCCGAGTACTGCAGGACGGAATGAGGTCCCGTCTTTGTCCCAGCTCCTGCCAACCTAGGAGGTCGAAAGCAAGAAATTGCAAGTAGATAAATAGGGACAACTTCGGTGGGAAGGTAACAGCGTTCCATGCACTCCAGTGTCTAATGCCTGCCACATGACCATGGAAATGTCTGCAAAAGCAGATAGCACTGGCTCTTTGGCTTTGAAGCAGAGATGAGCACTGAACCCTAGAGTCAAATACAACTGGCTTTCAAGCAAGGAGGCTGATCTGGATGTCCATATGCAAAATTGAGGCAAACAGATATTTCTATGTATGGTCTCAAAAATTAATGAAGTGTTAACAGGTTTGGAGGGTTGTTTTTACTGAGATGTACCCCTTTTTACCAGGAATTTGGGGATTTATTGAGCTACCAACAGATTCCAAACACCTTTTCTGTTTAGCATTATCACTAGCTGGTTGCCAGACATAAGAGAAATGATCAAGTTTGGCAATTAAAACCTGAGTTTTCCTCTATAAAGGATAGTAAAGCCAAATATGGAGACGATATTAGTGTCTTGATTGCTATTAATTCAACATCATTAAATGCTGCTATCCAAAATTAAATCACCTGTAGTTTACAATCCTTCCATCATTTTGCTCTGCACGAAGTGTTTATATTATGCAAATTGGGTAAAATATTGAATTATACTAACTATATGCTACATTAGTCCAAATGCTATCGCCAATTGAAGTGTGCATAAGAGAGATTGTATAAACCTTAGTGGGGGGCTTTTCTTAAATCAGAATGAAACTGAGGTGTGGACATTGAAAGGTACACATGGGGTTAATTTGCAAATCTAGTTGCTGAGGATCTTGTTTCTGAGGTAATTATGTTGCAGAAGGGGATAACTGTAGTGAATACACCTGCCTTTAATTTCTAGTCTGGCCCTCACTTGCTTTAAACATCAGGATCTTTATAAACTAACCCAACAAAGTTTCTATTACTTGTGGAGACAGTATAATCCAAAATCCGAATATACAAAATTGGGAATTTATGCTATAATCTGAGGCAGAAGCAGCTTTCCCAGTGGCCTAGTGGTTAAAGCACTGAGCTGGAGACTGGAAGGTCAGGTTTCAATAGCTAAGAGATGCATTTGGGGACATGCAAGGAGCCTCATATAGACATCCCCTAAAGCAATCCTTTCAACCCAGAGTAATCTCTGACACGAAAAGTAGGCAAACAATCGGAGGCAGAAACAGAAAGGCAGGAAACAAAAAAGGATATGTTTTACTAAGTGCATTTTATAAAAGGAAAGCAATCCAGGGGAAATGTGGCTGAAAATGATATCCTCAGTACTTCAGTTTACATGTATGTGTGTGGAATTCATGTAAAATATAATCTCTGCCTTTCAACAAACAGGCAATAAAATCACATCTAAACAACTTGCAAAAGGTAGTTTGGTGATTGCTAAGGTCTACCTCTCTATCCCCCCCCCCCCCGCAAGGTACATGAGAGAATATGTGGGAGACACCACATCTATCTTGACATTTTAAATTATCTTTATATATTATTGGCTATAGCTATATGGAATGATGAACATTACTAAGTAATATACCAGAAAGGATAAAGCTTAGTGGCTCCCTGGACACTTTTCTTCCTCATCTCTCCCCCATCTGCATGGGGGATTTAACAGAAACCTACCAATTCTGTCAAACATCCAGCTGAAATCTATAATGGCCTCCAGGTGCTAAGGCAATGTCTCTGCACAACCAAATGTACTCTTGAGCAAAAATCTGCTTCAGGCTTCATCTCAGCCAACTGCTACTCCCACAACCTGCTGTTGATATTCACACAAACACTTTGTTTCCCCCCACAATATATCCTGTGATCTTTTGCAGGCATTTACACATTCTGATATTCTGTGCAAAAATCCATATACCTCATTTATGCACAAGGTAGCACTTTATGCAAACCCACTGGAGAGGAGAAAGAGGACCATACATTTCACTACATTAAATACATAAAATTTGGAAATTCTGGAATTCCAGAAGATTCACATTGGTCATTTTCAGATGACTGGTCTGATCTATCTATCTATCTATCTATCTATCTATCTATCTATCTATCTATCTATCTATCTATCCTTGGTTAAATAGGTACCTTTTCATTTAGAAACCATCAATTTACTGTATTTTCTGGCGTATAAGACTACTTTTTAACCCCGAAAAATATGTGCCAAAGTCGGGGGTCGTCTTATAGGACAGGTACTTAACTGCAGCTTGTTTCCCCTTGCTTCATATGTCCGGCGCATATGGTGGGGGGTGCCACGGCCGACTCCCTGCTCTGTGCGGGGAGTATGAAGCAAGGGGAAGCAAGCTGCACACATCTTCCTGTACCTCAAGGAGGAGAACGTGAGCATGGATTGGCTCTCCACCAGAACCTGCCCATTCGACTCAGAGGGCTGTGCGTCTTCGGGTTGAGTGTGGGTTAATTTTTATTTGGTGTGCATTGGAAGAGAGGTAGTCTTATACAGCAAGTATATTCCAAACTCTATATTTTAACTGGAAAAGTTGGGGGTCATCTTATACGCCCAGTTGTCTTATACGCCCAGTCATCTTATACGCCGGAAAATACGGTAGTTTGAATGCCTAAATGTGTCAGGATCATGGAAGCTTAACGTTTTTAAATTCTGGCATGCTCAGAATTGTATATTTTTTATTTTATTTTGCTAAGCTTGGCAGTCTTTTTGCACACATATTTTTACTGTGCTTTCTAACATCCTAGCAATAAAACTCACTCACCACAGCTTAATCACACTCATGAATGAGCCGTCTGTAGGTGACAGAATATTGATTACTTCTGTGCGGCCTTTGCCAACTCTCTATGACCACTCATCTCATTTTAAAAAATTAAGAAAATCTCAGAGGAAAATAAGCAAAAAAATCAGGGAGGAAGAGGCCGTGCTTTCTTATATGCTTCAGCTTTAGTAGGGACTATTTGTGCTACTACCAGACAAGGTTTTTTATTGTATAATAGAGAATGTCTAGGACTGTTGTCCAGGAGATAGTTTTCCACGTTTAGCTCTAATTTTGTCTCCTCAGTGGTTTTTCACCCTATCCTTTTCTCATCACACATACTGTAGGAAGAGGAAAAGTGGGAACAGACACACTGGTAGTCAAAATCCCTGTTTTTCAAAAGATAGGCAAGAAAACCAAATCTAAACAACTTGAGAACTGGATCAATGTTGCTAACTCAAGGAATGTGGGCAGAAGCCCAGAGGCCCTCTCAGTAAAATCTTAAGAGGGTCCTCAAAGATTGTGAAGTTCGTATACCACATGATGAAGTGGGGTTCAGTGATAAAGGCGTTTCTTCAAGTCCATGATCTAAAAATATCTAATGATATAATTGTTTCTGATCAATAAATATATAGGGTTGAGTAGGATATTCTCCACAGGTAACGTCTAGTTCAAAATGTGGGTGCAGATTAGAGAAATTGGGCAATTCTGGCTGGGGGTATGGAGTGAAAACTGGGAGGATTAAGCACAATTTGGGAATGCCTGCTCACAGAGAGTATTGCTTTCCCAGAGTAAGGTACATTGGAAGTACATGTGCAACAAGAAAGATCATGAGCTGTGATTCTAGTTCTCTATCCTTGCATCAGCTGGGAATAGGTAGAGATGGGTATCCATGCTTCAAAGCCACCTAGGAGCTCAACCATTGCTTCTTTCCCCCAGAATGCATTGCTTGGTGTAATCTGATGTCTGTTTCATCTACCAGTAACTAATTCATTCTGTCTGCAACCTTCATCTTAACAGAGAACCAAAAACAAAGACCTTATGGGCAGAATACCTTCATTTCTGGACTTGGTTTTATTTTCCATCTGCTTTTTGGTCCACTCAGCCCAATGAAGGGCTCTGGGAAATTTAAAAGTTTACACAATTTCTTGTGGCATTTTGGTTGGCCCCAATATTGCCTCAAAATAATACTAAACCATGTTCTATAAGCACAACACAAATATACTTCCTAAGTGTCTTGTATCAATGCAGCAGTCATAAGGACAGAGGCTATGTGGTTTTGCAACCTGCCACAAACTAGATAGCTCATCATGTCTAGGCACAAGAATTATGACTGCACCTTCTGCTCAACAGAATCCATATTTTATTTTCACTTGAGCATGAGGTAAATGCAATCTGAATATTAGTTTCTGCATCACTATCTTCATAATTGTGTATCTATATACTTATTTTATATACTTGTTTATATTCAAAAGCCATTTGAAGGAACAAGAGGATGTGTGACTTGTTTTCTGAAACAAAATGCTCCAGATAATTACATGATGATTACTTCACCATGCCTCCTGAAGTTCTAATTAAAATAGTATTATCTTGTCTTACTGGAAGTTTTCTGAACCATTTACTTTTATTGAATTTCATTGTTTTGCTTCTTCACTGCCTTTAGCACTAAATGATAAAATAGTAAAGTGAAATTCTATATGTGCCATCATGAGGTTTTTATGATCAACCTAGAGATCTAGGATTAAAAATGAATACATTTTCCTTATAGAACAATGATTGATAAATATCACCCATATAAGTATCTTAACAAAAACAAATCTGTCCAGAGAATATTTTGAAATGTTGGAAGTGCCTTTACTAATGACCCTTTCCTCTTATCCAGATGAAAAACTCATTAAGAACTGTGCAAGGCAGCCTTATATAACCTACCATTCCCCAGATATGTTGGATTTAAAATCCTATAATCCCCAATAGGATGGCCAAAACATACTCACTGGCCATGTATCATAGGTTTCCAGTCCAAAAAATGCTGGAAAACATTAGGCTTGGGAATAGTGCATAATTGCAAATTTCTATTTATTTAATCAATTTCTGTATTGCTTCACATATTTAACATAACCTTGAAGTAATGTCAAGCATGGCTCCCACTAGTACTCAGGGCTGCGTATCTCCCCTCTCACTCTCCTGAATTCATTATTACTAGACATATAAAAATAAAACACATTGGCTGAATTCCTGTTGTGCAGTTGCACAAATGACTTTTGGAAGTGAATTGTAATAAATTAAGAAACTTTTGTAGACATTATCCGCTGCAGGCAGAGTTGTGCAGTTTAGTATGTGACCATTTTTTTACAGAGATTTCTTAAGTGAGATCTATTTGCTTACAAAATGTACGCTGTTTGCATAATTCCACAGTAGGATTTGGGCCACTGTGCTTCAGTGCTATGTGTGAGAATTATACTAAGATTTGCTCCCAACCCCTGGAAGAAATGCTCAGGACACCTGTGCTTCTTCTATGTCTAGGTGAGATGTAAAACTGTCAAAATGAAGCCACCTTTGGTGAATCCATTCCACAGTTCCTTTTGCCTGACTAGTCTGTGAAAGATTTGCCGATGCAGCAAGGTTGCTGTTGCCCAGGGTACACCCGATTGTGGTTTAAAATACTACAATCTTTGAGGAAACTCTTTCTGTATACCATGACACTTGTGTTAATATCATTCTTGCTAGGATTTCTTTGGTGGTTGCTCCTAGGATCAGTGATGGCCATCCTTGGTACTCCAGATGTTCTTGACCAGCAGGTGTGTTGACTTGGGCTTCTGGGAATTGAAGTCCAAAAACACATGGAGTGCCAAGGTTGGCCATCACTGCCCTAGGTTAAGATCTTTTCAAAAGGTCAAATCTTCTGTTGTTCTTGCACTGACAAACTGTGAACACCAGCCTCTGGCAGAGTCTGTGAGTCCCTCTTCCAACATAACAACATGATGAGATGAGTACTTTGCTGAAAGAATGATTTATTAC
The DNA here is from genome assembly GCA_035047305.1 of Bradypodion pumilum. Taxonomy (NCBI): domain Eukaryota; kingdom Metazoa; phylum Chordata; class Lepidosauria; order Squamata; family Chamaeleonidae; genus Bradypodion; species Bradypodion pumilum. The sequence continues at coordinate 206,712,406 of JAWDJD010000005.1, read as the reverse complement.
CAGTAGAACTCCTCCACCACTCAGAATTTTAGGAGTGGGTCCTGATATTGCACAGCTATGTTGACTTTCTCACCTACCTTCTCTTTCGCTGGACCTTTCCTTATAAACTAACTTCCAGGCTTTCCTGTAGCCTCCTCTTCCACCAATATGCTCTTGCGATCTAATGCAGAGCTGGAGGTGTGAAATTCTGGCATCTCTTGGGCTGGGGGTGACAGCCTGCTGACATGGATTCCTTCACCACCAGTCCTCGCCCCTCCCCTTACCCAAGCAAAGCCATTTCTACTCATGCAAGTTTTCATCAATTGAAGAGTAGGCTTTTAAACTATGGAGGTGTGTGCTATTTTTCACCTTTTAAAACTTTGATATGCTTTTAAATAGTTTATTTGTTGCTGCATACTGAGTCACACAGCTCAATGAACACCAGGTAATTGTCTACAGTGATGTCTTAATTTGAAGCAGTTTGCCTCCAATTGTTATATCAATGGATCTGCACCAGAGGATTTTGGTCAATGTACTATTGATGTGTAACACGAGGAACTCCTAGCATTATTGGAACACCAAGAACGTTAATGGCAACCTAGCTGCCAAGACATCATGAGTGATGCAATGAGTATCATTAAAAACATGACGTTCTGAGCTCTGAGAAATTTCTCTAAAGTTTCTGCATAATTACATTGGCAGTGCAGTGGAAATAGTGCAGTGTCACTTTATTTGTACAAGAATACCATTTGATATGTTTAAAAATTCCTGTGATGCAATGGTAGATGTATTTCTGTTCTGTAAGACCTACTTTACTCCTCTGCTACAAGCCTAACATAGTATATCAGGCAGAGTGTTCCATTAGGGCTCTAATCCCTAAACCAGGTCACTTTATTAATAAATCCCTGTTCAACAATTTTTGCACTACGGTGCATTCAAGACAGCCATAGATGTAACAAGCTAATAATTCAAGTGTAATGCTATACAGTATCTATTTCCCTGAGGGTACGGTCCACTGAACTAATAATTCTGCCTTTGAGTAAATATATAGTATTGCACTGTGAATTAATTAATGGGGTTGCAGGCCACTGGGTGAGGCTGAATGAGCCACTATCTTTCAACCTAATCTATTTTGCAAGGTTGTCGTGATAAAAGGGAAAAGAGAAATGTGAATAATTCCCTGTGTGTTGTGGAAAAGATATAGGATACATTTTGCTATTAATCAGGCATTCTATCATCATTACCATCAGAATAATTTCTAGACCAGTGTATCCCAACCTTTAGTTTTTGGACTTCAGTTCCCAGAAGCCTAAGTCAATTCTCCAAAGCACTGATCAGCCAATGTACTGACTTAGACTTCTGGGAATTGATGTCCCCTTGTGGGACCTGGGTAGCATGTTGGGAAACGCTGCTCTAGACCCAGAGCCCCTCTGAGTACAGGCTTAGCCTTGGCATTTATAATGCTCTGTATTCTTGATTCTACTAAATTGCTTAGTATTGCAGATTTGAACACAGGCTGTAATTATAAAAAAACATTTGCAATGTGGATTTATTGAAGAATGCCAAGAATTACTTGAATTGAAAGGATGACCAGTTAAGCAGTGAGAGCAATTAGAATAGAGATAGATAAAGGTAAAGATAAAGGTTGCCTTTGCTCGAAAGCCAGTTGTATCCAACTTTAGGGTTTGGTGCTTATCTCCATTTATAGCCAATGAGCCAGCACTGTCTGCATCTACAGACATTTCCATGGTCATGTGGCAGGCATGACTAGCTACCAGAGTGCATGGAATGGTGTTTACCTTTCCACCAAACTGGTACCTATTTATCTACTTGCAATTTCTTGCTTTCAGACTGCTAGGTTGGCAGGAGCTGTGACAGATGACAGGAGCTCACTCCATCGTGAAGCACTCGGGTCTCAAGCTACTCACTTGCAGTTGCCAAGATCGGTGTGATACTGCCTTAAATTCATCCAGTAATTTAGCAAAACAGAGCTGTAATATTGGACCTAGTCCCTTTTTTAATGCAGAGATCTTGCAGCAGCAGCATTTTGTAGCTGCATTAAGACTATCTCATATTGGTTCAAGCTCCACAAGCTAAGGTTCAAATCTTTATGCCATACTCCAGTAAATAAATAAGATAAAAATACATTCCCTCCAACAGGATATCATTCCTCACCCTTTATTTTGGAGCCCCATCTTTCATTCAAAATTGCAATGTTTCTTGTTCAGGCAAATGGAGAGAATCAGCAGGAAGAGTGGAGACCTTTCCCTTTATATAACACATATTCTATAAAATTACCTCAAATATCATTAATATATGCTCATTCAACAATCCTTTCTTATTTTAATATCATTTGTCAAATTATTAATAACTATATTCCAAATTTCATTATGCCAAACCATTGAAAATCCTATTTAATTTTCCTGTTGTTTGCAATACTTAAACTTGTCAGTTAATAAATTTGAAATTAGTTCTTTTTTTGGCCATTTCCATTTATCATTATCGAAAATAGATAAAAGTGTTATTTGTCTTCCATTTGTAACCTTTCTTTGTTTTTTCATGGTTTCTTCCATCTTTTTTTCTTCTTATCAAAACCATTGCAGAGGGGGAAATAAAAATTGACATGGGAAGTTTTTAGATTATTAGCATGAAAAGCTGTCCTTATGGAAGTACTCGATGGCGGCCCTTATACTGTGGGATTGACATCGCTCCTGCCCATGTCTCAAATCACCTATGGAAGATTATCATATTGAAAACAAATGCTTTTGAGAGAAAGCAGAGAGAGGGAAGGAGGCTCTCTCAGCAATTAACTATTCTCACTGTAGCTTGTTTCTGATAATTGGACAGCTCTCATGAACTGGAGTAAGCACTAAAGGTCATTTGGAAATATCTTTTTTACATCTACAAGTATTGGTTTTTCAACATGTCTCAAAGAGAAGAAATTACATAATACTGAAGAAGCTAAATTGATCTGGGAGCCAGTGGACTAGAACTTCAGCACATCTCAGGAGATAGACTACCATGGGATATTACCTGCATCATACATAAATAAGATAATTTAGTAGAGCTTGAATGGCAGAAAGTAGGCTGGCTGTTTTGTTTTGTTCATTAGCGGATATTACAGCTACACAATCGCTTGGATGCAGTCTACAACTTAATTTCTCCATATCAGATGCATCAGATTATTGTGGATTCAAACTCATGATAGATTTGCAATATTTGCAGAAGTTCCAGATCAGATCCCACAAGAAGTGTTCAGTGTAATTAAATGGTAAAACCTTTCCTCACCTTTGCAAGGCAGGATGTGTTTGAGTGCATATGTTCAAAACCGGACAAACCTCAACTTCCCTCCCTGCAGAGAGAAAAGCAGTATATTAAAAATAAAATCCAAGTAAAGTATATTTCAGGTTCTAACATGCTTTTGTTCTAGAAACACAGCATAAGCTTTTATATATATATAAAAAGAGATTCAAAAAAAGGCACAACTTGCTCTCAGCATATATAGTAGCATAGCCCAGGGCATGAATGAGTGGGGAGTGATGAAAATATAAAAATATTATTATAGTTATTTTGATACAGTGGAACCTTATACAACAATTGCCCCATATAGCAACGAAATCACATAACAATTAGGGGTTTTTTTGGTGGTGGTGGTGGGGGGAATGGTGTCCCACATAACAATTTTCCCTATGGAAAAAAAATCATACAATTTTTCAATGGGAAAAACCACTTGCAAAAAAAATAAAAATATCATTGTACGATGCATCCCATAGGGAAAATCGCTATACGATACATGTATTGTATAGCAATTGTTTTGTACAACAACAAGCCCGTGGAATGGATTAGAATCATTGTATGAGGTACCACTGTATTTGTATTTACACTGCCTAGAGTGGGAAATTTCCCAAAGGGGCAGTATAAAAATGCAATCTTTACCTATAAGGAGGCCCGTTAACCATTGGTGTCCAGCACGCACGCCCATACCTGGCCCAACCATCCCGAACCGAGCCGCCTACACTTACCTTGAGACCCTGTGAGCATCGCCACAAGGGTCCAACTGCTGAGAGTGGGGCAACCACTCCACGAATCGGAACAAAAAAAAACCTATAGTTCCCATCATCCTCTGCACTGTGCAATCCCTCAGCCAATCAGGCTGAAAGGCGCGAGTGCGGAGAACGCTGGGAAGCCGATGCACGCGCTAAAAAATCCACCGTCGCACAGGCTAATATAGTGGGGAGAAGAGGGGGAGAGCCCATCTTCTCCCCACATGCCTGCGGCTGCCGCTTCACTCAGGGAGACAAAGGCCGAGAACGGCCTCTCGGCCTTTGCCTCCCGGAGTGAAGCCAATGCTTTCTGCGGGGGGCAGGGGCAAAGGCACCTGGGAAGCAAAGTCAGCAGAGCTCCATTCACTGCCTTTACTTCCTGAGAAAGTGTTTCGCTTTCAAGGGGGGGCAGGGGGTGAAGGCACTAGTGCCTTCACAACCCTCCCACCGAGGAAAGCAAACAACTTTCCCGGAGGTACTCACCCGGGCGCAGCACAGCCTCCTCAACTGCAGCCTTCTCTCTTTCTTTCTTTCTTTCTCTCTCTCTCTCTCACTCACACACACACCTACTGGGCTGCACATTTCAAACCTTCCCTCTGTGTGTGTGTGTGTGCGCGCACACACACACCAAAACCACCCCTAACCACCAACACACACAATAAACATGCCCTGCTTGCCAGGCAAAAAATGCTAGTAAATAAAGAAAAATAAATAAACACATACAGATAGTCCTACTATTTTGTATTATCAAGGCAGGGATGTCTCAGCTACTGTCAAATTCTGTCCATATTACAGGGGATATATGCATCAGGTACTCAAGTGTTTACATATTGCCTTTAAAGCTCAGTGTGAAGCAACCCCATTTTTGGGCCATGTGTCCCCCTTTGACACCCATCAGGCAACTCCAGGGGTGATGGCAATTGGCCCACAAGCAACTCCAGGCTTTTGGCTGATAAGGTTTATTTTCAAACAACAACATCGTCACTGTTGGAATATCTGGATATGTGGACTCCATTCTCAAACCATATGCTACCAATGTACCCAGCTATGTAAGAGATACAACAGACTTTCTAAGAAAACATCAACAAATGCATGACCTCCCAGATAACACTATCTTAGAAGCTGAGATTCTTGTCTCCACTCTTCCAGCTGCAGAAAGCTGCTTTTGAGTATCTACATTTAAGTTCTTGCTCCTTCCTAATTATCTTGTGGTTGCTCCCAGCTGCCTTTGTGATCCCTATGGATTAACTGGTTCAGCCAATAGGAAGGGGAATCTAGAGAGCTTGAGAGACCTTTAGCACCTTGGTTTAGGTCAGGGGTGTCCAAACTATGGCCGGTGGGCTAGATCCGGCTCACAGCATCAAATCATCCAGCCCACACCACCCACACCGTATTTACAACAGCCATGGATGCATTTTATGGCAGCATTTGCACGTGCATGGGCACATTTTACTTCCACTTCCAGCGGGAGGAACTACGTGACTGGCCTGCTCAACCACATGACTGGCCCATGGCTTGAAGTTTGGCCATCCCTGTTTTAGGTAATTGAATTTCAATATGTTTGTGCAGGCAGTGGAAGGGTGAATCCACACAGAGATCTTATGTATTTGTATTTTATTTTAGGGTTTTAGAGAGATGTGGAGCCAATTTTTCTGTTCCAGATGTTCTACTTTCGTTGATAAATAAATCTTGGACTTTGTTCTCATTTGGTTTCAGCAGACATTTGAATTCTTTAATTTTTCAATCAGCTCCCTCTCGGATGCCGGTGATGCCGGTGAAATAAACTCAAGGTATACAAATTGTAGCATCCAGTTTTGTTATATCACTATCTAGTTGTTATATAAGTACGGTATATGTATCTAAAAATATTACACAGTGTTCCCGATAGTAATTGTAGGCAGCTAGCTAGTTAGCACCAAGAGTGTTACACCTACTTTCTAACTCTTTGGCTGCAACTGGGCCTCTATGCTGTCCTGTTTAGTTTTCTGCATGAGCAAACCTTTCTAAGTACATCAGGAGCCAACTGGATACATTCATTGTACAGGTATACACTAGTCCTGGACTGCTAGTCCTTGGAAAGATAAACAGAACTACAACTCTATTCTTAAAGCAAGGATGAATTGTGACTGTAGGATGAGGGCACTCCCTGAAAATTTAGAGTGAAGCATCCCCATGTCCTCTGTCCAGAAGATACCACAGCTTCAGGCTGTAGATGTCAGTCAATGGCTTCTAAACTATGGAGCTAAGCCTTACATGTTGTATGTTACATCTTCATCTCTTAGAAAAACCAAGACAACAGAAGTGCTACATTCAAGGAATTTGGGGTTTCTAAGTCCTCACAGAAAGTGGTCATGATGTCTGGGAAGTGCTGGCATTTGCAGCACCAAAAATGTTAAACCATCCTCTTTTAGCCAGTCTAGCTAGGTTATCCTGCTATGTTCATAGAGTAAACCATACTGCCAGCGATTCAATGCTGATGGCCAGGAGGTGGCTAACTTACCTGACAACCTTGAGGAGCAACGGTGAAGTCCACAGTGAAAGGTGATGGTCCCCAAGTGGATTAAATCCCACTTGAATCCATCTTGATGGAGAGCAGCAGCTTCTAAATTACTAGCCTGGGGCTGAGAAGGACTTTATGTGCTAAAAGCTTCAGGACCAGAAAGTGACTCATGGACCTGATTCAGTGGTACAGGTGTCACACTGTGATGTGGAAGGCAAATGGAAGACCACTGCATTGTGTTATTCCTAGGCACACAGGTGTTGTGACTGTTCTAGAGAGCTCTGTGGCCTGTATATATGGCAAAGCAAAATCACAGTTAAGCAAGCAGCTTCTGCTTCAATGTGTGCTTTGATGTTCAGCTCCAGCTACAATGCTTGACTGGGTGCTTGTGGTACCTATTTAAAAAGGTAAAGGTTTCCCTTGCTCGAAAGCCAGTCATATATGACTCTAGGGTTCAGTGCTCATCTATTTATCTCCTTGCAATTTCTTGCATTTCTGATAGGTTGGCGTGAGCTGGGACAGAGACGGTAACTCACTCCGCTGTGCAGCACACAGGTCTCGAACTACTGACCTGCTGGTCAAGTTCAGTGTCTTAACCCCTAAGGCACCACAGTGCCCCATGGCATAAATGGCCAGGGCATCTTGCTTAGAGTCCACGCTACTTCGCCCGTCTCCGGCCTACAAAGGTCGAGGCACCTTTCCTGCCTTCACGTCTCCCTCATTTCACCCCCTCCTGATGGGGACTACGGCGGCTGAGTGGTTACGAAGCTCGCCTCGTGAGCTGGAAGGTTTGCAAGTTGGCAGTTCAAGACCTGAGTACTGCATGGCGGAATGAGCGCCTGTCTCTGTACCCTAAAAACTTCATTTTTCAATAAATCTTTGCCTCTCCTACCCCATCATTTTATTGTAATCTTCCTTTTGATTCGAAACTGATTAGCTAAGGTACTCATGGCATCACAGTTTTATGTCTTTATGTCCTTCTTAAAGTACCCTGCAGAATTAGCTTCAGCTGAGGAAAAAATTGTTATAATCAACTTGAGCAGCGGCTCAAGTGGCTAAGAAGCTGACTGGGAGGCGGAAGGTCAGCAGTTCGATTCCAGAGTACTGCAGGACGGAATGAGCTCCCGTCTTTGTCCCAGCACCTGCCAACCTAGCAGTTCGAAAGCAAGAAATTGCAAGTAGATAAAGAGGGACCACTTGGGTGGGAAGGTAACAGCGTTCCGCGCACTCCGGTGCCTAGTCATGCCTGCCACATGACCACGGACACGTCTGCAGCAGCAGACAGCGCTGGCTCTTCGGCTTTGAAACAGAGATGAGCACTACACCCTAGAGTCGGATACGACTGGCTTTCGAGCAAGGGAGACTTTTACCTTTACCTGGGTGGAGAAAAATATCTTGGGGACGTGAAAGAAGGAACCTCCTTTCGGGCGTCCCTTGAGCGAAGTTCCTCCAGCAAAAAAAAAGCCCTTTCAACCCAGAAAGGCCCTCTGTGTGTGCTTCTGGCACACTCGCCTCACACTTCCCGCCGGAGGGACCTCGAGGGGGCGGTGGTGGTGGGGCAGGGCAGGGGCTGAGCCAGGCCAGCCCCGCCCTTCAGCCGAGCCAGGGCACCGCAGCCCCGTCCGAAGGGAAGCCGTCGACAAAGGGCGCCCAGTGAAAGTTGCGCGCCCCTCGGGTCTCGAACTGGGGGAGGAGCGACGCCGACGCGTGCCCTGCCTCGCCCCTCCAGCGGGTGAGCCCCACCTCTCCCAGGCTGTGATTTATACGCCAGGTTCCCTCGCTCAACCCCTCCAGACGGCAGTGCTCGGACTCCAGTGCCCGTGCTAGCGACGGCTGATGGGAGATGTAGTTCCACCGGGGCCCTGGCTTAAGCCTCGGGGCGCTTCGGATCGTGCCACACGCCGTGTGAATGTGGAGGGAGAGAGAAGCCAGAGCGGCTCGTTGCCTGCTCTGCCGACGGCTACCAGACCAGAGACGTGCACCGAGGAGGACTTAAAGTTTGGCCAACCACCAAGCCGAGAAAGTGACTTCGTTGGGGCAGTCCAGGGGTTTGATCGCGACAGGACAGAAGAAGAAGCTATCGATTTTCCTTAGAGAGCCCAGGGAGGCATCCTTGAGCGCCACCCCACTCCCCGTGCCTCTGGTCCGTCCTGGGGGGCTTCGGTGCCCTTCCGTGCCTCTGGTTTGCCTAGGGTGGGTTTCAGCCTTGCTGAGACAGGGATGACAAGAAGAGCCCTTTCCCACCACTACCAACGCCTTCCAGTGTGCTTGCGCACGGGATCCAGAGCAGGCAGGTTGACAACTGATGGGGTGGGTGGGTGGGTGGGCGGGCAGGGAGGATATGTTTGTTTTGTTGTTGTGGCACTTTTAGACTTGGCATATCAGAGAGTAAACAAGACAAATAGACCAAAAAAAAAAACCCACGTTGTGGCACTTTAAAGACTACGTAACTGCTGCATTTTAATGTTAGCTTTCGTGGATTTCAGGGACTTGCGGTGGCTCGAGGGGTGGTCAAGACGTTGAACTTGACGACTGGACGGGCACGCCAGCAGCTTGAGAGCTGAGTTCTGCACACGACGGAATGAGCTCCCGTCTCTGCCCCAGCTCCTGCCAACCTAGCAATTCGAAAGCAAGGAATTGCAAGTAGATAAATAGGTTCCACTTCGGTGGGGAAGTTAACAGCGTTCCGCGCGCTCCGATGTCGAGGCATGCCCGCCACATGTCCACGGAAATGTCTCGGCGCTGGCTCTTTGGTTCTAAACAGAGCTGAGCACTGAACCCTAGAGTCGGATACGACTGGCGTTTGAGCAAGGGCGACCTTTATCTTCATGAATCTCTGATATGCTCGAAACACAGACTAACATGGCTACCATTTCAAAAATTTCATCTTAGACTTAGATCCTCCCATGCTATGCAGCATATCTGGCAACGTAGTCTTTGAAATTGCTTTTGAAAAGGACACCAGACATGAAGAGTTTAAGCAGGTATTGCTTTATAACGTCCCGTTCCTTCAAAGTGGTTGGGTCTTAAGCTCGGACAAATGGTTGGATTTAGTGATTAGGCTCCAGTTGCAACCGATGAACTGGTGGGCTTTCGAAAGCCATTTGGTTGATTCTGGCAATTTGGAACTTGGGTGTTTACTCTTCAGCTAGTAGATTTTGCAACACTGATTCACTTTCCTTGCCTGTGTTTATTGCACCCTACCCTTTTGCCGTAACTCCACTGTACATCCCATTTAAGAAAGGTGTCATTTAGTAATGGGTGAGTCCCCCACCCCACCCAAAAGCTGGAAGGATGATTATTATTTTCCAGACTGATAGCTAGAATTAAAACTTAATTTAATTTTCGCGCTTATATACCGGCCACTCAGGTACAACCCAACTCAGGGCGGTTTACATGGCGGACAATAAATGCATAATAATAATAATAATAATAATAATAATAATAATAATAATAATAATAATAATAATAATAATAATAATAATAATAATAATAATAATAATAATAATAATAATAATAATAATAATACAATACACACATGTAGAAAAAACATGTGTTGCATGCATTAAATATCTTTGAACTCATGCAATAAATAAGGGATTGGACTGTTTCAATCACCAAAATTGAACCCTTCCTCTTTTATTTTAAACTTTTGTCTCCCTTGATAGCGTTGTATTCCTTTCAGCTTTTTTCATCTACAAAAAAAGTTAGGAAGGACTCCTTGCAAACTTTCACATTCTAAGTGTTTTCGATGTGAAAGCTGATTTGGTTGAAATCAGCAAGATTTGCTTCAAAATGAATAGATTTATATTTGAGACTTTGAGGCGGCTGGATTTGCTAGCCATCGTTCCACTTCGCTCTCTGCAGCTGTACTGGAGAAAGAGGTTTGAGGATTTTGAGAAGCATAAAGCGCGTACATTCTACTTCAGTGGGTAAAAACTAGGATGTTTTTAGAATAGATGGAGGGAGATGGCAATGAACTTCTTAGCACATCCCCTTTTAGGTCTTTCCCTTTTTTAGCATTTGTTAACCAAATGCAATTGCTCCTCTGCTTGTCTTGTTGATTATATCAATTTCTTCCTCAGATGAAGCTAACTCAGCAAAGTACTTTAAGAAGGACATAAAGACATAAAACTGTGATGGTATGAGTACCTTAACTAATCAGTTTTGAATCAAAAAGGAAGATGACAATAAAATAATGACAAAGATTTATTGAAAAATGAAAAGTTTTTTCAGTTCAATGGATTGAACCCAATGGATAGATTCCAGTAGTCCCATTCATTCAGTGGATTTGCTATAATTGTGACTAATGACTGCCTTTAGTTCCTGTTTATTTCACTGCTTTAAACAGCAGGTTGTCCTTTTTGCTGGCTATGAAGTGAGTGTAGATTTCCCCCCCCCCCCAGTTCTAGCTTGTAATGCTTTATTTGATTTGAAATTATAAAATCCCCAAATCAAAATGTCACATTGCCAGTGGCACAGGAGACAAATGTAAAAGTTAAGGGGCTTGTAATGACAGCCCAACACTCATGCTCCAATAGGAGTACTGTACCTGAAGATAGAGAGCTGTATTGGTTCTAAGCAAGAAAACATTTCTAGCATTTTTTCGTCTCCGCCAGGGGCAGGTCCTTTGCAAAGCCAGCAGTTCTTCATTGCTCATTAAAGCCACCCTCAAATAATGTACTAGGTTGCAACAAAATATTCTTGATGAGGGGAAAAAACTAATTATCCCTCACCTACATTGAGGGCTGGAGCTAAGTTTACTGTGTAAGCAGAGTGCCAGATCCTATAAAAAAAATTTCTTTGTGCTTCAGCCTTTTGAGAAGTATCTCCGCCTATGACATTGAATTCTGTATCCATTCATTTTTTCAAAACTGTTCATCCGGCTAGCTAAATGGTACTAAAGCAAGTGATGGATTTGGTATGTATCTAAACTGTGGGCAGGCTTGGCATTCTTTGTGACAATCTTTGTTTGCTTGCCATGTACCTGTTTATAAGAAATCAAGATTACAGTCCTGAATAAGGAACTGAGTTAAGTATGTCCTGATAACGTCTTGATCTCCTCTTTGCATTTTTATTTAAAATTCCACATTTTCAGGGTAATGTAAGTGGTTTACTGCATTTCACAACAAGGGATGGCATACATCCTAGGTGAGCAGGGATTTGACTCTGAACTTGTCAGAGCAACAAACCAACACTTGGGCCATTATACAGGTGAAATTCAGAAAATCAGAATACCGTGCAAATGTTCATTCAGTGCAGTAATGCAACTTAGAAGGTAAAACAAATATATGAGATAGACTCATTGCATGCAAAGCGAGATAGTTCAAGCCTTACTTTCTTATAATATTGATGCTTATGGCTTACAGCTTATGAAAATCCCAAACCCCAATCTCATGTACCCCATAATCATTACATCATCTCATGTACGCTGTACGCCATGATCATCACAATTATAACTAATTAAGGCATGACATCTCTTGCTTTACATGTAGTGAGTCTATCTCATATATTTGTTTCACCTTTTAAGTGAAATGAATGAACATTTGCACGATATTCTAATTTTCCGAGTTTCACCTGTATCAGGCATGGTCCTGGGTTAAAGCTCCAAATGGGGCTGACTTCTCAGTAAGCAGAGTTAATGTTCAGCGTAGGTCCCTTCTGAAGAGGTCTCACAAGAACCATTTAGCCAAGTTTGTGCTGCTTTTATTCATTTGTACACAGCCACAATAGGTTTCTGATTATGGAGAATATCGGTTTGTAAGTGTGGGAAGATGGATCCACACCTATATTTCATCCATCATTTACCTTTTCCCTCACCAGTCAATAAATGTGGTCTACTTCAAGCACATTAGCCACTCATTACATCAAGCTCCAACCTTGCCAGTGTAAACCATGATGTAACCTTTACAGCTTAAGTAGCTGTTTATTATTATAAAAAATTCAAAGAATGCAGGAGGGAGGCGATACCTTTATTGGATCACTAAAAAACAATAATGTTGCACCCCCACAGGGTATGAAAACACCATGAAATCTTTGGCTGTTTGTCTAACATGCATTTCTATGAAGAGTGCAGGCACAATAATACCACGCCACGAACTTTCATTAATAACTTTATCCCTGCCTGACAAAGAAACCATGGTCTCAAAAGCTTGCACAAATTTTTTTTTTAGTGATCCGACAAAGGTATTGCCTCCCTCCTGCATTCTTTGCATTTTTAATGATTTGAACATGGATCACATGGCTAATTTCCTTTTTTATTGTTACAGTAGTTACATTTACATCCCATCTTTTCATCAGCTGTCTTTGCCTCTTGCCTTCCCCTCACAACAAACCTCTGAGATGGGTTGTGAAGAAGTGACTGATTCAAGATCATCTAATGGATTTTATGGGTCAATGGGGACTTGAACCTGGATTTCCTACATCTCAACTGAAATGATTTGCAAATCCTGCTGAAAACTTTTGCCATGGGCATCTGTATGACAGCTGTTCTTTTTCTTGGCTCTTACATACTCTATTGAAATGGGATGGGTGGGTGGGTGGGGATACAAAGAAATAGACTTGAAACCAAGATAGACTGTGTGATTGCGAGCAAAGTAACCTATAAGCATAAAGTCTGTGGCCAGGTTATCCTGCTATGGTAATAGACTAGCCCATACTTCCAGTAACTCAACACTGAGTGTAAGGCGGCGGTTAACTAACCTGACAACCCTGGGGACTAACAGCCTTGCATGCCATAATCCACAGGGAAGGATGATGGTCCCCAAGTGGGTTAAATCCCACATGAATGCATTTTCATGGAGGACAGCAACTTCATCAATACTGGTCCGGGGCTGAGAAGGAATTTGCATCCCAAAAGGGCTCAGGACCAGAAAGTGACTCTCAGAACTGAATCAGTGGTACGGGGATCATGCTGCATGTGGAAGGCAGATGATGGGCCACAGCACTATATTGTTCCCAGGATAATCTTCATGGCTGATTGCTATATTCGGATATGGCAGGAGGAGGAGGAGAATCCCACAGCGATCCTATATGTCTCACAGGGAACCTGTGATTTCTGTTTCTACAAGTTTGAATGGGAAAGGAATAGTGGTGCAGCAGACAGGTTGAAGATTTGATCAAGTATATATGGTGTGGAGAGGACATGTGTTAGATCCTAATGTATATTCATGTGTTTAAAACTTCTGCATAAAAGACTAAGCTGGTTGTCTTTTGTGTTTTTAGAGGCTGCTCCCCATATAGTTTCTGTGCCAATAAAAATAGGGTATTTTTGTTCACAACAGAGATGGGAAATGTGTGTCTGTCCATATGTTGCTGGATTGCATCTCACACGATCCCTCAACACTGACTGTGTTGGCCAGGAGTGGTATTTCCCTCTGTCCAGCTGGACATCTTGCTTTCTTCACAGGAGGGCTTCTTTTTCATGTCTAGGTTAGACTGTAAACTTCTAAAGCAAAACCACGTTGAGGTGGATTCATTCTGCAGTTCCGTTTGCTTGACATAGTGTGAGAAAGATTAGGCAGCACAACAAAGGTGGCCATTGCTGGGGATACGCCTGATTGTGGTTGAAAAATACCACAATCCTTGAGGAGGCTCTGTCTGTGTACCCCACAGGAGAGTTGATTCTATAATACAATATCATCTAGCAATATTGCCTTTGTAGGTCAGGAGTTTTCAACATTTTAACGCCGGGGGCTGGGTCATGCTCCCTCAGACAGCTTCCGGGGCCGGATGGCCATTTTGCTCTTCCTCCACTACATGACACTTCCTGGTGCTGTGGAGGCAGTGGGGACCCACATGAATTGGCGCCGTGGGCCGCATCCAGCCCATGGACCACAGGTAGAGAATCCCTGGTCTAGGTCAACATTACATGGGAGACATGCAAATCAGACTTTCTTTCCTTGCTTTTTAAAAATCAAAAGATGTTCTCAACTTCATGGATAGCTCAGTGAACTGGGTATGTGACTATGGAGCCAGACATTGAAAATCTGAGTCCCTGCGGTGTGTTCTGTGGTAGGGTTCCTCAAACTTTGCTCTCTAGGTGTTCTTGGACTTCAATTCCCAGAAGCCCAAGTCATCCCACCTGCTGATCAGGGCTTCTGAAAATTGAAGTCCAAGAACATCTGGAGAGCCAAGTTCGAGGAACCCTGTCCTAGGGGCAATAACCAGTCTGTGTAGCTCTCAGGAAGTTATATAATCCTAAAGTTTTTCTAGAAGAAAGGGAAATTTCTGAGTATTCCATGAGTGCCCAAACGTTTGGGCCGTGGGCCAGTCACATGGTTCAGCGGGCTGTTCACATGGTTCAGCGGGTTGGTTATGTGGTTCCTCCCTCCGGAAGCATAAGCATTTTGTGCCTTGCAATCTGTTTTGCAACAGGATGAGATAGATTTTTAGGCTGCCGTTTTCTTTGCTTAAACCAGGGGTGCCCAAACTATGGTCCATGGGCCGAATCCACTCCTGCTCTATACCTAGAAAACTCTGGAATGTATTGCCATAAATCTGAATCCATTTGATAGCATATAATTATTATTGCTATTATTATTTCAAACAGGAGTTCTTAAAGAAGATCTCATGGGGTGGGGGTGTTGTGGCACTTCAGTGTCTGTGAAATACACATCGTGTCCAGACTGACCCCCAAGAACTGACAAGTGTGCACTAAGCACTAGTCTAGACATGCTAGGTTATCCTGCATCATCCATTAATGATTAGAAGAGTTCTGGCAGCTTTAAATGGATTAGACACACCACCTCAGTCCATCCATTACTAAACGAATGGCAAAAATTCACTCAAATATGCCTCTGTTTATGTGAACAGAATGGTAAAATGTTTGATAAAAAGCCTGTGGGAATAGAATCTGGTCCTTCCTTTTCTGTCTGTGAAAGATCAGTATCCTCCAAATGTCCAAACCAAAAAGGCTTCTTCTTCATATACTTTTCCAAATACTGTACTGTATATTCCAGTGGCAAAGCAACACCCCCTGCTATTTTTAAATGTGCTTTTAAAGAAATAACAATTTCAAAGTCAGTGCATTAGAGAAACATCCCACCAGATCAAATATGGTTTCTGTTCTTTTAATGTTTATTGTAGGGTAGGGTTTGTACTCTTGGAATCTCAGTGCTTTGTTACATTGGCCTTTTGAAAAGGAAAGAGAACGGTTTCTACATGCTTGTTCTAGTTGGTCAGAGACACGACTGTCAGTCAGGCTAAGAAACTTTAAAAGAATTTGTGGTAGAGGCTAAAAGCAGAATTGTTCCTTTGGCTTTCTTCTGACACGCCACATCTAAAATTCCCTTTGCCAGGAGACATCACTTTGAAATCTTCAGTAATGAGAACACGATGTCATTGGTCATAAAGGCCAGTTTAACTCCCAGGTGCAGCATGAGTAAGATCCTTCAAACGTGACATTTCCCCACTGCAGGAAGAAAAATTCTGTTTACATAAAAGCGTGCACACTCTGTGTCATGTAACAAATACCCCAAAATAGGGAAAGTTCCTTACTTGAACTACATCTTTTAGAATATCCCAGCCAGGAGGAGCTTCGGTTTTGCTGTGATTCCAGTAAAGGTAAAGGTCACCCTGACCAGCGCTGTCTGCTTCTGCAGATGTTTCTATGGTCATGTGGCAAGCATGGCTAGATGCCAGAGTGCACAGAGAGCTGTTTACCTTCCCACCAAAGTGGTATCTATTGATCTATTATTGCTTGCTTTCGAACTGCTAGGTTGGCAGCAGCTGGGACAGAGATGGAAACTCACTCCATCGTGCAGTACTCGGCTATCGAACTGCTGACTTGCCAACCTTCAAGTTCAGTGTCTTAAACACTAAGCACCGTGGTCCATGACTTCATTACATGTGGTAAAATAGATGCATGCTCAATTGTTAACATAAGGTGACATAATAGTGTTATATATGTAAGGAGAAAAAAGGCCTTATTTTATGATGCAGTGAGTTGCACTCTGGTAGAGGTGTACAGGGACAAAATCTGGAGAAGGTTGTGAAAAATAAATCCTGCTGCTAAGGAAAGATGGGAGGAGGCAGCATTGCAAGGGAGACATGATGGGGCTTATCCTGAGAGAGTTGAGATAGAAAAGCAAATTTGAAATGCCAGTATGGAAAAGAAGGCCGCTGCTCAGATGAAAAGCAATGCGAAAGATGCCGCTAGTGATAGGACAGATCCATTCTACACTGCAGATCAGGGATTCTCAACCTGCAGCCCGCAGGCCAGATGCGGCCTGCGGCACCATTTCATGTACCCTCCTCCCCACTCGCCTCCACTACACCAGGAAGTGCAATGTGGTGGAAGAAGGGCAAAATGGCCATCCAGCCCCCAAAGCTGTCTGAGGGAGCGTGTATTGGCCCCTGGCTTTAAAAGGTTGAGAATTCCTGGTGTGGATTATATCCAGTATCTATTTTAAAAAAACCTGGAAAGACTGGTAGGATTGTTTGGTATATTTGCTGATGAAGAATTACTTAGGAGACATTAAGGCAAGGGGGTGGGGGAGAGAATATGACTTAATATTTAATTATTCAGGAAATCAGTCTGGATATAGTACAAGAATATAGATCCTTAATTTATGTCGCAGAACCTCTTTAGGTGGCTTCTAAAGGTCTCCTCTCCTGCCAACCTAGCAGTTCGAAAGCAAGAAATTCATTCATTCATTCATTCATTTATTGGATTTATATAACTGCCCTTTTCATCTAAGTGACCCAGGGTGGTTCACAACGTCAGTTAAAACCTATACCCAATGCTAATTAAAATTAAATACTATAAAACTATCTAAAAACATTTATAAAACCTCCCCAATCTCCTTAAAAAGAAGGACACCCAGGCAGGACTAAAAAAAGTACACCTGGGCAGCGCTAAATAAGCCAGTAGGGCTGAGTTGTAGTACCAGTTGTACCCCACACCTACTGGCATAGCCACGTTTTTAAGGCCTCCCTGAAGTGAAGCCACTCTGCCTGGAGGCACAATTCAAGTGGCAGGAGGTTCCATAGGGCCGGAGCAGATACTGAGAAGACTCTCCTCCTGGTCCCAGTGAGATGTGCTTCCCTGGCTCTAAATGGAGATGAGCACCATCACCCAGAGTCAGATATGACTGTCTTTCAAGCAAGAGTGACCTCTACTTTTACCTTTACCTAATAAAATACTTGGAAGTCAATAGATGTCTAATGTACTACCTGATGCTACATCACTGTATCACAAGTCAGCACCTTTCTTCTACAAATTCCCTTCCCCATTGACATTAATTTGATTGGGAAAATAAGTACAGCACACTTAACTTCTAGGAGTGGCATACAATTTTGGCCCTTCTAGCAGGAACCTCAGAGGAATGAGGAGGCTTTGAATCTGACAGATGCAATGCCATTTTTAATCTGGCCCCAGAATGCCATATTTTAGAATCTCCACTTGCAGCACACCATTCCACTGCGGATGGCACTTTCTACTCATGGAGCAGGAAATCCATAACATACTGTAACTCCCTGGATTATTCCCAGTATCTAGCTATGTGTGGGCAATCTAAGATCATGTAGCCTCTGCACGTGAGGAAAATGAGCAGTGGCGAGCATCCTAAGTCTTTAACTCTCCTTCTCTGTTCTCATCACCCATGTAGGGTAATTGTTTGCAGTTTAGAAGAGTTATGGAAGTTCTCCATGCTGTTGAAAATGCTGAGGAAATTGCAGACTCCCAATGTAATCATAGTAATGTCTGAACAAGTCCTATAATTCTTCTCATTCTGAATAAACTTTCCTTATGCAAGTTCTCAGTTTCATCCACTTTAACATATCTAATTTGTTGCTATTCTTCACAGGAGGAATTTAGTCCACATGCAGACGACATGGGGCTGATGGGAGGATCGAAAGCAACTGGGAACTGGACCAGTCCAACAAAGATTGACCTCTACTCCAGGCTGAATGTGCCAGGCCTTTCTAAACCATATAGTGACCTGCCCATTGACCCAAAAGGAGATCTGAAGGACAGCACCAATTTGGTGGAAGTGCAGATAGTCCTCATCTGTGCCTACTGTGTCATTATCTTACTTGGCTTAGTTGGCAACTCCTTGGTGATTCATGTGGTGATCAAATTCAAGAGCATGCGCACTGTGACAAACTTCTTCATTGCCAACCTGGCTGTGGCTGATTTACTGGTCAACACACTCTGTCTGCCTTTCACTTTAGTTTACACATTGCTGGGAGAATGGAAACTTGGCCCAGTACTTTGTCACCTTGTACCTTATGCCCAAGGCCTTGCAGTGCAGGTATCTATAGTGACTTTGACTGTGATTGCCCTGGACCGGCATCGCTGCATTGTCTATCATTTAGAAAGCAAGATCTCCAAGAGGATCAGCTTCCTTATAATCGGAGTGGCCTGGGCTGGCAGTGCTCTCTTAGCTAGTCCCCTGGCCATCTTCCGAGAGTATTTTTCCATTGAGCTAAATCATGACTTCACGATGGTGGCCTGTGCTGAGGCTTGGCCCAGGGAAGGGGCGATCAATTATGGCACCATTTATAGTGTCTCAATGCTCCTGATCCAATATGTCTTGCCTCTGGTGATCATCTCATATGCCTATATCTGCATCTGGTGTAAGCTGAAGCACCATGTCAGTCCCGGGGCAGGAAATGATCAATATCATCAGAGACGCCGGAAAACAACCAAGATGCTGGTATGTGTCGTGGTAGTATTTGCGGTCTGCTGGTTGCCATTTCACATCTTTCAGCTTGTCAGTGATATTGACAGCAAAGTATTGGATCTGCAGGAATACAAATTGATCTACACTCTTTTCCATGTTATTGCAATGTGCTCAACATTTGCCAATCCCCTTCTCTATGGGTGGATGAACAGCAACTACAGAACAGCTTTCCTGACAGCTTTCCGGTGTGAACAGCACCTGGATTCCATTCACCCTGAGGTGTCACCCGCACTCAAAGCCAAGAAGAACTTAGAAGTTAAAGAGAACAGTTGCAATGGGTTGACATTCTCACAGCCTACAAGTGTCTAAGGGCCAAATGAGATATGCGAATGGAGATGTCGAACTGCATCTTCAGATCTTTTATAAATCCCCAAAATGTGTAGGTAGATCCAAAGGTATCTGGACTGGGATTTGAGGTAAAGATGAAGAGGGAATATTTAATTGTTTCCCTGTGCCATTTTCCTTCTGTAGATTGTGTCTGGTAATGGCCCCATTAGGAAAACATGTGTTATGTACATAGCAGCTATGGAGATGAAAAAGGGAGTGAGTAAACAAGAAGAAAAGAGTAGATACTGCCTCTGCAGAGGTCCTGATCCAGATCCCATCCCTACTTAATTTATTTGCACAAGGAAGCATATTTTTGCACTTCTGTCACATGCATTATTTGGCATCCAGAAGATGTGAATCTCAAGATTGAAGAGCAAAGACAGCCATAATTTGACGCTCCTGTACTGTTGATGCAGATACAGGACACTGTTATGAACTGGAAGAAATTACAGAAGCTTTCCTATGTCATTTCTCATCAAATACAAATTCAATTCCAAAGAAATATGATGGATTAATCTGGTTTTTGTTTGCCTACAGAGACTTAAAAAGTTTACCAGTGTTGCTGTATTTTTTAAAAAATAAAGAGGACAGAAGGCATTGAAAATTGGAAGCCATGTGACACAGCTGAATTGTGGAGACCACATACTGTTGTCCTTTGGCCAAAGGTTCAAAGTATCTTCTGGTGGTGAAGATGAAGATTTCTGATGAAGCTCAGACTTGCTGTATCTTCTTATTGCTTGGGTTTGGAAAAGTGGGGGTGAGGATTTCTACAAGTCAGCATACAGAGTACCTGTAGTTTGGGTTGTTCCTATCTTTAATGTACAACAAGCCATTCAGTTTTCCAAATGAAGTGGGACCCAAGGTCAGAAAAATGTAAACAACTGATAAGCCATTATGCAATGAAAATCTGGAGGATAATATACTAAACAGGCTTTTGTTTGCACTATGTGTGAAGTATGCATAATTAGGATGGTGTCCAAACTGGTAATTACTGAACAATGTTAGTGGCAATTAAGAAACCAATATGCATCCTGTGATCCTGTTTGAATGTGATTTGTGGAAGGAGAATGGAAGGGAGGATTTTGCATAAATGTTTCAGAGCTTGGAATGCTACTGTTATAACCATTGAAAAGCATGACATGATGAAGCTATCCATAACTGAGAAGTGGCAAGATGATGCTTTATGATCCAGACCATCATCTTGTCTCTATTGAGTTATGATGCAGTTTCTGCCATTTGATAGGACAGAATCTTCTTTCTGGCTGAACCTTGTCTCCCTGCTCTGTCTTCACTGTCAAGATAAATTTGCCTTCTTCCTTGTCTTCTTCAGAATGATTTCTGTACCATTTACCACTGAAAGTATTTCTTCTGTTAATTTTTTTAAAGCAGAGACTAGGAATGGGTGAGAACTTGAGAGAAGATGGTTAATAAGAAATTTTCCAAAGTTCATACAAGATTTCTTAAAATTGAGATGTGGGACAAATCGAAGCAAACACATTTGTCCTGTCTTAGAACTCTATCTCTGATTCTCTGCATATTTAGCTAAGTTTGTGATGCTGAATTATATTTGCCACTTTTATTTTATAGGCCCCTCATCATTAATTTCTTATCACAGAATTGGATTCTTTCCAATTTGTGTTTTTTCATAAACATGACAGAACTTGTGATCCAAGCCATATGATAGTAGGAGAAAGCAGAGTTAAGATTTGTCCATTCCTAGCCAAATAAGTACATTTCTAGACATGTCTACTCAGAAGTAACCTTCTTTGAATGCAGTGGTACTTATTTCTATGTTAGTGGATGTTGGATTGCAGCCCAAAGCTGCATTTTTCACTATCCAGAAGCCTAGCTCTTTTACAATCCTGTTTTTGGGTTTCCTCGTTTGTTTTCAGAATAAGTTTGTATATAGTTTTTTGAAATGTGCACAATTTCAAGTATTTTAACATTGCAGATCACAGTTAGCAGTTCCAGCAAATGGAAAATTAATAATAAGGGACTGAGGAACAAAAGTAAAATGAAGTTAAAAAAAGTGACGGGTATACTGGCGTAGGCACCTTTCTCTCTCAAGATGAAGCACAGGCACTTTGGACACATACCTTGTAGCAGGGAAGTAGCAACATTTGAACATTCAGATTTTCTTCTCAGCCTGATCTGTACTGCAGTGTGTGGAAGCAAACCACTTGTATTCTCAGTAGTCTTGAATTGACTCAGATCTGAACATTCCTCTTAATGGGTTGCAGATTGCTTTGCTGGCATTGTTAACGTACAAGTTTGAAAATGCTGGTTTATTGCTTAATGACAAAACAACAGCATTTGATCCTGTGGAAATGCTGCTCAATGCTTACTCATCTAGCTCAATGGTTATGTGTTATTGAGGTTTGTACTTCCATGCTGCACACACTTTATTTTCACCCATCATTGCATTGTGGTAAGATAAAACATTGAAAAGAATGTAAACAAGATAACAAATGTGCTTCTTTGCCTTTGTCCACTAAGAAGTGATGTATGCATGCATGTTGTTAACAGCGACGTTCCTTGTGCTCAGGTATAAGTTGACTCCTGTAAAACGCACAACTATAAAAGGTAATGCACAGTTCTTCCATTTCCTTTGCTTGCTTTGTTTTGTTTCTTGGAATCATTGACGTTATTAAGGCTAAAGGCCACAGCCAGCATGTTACCCCCTATAGTCTTTGGGCTAAGTGCTATGTGGCAACATCAGAGCCACTTGTTTAAATTTGTTTCATTTCACATACCCAAATGAAAAGTGTGACAGCAATTCAAAGAATGTCATGGTGCTGAATTTTCCCCGACTGAAGGCTACCTTCTGATCTTGACTCTGTTGTGCTGCATTTAGATGTCAGTACTGGATCTTCTTCACCCTTGCAGAAGGGAAAGTGCTTGGTCCTAGGAAACCTAAGCAATGGAGCTTGGAAAGAAATCTGCCTCCCTTCCCCATAAGTGATTAACACATGCATTTAAGGAGAGACCAGGTTCTCTCTAATATCTGTCCCTTAAATATCCATTTACACAACCCTGGAAGTTCTGTGAAATCTAAAGCAGTGACTTGGATTTTGAGTATGAATGCAATCACACAATTGTTTTCGGTCCTTAAGAAAGAGAGGTACTGTAGTAGAGAGAGCCACAAGAGCAGAAATTGTTTATTTTGCACAAATAAGCTGTGGTGGGATTTGTTGAAATCTAATTCATGATGTACATCCCAAGCTCTGCCAACTATCTACAAAAATCTTAACAATCCAGAAACAACCATCTGAATTTTGGATTTTTTTGGTTTATGAATCCTGGCTTCTTATAGCTATGGCGTGTCATGTTGCGAAAACTTACAACTATGACTCCTGCCTAGCTGGTATCTCCAGTGGCCCGGCCTGAAACAGGAGCTGATAAAAGAGCCAAAATTAAAGCTAGAAATGGGGACAACAAGCCAGTTTATTTGCTTATATGTCATGTAATTTATGGCTTAAGAAACAAACTGGGAAAAGATCCAGGCAACCAGGTCCTGGCAGTTTTAGTGCATCTGGATAATTTACTGCAGAAGCTTTCAATTGTTGGACAAAAATCAGAGGGTGCAAGCTAAAAAAATTAATTTGGGGTCAAGCTGCTGTTAAGCAGTGACAAATGATTGAGACTGAGTTCCTAGATTCAGCGTACACTTTTGGATGGCTCTAGCATTTTTGAATATCAAGTGTTTTTTAGTAACATTTGTGAAAACTCAATTATCCTATTATTATTTGTGCTGGTACTATTCTCTCTCTTTCTGTGCTATCCGTGATATTTGTAAAGGGCATAGTAAAGGTAAAGGTAAAGGTTTCCCTTGCTCGAAAGCCAGTCGTATCCGACTCTAGGGTGCAGTGCTCATCTCTGTTTCTAAGCCGAAGAGCCAGCGCTGTCTGCTTCTGCAGACGTTTCCGTGGTCATGTGGCAGGCATGACTAGACACCGGAGCGCACGGAATGCTGTTACCTTCCCACCGAAGTGGTCCCTATTTGTCTACTTGCAATTTCTTGCTTTCGAACTGCTAGGTTGGCAGGAGCTGGGATGAAGACTGGAGCTCATTTCCGTCCTGCAGTACTCGGGAATCGAACTGCTGACCTTCCGCTTCCCAGTCAGCGTCTTAGCGACTTGAGCCACTGCAGTAAAGGGCATACAAAGTGACAAATGCCAGTACTTTTATTTCCTAATTTTTGAAACCATTGAGACTGGCAAAGAATGGTTTACTGCATGTTTTATGTATGGCATTACAGTATTAAATTTCCAGTTTTCTGTCATACTGAGCTTCTATAGCAAAGAGTTGCTTGTACTTAGGGGGAAATCTTATTCATCTGTTTAGTGCTTTGATAACTGTATAGTCCGATAACTTCTCACAATGATTGTAGAGGAACTGAACTGCTCTTGGTGATAGAATTGTTGTTCAGTCTCACAAATTAGTCCAACCCTTCGCAATCCACATGGACCACATCACGCCAGGCTTCTCTGTCACCCACCATCCTTCGGAGTTCGTTCAGATCCATGGTCAACAATACTGCCTGGCCATCTCATCCTCTGCTGCCCCTTCTCCTTTTTACCTTTGATCTTTCCCAGAATCAGACTTTCTCTGGTGAATCTTCTCTTTTCATTTGGTGGTCAGAGTATTTGAGCTTTAGTGACAAAATAAAATCCTTCAAATGGGAAAGGAAAACTGAAATTTCAGAATTAGGGCAGTAGAAGGACTATAGTTGATCATGTGCCTGAGGAAGCAATGTCTGTTGTGAAGTGTGATGCAAGTGTTTAGAACATACATTTGTTACATTTTAAACTTTTGTACATTTATTTTCAAAGCACAGGGTTACATTCAAACAAATTTTGTTCTTGCTTTATGTACAAAATTGATTTGAAACAATTTAAATGCAAGGATACTCAACAAAAGGTGGTAAGATTGAGCTTGTAGACTTGCTCCATTCTCCATATACTAATGTTATTTTTATATGTTTTTATTCACTTTTCATAGCAGCTGCATGAGTACACTATGTATGTAGTACCTCAGAATTCCATGCAACAGGTCGCATAACGATATGAACCTTATTCATGAATTTCATACTCATAGGTATCAAACATAGCTGCTCACTAAGTTGGACCCTGTGCCTTTGATGGCATCATCAATGCCAAACCTTATCCCCAGATGACTTTGTGTTGGCTTCAGTCTAAAAGGAAAGTGCACATACATACTCATATAGATCCTCTTCAAATTGTCGCACAGTACCCACCACATGAGGCATGGCTAACAACACACTAACATCTAGGAACAGTGGCTAATCAGTGCATCCTAGCTGTATGTCAAAAATATATCCCTGCATAGAAATACAGGGTATGAGCTTGGCTGTCCCATTGAGAGCATCTGGATTAATATGATGGGGGTGGGGGTGGGGGGGAGGCAGGAGACAAAAGGAATGTGGTATTTGAAATCTACTACTGACAGTCTAATCAAAGAGAAGATGCAGATGAAACCTTTGAAGGGGCAGTTGAGGCTTATGTCAAGCCCTCAATAAAAGCCGCTCTGTGTAATGAACCTACAGTAGAGCCCATGGAGTTATTGTTTGAGGGCACTACTAATACCAGCTCCTTTAGTGTCTTGCACAATTTAGTGTCTTGCACGGAAGACAAAGAAGGAGCCGCAGTGGGGGCTAAAACACAGGTTTATTTCATGATGGTCAGGATGAACGTGTGGTAATGGCGGAGGTACAGCTCATTTTATACTGCAGTAATACATTTGAATATTGTTGCACAGTAGCTCATTGGCTGCTACCGGCGTGACGTCATTCCGAGTCACGCCCATCTTCTCCAGGTGATCCTAGCGCGGGAAAGGTTCCCGCAGCTGCCGGTGATTGGGTATTTGTGAACCATGTGAGCTGAACGCTCGCAGCTGCCCTCTATGGGCAGCTTACTCGCGTTCCTTAAACAGCTGGGTTACATTGTAATCATTGTCAGGTTACATTCATACATTCTTAAAGTAATACTGTTACATACACAACACTCCTCCCCCCTAGGATGGGACGTAGTCCCTCAACCATTGTGGCTTCCTGCACGTGTGCTTGGGGCGTGCGGCTGCTTGGTTTAGCTCAGGGGAACTAGGGGCTCCAAATCCCGCAGAGTCTCGTCCTGCACTGGAAAGGGGGGACTCATTAGTCGTTCGGCGGGGACTCTGCGACAACCTTGCATCAGGGGAAGGGAACGGAACGTACAACTGAGATGTAAAGCCCTGCCTGTTGCCTGTGGCGCCTGGGGACCCCCCCAGCACGAACCTCGGAACCGACGAGGAGACCCTTGTTGTCTCCCCCCGGTCCCTTGCGCCTGCAACCGGCATACTTGCCCCACTCCCTGCTGCCTGACCCGGAGTTCTAGGGGATGGGGAGCGTGAACTTCCCCCGGCTGCCTGGCTCGGGGGGCTTGGTGATATGGTATACTCTAAAACAAAAGGGCTGGGGGGACTGGAGGTACCAGGGGCTGAACTGAAACCCCTCTTCTCACTCAGACGGGTGGGGGACCACTCCGCGACACCCCCCTGGTACGGCAACATAAAGTCAAACTCATTACACTCTTTCAAAGTATTGTCCTCCTCGGCTGAGAATCCAGGGTATGCATTTGTACCCGAGGACGCCCCCGTGTCTCCCCCTTGGGTTACGTGGGTGGGGGAGGACCCTAACGCTGATTCCCTTTCACTAGTGACTCGCCTTCTGAGTTGGTCCGCGTGCCTTCTCCAGAGTAGGCCTGTGCTAGTCTCGACCCTATAGGATACTAGCCCCGTTTGTTCAATGATCGTCCCTGGAACCCACGTTGGTCCTGAAGCCGCATAGTTTCTGCAGTGAACCAGGTCCCCTACCGAAAAGCTTTTGGAACTCTCTACCACTATATTTCTCCCTTCATCCTCCACCCTAGTCGGATCCAACCGATCAAAAAGGGTTACCGGCTGCCTCCTCATGAGGAGCTCCGCCGGCGAAGGTCCTGAAGCTAGAGGAGTTGCCCTATAACATTTGAGGAACTGACACA
This sequence comes from Bradypodion pumilum, assembly GCA_035047305.1. NCBI lineage: Eukaryota > Metazoa > Chordata > Lepidosauria > Squamata > Chamaeleonidae > Bradypodion > Bradypodion pumilum. Next base: position 206,685,834 of record JAWDJD010000005.1, on the reverse strand, counting down.
GTTGGAGGTTCAACTCACCGGGACCCATGCGCTGCAGTGCGTCCTTCGTAGTGCGCACTTGGTGCTCTACCTGACCGTTTGTGGCGGGGTGAAATGGGGCAGCGGTAATATGGCGGATGGCATTTCTTTCGATAAACGCCTTGAATTCCGCAGAAGTGAAGGTACTAGCGTTATCGCTAACAAGGATGTCCGGCAGGCCGAAGCAACTGAACACCCTGCGCAAGTGTTTAATGGTTGCGGCAGATGAGGTGCTAGTCATGGGGATCACTTCCAGCCATTTGGAATATGAGTCGACTATCAGCAGAAACATGGACCCGCGGAAGGGGCCAGCGAAGTCGACGTGTATTCGGGACCATGGCCTGCGGGCCGTGTCCCATTCCCTATGGGGTAGCCGGGACTCCTCGGGCTGAGAGCTCTGGCAGCTCTCACACGTGCCCACTAAGTGTTCTATTTCAGCGTCTATCTGGGGCCACCAGAAGTAACTCCTGGCCAGTGCCTTGGAGCGCACTATTCCTGGGTGGCTGGTATGCAGTAGCCTCAGCACCTTTGCCCGCAACTTTTCAGGGATAACTACCCACTGGCCCCAGAACAAGCAGCCCCTGGGCGATAGACCAGCTCATACTGGTAGGCGTTAAGGAAAATCGCCCAACGTAGCATTCGGGGGGACAGGATTTGTGGGGTGGGCTTGCCTGTGGTAAAGATTCCCAGAAAGGGCTTGTGATCAGTCACAACCGTAAACTCGCAGCCGTATAGGAAATCGTGGAACTTCTTTGTTCCCGCGATGATGGCCAGGGCCTCACTATCCGTTTGCGCATAGTTGCGCTCTGCCTTTGAAAGGGACCTGGAGTAGTATGCAACCGGGGCTTCCCGCCCGCTCTCTAATACGTGGCACAGCACCGCCCCCACCCCCACTGGGGATGCATCACAGACTAAAACCACTGGCCTCCTCGGATCAAAATGAGTCAGTACAGCACCCGAGGATAAAAGCGCCTTGAGCTCCTTGAACGCTTTCTCTTGCCTGCCCCCCACCGCCAAACCGCCTCTTTCTTTAGTAGCGCATGCAGTGGCTCCGCAATGGATGCCTTCCTCGGCAAGAAGGAGTGGTAAAAATTGAGGAGCCCTAGGAATGACTGCAGCTCCGGTTTCGCGGTGGGGCACGGGGCGTTTTGCACAGCCGCAACCTTGGACTCAGAAGGCTTGATGCCCTCCGGGGTTACCTTGAACCCGAGAAACTCAACCTCCCTCGCAAAAAATACACATTTGTCCCTTCTTAGTCGAAGTCCCGCTTTCTCGAAATATGGAAGCACGCCAGGAAGCCCCTTTAACAGGCGTTCTACAAGGTACTGGAAGATCCCGGGGGCCGAATTCACGCCGAACTGTAGGCGCGTTATCTTAAATGCCCCCTTGTGCGTAACGATGGTTTGTGCGGCGGCAGCAGCTGGGGTTACTGTGAGCTGCTGATACACCTGCGCCAGGTCTAGCTTGGCGAAACACCTCCCCCCATGCAACGTGGCCAGTAAGTGGCTAACCACTGGCACCGGATATGCATTTGGCCGAATGGCCTTGTTAATTGTACATTTGTAGTCAGCGCAAATCCTGACCTCCCCGTTTGATTTTAAGGCTGTAACAATTGGAGTCTCCCACTCCGCTGAATCAACTGGAACCAAAATCCCCTGCCCCACCAATTTGTCCAGTTCCGCCTCAATCTTGTCCTTGAGGGCGAAAGGCACTCTTCTTGGCTTGAGACGTATGGGCCGGATTTCTGGGTCCAACTCAAAAGAAACTGGGGGCCCCTTGTAAGTCCCGAGCCCCTTCTTGAAAACGTCCGGGTGCGCATCGCACACGTCCCACATTGGGTCAGTCTCTATGGCGTTAATGCCAGACAGTTCAATCCCCAGGGGGGCAAACCACTAGGTTCCCAAAAGACAACATCTTCCCCCCTTGAGAACCACTAAAGGCAGTTTCTCTGTGTAATTTTTGAACTTCACTGTGAAGTTCCCCACCCCCAACACTGGGATCCCATAGCCCTGCACGTCCCGTAAGTGTGACTTCATGGCCCGCAGCTTGGGCCGCGCATTTGGGGGATTGCGCATGAACCCCTTTTGGGACAGGATGGAGTAGGACGACCCCGAGTCTATTTCCATCCTCACTGGAACCCCTTGTAACAGTACCTCTACAAAGAAGCGCCGGTGCTCCAGGCCCACGCGGTTCACGCCTTCCGCGCCATCGTTAGCGGAGACCTTTCCGATGCCGGCCGCCTTCCGCTGGTGTGCTCGAGGGTGTTTCGATGCACCCTTGTCCTCAGTTCGCCCGCGCCTGCAGACTCTGGTGATGTGGCCCTTCCGACCGCAGTTGTGGCACTCGGCCTTCCGGAATGGGCATCTCGTCCGGTCGTGAGATGCCCCACAGCCGTCGCAACGGCGGCCTTGTTGCTCGCTAGTCTGGTGCTTCTCCCCATGTTTCTTTACCCTCTGGACGTCGTCGTCCTCGCTGGAGCAGGAGCCCGTCATCGTGGACGACTCCTCGGAGGCCGCTGGCGTGCCTGCGGGCGGCCGAGGTGTCCGCCAGGCCGTCTTCGCCGACGTCCGCCAGGCCGCTTGCATGGGTGACTTGGCCCTCTCGGGTGCGGCCCCTCGGGACTTGAACACTCTGACCCCGCTCCTGGCCGCCTCGGCTGCTTGGGCTTCCCGCAGTACCTCGTTGAACATGAGGCGATGGTCGCGGGTCATCAACTTCCTCTGGACCTCCTCGTCCCTCAGGCAACACAGCATGCGGTCTCGGAGGGCCGTGTCCAGATCCTCCCATTGGCAGTTGACTGCCGCGAGCCTGAGGGCTGCCGCGTAGACAGACACGGAATCCCCCGGGCGCTGGTCCTGCCTGTGGAATGCGACCATGGCCGGGAAAATCGAGACGGGAGGCTGGAAGTGCTCACCCAGTAGCGCCAGGATGCGGTCGATGGGCACCACGTCTACCTTCCGGAGAGCCACCAGGTTCATCAGGATACGCAGCGTGGCCGGCCCCACCTGGGCAAGGAAGTGCAAGCACATCTTTGCGTCGTCGTCGATGCCTGCAGCATCCATCGCGTGCCGAAACTGGCACTCGTACAGCTCCCATTGTTCTGGATTGCTGATATCAAATTGATGAGGCTTGACCTTGGGATACGCCATGGATCCCACCCTTGTCGCCAATTTAGTGTCTTGCACGGAAGACAAAGAAGGAGCCGCAGTGGGGGCTAAAACACAGGTTTATTTCATGATGGTCAGGATGAACATGTGGTAATGGTGGACGTACAGCTCATTTTATACTGCAGTAATACATTTGAATATTGTTGCACGGTAGCTCATTGGCTGCTACCAGCGTGACGTCATTCCGAGTCATGCCCATCTTCTCCAGGTGATCCTAGCGTGGGAAAGATTCCCGCAGCTGCCGGTGATTGGGGAATGTGAACCATGTGAGCTGAACGCTCGCAGCTGCCCTCTATGGGCAGCTTACTCGCGTTCCTTAAACAGCTGGGTTACATTGTAATCATTGTCAGGTTACATTCATACATTCTTAAAGTAATACTGTTACATACACAACAGCTCCCCAAAAGAGGCTGGGGGTAGCTCATATTATCTAACAATATGATTATGCGAAAGAATACACACACACACCACTGATCTTGGGACTGATAGCTCCATTTCCTTAATAAATCAAGATGGTAAGATATTCATGGTGGTAATAATGAAAAAGACTGAATAATTTTATTACTAAATGTGTTAAAGAAGATCAAGATGGATTAATACAAAGAAGACATCTGACCTGATAATAATGCTGTTCTCACACCCATCAGAGGTTTTTTCTCCCCTTTCCAGAGATTACGTAAGCAGGAGACCTCCCTGAAAGGGAGCATCTAAAGCAATACATGTGTTATTAATGCCAGAAAGTACAAGGCATGCATAATTAATGCAGTCATGTCTCTAAATCACTGTCTTCAGTCTGAAACACGTGAAAGGGTTCCTGAGGAGAAAGCTGCTTCTTTTAGGCTGTAGTAACCAAATTATACATGAATAAGCTGACTGCTCTACTTGGTGGTAAATATCCTATTACTGATGGTTGGTGATTTTTCACTCTTCTAGCAGCTTCACAACAGGAATGACTATGGGCCTCAGGAATTGGCTTGCTTTTATTGACTTTTACACAATTGCCAGAATAGGGAAAAATTTTAGCCAAACAGCCTGCTTCTTAATTTGAACCCCAGAATTATGAGTATATTCAAGACATGTTCGAAGACATCTTGCAACCTCAAACGTCTCTTGTGGTTGACTTAGTTTCATTTGTGTGATCCTCTATTTTCCTAAGTGATAAACAACTGGCAGTGTGGTACTGATCACATTCTTTGTCAATCAGTTATTTCCCCTGCTCTTGAAAACTTTGTGTTCTACCCTCCTGTTCTCATAACATTATATCTGGGGTGCCCAAACTATGGCCTGTGGGCCAGATCCACCCCCGATGCTAATTCATCTGACCATGCCACCCTTGTTGCTCCCAGAAGCAGACATAAAATGTGCTGTATGGGTGCATTTTACTTCCGCTCCCGGGAGTGATGAGAGCAGTGCAGGATTTATTTATTTATTGGATTTGTATGCCACCAACTCAGCTCCACAATTCAGGGCAGCTAACAACAATCACAATATATCTTAGTAATTACAATATTACAATACAACAGATGCAGTAGAATCATCATATCATATTATATCATCTGCACAAATCACAGTATCAGAAAATAATAATAATAATAATAATAATAATAATAATAATAATAATAATAATAATAATAATAATAATAATAATAATAATAATAATAATAATAATAATAATAATAATAATTATTATTATTATTATTATTATTATTATTATTATTATTATTATTATTATTATTATTATTATAATTTGTACCCCGCCCCTCTCAGCACATGGCCGACTCTGGGCGGCATTACAACATAATCAAATACACAATATACAGTCAAAATATAAACAAAACCAACAGTAAGTACAATACAGGTAATACAAATAAATTACACTAGAATTCTCTACAAAATGGCAATTTCTACAATGTTAACAATACAACATTATCGCGTTTAATACAGACCCAAACATAAACACGATCCCTCAACTACTAATGTCCCCAAAACATAACCCCATAGCTCATAGGTCCCTAACAAAGCCAAAGAAGTGGACGATCCGGTCCCAAACAAATAGTAAAGATACAATGTAAACCCAGAAACACAAATAAAATTACAGGTACAATAGAAATTTCCACAAAGTGGCAATTCTCAGTTACAAAATACAATAATACAAAAACACAATATAGGCAATATAAAGTGTGACTGCACTACAGCCACACTAACAACATCAACTGTCACACACACTCAATCCAACCCCGCCAGCAGATAAAAATACAAAAATGAAAGTTCTAGTGCCTCACACAGCCTTTTTAAAGTCCTGGCCGGAGGCGAGTGATGAAAGGTGGGCCCGAGGTGCAGCGGTGGCGACGTTCGGCATCTTCACTGCGGGCCCCGCCTGCCAAAAACTGCTGAGGTGGCAGCGGCAGCAGCAGGATCTCTGGTGCCTCCAGCGCCTTTTAAACTCCCCACCCAATGGCCAAGGGGAGGGGCGCTGGGCGCAGCTGTTTCTCCTCCCGGAGCCGGTGGCAAGGGCTCTGGGAATGGCTCAGGCAGCAGTCCCAGTTTGGCGGCAGCAGCAGGATCTCTGGTGCCTCCAGCGCCTTTTAAACTCCCCGCCTGATGGCCAAGGGGAGGGGCGCTGGGCGCAGCTGTTTCTCCTCCCGGAGCCGGTGGCAAGGGCTCTGGGAGTGGCTCAGGCAGCCTTACAAAAGAGAAAAACGGTCATTTGAGAAGTACCATGACAAAAACAAAAGTCACCACACGAATGCACCAACCAAAAACAGCGGTGGAAGGGCCGAGGAGGGTGCATCGTCGTCTTTAGCTTCCTGTGTCCACGGGGGCTCTTTATGGATGAATTAGCATTGGGGCATAGTTTGAGCACCCCTGGTTTAAGCGGAGAAAATGGCAGCAAAACAGATTGCAAGGCATATTTTACTTCTGCTTTTGGAGGGACGAACCATGTGATCAGCTTGCTGAACCATGTGACTGAACCATGTGACCAGCCCAGGGCCCAAAAATTCTGGCCACCCCTGCATTAGACATTTAGCTGTTCTGCATATAATAAAATCATAGTTTGGGGATATGTTGGGTAATTTAGTACAGTACTTTGATCAATGTAAAAGTTTCATAGCTATGGCATCCCCAAATGATAGCTATCTTCTGCCCAAAGTCTTCTAGAAAAGACTAAGAACCCACCTTTTCTTTTTTTAAACAACCAATTCAATTGCTTAGCTGGTTTTATTGTTTAACAAAATCTCCAAATGTTCCACTTAAATTTGCCCACAGCTTTGAAGCAACTAATTAGAAGGAGCGGTTGAATGAAGTCAGAAACTTTCTATAGTCAGACAGGAATGGACAATTTTTTTGGATCAGATACTTCAGAAAGTCCTACATGCATGCATATTTTTGGAAGCTTAGCATAGTTCACAAATGGTACCCATTCTAGCTCATTTGATTTAGTGAGTAGAAATTGGCAATTTCACAAAACATTATAAATGCATTACTTTTCATATACTGAATAAGAAGAACAATGGGAAAGTTGATGTGGTGCCCCATGGTAGGCAATTCTGCTGGTCAAGCTACTAAGCAAACATTTGTCTACTGTATCTCATGAAAATGAAAATAAAAGGATATTTCATAAGCACAAAGACTTTGGTTCAGAACAAAGGAATGTGTTACTGATTAGAATTTTTGGTGTCTCTGGTTTTGTATTCCATATAGTACATTGGCAACTGGTCTCCAAAGTTGTTAGTCCTGCTTAAAGACTGAACCTGGACGCACTTGAATTCAAAACATTTGCTCTTCCACCAAGGTATGGCGGTAGATAAATAGAGAGACAGAGGTAATAATAGATCCATATGCATCTGTCCATCTTTATATCTGTCTAACTTACTAGCATAATTTAGGGAAAGTGGCATATGTGAAAAGAGGAGAAGGACAAAAAGGACGAGGCATACCCAGAGGAAGGTGGAGAGAACATCAAAGATATATTACAATGAATACCAAATAATGGCAGCAGGGGTTACTAGAAGTGCCAGAACAAGAACCTTGAATTTCCCTTGACACCCGAAGAAGAAGATGTTCCTTAGAAGTTAAAATGATTAAAGTGAGGATAACGTACTTTGGACACAACCTGAGATGACAAGACAGTAATGTTGGAAAAAGTGGAAGCCGATAGCAGAACAGGAGGATTTAACATGAGGTGGGTTGAGCAATAAAGAAAACCATAGCCAGGGCAGAAGTGGGTTTGTTAATGATAGGATCTTTTGGTCATCTTGAAGTTGGAGGAAAATTGATGGCAAATCAAATGGGGAGAAAAGGCCAGATGCTCTCAGCAAAGGAATGAAAATGGAGCAAATGGGTGGGTTTTTTTTTTTTTAGATGTTAACAGGTTTCTGGGAGATAAAACTGAAGGTCTCCTAAAGCACATCAATTAACTGAGTGGATACATAATGAGAGTTCAGGATTTTGTGCAGGTGGCACATTATGCTAAAGTAAGAAATAGTGGCACATGAACACACTTTCTTAAGCAGTGTATGTTTCCAGTATACTGTATTTGGTTTGGTATTTCCAAGCTGGATGCAGAATTCAATAAGGCTGTCTCTTGCCGCACTCATATAGTACATAAAATGCATTATTTAGTATTTGTGCTTCCTCAAGTGGCGAAAAGTTCAAGGCAGCCATCACAGGATCAAATTTACATTGCTCTCCCCTAGTAAATAGTTTATAAAGTACATAAATGCCCAAGCTCAGAAAGAGACATAAATCAATAGGCAGTGTATGCTCTTTATAAGTCCAGGACAGCATATTGCCAGCCAAACCCAACTTTCTATATCGCACTTCCCTGTTGCATGTCTCTGAGTCCGTCCCTCTGTCGCACACACATGCACATGTATAATTTACTACAATATTGCTTTTAGTCTTTCTCCGGCATTCTGACAAGCTCTTATCTTTGGGTCTCACTTGTAGACATGGGAAATATTTCTTCTGATTAACCAATGTCCCTCTTGTAACAGAATTTCCTCTGATAGATGGGATTTGCAGATTAAGCCCATTTACACATTCCAGCGACAATAATAAAAGAAGACATACTAAATGCAAGATAGATGAGAGAGGAAAATTACATGCTAACAGACACTTTTCACAATTGGAGGGAGCACCTCTTCCAGACATATGCTAAAGAGACCATCTAATTTCCCCTTTCCATACTCATCACATAGCAACATTGTGCCTGCATTGGCAAGACCATACTCGTAGCTAATCTACTGGGAGATCTACTATACATGGCTTAAGGGGCATAGTGCATGTATTACATCTCCTGTATTCCTGACCCTATCAAAATCAGTCCCAATCACCTTATTTTATAGGCTGGAATATTTGTATCAATCAATTGTCCCAAAAATGAATATAATAACTCTGTTAGGGTTGCAAACATGTAAAATGTTCCATGCTGTGCCCCAAGAGCTTCTTGCAGCCTAACGGCAATTTGTTTCCTTCCAACCCAAAGGAGGCCACTTGAAAATTCAACAGCTAGTAGAAAAGTGACTGCAGAAACCTTTCCCTTTCATGCAGGATGCCACAATGGTATATGTTGCATTCACACATTTTAATATGATTTTCACTTGGTAGCTGAAAATTAGTTCCTTTAAAATTTCAGAAGAATCTATGAGATGCTATTCTGACCCACTGGTTCTTTTAATCTGCATCTTTTCGTAGAATTTTTTATCTTCCCCAGGCAAATTCCTCCCATTTTGAGGAAATTTATTATTTAGTTTGTAAGTATGAATTGTTTGAGTCATCATTCTTCAATGTTTAGTAAATGTAAAGGCAACCCTTGCTCGAAAGCCAGTCATATCCGACTCTAGGATTTAGTGCTCATCTCTGTTTCTAGCCAAAGAGCCAGTGCTGTCTTTATTTGTAGACATTTCCATGGACATGTGGCAGGCATGATTAGATACGGGAGTGCATGGAATGATGTTTACCATCCCACCAAAGTGGTTCCTATTTATCTACTTGCTGACAAAAATGAGGAAATTTTTAGCTAGAAGGTGTTAGGGGATGTAAGTCTTCGCCTCACACCCTAACTGGTTGCAACGCATATTGTGTCTGTGATGCCTTGAAGACCCTACTGCAGGGGCACACAGGTGCCAGGGCCTTTTCCTGATGTGCTCCATGGGCCAGTGTATTTAGGTCAGAGCAGGATTGCAGACTTCCAGCTACAATGCTCAACTTGCCTGAGATACAATGCTCAACCGCCTCTGCTGACAGTCTGGATGAAGATTCCTGCGTCTTCCAGAACCTGCTACGAAGACTGAATCTTTGCACTGATCCTGATAATGGCTTTTGCCTGATATGCCATCTGTGCTTGCTGGACAAAGAAGGACTACTTGGGGTAAGCCTCCACCAGGAGGACAGAAGCTGTAGAACTCTTTGGCTTTGTCTGTAATTACAGCTTGCATTTACCTGACTGGACTGCTACTGAACTGTATGGACTTGTATATAGCACAAATGAACTGACTCAGTGAGGTCAACTGAGCAGCCCAAGAGAATATATCTGTTTTGTGTTACAGTTGTTGCACTGTATACACTTGCACCTTTTTACTTCCTGAGTAAACCTACTTTGAGTTTTCTTCTGCACCAAGATCTGTCGGCCTGTTTTTCTCACAAGGGACCACCTTGCCAGATGCGAACCTCTTGCTGCCCACTGTATACCACTCTGCTAACCGTTTACATCAACAGAAGGCACAAAAAGCAATAGCAGATCCCCAGGTAGGTGTGACTAAGGAGGATGTGCTGCACCTGGAAGGGGGGGGCAGAGCAGGGGCAGAATGGTGTAGGTAGGGAGAAGAGAAGGAAGAGGAGGGGGTCAACACATCACCATCATCTCACACTGGGTTGGTGGATTGGGCAGAGACCTGCAAGGAGCCCCCTTCTCCTCTCTTCTGCACCTTCAGTGAGAAGTGGCCCCTGATACTTACAGGGCTCATGGACTACTGTGTGGGGCTATTGCCCCATAGTAGAGGATGTGGTGTGGAGAGTACCCATCATTGCCCATCTAAGTCCCCATCAAGGGCCCCATAATGGGAACCCAGGATCCCGACTGAGTTATGATCCAGCAGAACCACAGCCCCCCAGAACTAGTGCTGGTATAGGAAGAGGCTCTACTAGCAGCTGTGGCATCTGATCAGGGTGTAGGAAGAGCTTCTGTGACTTGGAGACCTGGAATTCATGGATCCTGTGGCTAAAGAAACCTATTCAACCATCCTGACCTTGGGCAGGGATAGCAGAGGTCACACTCAACAATAATCCTCTAACATGTGACTACTACATCCTCATGATAGATAATGTTGGAGAGAAAACAGAAATTCTACATTTAATGTGGACATCAGAAATTTATGGACCTTAGTTTTCTTCTATAAAAACCTCTATAACGATGCCCTATACTAAACAAGAAATATTATCTTATGTTCAGTTTTATCAGCATAGTTGCAATAAAATAAAATAAAAATATTTCCCCATGAGTCATAAGGATTTCAAAGAGGAAGTTTTTAACAAGCTCTTTTTCTTCTGTTTTATTACTAACTTTACTATTCTCAAGCAGACACAGCTATGAAGGGAGCAGATCCTCATTGGGTAAACAACCCATAGGCTGTCATCACAATTATTATCTGATATCAATTCGTCATCCAGTATCTCATTAAGAAAGGAAAAATGACCTGCACTCTTTTAATTGACAAAGCTTAGGCAGCCAGATAAGGATTTAATAAGCTATGGCTTGCTTCTGTGACTATTACTTATTAGGCTACTCAATGTCCATTTGGGTCCTTTCATTGAATTCTCCACCTTATTAATATAAAAAGTGTGTGGGCTGAAGGCTGTATCACAACAGAGGGCAGGATGAATAGATAAAAAAGTCATTAGGCATTTGAATTGTTGGGGGGCAGAGGGGGGGATCAATAAGAAGATAAGAACCGGCTTGTTGGATGAGACAATAAAACAAATTGGCAGGGCTTGGAAGTTGTTTAAAATGAGTTATTTATATTTAGTCCTTTTTGCAGTAACTATGGCATAATGAGTTACCTGGAACATTTGCAATTGTAAATTAATGGGGTTAACATGTGATATAACTTAAACTGTGTATATTAGAATGTTCTTAGGGGCCGCAGCGGATCACCAGTTAAGATGCTAAGCTTTGAAGACAGAAAGCTCAGTAGATGGGCAGTTTGAGACCTGAGTGATGCATGACGGAGGGAGCTTCCATCTTCTGCCCCAGCTCCTGCCAAGCTAGCATTTCGAAAGCAAGACGTTACAAGTAGATAAACAGGTACCACTTTGGTGAGAAAGGTAACAGCATTCCGTGTGCTTCGGTGTCTAGTCATGCCATCCACATGACCACAGAAACATCTGCAGACATGGAAGGCGCAGTGCTCCTTGGCTGTAAATAGAGATGAGTACTGACCCCTTGAGTAGGATACGACTGGCTTTTGAGCAATGAAGAGCTTTACCTATTAGTGTTTTATACCACAGGCCAATAAGTTCATAGCATTCTTCTGTTGTTGTTGTTTTGGGGAGGATAATTAAAATAACTGATTTAGTAAAAATTTAGACTTAAATGGCAACTACCATCATTGCAGAGATTGGGATTGTAATTACTTTTTCAAATATTTCCAGGCTCAACATATGTCACTTGGTATACTAAAACTCAGATTGGGTATTTACATGTAGGCAAGAGGATTTTTTTTTTGGAGAGAGAGGCTTTTGTGAGAGAGTTGAATCCTGGCACTACTTTTGCGTATGTATGTTTTGTGGGTGTACTTTTGTCTGTTAGTCTTTCTTTTCTTCATTGGTTCAAATAACCACACACTTTGAACTAAAGTGAAAGGATGCAAAAAAAAATAATTAAGAAACAGAAGGGTCTCTCGTGGGGACAAAAAATAATGGATTGTAGATGTGGGACTCTGGGTTGTTTCACATTTCCCGATGCATTATATGATGAAAGGAAAATGCAAATCAAATCAACCTGCCCCAAATCTGCAAAAATATCCCTCCTCCCAACCCAACATACAGTGCATTTTCTGATGCATTTTCTGCTTATTTGGTTATGTTTCCCCTTTCCTGACTTTGTTCCAGGAAATCATCCAAGTGTAATGTTACATCAAGATAATCTCCTAGTTTAGTGGTTGTCCCCTTGGTCCATTAGATCAGGGGTGCCCAAACTACAGCCCATGGACCAGATCTGGCCCCTGGTGCCAATTCATCCAGCCCATACTGTGGGTTGCTCGCATTAATTGGATATTAAACCTCTCCCGAGAGGTGCGCCTGGTGTCCACAGACCCGCATGGGAGTCCCCAAATTAGTTTGGGCCGTGGTCTGATGGAGAGGAAATTGGGAGATAAGCGGGCAGGTTAGGCATAAACCATGGCTCAGGCTGAGGGCAAATAGAGTTAGGCAAGCAGACGGGCAAACAAGGGACAAAGTTAGGTGCCCAGGGTCAATCCACATAGGCTCCAAGATTAGGGCATGAACAATGGGTTTCGCCAGCCCAAGGCAATTAAGTACGGGTTGTCCATTAACCTCAGAGTAGTTTCCAGAGCCACTGTTGTAGTCACACCACCGGAAAATACCATGCACACAAGCCTTATGATGGCGCGATTATCTTACATATGCGTCTTCGCCCCTAGGCAGGGAATAAATACTTGCTCCCGACTCCGGTCTGGGCTGGACTTCGCCACACGGCAGCCTCCCCGCCTCTCATTGTAACACAACACCACCATTGCTCATTGAAATGTTACTTCCACTTTCAATAGTGACGAGGGTGGCACAGGCCAGATGAATTTGTGTTGGGGCCAGATCCATACCTGTCAAGTTTTGGATTTGGAAATAAGGGAAATTTCCCAGCAAATAAGGGATACTTGACAGCTATGCTTATCCTGTGCTGCCCTCTAATGGCGGCAATAGGGCATTGCAGACTAATTAATAAGGGATGACAGCGGGAAAGAGGGTAAAATAAGGGGTTTTCCCAGCCAATAAGGGATACTTGACAGCTATGGCCAGATCTGGCCTGTGGGCCATAGTTTGGGCACCCCTGCTTTAAGCAGAGAAAATGGCAGCTTAAAATCTATCTCATTCTGTTGCAAAACAGATTGCAAGGCATGTTTTACTTCCACCCAGTAGGAGGAACCACATAACCGGCCCGCTGAACCACATGACCGGCCCTCAGCCGAAAAGGTTTGGGCACCCCTGCGCTAAATATTTTATCTCTGGGGCAAAACTCCAGTTGCCTTGCCCTACATCTAGCCCTCTATGGAATAGCAGCTGTACAAGCGGTTGCTATTCTTTGTAGGTTGTCTGTGGCATGTCTGGTCTTGCATTGGTTGCAAAACCAGTAGCATGACAGGTTTTACGAGCAATTTTGTGATGGACAGTGTCCAAAGGAGGAAGACCTGTATAGCTACTGTTCTGTATACATTTTTAACAATAGGATTCTGGCCAACTAAAGTTTTGAAAGCCTTTGTTTCTGAGACAACCACATGACCAGCCCATGGCCTGAAAGGTTTGGCCACCCCTGCTTTAGATGTTCCAATTTTAGAATCCCTTACTCATGTTCCTCCTGGAGAACACTAACTTTGCAAAATGTTTCTGGGAGTTCAAGTCCAAAATCCCAGGGGGAGAAATAGCAGTGGCTGAGAACAATTAAGTGGCCTATATTTCTTGGCACCAAAGACCAAGTACTGTATTATGATCTCATGCTGATCTCATATGCAAGACAATAATCCCCCCCCCAGCATGTGATTTTCTCTCTTTGGTTACTTTGCAAAAGGAAAATGAAGGTGAAGTCCTGGAAATCTGCCAATCTTGAAATGCATGTAACTAGAAGATTAGTGCCTAGCATGCAGTGGTTCATGGGGTCGCAAAATGTCAGACTTGACTATGCGACTGAACAACAAAAAGGCATTTGTACCAAAAGAAACTCATATGGAAAAAAAATACTATACATGAAAAGAACCTTCCTTAATATCATGTGACTCTAAACCATGGATTCACAACATCCGGCCGGCAGGCCAGATGCAACCCACGGCAACATTTCATGTGGGTCCCCCCAACACCTCCATTACACCAGGAAGTACCATGTGATGGAGGAAGGGCAAAATGTCTATTCAGCCCCTGAAGCTGTCTGAGGGAGCATGACCCGGCCCCTCAAGAGTTGAGAACTCCTGCTCTAAGCCAAAAATGAGTTTATATCAAGATAATGAGAACAGTTCTTTTATGCACAATTTGTGTGATTTGGAATTGTCCATGAACTGCAATGTTCAGCCAATAATTTGCCCTAACCAACCCTATTTCATTTAAGTCTGATCCTAATTAAAATTGCAGCAGGCTTGCTTTTAAAACAATGGTCCTAATTAATGTAATTTAAACCATTTTAATTCTTCATCAAACTGCAACTGTTCAGACATTGGGCACCACATCACAGTTGTCATATAAAAACCAGAGAATTCATACAGATTGCCCATTGTTAGGGATGGGGGTAGGGCTCAGGATGGATGATCGCTTATCATACAAATGTTGAGCATGAGATATTTTTCTTTATTTCTCTTTGTTTCTATAAACAAAGCAAAAATGCCCACATATATTAAATAAGATGACCTTATCTGAAGCTATCTGTTATCCAGCACTACTTCATACAAATTTTCCATCTGACAGCTTCCATTATCGCCATGTTTACAGCCCATGTAAGGTGTCCATCTGCTTGTTCCCGTATAGGAATATGGGAACACTGAGCTATAGGAGCATGTTGTACTTCATGTTTATTATTGCTTCTGAGTTGATTTGCACAGCATTGCACTCTGACATTTTTTTCTGCTCTGAGATGCAAAAAATTGTTCTTCGAGACATTTTTTGTTTGTTTGCATCTGTCAATGATGAGGATTTTATAGCAAGTTTTATTTGGTACTTGACATCAGTGGTGAGGAGAACAGTCTGAACATAGTTACAGCCTCGCCAGTTCTTTCACACACGTCTGTTCTGACCTATCCTTCTGTTTCAGCAGTAGGAAAGTGTAGGCAGACAGATCTTATCCAGGGGTCTCATAAACCTGACAAGAGGGTCATGGTTAGAAGGACTCTTTAGATATGTAAACCAAAATAGATTAAAGCCTGGTCTGACCAGCATAGAACTTCCATAAGGCTTCCTTCCATTTTTCTGGCTCTATCCCATCTTTCATTTAATGAATACAGGGTAGTATAAATAGTTCTCCCACCTTAAGGTAAAGGTTTCCCTTGCTCGAAAGCCAGTCGTATCCGACTCTAGGGTGCAGTGCTCATCTCTGTTTCTAAGCCGAAGAGCCAGCGTTGTCTGCTTCTGCAGACATTTCCGTGGTCATGTGGCAGGCATGACTAGACACCGGAGCGCACAGAACGCTGTTACCTTCCCACCGAAGTGGTCCCTATTTATCTACTTGCAATTTCTTGCTTTCGAACTGCTAGTTTGGCAGGAGCTGGGACAAAGACGGGAGCTCATTTCCGTCCTGCAGTACTCGGGAATCGAACTGCTGACCTTCCGCTTCCCAGTCAGCATCTTAGCAACTTGAGCAACTATTAAGGTGAGAGGACTATTAAGATGGGAGAACTAATAAAGGATGGGGTGACTCCTAATCACTCCTGCTTGGCGCAATTCCTCCAGTTTTTACAAATAAAGTCCACAATCGAATTGCAAGCGCGGCGCCAAAATGGCCGCCGCGCCCTTTGCGGGCCCCCCCCCCACAGGACAGAGAATCCGGGTAGTTAGGGGCGTGGCCAGCTCCCTTATAAAAGGGGTGGCCACGAGGCAGCCGCGCTGCCATTTTGCCTCAGCGACGGAGCGGAGAAGTTTTTTCCCTGCGCCTCCGTCGCTCGTTGGTATTGCCGGGAAGCCTTTTGGGTCGATTTTGCTTAGCTAGCTTCCCTTTTTTGCTCGAGATGCCTTCCAAAAAGAAGGCTGCTGCGAATTCAGCTCGGACTGTTGGGAGGCGCAACCCAGGTCGGAGGACCGTGGTGCCGCCTCCTCAACAGCCACCTTTGCCATCCCCGGCCGGGGCTAGTGGCTTGGGGTCTATCGCACCTTGGCCCGTTCAGAGTGCGGGCGCGGAGGGCGCTCCGGCCCGCGGCCCGCGAGCGGTGGACACCGCTCCTCCTTCCGCCCAACCCGTTGGGCCGACTACTTTTGGGCCGCAGCCTCTCCCGGGGCCCTCTAGCCTTGGGGGGTGGCCCGGTGCCCCGCCGTGGCAGGTTTCCTCACCAGCCCTACCGGGCTTCGGCCCTGGCCAATGGCCATATATGGGCCATGGGGTGCAGGGAACTGTCCCCATGCAAGGGTCAGGTGGGCCGGCCGGCTCTTTACCCATGGTTACTGTAGACACCTTACTGGCCCGTATTGCGGCCTTAGAGGAGTCTTTGGCCCGGGACAGTCAGGCAGGCGCCCCTTTCGGGGTACCTTTGGAGGCGCTATCGGCAGCAGGACAACGGCCGGCGGGGAGGGTTGAGCTGCTGCAGGCGGGTGGCGCGGCTCCGACCACTGCCTCGCAGCTCCCCAGCCAGCAACCTGGCGCGGGTCAAGCCCCGGTGATGAGCTCTACATCGGTCGTGAGCTCCAACGCCCCCAGTGGGCCGGAACCCCCGTTGGGGGCGGCCCGCGGGGGTGCAGCATGTGAGTATATGGTGCAAACGAGTACATCCACACACATTCCCAATATGGGGGGGACCTTTCAGTGGCCTTGGCCTCGCGCGGGTGGTGCAGGGGCTACGCCGCTGGCGACCCACCCGGCGACAACTACTGCCACCATGCCCGCTGGGGTGGGCATTGGTTCTTACACTGCTGGGAACGTACTTGGGGTGGCAGGGTTAACTCAGGCCCCTTTGGGTAGGCCAGCTATCCCCTTTTCGGCTTTGCCGACGGCAGGGTATTCCCTGCCATTGGGTGATCACTTGGCTCAGGCTACCAGAGAAAAGATATGGCGAGGGGAGTACGTGGATATCTTCTCACTCCTGAACAGAGAGCCCACTAAGGAAGAAAGGGAGGGTCAGGATGAGAAGGACAAGGAGCAGGCACGCCGCCGTAAGCCGCCGCGTACCTGGGCTAACTGGCTCCCCGCTTATTTGATATACATGGCGGTGTATTTGAGGGCGCGGCCGGATCTAGCTATTCCCATGGTCCAATATTTGGACAACATATACAGGGCGATGGTAGATTTCCCGGGCCCCTCATGGCTAGCATATGATGAGGAATTCCGTATGAGGATTCCCCTGCACCCCGAGATGAGATGGGATGAGCCGTGCCAGAGACTGTGGCTCTTGTATATGACACCCACACGTCCTGCCCCGGGGGATAGATATCATTGTGGACATGCGGTCCAGCGAGCAGCTCCAGCGCAGGTTACCCGCCAAATGGCGGGGCAGGGGGTTCCAGCCCGCCTGCTGTGCTGGACTTTCTCGTCCAATGGTTCCTGCAGTCGGAAGAACTGCAGGTATAAGCACGAGTGTCCCACATGTTCTGGTCCCCATGCAGCCTCTGCTTGTCCCAAGCCTGTGGGGGTGCGAGGCAGAGGGAGGGGTGGACAGTGGGCTGGCAAGCCTGCCACGGATGGAACTAGTTCTCCGAAAGGCCCCCTCCCCGATTAAGGTGGACATGCTGGAGCGCTGGCTCGCATCGTACCCAAGGGGAGAGGACAGGGAGTACCTCATCCAAGGTTTTAAGCAGGGATTTCGTATCCCTTTTATGGGTGATAGATCTCCTCAGGATGCTCCCAACCTTTTATCCCTCAGAGGAAGGGAGGAGGTAGCCGAGGCCAGCATTAAAAAGGAGTTAGACGCGGGCAGGGTCGCCGGACCTTTTCCCGCACCCCCTTTTCCCAACCTTAAGGTTTCACCATTGGGTTTGGTTCCTAAAAAGTCCCTAGGTGAGTTTCGCCTTATTCATCATTTGTCCTACCCAGCCGGCCGATCGGTCAGCGATGCGATACCTGATCACCTTTGTTCGGTCAGGTATACATCGTTCGACCATGCGCTGCGCATGGTGCGCTCGTGTGGCCCGGGTGCCTTGCTGGCCAAGTGCGACATTAAGTCAGCTTTTCGCCTCTTGCCGGTGCACCCGGGCGACTTTGAATTGCTGGGTTTTAAGTTTAGAGGGGAGTATTATTTTGATAAGGCCATGCCTTTTGGCTGCTCCATATCATGCTCGGCTTTCGAGCGTTTTAGTACCTTCCTAGAGTGGGCTTTCGTCCGCAGGTCAGGGTCCCGGTCTGTAGCCCATTACCTGGATGACTTTTTATTCGGGGGTGAACGGGGCTGGGACACGTGTCCACGTCTCCTCAATACATTTCAGACGCTAATGCAGGAACTGGGTGTCCCTTTAGCGCCCGAAAAGACCGAGGGCCCGTCGACCAAACTAGTATTCCTGGGGGTTGAGATTGATACAGTAGTACAGGCTTCTAGGTTACCGGGTGATAAGGTGTCCAGGATAGTGACCCTTATCTCGGAATTGCTGGCTAAGCGTAAGGCATCCCTGAGGGGACTGCAGGTGCTACATGGGCACCTCAATTTTGCCTGCAGGGTGGTCGCACCGGGCAGGGCTTTCGCCCGGCGCTTATGCGACGCCATGGCAGGGTTATCCAGGCCCCACCACAGAGTCAGGCTTACCCGGGGTATCAGGGCAGACATGTTTGTCTGGTTGCAATTCCTGAGGGAGTTTAATGGGGTCTCATTTTGGAGGTCTGACCTCCTGGCATCCCCCAATTTCCAGATCCAGTCTGATGCCTCAGGATCCCTGGGTTATGGGATGCACTTCAATGGGAAGTGGGCCTATGGTGGGTGGCCACTGGCATGGGCAGGCACAGGTCGCCTGCGGGAGCTCACATACCTGGAATTTTTTCCCATTCTGGGGGCTTTGATGCTATGGGGCGAACAGTGGGCTAATTCGGTGGTGCATTTCTGGTGCGACAATGCTGTCGTGGTGCACATTGTCAATGCACAGACTTCTAAATCGCCCAGGGTCATGGATCTAGTGCGCCATTTTGTGCTGCGCTGCCTGCGCCTCAACGTCTTGTTCAGGGCCAGGCATGTCCCAGGGGTTAATAACGATATTGCTGACGCTTTGTCCCGCCTGCAGATCTCCCGGTTCCGCGCCTTGGCCCCGGATGCGGAGGAATTTCCCTCGCCACTCCCGGACGAGATGTGGACTATTGGCAAGGAGAGGTGAACCGGGCGATTGGCCTGTCACTAGCGCCACGCACGCGTAAGGCGTATCAACAAGCATTCAATTTGTATAGGGCTTTTGCTACTCGATTTCAATGGCCAGAGACCTGGCTCATCCCGGTGGACCATGTTCTGCGGTTCATGGTTCACCTGCATGCACAGGGCCTTGCACCTCGCACCATAGCATCCAAGCTCTCGGCGTTGGCTTTTATGGCCAAAGTAGGGGGTCATGTGGATACCACCTCTGACTTCCGTGTGAGACACGTTTTGGAGGGGTGGGTGCGCGAGCGCGGGCGTTGCCCGGATGACCGGCACCCTATTTCCCCAGGGGTTCTTACCCAGTTGGCCCGGGGCTGGCCAGGCCTCTGTTCTGATCATTATGAGGCAGCCCAATTGCATGCAGCCACTACGGTGGCGTTTTTTGGAGCGCTCCGCATCAGCGAACTCGTGATGCTGTCTAAGGCGGATGCAAGTGGTAGGGCACTGGAACGCGGAGATGTACATGTTGCCAAAGACTGGGCCCAGTTGAGGATTCGCTCCTCTAAAACAGATCAGCATGGCGTAGGCAGTGGAGTAAGA
The DNA here is from genome assembly GCA_035047305.1 of Bradypodion pumilum. Lineage (NCBI taxonomy): Eukaryota > Metazoa > Chordata > Lepidosauria > Squamata > Chamaeleonidae > Bradypodion > Bradypodion pumilum. The sequence goes on along the minus strand of JAWDJD010000005.1, from coordinate 206,665,862 downwards.
CTGCTACGGTGTTCTTTGGCAGACATCTGTCCGGTTGGTGCCCTACAGGAATACCTGGCACTGCGTGGCATGCACCACGGCCCGTTTTTCTGTCACCAAGATGGGTCTCCCCTTACTAAATTTCAGTTTTGGAAGGTGACTGCCAGAGCCCTTACCAGGGTGGGACTACCGGGTGCCCGTTCTGGCACACATTCGTTCCGTATTGGCGCAGCCTCTACAGCGGCTGCTTTTGGGTACTCTGGGGCTGACATACGTAGCATGGGGAGGTGGGGCTCACAATGTTTTCAGTTTTATGTGCGCCCACTCCCGCCATGAGTACCAATCCAGTCACCTTACCTTCCTTTTTCTCAATTTCTTATAGACCCTGGGTGTCGTTTTACACCGGTGACAGTATGGCTGGTGGGCCACAGCTATGTGCTCAGGGCAGCGCGTTACGCTGCGGCGACAGAGTGGACCCCGACTGGGACTGGGTGACCACGCCAGTCTCGCATGGCACGGTAAGCCTGGGATGTTATGGCGGGAGCTGCGGCCTTTCCTTTTTTCTGGCCTGGGGGCTGACCCGCCTGACATTCTAATCATCCACCTGGGGGGCAATGATTTGGGCCGGGTCACCGGCTTATCGCTCAAGCATGCGATTTGCGAGGACCTCGCCTACTTGCATTATGTCTGGCCTGCCACAGCCCTGGTTTGGTCGGACATTGTTCCGCGCCACTCTTACAGAGGGGGCGTTAACCTCCTGGCCCTTGACCGAGCTGGGCGCGCGGTCAATAAGGCAGTGGCGCGGTTTCTCACCACCAGGGCTTGGGGACGGGTTAGTCATCACCCCGATATTAGTCTGCAAAATTGTGACTTGTATACAGGGGATGGGGTCCATCTGTCGCGTGGAGGTATGGACCTCCTGTTGGGTGACTGGCGAGCAGGCCTGTTGACCGAGCTGACGGTCTGGGGGGGGGGTCAGGTCTTCTGTGAAGCCCCTCCGTGTGGCGGGTAGCACTGGTAAGGTAAACAGTATGACCCACAAGTATCCGGCAGGTTCGCAATTGACTGGACAACACTAGACAGGAATAAAGTAGTTAAACGTTGTCCGGTCAACGACGAATCAGGCGATGGGGTGATGATGATTGCTAACCAGCATGCATCACCCCTGTGATTTCACGGATACGCGTCAGAGGGTGGGGTCATGAGTTAGTTATTGACTACGGTCAACAATTTGTTTGTTGTTAACAAACAAATTGATACAATTTGATACATTGTAACCAATTGCCGTTGGCAATTTTGGGGTGGTACCTTACCAGTGTTACTTCGGCCTGCTTGCCTTAGGAATTATGATTGGTCGTTTTACCAATACAAATTTATAATTCGGACTAGGGCATTGAATCAATAAATGTGGCCCTTTGCTGTTATCCACTTTCAATGTTGTCTGTGTCCGTTATTGGGGGGGTGCGCCTGCAATGCAAGCGCGGCGCCAAAATGGCCGCCGCGCCCTTTGCGGGCCCCCCCCCACAGGACAGAGAATCCGGGTAGTTAGGGGCGTGGCCAGCTCCCTTATAAAAGGGGTGGCCACGAGGCAGCCGCGCTGCCATTTTGCCTCAGCGACGGAGCGGAGAAGTTTTTCCCCTCCACCCCCTCCCTAGTTAACAGTGTGATTATGGTCGCTTCGGGGCCGGGTGGGAATTTTTGGTTGGGACCCACATTGGCTTCGGGTCCTGGCTTTTTTGCCCATCCCACACTGTTGCTATGGTTTGATATAGGGGTCTTTCTTCGTTCCTACTGTTGACTTTGGTCACATGGGCGGGTAGCACTGGTAAGGTAAACAGTATGACCCACAAGTATCCGGCAGGTTCGCAATTGACTGGACAACACTAGACAGGAATAAAGTAGTTAAACGTTGTCCGGTCAACGACGAATCAGGCGATGGGGTGATGATGATTGCTAACCAGCATGCATCACCCCTGTGATTTCACGGATACGCGTCAGAGGGTGGGGTCATGAGTTAGTTATTGACTACGGTCAACAATTTGTTTGTTGTTAACAAACAAATTGATACAATTTGATACATTGTAACCAATTGCCGTTGGCAATTTTGGGGTGGTACCTTACCAGTGTTACTTCGGCCTGCTTGCCTTAGGAATTATGATTGGTCGTTTTACCAATACAAATTTATAATTCGGACTAGGGCATTGAATCAATAAATGTGGCCCTTTGCTGTTATCCACTTTCAATGTTGTCTGTGTCCGTTATTGGGGGGGTGCGCCTGCAATGAACATTGTGTCTGCCTATGTCATCTGTAACTCAGATGTGAATAGCCACTAATTAATATGTCCCAAACTGAATTCCTTACTAGCTCATAAACTGCATGATGTGGCAGGACTAGGATTAGTTAGCAATACAGGTCCATGAAAATTCAGTTACAGCTATTTAGGGCAGGTGTGTGTTCTGTTCAGTATCAGAGGCCCTGTGTCTCTGTGGATGTGGTGGCTGGGGAATGTGAGATGGAAGGGGTAATGAAGACGAGACGAATGAAGTAGTTAAATTCAGCTCTTTATTAGTGGGGTTTGAACACAGTTTGAATGGGACAAAACTCGGACTTATATACACTATAAACAGTAACAGTAACAACAATAACAAAAGCCCATTGGCTAACAGAGTGTGCACATTTTTTGATCCACTTATTTGCATAAGAATAGATACATGAGAAAAGATACATTCCACTCCTATAAACAGTAACAGAGACTGTAGGAAAAGGGATTGTGGGAGCCAGTGCTAAAACTTTAATGAAAGTTCATGTGAGCAAGTTATGTGAGCCCATGGGATTTGTCTTGAGGGTCCCTGGCCCCTCAGGCCCCCTGGGTAGCTGGCAGAGTGCACAAGACTTTATAGTAGACTAGCAGAGGTTGCCCGGCGTTGCTGGGCTGTTTTAAATTGTGTTGGAATGTTAAATTGTGTTAATAATGTTTTTTAAAAATTGCTTAGTCTGTAATTTTAATTTTTACAATGTTTATTTATGTAAAAATTTTTTTGGCTTGGCTGTTTTAAACTGTGATCTGCTTTTTTTTAGGATTAATAAAAGAACAAAGTATGATATAATTTTTTCAAATTGTTTTATATAACTGAATAATGTTTTAGTTTTTGGAATTTTTTAAAATAGTTGTACCGTAGATAATAATTTAAATAATGTGAAAGTAAATGTTTTTTACATTCAATGTTTTTAAAATGTGTTTAGATGTTTTGGGTTTTAATTTGAGTTAAAACTCAGCACAGGATTCTTTCTCTTCGGGAGGCAAAGACACCTTTGGCTCCTGGGGAGAAGAAATCTCCAGCAGGGAAGGGGTTTGCTTCTTTCTGGGTTTGCTTGGAAAGGAGTTTCCTTTCCAGGCAGCCCAGAGAGAAGCGATTCTTTCTCTTTGGGAGGCAAAGACACCTTTGGCTCCTGGGGAGAAGAAATCCCCAGCAGGGAGAGGGTTTGCTTCTTTCTGGGTTTGCTTGGAAAGGAGCTTCCTTTCCAGGCAGCCCACAGAGAAGCGAGGGCGAGACGTAGAAGGCAACACCAGGAGGGAAACCTTTAAACACCCAGTCGGAGCCAGGAGATAAGCGTGGTCGGTGGGGGTTAGGAAGGGTGGGCTAGGTGGTGGGGCGGGGGTGGGGGTGGCAGCATGGTTACTGGGACCGTGCCTCACCCCCCACTCCCTAATTGGCACTACCGCACTTACCTCCTGAGTCCCGCTGGATCTTTAAAAGTCTTTTCCTCCCGGCAGTTTATTTTTTAACTTTGGCGTGCCACGCTTTGCCAGCCTCCTCTGCACTCGCGTCCCTCAGCCTGAATGGCTGAGGGGTTGTGCAGCACAGAGGACTCTGGGATTCGTAGTTTGTGCTGCATTTTTCCCCTGAAGTTTATTTGTGATTGGCTGCGCCGCATTTCTCCACGTTCTTTGTGGTCGTGTCTCTCAGCCTGATTGGCTGTGGCGCAGTGTGGCGCAAAGAACGTTGGGAAATGAAGTTGTTTCCCTTTCTTCATGTTTGTGGGGCTCTTGCCCCACTGCCGCTTTTCTCAATCCTTCGTTGACCTGCGGACCCAGTTCGTCCGTGTGCACGAAGGGTGGGTGTGGGTTATTAGGGCGGGGCTTAGGAACCTATACCAAGTTCCAACTGTTAACCCTTGGTTTTATAGGTTAAGATGAACATCTAGAGCCCCACCTCGGGAATCATCATGTTAGTTAATGTATGGGGCTCATTAGCACCAAAGAAAGCAGGATGTATTAAGGATGTAGAGAAGATGTATTCAACCTTTGATGAGCAAAACCAATGAAAAAACATGGTAAGCAATAAAAAATAATTCCAGAGGATTGAAATAGCTGTTCATTTTAGCACAAAGAGCATTTTATTTCTCCTCCTTTCATTGGTTTCAGTAGATGAGGACCACAGAAAGAGCCTCCTCGAAGATTATGGTATTTTTGAAGCACAGTCGGGCATACCCTGGTAACGGCAACCTTTGTGTTGCCAGTTAATGTTTCTCACAACAGGTCAGGTGAAAGGAACTGCAGAATGAACTCACCAAAAGGTGCTTCATTTTGGCAGTTTCATGTCTGGCCTACACATGGAAGAAGAAGAATTGGTTTCAGCAAGAAAGCAAACATTACAAATACTTTTTGAAGATATGATGAATGTGAATGAACATATTCCTATCACAGATCACAACAACTTCAATCATCAGTGACCAGTAAATAAATCCTTGGCAGGCTAAGACATGTTCATAATGAAAAGATCACATTTGCTTGACTGTAAAGCAGTAGGAAAGAACAGTTGTTACAGGAGATTGTGACATCACCCATCTGCTTATTCCTTTAAAAACAATTCTTAGCAACCCTGAAAGAGATGATGTTTTGTGAAGAGAATTTCTTTGTGTAGTCCAAATTTTAATGAAATTCTATTTACAATTATAGCTTAGAATGAAAAGTAGTATCTGTTCTGTGTTGCAAATGATGCCTAATTTCACAGCTCACTTAGAAAAGGTGCCAACCAGTAAAGAGAACTGAAAAATAAATAGCTGAAACATTTTGGAGATAGCTAGGACTCTTGTGGCACTTTAAAGACTAAGATGTATTGTTTGGCATAAGCTTTTATGGACTGTACAGTATCTGAAAAAAGGGTGTGTGTGTGTGTTAGACTCCAAGAATAGTCATGATAAATAAGACACGTAAGTCTTTAAGTTACCATAAGAGTCCTTGCTGACAACAGATTAACACAGCACCCCAAATGCCAGAGTAGAGGGAAGCCAAAGTTAGATCCAAAGCCACAGAAACACCTACAAGCTGCAGCTCCTTGGTGGCTCAGTGGGTAAAAGCACTGTGCTCGGAGACCGAAAGCACTGGGTTCGATTCCCCGAGAGCAGCACGATAGGGAACGTGAAAGGAACCTCATTCAGGCATCCCCTTTAAAAAGACCTTTCAACCTAGAGTAATCTCTGACACAGAAACACACACCTGGAAGCCCTGTTGATTCTATGGTGTTTGGCTTAAATTATGCTTCCCTTAGCAGCACCTTTCCTACTCCAGTCCTACCACTCCTTCTAGCTTGATTCATCCTGCAGGCCAAACTACATTTTAAATTTTTAAAATAGCTTAAATCTGACTCCTTCACTTATTTATTTTGTTCTGTTTTTAAAGCTGAGTTCGTTCAAATTCACAAGCACATTGTGCAGGAAATAAGAGATTCATTCCCCCCCCCCCACTCCTTGCAGGGTTGGTACCATATATGGTACCCCTTCTCTTATTTAGTGGCTTTCTTCACTTTATTACTTAGACCTTCCCATGCTAAGTAATATATCGGGCAGCAAGGGATCTCTCCAATAGCTTCAGTCTTGGGCAAGTACTTCAGCATCCTCCCATGTCATTTTCAGGGTCTTGAAACCAGCCATGAAAATAGAAGAATGGTATAAAGAGATGTGGGATCTTGCATTAAATGATAAACTAACATGGGAAATAAATAAATACAAAGGTAAAGTTAAAGAAAATAGATTTTGGAAAATTTGGCAACCATATGTGGATTACTCAATGAAAGGAGAGCAGGGGGATAGTCGGGTACCTGAGCAGATACATTTTTGGAAATCATAAAAATAAATGGGACATCCCACGGACTCTTTTAAAAGTGTATACACATAGGGTGTTTAATGTAATTGTATAATGAATATTTTTGTAATTTGTTTTGAGTTTTTGTAAAATAATGGTATAGCAGAATATGGAGGTTTCAACCAACACAGTCTAACCGAGAAACCTAAAGGTAATGGGAGAGTTGGGAGTTGACCGGATTGTGAACATTTATGAAATAGTAACTTAATAATAAGGTCTAGGCTATACACTAAAGCAAGTATTTTTATTGAAAATGTATTATTTTTGTAATTTGATATTCTCATGGTTAATTTAAAATGCAGTTGTGTCTATTAAGTTCTTTTTGCTTTTGTATTGTTGTTATAAACATTAAAAAATATTTTTTAAAAAGCAAGTACTTCACTATGTGTTTTGAGGGCATCGTCATTGTCTTTTGGCATTAAGAGGGGTCCAACGTATTGCTACCTTAGGGATCTTGTTTTTCTCCATACAAATAAAATATGACCTGCTATTTGGAGTCTTCTTTGTGCAATGATGTTATGTAATTTCCACGAGCCACTTCTTCGAAGCACCTCCTCATTAGTAATGTGGTCAAAATAGTGAATTGTTAAAATTTGGCGGAGGCAGCTCTGTTGGAAGACATCAAGTCTCTTGTTGATACTTGCTGATGCCTTCCAAATCTCACAGGCATAGATGGCTGTCAGGATCATTATGCAGACAAAGAAATAGTTTAGTTTTCAGTGATATAGATGGAGAGGACCAGATCTTATTCATTCTCTGGAAGACAGCTGTTGCCTTTCCAATACAGCATTTGATGTACACCTCTGCATCTCCATTCCGGGTGATCACACTGCCCCAGAAAGTAAACCTCTCCACTGTCTCTAGTTGCTGTGATCCAAATATGATTCCCTGTATCTCAGTTGCGTAGTTCACATGTATGACCTTTGGTTTCTCTACATTTATCCCAAGGCCAACTTTCTTTACTTCTCTGTCCATTTTATTACTATAATAAATATTATTATTCTCATGAAAATATAACAGAGAGGAAGAGAGTTGTAAGTGAAATCTCACTGAAGTGCTGACAGGGGAAACACACATTAGGAATGATTTAGCAGCCTAATGCACATCTAATGCAGAGGTGTGGTAAGACTTGTAAAATTACCCTCTGCTGGAAGGAACTAATTGGAAAGAGGCAACGTCAAAGCAGTGAACCACATAGAAAGGTAGCAAGCAGACCTTAATGGTGAATTTGTCAAGGAACAGCAGTAGTTCTCTTGCACTATAGTAATGCACCCTGGAATGGCTGTTTAACTTGTACAGGATTTATGAGAGCTAAGAAGAAACAAAACTATTTAAGAACATTGTATTGGGGCTGTAGACATAGAGTTATATACTAAGACAGAGGTTTGAGAGAAGAAAAAACTGGATACATCAAGAGCTAATCTAGGAAAGAATATCTATCCTCAACAAGTAGCCTTCATATATCTTCCTTTTGAGGAATGGTTATGATCAGTTATTCAGCTACCCAGGAATTCTTTATACCATAAAGTTTATGGCTAAGGTGGTACTCTTATCTGTCATCTTGATTCACAGTATGAAGAATAATTGATATATTCTTTTTCTCATTTATTCAGGCTGTGTGGTCATGATAGGGCACCTTGATGGGGAATTTTCAAGCCCTGTGAGATATCTCATCTCCAGTTCAAGAAGGAAACGAGCAGCTCCTTTCCAGGCCTTTGCAAAAAATCTCTTTGCCAAATAATTATCCTTTGCTTTGAAAGATGTAAAGTACATGTACAATAGGGTACAGAAGGAATGGCAGATTGTTCAAAAAGGGAAAAAAAATCAACACTTGTAATTCTTACATGGAATTCTTGCAAGTCTATATGGCAAAGCAACTGCTGTTGTATTTTGTGCAATTGTACAATTTGCACAACAGTTACTCTTGCTAAATACAAGAACTTTTATTGGTAGCACCAGAAAATCTTTTACCATCTTGTGGCTAAGGAGAAATAAACAGATGTTTCTTGCCCTCAACAAACAAGGATTTATATTCCTAATTGTGGTGGGTCGTGACATGGAGTAGTAGTTTACAGACAAAGCACCATTTTGCCTTTCCAAAACTGGGAAATGTCATTAAGTTTAGCAAAGTCTATTTGATGCTTCATATTTTTGTCACAGAGTTAACTTGTGAAGTATTGACTTCTTTTTTTCTAATTCAAAAGACCCATTCCCCAGCTTTCCTTGTGAGAGAAGCATCACCACCAGCTAATACCAGGGGCATCCCGGCAGGAATAAACAAGAGGTGGGGAGAAAACCCTTCCTGACACAGTAGAAAGCCAATCAGATTTGAAAAAAATGGGCTGGATTTGATCAATTGTCTGACTCAGAGTAAGGCAGTATAACCTTTATCCTCAAGTTAATTTATATTACATATTTCACTGAGGACGAGATGAAATTAACTGTATTTATAGACTCCATATCTACAGAATATAATTGTGAAGTTTTGATCACCTAGTCATTGTCTTATTGATTCTGATTAATAATTTAATGAAAGAATAGACAATGCTTGCTACATTTCTCATGAATTTACTGGAATTGATACATTAATATCGTAATGATTTCTGGTGCCAATGTTTTTTCTTTTCTATTACTTATGTGTAGTTTATAACAGTTCCCATTGTCAATGTGCTTTTGAAGCTACGTGTGAAGTATAAAGAAAGACAAGTAGTTATAATTACAAAGTGCTTATAAAATATGATCAATGAGAAGAGTTCCAACATATATAAAATGATCAAATGTCTCAATAACATCAAATTTGCAATATAATTTAGTTATATCCAGTGTACCAGCCAACTATGAAAGCTTAATGTAGTTCAAAAAAGGTAAAAATCAGGTATTATAAACCAGAAGATATTAATAATGATAGAATTGCATATAGATTGGAGACTAGATCTTTTTTAATTCTTCCTTCTTTTATAGCCCTGGATTACTTCCCCTGAATTCCCAATACACTAGAAAATCCTTAAAAATCAATTTTGCAATGTGTTCCTTCACCTAGCAATCTTTTATATCTTCTCCATCCTACCCCATGTCTGGGTTATCATTAGCTGGAGACTGAAAACAGCATCAAATGCTCTTGAGAATATCAGTCTAGGTAAAGAGGGGACAAATTAGCCAGGACAGAGAGGGAACATACTGTACATATTCTGCAGTCTGTTTCTACCATGATTGACCCCTCTAGGGACATATCTCATCATGCAAGAAATGTTGCACTTTAAATAACAACAAAAAGAAGTGGAAAAGATGATGCTGTCTTTCAACACTAGAGAACATTATTTAGCCCTATTTCTGGACAGTGTGAGAGACTGGGAGGTAGAGAACAAGCTGAATTTCTTGTTGAAAGAGACCGTTCAGTTGGTGACACAGAGTGTAGCTCTCTTTGCGGTTAAAGTAGCCCCTCTTAGAAAAAGAGGAGAATAAAAAAATGTCTGTTAGCAAATATACCATGTAATGTGTTTTTTCTCTTGTGGGATTTTTAATGGAGTATTAGAAGTATATTTTATTATGACCCACTGTCCAGTTAAATTACATACATATAAGGTTAACATTTTATAATATTAACCCTTTGTGAATGTTGAATGTTTGCTTTTATTTTTGCGTCTGAATTTGAAATGATTCGACGATGTCTTCAGTCAAGTATCCAGAAAATTGTAAGCAATGACCACAGAATGGGGCCTTTCCCATTCTGACTTTGATAAACACCTGCAACATTTTCCCAGCTAGGGTATAAACCAGGGGTGCCCAAACGTTTCAGGCTGCAGGCTGGTCATGTGATTGAGTAGGCCGGTCATGTGGTTCCTCCCACCGGAAGCGGGGAAAAACTGTGTCCATGCATGTGCAACATGTTGCCATAAATGCACCACAGCTGTCATAAATGCATTTATGACAGCCGTGGGATAAATTTATGGCAGCATTTTGTGCATGCATGGTGCATTTTACTTCTGCTTTCAGGAGCAGCGCAGGTGGTGCAGGCTGGATGATTTGGCACCATCAGCTGGATCCAGCTCATGGGCCCTAGTTTGGGCATCCCTTAGTTATAAATGGTACAGAGTTGTTACCCCAAATTTATCAGAGCAAGACAATATATCTCTCAAAGCCTGCAGTCACAGGTGTGGTTGAACAAAAATGTGTAGGGCCTCCTAAGGCCATCTCTGGCTCTCAGACAGAAAGTAACTTGAGCTAAAAGATAATAGTTTTCCCAAGATAGCTGACTTGACCGGGAATAGGTGTGAACTTATTTCAAGAGCAAAATTCATAACAGAAGTATGCCTGCTACACAGAGAACTAGGTCAAGATGTCCTTGTACAGCCTACCTCCCAGGAATTCTAAAAAGAAAAGGAATGGCAAAGGAGTGAGTGAACTGCAGCATCAGTGGAGGAGGAAATGAGACAACTAGAATGGGGTGTGAACATTAAAGCAATTGAGATATTGGAGGAAAAAAGGAAGCTGTGCTCTGCACTGTTTCTATGAGATAAGAATGGAACAAAAGAACAAATAAATTATACAAAATTAAAGCTTAAAATCTGAGCTCCTTAAATGTTCATTGCATTCGATGATTTCACATGAAAAATATATAGCTTAAAAGAAATTTAGAAGTGATACAGCCCATTGAAGAAGCAGAAAACAGAGTACTGAGGACAAAACAAGGAGACAGAATAAACCTCTATGCACCTTTATAAGGTAGCCTAGGAACCCTCCAGATGTGTTAGACAGACTGCAACTCCCATCAGCCACCTCATCATATCAGGGGGGCTTGAGGACAGTGCCAGAATGTGTGAAGACATCGGCACAAGAAATAAAAATGACTGGAAACATTCACATCCAGTTGTACATTGTACCACAGTACAAGCCAGTTTCACTTAGCACTGAAACAAATTCTGAAGGATATCTGTAGTGTAAGTATTTTATGCGCATGAGAGGGTGCAAAGTACAAACATATACACAGTCTATTCAAGCATGCCTTGATTTATTTAAATAATTATTTCATTAATGGTAGAGGAGCATCTAAGAAAAGGGAGTGAAGCATTGCAAGAACTACCTCAGTTAGGAAATTATCTTGCTGTTTCAAGCCCTTAAAGCCCATTCCAAACTTGAATTCATGATTATGCTTTGGATATTAGCCTTTTGGTTTACCACATTCTTTTTCCACTCCAATTTCCCATATTTTCAGTCATTTTTTGAGAAAAGTGAAGAGGGGAACTCAAAATCCATCGTCTAATACTGGAGCCTATCTATTATTCTGCCATTTCCTCTTCTGTTGGACAAGTCCCTGAGAGAAAAAGAGAAGACATGTGTCTTAACTAAAGTATGACTTGATGCATGCTCCTTCACCAACTGCTTTAATTTATATGAGTGTCATTCCTAGAAGATTAGCATTCACATCAATGCTTGATCAAGTATTACTTGTTATTCTTCCAGACATGTTGACCAAGATGATTTAAAAACAAAACACCCCCACACAGTCCTTTTGGAAATCAGGAGGTCTGAATTTCAGCTCCTAGAATTCATTACCATTGGTTCTACTTGCAGGGACTTGGTTAGTCCCAAACACCTGGAGGTCACATACTTACTGGAAATAGCTGAAAACACAAGCAGTGGTTTATAAGAGACACAAATCCTGTAAATCCAAAATCCAAACAACTGAATTATTAATTATTATGTATATTTTATTAAAGATGATAAAAGTGAGTCAAAAAACTGAAAAGCACAAAAATAGTTTCAAACTGCTGAAAAAAACTTTTAACTAGTCAGACTGTGGCAAAATTAATGCAAACACATCAGGGGTGTGATGGCTACCCTAAAAGGGTGCTGTACGGGGAGTGATTAGGGCATTGTTGTGTCCAAGCGTTATTTGTTATAACCACTTGAGCGCCGTAAAGTCTACGGCGCTATTGCACACCTTTTACAAAGGCGCCATTTTCAAATGTCTATCAAAATAGCTGATTCATCAGTACAAACTTTCCTGCTTCTCCGGAAGCCCGCTGAAATGTATCAACCTGTGTAACTGCCATTCTCACTGTATATAGGCTGGCCACCTTTGTACATGTTCCCCAGTCTGGTATTATGAGCTGAATAATAAATCACTGTGTTTGACCCGATCCTGCTGGTCAGAATACCTCTTAAGTGCTAGACTCAACAGGGGTCTAACCCTAAAAAAAAACCATACATTCCCACACGCCTTCTAATTTCAACTCCCCTCTGGGGATTCAACCCAACAGCCTCCTGATTACTGGACAATGGCCCTCCTATAGCATTTAAAATCCTCTTATACCAGGTTTCCATCAATTACGTCAGAAATTATACATTATACATGTTCCCCCTATCCTTCATGGGGAATTGAACTCTGATCTCCTGCTTACTATGCGAAATTACAACCTTTAAACCACAGCGGCTCCACTGTCAATGGAGCTACCCTTGGTAATCTTATATTTGGCGGCACAGGAGGAGGAAGGCAGCAGAGGAACACAGAGGAACACGGATCCCCGCTCATTTGCTCAATCATTCCTGGCATCGCAGCTTGGCTTGGCTCTAGCTGCTGCCACCCCCGGAAGGGCCCGACACAGCACACCACCCTCTGTGGGCACCCCCCTGCGCAGAGCTGACCGAAGCTCAAGAGAAGGGCAGTTGCCATTGGCTACAAGAGAAGGAGCACCAGGCTGACCAATGGCACCCCTTGGTTTGAATTTTTTGGGCACCTTTACTTTGGATTGGCACCCAAGGGGGGCGATTTGGTACTGGGGGCCTGGGGGGTGCCCCAGGATGAGTCCCGGGAGCCTAATGGGCCAGCACGGGCCTGAAACACACAAGAAAATAAGCTAAACAATTCTGATTATTATAGTCTTGCATGCATAGTCTTAAAGCATACACAAAGTGCAGTCCTTGCAGGAGAAGAGGAGGCATCTCCCAAAATGTAACTAAACTAAGGTAAAATTATTTCAGACACTGCTTTTATGCATTGAACTTCAGCTTTTGGATTCTTCCAGGAGATCTTCCAGACAAGCTTTGAGGCTTTTCAAACCTTCCCAAAGACAAGAGTAGTTTTTGTCCCTCCCCTCATTCACACAGCTGAGGTTATTTTCCAATTACAGAAATACCAAGGAAAGGGGCAGACCAGCCTTGAAGGCTGCTCCCACCCTGATCCGATCCAGTTTCCCAACTACTAGTGAGTCTTCCCTCCACTTCTTTCAGTCAATCAGTTCCAAGCACCAACCTCCAAACAAAAATATTGAATTTTCCAGAAGAGCACCATAGGCTGTGCTCTCTGAAGCTCCCAATCTCTTTGCAGATTGAAGGAAGGTTGGTTTATTAGAAGAAGCACAACTTTAATTAATAATATTTACCACCTTTGTTCTGTCCCGTGTCAAAAACCTCAAAGTAGCATTTAGTCTCACTTGTAAAATAAGTGGGATCCCCCTAGGCTGCTGTGTGACTAGAATTCTTCATGCAACAGGCCTTCAGTCTGTACCAGCAGGATCATTCTTTTGTTCTTATGTTAACCCAGTAATCTTCTCAGTTGATAAGAACTGGAACTAAAATTTTTATCTTCTAAACATGACATTCAAACTATGTCGCTGCACAATGCTCAGAAATGCAACAGTAGCAGTGCCATAGCCACAAACGATAGCAGTGAAGAACTGAAAAGTGGACCAACGCAACTGCAAGCATACTTCACCTTGGATCACAGGAAGATTCTGGAAGCTATGGACAAAAAAACATAACTTTTCTAAATCATGGTTCTTTTAGTCTCCAGATCTATCTTAGCGTCCTTCCTATTTTTCTTACTTCTTTGATTCCTTTCACTTAGCCCTTAAAGACATTGCTGGAAAAATATAATATTACAGAACTTACCTGTAGATAAACTATCCTACAGTAGCAATATCCTGTGTTATCTGATGATGGATTCACATTCTCTTATCCAATTAGGATGTAATTCTACTACTCAAGATTTAAAAACTGGGCACATGGAAAAGGTCCAAGGTACACTTAACTTATTAGCCATTGTCCAAACCGGAAGCCCTTCCTAAATGAGTGAAGTGGAATCCAATCCAAGGAAAGTGATGCCACAATCCATTTATTCCACTTCAAAATGCCACCATACTTGTTATTGCAGCTGCTTTTCCGAATGAAGGAGACTTCTATTTCATGCGCTTCATAAAACTAGAAAGTATGTTTCAATTCTTCTGAGTTCAGATGTCATGTTCAGCGACAAGTGAAAACGGATTTGATCAAAGGCAGTCCTCAGAGAACATTTGTCTTCTGGGTAATAAATTCTTTACACAAACTGTTAGAAAGCATCACTGCTACTTGGTAGATCAAAAGGAAGTTGTTTCAAGATAGATCGGGATTTAAAAAGACACACGCATAAAGATCAAAGGCAAAAAAGGGAGAGGAAATGTGTCCTACTTCAGATGGACAACTGAATGCAGTAGCTAGATTGGAAGAGTATACAGTAAAACCCCTAGTTATGAAAAAGTCCGTTCTATAGGCTTTTGATTAAATTGGTTTTTTATATAACTCGGAGCAAACCCATAGGAAAAATGAAAATTTTACGTAACTTGAAGCAAACCCATAGGGAAATGAATTTTTATGTAACTCAAAGCAAACCCATAGGAAATTGTGTAAATTGGGACATGGTTTTAGCACAAAATCATTATGTAATTCGAATTTTATGTAACTTGAGGTGTTGGGATGGTAATTAGATTGATCCAAGATCATATTAAAATTATGTACCATATTTAATATAAAAGGACTTGAACCGTAATGACTGGAGTTAAAGAGGTCAGTGGCACACCAATTGACCTCTTGCCAGTCAGCAACAGAGCTTGAATTCTTAACTAAAGCAAGGTCAGCAGACCTTTTGCCTTCTAAATTGACAAAGGAATAACCTGTTTTTCTTGTTTGGCCGAGGTGACTTGGATTAAGCTAATCCCCCATTGTTTCCCTTATGTACTTTTAATTAACCAACTGGTTCTGTGATCTTTTTAGGGAACCTATGACCAAATAAGCCTTTCTGTCAAGAAGCAGAACAAATAAGGACTCTGTTAGTCATTTTAGAAAAACAGCTAGTCTCTCTGTTAATTAGTAGGATAGCTACGAAGCAGTTTTTGCATTATTTAATGGGACTGCAAAATGATTTAAATCAGCCGTTTATCCTGATTCCTGAAGTCTCTCTCGTTCCTTCTCTCTGTTGGGCAAGGCTCATAGCAACACTTGAGGCATATGTAAATTGGGGTTTTACTGTACATGAAATAGTATTTATTGTTTAGAAAAACTGTAGAAACCATACTACTCCTGACTGATATGTGGTACTGCTGAAGATAAGCAGAGCTTCCATAACAGGGCTGTCTTAGCTGTCCTGCTGCCTAAGGTGAAAGTAGAAGACTATCAGTGTCTTTTTCTCCTCCTCCACCACCTCTTTCTTCTCTTCTCCATCCTTTCCTCCTTCCTCCATTTGCCTTTTGAGTTACCCTCCCATTCTCTCTCCACGTCATATCTCCTTGCCACCACAACCTGTCTGCCTGCTAGCCCTCAATTTACAGGGAAAGCTGCCTTGAGTCTTAACACACCGTCACACGGTGGCCATCAATTCTTTCTCACTTGACTTGAGCATATGGTGTTGGTGGTAAGGAACATCAGCACTGCATGAGGGAGGAAAGGAAACCATTGAGCAACTGAGGCAAAAGTGGTGGCCAGATGAGTCAGGACAAGGGAAGGAAGTGAAACAGCAGCAAGAGGAGGCACAAAAAATGCCTAGTGGAGAAAGGAAGGAGATGGGGGAGACATAATTCATCATAGGTAAAGTCCTGCAAGCTGTGGCAACTGCCTCACTTTGCCAAATGGTAGGGTCAGGCTTAGTTCCCAGTTTTTGTTTCTTACATTTATTTTTATTTATTTATTTATTTATTTATTTATTTATTCAATTTATATCCCGCCCACTCAACACAAGGCCGACTCCGGGCGGCTAACAACATAAACGTAACCCCAGGGCAACCCAAGGAGTTTACAAATGTAAATACAATATTCACAAATACAATAATAAATACAACATTTCAAATATATAATCACAATCCTAAAAACAGTTAAAACAGTAAAAACAAATTAAGACTACCCACCCCCTAAAAAGCAGGGGCTGCAGGATCGAAAGGCACCATGGGGAAGAGTTCCTCTACACCAACCACCCCATGGTGGTTACCCTTCCACCTGCACCCCACACTTGACCCGCCAGCCAGGTTTTAAGATCCCATCTTCACAGAGTCAGAACTGTGCTTAGACACAAAGGTAAAGCTGTTCTATGCCACTATCTCTCCAATTTCTTGGCTCACTGAGAAACTGGTGACACATTTCCTCTGCCAGGTGAAAGACATCTGCAATACCATTGTATTTCCCAGTTTGGGGGACTTTGAGAAAGGCCCTATAGCTGTGATGGCAAACCTTGGCACTCCAGCTGTTCTTGGACTTCAATTCCCAGAAGCCCAAGTCCCTGTGAATCCACATGAATGGGTTAAACTGCACGTACACAGGGGAATTGGGCTTCTGGGAATTGAAGTCCAAGAACAGAAGCTGAACTCTCTGTGAATCCCCACAAATGGGTTTACTGTGCGTACACGGGGGACTTGGGTTTCTGGGAATTGAAGTCCAAGAACAGCTGGAGTGCTAAGGTTTGTCATCACTGCCTTATAGTATCACAACTTCCACCAGACAGCATAGCCAATAACAGACCGTGACTAGGGATGGGCAAATCCAAGAATATTTACCTAATTTATCATGCTTTCAAGTAGTGGTTTGTTTTGAACTAGTATTAGTTTGTATAAATTCAAACATTCATAAAAATAAAGTCTACATGAAATTCCATGTACATTTTTGTCTAGGGAGAGTGGGTTATATGCCCCTTGGTCTACTCAATGTCCCAGTCCAGATCTTTGCACATTGAATAATTTGAAAAAATACTCTATAGACAAATTGATGACAACTAAAGCAGAAAACAATAGATGCAAAATTATCTATTTTGAAACTTACAATTGTTGGCAGTGGCTGGAAAGTTACTTTTTAAAAGCAATTTGTAATGTAACTTATTGAAAGAGTGCCCAAAACTAATTCCATATACATAAAAAAAACTTTTAAAATTGTGAAATAACATTGAAAACCTGATCTTCTTTCATGTCCCAGTTAAACCTGGACTGCCAAAATGAAATCACTTTCTTGGCTTTGTCATTGGCCAACTATGGGGCTGCAGTGGCGCAGTGTTTAAGAAGCTTGCCTTGTTAGCTGGAAGGCTGGCAAGTTGATAGTTCAAGACTCGTGTACTGCATGACAGATTGAGAGCCCTTTTCTGTCCAAGCTCTTGGGGACATGAAAGGAGCCTCATTCAAGTGTCGCCTGAATGGAGTTTCTCCAGCAAAAATCCTTTCAACCCAGAATAATTTTTGACGCAAAATTATTATTATTATTATTATTATTATTATTATTATTATTATTATTATTATTATTATTATTATTATTATTATTATTATTATTATTATTATTATTATTATTATTATTATTATTATTATTATTATTATTATTATTATTATTGGCCAACTTAAGTCCTCATTGATACATGTTTCTGGTAGCACCGGCAGATCTGTAAATGAGGTAGACTGTATCCACATTTACACAGCATGTTGTTGTCTGCCAGCAGCCCGCCCTTGAGCATGTTGGTCTAACATTTAGGCATACAGACTCTCAGGGTCCTCCAAATCAGGGATCCCCAAACTTTTCTGCACCATGGACTGGCTTAATGCCAAACAACCTTTCAATGGACCGGCAAGTGGGGTCAGCGGGACGGGGCAGTGCAAGCGCACAACAATTCACAACAAAGTACACACTGGGCACAAGCAGGGGGAGGAGCCAAGCTGCAGCCCAAAAACAAGGAGGAGGGACCCACCCACCCACCAGCCACACCGTCTGACTCAGGCAGCAAGGCATCACACTGGAGGCTGGAGGCAGAGTCCCACCGCAGTTAAGCAATGTGGAGGAGGTGCCTGGGCACCCGCCCATCTGCTGTGTCTGAAGCCCACATCCCCACCCTGCCCAACGGGCAGACACGATGGAGCATGCCAAGGGTAGAAGGCTGCCACTGGGGACTGAAGTGCCACCCCAGAGGCCCAGTTTGGGACAGCCCACAGCCTGGCACCAGTCTGTGGCCTGGTGGTTGGGGACCCATGCTCCTAGTGACACAGAGGAAGTTGAGTTCCTCAGCCATATCCCCCTTTAATGTTATTTCTTGTCCAGTGAGTACCTTCCTCCATCTTACGATTTGATTTTGCTCTTGCATACCTTCAAGAATGTTTGTTTTTGCTATAAAGCTCTTCCTAGATCTGAGCCTGTGGACTTGAGGCTTACATCCATTCAGAGGATGTCTTAAAAACCTGATGAAACAAAATGGTCTTGACTGCATGCTGCCTGTGACATTTTCCAACCATGACAGAGTGCAGTTAACTAACAATTAGTTAAATGTTTTCTGTACATTTACTAAAAAGCCTCTTGTGCCAAGGAAATGTCATTCTGACATGATTCTACCAAATCCATGATACATTTAAAGTCAGTCAAATGGAATAAATGCCAATGCTGTAATTGTTACTGCATAATATACAAACATTTACTTAATCAAATTCTCATGTCACACACTTCTACAGCTTTCAAGGTTTAATCTATGGCTCTCAGTGGCTTGGCCTGGATGATCTGCTACTGAACCAGAGTGTACCCTTATCTTAGAGTTATTCATTATTTGTATATATTATCTGTTTTATATTTATAATTATCTGTTTGACTCCATCTTAGAGATATTCATTATTTATATATATATACCTGACAATAGTATGTTGTTCCATAACAAGGTGGCTCATACAAGGAAACAAAGAAACATGTCATTTATTTCTCCAGCATTCATCACTATCTTTACCAATAAATCTTGACACTCCCTAAATCAGGGGTGCCCAAACTATGGCCTATGGGCTGGATCCGGCCCCCAACACCAATTCATCTGGCCTGTGCTGCCCCTGTCACTTCCGGAAGCAGAAGTAAAATGTGTCACCCTTGTCTGCTTCCAGGAGCTATGAGGGCAGATATGGCTGGATGAATTGGCATCAGAGGCCAGATCTGGCCCATAGGCAATAGTTTGGGAACCCTGCTTTAAGCAGAGAAAATAGCAGCTTAAAATCTATCTTATCCTGTTGCAAAACAGATTGCAAGGCATGTTTTACTTCCACTTCCTGTTGTGTTTGTGGGGATCAAGGAGACGCGGAGGCTTGATTTCATCCATAGGCATCATTTATTCATAGGCATAGGCATCCAAAAAAGCAGTCCGGCTGGACTTTATTAGAAGCAGGACAAAGACATTCCAGAGAGAGCATGTAAGATGTTTTCATTGGTTATCTGCGATAACAGGAGGCTACTTAATTGGTTAACTATCTGCATGTCTTCCTCGTGCACACCTTGCTAATTGGACAGAAGCTGCGTGATAGCTATGTGCCATCCCTGAACAGTGCAGGGAGGGGCAAAAGCCTTGAGAGACCCAAAAGGGGCCTCTAGGTTGCTGTGTAAAAACAGATGAGGTAAAGGAGACAATTATACACGATTTATGGCCAATGAGTCACAGCAATCGCACCGTGAAACCCCACATCTTCCCCCTTCTGTTTTTAAGAAGCTTATAAGCATAACAAATTTAACCCTTGCATTTGCGAGCCGGAAGCGTCCTTGCAGGCTGGCAACGAAGGTATGCATTGAACAGGCAGTTATCAGAATTCACAAATGCACAAACAAGCTTTAAGGCAACAAGTGGTTGTAGAGAGGTAAGCAGGAATATAGTTCCAAAGTTAAAAAGAAGGTCCTCAGTTTCTCCCCCGGTGTCGACCCCGGGAGGGAAACAGTGAGGCTTTGACTTACAGTTCACAACCTTGACACATTTTAGGCATTGCTAACAGCTACAATAGGAACATAGAGAAACAGCATCAAAACTCATTTACATGTGTCACTGCTAACAGCTACAATAGGACTGAAAACTTTCCCATGTACTTCTAAAGGAATCTTGAAATATGCAGTAACATAACACAAAATATATCATAAGCAAAATATATAACAAAAGCAAAATACAGGTCATTCCCCAAGCAAGAGATTAAGCAGGATATTTAAGCATGAACCAAATATGAACATCTCTCTTCTTCCTTACAAGAATAAGGCATATTTCTCTTCTTCTCTCACTGGTGTAAGCAAAATCAGGTCTTTCCCTAAGCAAGAGAATCTCTTCTTACATGAAGGAGGTCTCTATAGCATTCTAGAAAGCAATTCTCACTCCCCAATTACATGAGTAAGGCATTAAATTTTTCTTCTCTCACTGGTGTAAAAGGTGAGAGAGGCATTAATAACTTTTAAAGCATAGCCTGGTAAATCAGCACAAATATCATCAAAACATTTCACACTCTCATAAAACAGGTACTAATATCAGCAGAGCATTTAAAGGCATTTGAATATAAAACAGAAAATAGCATGATCATACAGTTGAACCATTCACCCAATTTAAAAAGGTTTTCAGGTTTAATAATGCAAACAAAGCCAATTATTTTAGAGACTACACAAACTTTTTAGTCCAATTAAAATGTCCAAATTGAAAGATCAAACGTTGATTGAAGACAATTTAAACACAAAACACTATTTTCTCTCCAGTTCAGTTCTTGGAATGGCAAGTTGAAAGTAAGCCATAAATTACTTCTCACTGAATTCACAAGACAACCAGACCCCCCTTCTCTCAGCCTTTCAGGCAAACACACATTCCTTCATGCTCCGGCCGTCCCCATCTGTACTAAGGCAGGCCGATAAGGTGAAAATCACAGGAAATTTCCATTTGCTTTCTCTGCAATCCGGACGCCTGAAACTTGGAACAGCCCATTCGGATTTCTTTGTTTGAGGGGTGGATAGCTCAAAATCAGCCAAAAACTCCTTGTACTTTTGAAGCAGTCTGTTGTCCATAGCGGCAGAATTGACCCCCCTCCTCCTCTGGTTTTCTGTCATCTGCAGTAGCTGATCCTCAACTTTATGACAAACTGCATCTGTTAATTGGTACTTGCGAGAAGACCCCTTTTTGGGCTTGGGTTTTGTGCGTTCCTCCTCTGGGCCATCCTCCCATTTCTGTAGGATCTTCCTGCCCAAACGTGAGGTATCAAGTTTACTACTCAGCTTCTCCGGCTTTTGTGAAGAGGGTTGCTTCACGGGGGGGCTGAGATCCCCCATGCTGCTCTGTGAAACACACTCCTTGCTTCTTGCCACTCTGCATGCATTGCTAGCGTCAATCTGTGATGAGGTCTCCACCATTTGTTCCTCATCAGCTGGCATTTGTGGTTTCTTAGGCTCGGCAAGAGCCTCTCTGTTCACTGGACCAGCAGCAACAGTTTCCATATCTAACACATCTGGAGTTAAAGCAGCAGAGAACAGGTCTTTTGTAGGGCTAAAAGGACTTGCTTGCTCCAAGGCAGGATTTAATGTCCCATCTCCATTTCCACCCCCATCTCCATAGGAGGGCTCCTGCTGTTGTGTCCCATATGATGAAGAGACAGTCAGACTCCATCCCTTGGCTGGGGGGAAAATCTGTGGCAATTGTAAAGTAAACTTCTGGGAGAACAAAAGATTCTTTGGAGTAAAGTCTTGCCCTTCTTTTGTTCCTGCTCTTTGCCCATCATCCCATTTGAGTGATCCAATTTCTGGGTGCCAGGGACATTGGCATTTGACTCCCTTAGTGAAGCCTTCTATACTATCAAGCGTGATGTCTGGACATCCGCTCTCCTTGATGGATCTCTGCAATTCGTTTGCATGGGCTCTTGGCCCTGAAGAAACTCCCCCCCCCCATACTCACAATTGGGAACTCAAAAGCTGAGCTGATCGGTGCACCAGGGGGCTATGCCAGCCGGCAAGTAGGGGGGTTGGGATCCGGTAATCACGGCGCGGGTCACCAGATGTTGTGTTTGTGGGGATCAAGGAGACGCGGAGGCTTGATTTCATCCATAGGCATCATTTATTCATAGGCATAGGCATCCAAAAAAGCAGTCCGGCTGGACTTTATTAGAAGCAGGACAAAGACATTCCAGAGAGAGCATGTAAGATGTTTTCATTGGTTATCTGCGATAACAGGAGGCTACTTAATTGGTTAACTATCTGCATGTCTTCCTCGTGCACACCTTGCTAATTGGACAGAAGCTGCGTGATAGCTATGTGCCATCCCTGAACAGTGCAGGGAGGGGCAAAAGCCTTGAGAGACCCAAAAGGGGCCTCTAGGTTGCTGTGTAAAAACAGATGAGGTAAAGGAGACAATTATACACGATTTATGGCCAATGAGTCACAGCAATCGCACCGTGAAACCCCACAACTTCCAGTGGGAGGAACCACATGACTGGCCCGCTAAACCTTGTGACTGGACCTCAGCCTGAAAAGTTTGGGCACCCCTGCCTTAAATATTGTGTCTCTGGGGCAAAATTCCAGTTGCCCTGCCCTACGTCTAGCCCTCTGTGGAATGACAGCTGTACAAGTGGTTGCTCTTTTTTGTGGGTTGTCTGTGGTGTGTCTGGTCTTGCACTGGTTGCAAAACAAGTAGCATAACAGCTTTCACGAGCAATTGTGTGATGGACACCTTGCCAAAGGAGGAAGACCTGTATAGCTACTTCTCTGTGTACATTTTTAACACTAGGAATTCTGGCCATCTAAAGTTTCTTTCTGAGTCAAAAACATTTTTAAAGCCTCTGAAATCTGAAAAAGCTTCTTCACCTGTTTGTTCCCAGGAGATGGTGCCACATGCTATATGTAACAAAGTGCCTTTTAAAATAAATGCATTTGGAAGATGCAGAGGATCCAAATAGGCAAGTTTTCTGAAGCTTAAGTTTGTCAAAACTTTTCAGTTGACATCCCTACAAACATAAGAAGAGTCATGCTCAACCAGCATACCGGCGTCCCTAGTCCAAGGTCCTCTTCCCATGTTGGCCAGCCAGAAATCTATGGGAAACCCACAAGTAAAATATCAGTGCAACAGCATCTTCATTTTCAAGTTATTGAACAAATAGTATCCCACAGAATACTAGTTCCGGTACTGGAAATAGTATAATTCCATTACTCTGTCTAATTTCCTTTATAAGCTGTCCACATTTGTGGTAATTACTACAACCTGAAGTAATGGATTTCCATCATGTAACTATGCAGTATATTAAGAAGTCCTTTCTTTTGCTTATGTGCTGTCAAGTCCCACCTGATGTCTAGTGACCATGACAGGATTTCCAAGGTATATGAAATATTGAAGGAGTGCTCTTACCAGTCCAATTCTTGCAGTGAGTGTCTATTGCTAAGTAGGGATTTCAGCCCAGGTCTCTTGAACCCTAGTCCTTCATTCTATCCATTACACAACACTGGCTTGCTTCCCTTTATCTCTCCTTTAAGTATCCTTTAAAACAATATTTGAAAGTAACTAAATTTGTTACACCTCAAAACTAACCTCACTACTTTTTGCATTGCTTTCACTATAACTTGTAAACTACTTGTTAAATTACTTGTTACTTAAAAAGTAACTAGTTACAGGTAAATTTACCTATCACTAGTCATGTTGCGATGCAGAAGGCAAATGGAAGACCATTGCATTATATTCTCAGGACAATCTTCATGGCTGATTGCCATGATGATAGCCAGTATTCGGAATCGGATACATCACTTTAGGCATAGACCTCTACTTTGTTTCAGGATGTGTCAAGTGGCAGAAGTTTAGACTTAGTACCAATCAAAAGTGTTTGTTGGATAGCCTACTGGGAGAACAGAATGCTGGGAGGACCCTATTGTTTTATTTATTTATTTTTACTTTTGATGTTGGAATAAAAATGATTTGTGGTGTTGCATTTTGCCTGCTTGTTTAATGTCTTGGCCAATGGGGACCAAGGGGTTTTACACAGTGAAGTAATATACATTATCATCTAACTACCCTGGAGTTTGGAAAAGTTACTTTTTAAGACTTCAGTTTCTAAAATTGTGCAACTGGCTGGGTTTAGTTAAAAAAACACCACAACTGTTTCAAGCTCTGAATAGATGAAAGTGGAAATGTTATTTTTCCTTTTTTTATTCCCACTAAGTTCTGGCTGATGGTAACTTTGAACCTTGGTGATATAAACCTTTAAGGGGATCTACCCAATCAAAAACAATGGCCAAAATCCTATTGCATAGTTACACCTGTGGAAGACAAATAGTGTAACCTGCAATAGCCTCTTGCTTCAGGTTAATAAATTCCTGCTTGTATATGTTTGGCATACACTAGTCTGGCTGGGTTGGTGCATGCCCAAAAATCCAAGTGGGGAATTTATTGACTGAAAGTATGTGTGTTTCACCATTGGCCTGCCACAAGCAAAATTACACAGTAGGAATTTGGCTACTGTGTGCCTGTTGTGACATTCCCTTCTTTAAAAGATAGAAGCTGTGCTTGTGCATGGAATTCAACCATATCTAAAGGAGGATGACTGCACAATAAACTGCTCATCTGGAAACACCTAATGTCTAAGTTTGTTTAACTGTACCTCTCCTACTTTCCACATCCTGAAACAAAGTAAAGAACTATGCCTAAAGCTGATCAAGTAACATGCGATTCTTCGTATAGGTGATGAGGTAGAATTGAATCTCAGGCTTAGCCAGTCAAATTTATTTATTTATTTAGCTGTTGCAACTGTAGTCTGAAAGCGTGATAGTAATCTGGAAAACAGCACCAGTCCTTGGTTGACTCATACAGAGAATGTGCACTATTTATTTTAAAAAGCAACTATTATCCAAACAGAATATTTTCTGCTTGGTGAAAATTATGGCAGCATTATTGGCAAAGGACAAATTGACTATCTGAGTACAAGGAGCAAAACATCTTTTGATGTGCACAAAAGGCTTGAATTCGTTTCAGAGATGTAATTAAATTCTATGCCTCATTAAAGATAGTTAAAATTTAGTGAGACCTCTGATTCATATGTAAATATAAATATTTTTTCAAAAAAAAATCTCTATAATTGAAGAGAAGCATATAACAATTTTAGAAATGTGAACCAGCTCTGAAAGTGCCTTTAGTACTTTTAGTTCAAAGCTACATACAGGTCTTCCTTTCTGAACTTTGAATAACAGCAGCAGCAATACCTAGCCAGAATTGCAAGTTACAGAATCAAGCTGTGTACAGGGGTGATGGGCTGGTGCCTATCGTGTCTCCAGAAAGCTGCTATGGAATACTAACTAAAGCAGATTGCTCTTTTAAAAAGTTGTTTTAATTAATTAAAATGGAGGTGAATGAATGAATAAATGTACAAATGGTCATGTAAAGCTTTTAAAAATGTAAAAAAAGTGGATACCCCACTTGAATAGAACAGGTAGAATGATGGCTAAGAAGGCACTTGATTTGCTGTTCTACACAGAGAACAAAATAGAGAAAGACACATGGATCCTAATAGTAAGCAAATATGTTTGCCAACTTTGAAGAGTCACCAATTTTCTAGTTAAAGTCCAGGCAAAAATACAGTAATCACCTGCTAGGTTGTCCTTGCTCGAAAGCCAGTTGTATCTGACTCTAGGGTTTGGTACTCATCTTCATTTCCAGCTAAAGAGTCAACACTGTCTGCATCTGCAGATGTTTCTATGTTCATATGGCAGGCATGGCTAGATGCCGGAATGCATGGAATGCTGTTACCTTCTCACCAAAATGGCACCTATTTATCTACTTGGAATTTCTTGCTTTTGAACTGCTAGGTTTGGCTATGGCTAGGACAGAGATGGGAGATCACTCCGTCATACAGCACTCAGCTTTCGAACTACTGCCCTTCCAACCTTCCAGTTGTCAAGTTCAATGTCTTAGCCACTAAGCCACCGCAGTCCCTAATCACCTGCTACCACTCCTTATTAACCATTACAGTTTTCCTTCTTTTTAGATATGTAGTTACCTGAAATGGTCTCAATTTAACATATAAAACTAGCATACCTTTTACCAGCAGGAAATACCATAACTGAGCATGCACTACGTAAATAGATTCTGGCTGTTTATCTCCAGAAATTGATAGATTCAGATAGTTCATCTCCATAAATTCGTAAGGTATGAGAAACAACAAGAAGTTTGTTTAGTAGGAATTTAGTTCACCTTGACATCAAAGTCTAAAAACATTTCTGAGAAGGCTCTGTCTCCCCTGGGAGAGTAAAGGCCATATTTGCATCCTATTGTCGATCCCTGAATTACACCATCAGTGTAGATCACAGAACTTCATGTGTCTCCCCACAGTGGCACATCCTGGCTGCTTCAGCTCTTCATAATTGGGAAATGTATCTGTTGTTGCTGTTACAGTTAATCTCCCAGCCAGTACGGCCATGGATTATTTTAGCTGGAGGACTGTGTGAGCTGTAGTCCATCCAATGGCTTTTCCAAGTTCTGCTTCAATTCTGAGATGCTCCCTGGAAGTGTTGGGGTGTGTGTGTGTCACATTGAATGAGCAAGTCAATCTCACACTTTGGCCTCTTCATTTCCTGCATACATCACCCAATCTCATGGATAACATGAGGGAAGGCTTTGTCGCTGAAATAAAGAGAGAAGAGGTGGCACTTGCTAAGCCACTCATCCATCCATCCATCCATTTGATTTATATATTGTCCCATTAGTACAAGCACTACATTGGCAGTCTATGAGATTAAAATGTATAACCTTCTTCTCTAGCCCTTGGCCAGGTGCATGAATATCCTCCATTCACTGGATACAAATGTTTTCAAAGCACAGGGAGAACAAGGGCAGACTGCCTTGAAAGCATCGACAGCCATCTACCAGCTGCCTCAATTGACACTCTCCAAAGTCATCCTTCTTACAGTGCCAGTCATTGCACCAAGGAAGAAAAGCAGCATGGTTTGGAAATGCAAGCCACCCCCCTCCATGCTTGTAAAACTTGTCCATAGGGAATGGGGACAGCCTCTTCCCACCCAATCCAGGAGAGTGAGGGGCTTTGAGAGTGGAACTTGTGCTTCCTGGGGGCATACCTGTCAAGTATCCCGGATTGGCCAGGATTTCCCATATTTTTGCACCGATTTTTGCCATTCCCAGAGCTGCCGCTACCCCGTAATTTGGCAGCAGGGGGAAATGAGTTACTGCACATCCCTTCTGCGCAGCTCACTTCTACGTGTGCATAGAAGGCTTTTACGCATGTGTAGAAAGCTTTTACGCATGCGTAGAAGGCTTTTACACATGTGTAGAAGGCTTCTGTGCAGAAGGGGATGCGTAAAAGCCTTCTACGCATGCGTAAAAGCCTTCTATGCATGTGTAGAAGTGAGCTGCACAGAACATTTCTGCGCAGGTCCGTTGCACACATGCGTAGAAGGCTTTTACGCATGCATAGAATGGACTTGCGCAGAAACGTTCTGCGCAGAAACATTCTACGCATGTGTAAAAGCCTTCTATGCATGCGTACAACAGACCTGTACAGAAACGTTCTGCGCAGGTCTCGCAATCTCCAGAGCTGCGCTAGACAGGTATGCCTGGGGGTACCCATGTACATCTCTGAGCAGGGAAAGTAGAATGCTTTGAAAGTCTGGTTTGGTACAACCTGCACTTTCAGAAGACATCTATACTTGGGCAAATACGAAGCAGATAAGGAAGAGCAGGGTGCTTTGAATAGTATCCTTGCTCTGGCAAACATGGGAAGGCAATGGTGGGACAATGTGATATCAGGATTATTGCTTTCAGTGTGAAAAGAGAGAGAAAATGGGATGAAAAGATAGGAGAAGAGAGAATGGCTAGTTGAAAGTGCTGCAGGATTCTAAAAGTGAACTCTGTGGTCTTGGCTATAGCATTTTGGCACCAGTTTAATTCATATGGCTCTCCACTATAAAATCTGGAGGCTTATGGTTTGGTGAGATACAGACTTCTCAAGAGTGCACGGTTGCACTCCATAAAATTACATCAGAAGAGCTCTCTAGTAGAAAGTTCTATATATCTCACTCAACTATGTAGTGTAATGTGCACTCTCATAATCACAACCAGTTTCCAAACTCAAGCCGTGCTTAGAAAATGAATGACCTACGAGGGTCAGAAATACATAGATAGGGTTTCAAAGTGCAGCAGTTATGAGAGCAAAAACAAAAGACCAATTAAAGAAGTCATTATAGATATCTGCTCAGAATTCAGTTCCAAGAAATGAATGAACGATTATTACTCTTCCGTGTCTAGGCCAGATGTGAAACTGCCAAAAATGAAGGAACCTTTTAGTGAGTTTATTTTGCAGTTCCTTTTGCCTGACCTAGTGTGAGAAAGATTAGCTGGCAACACAAGGTTGCCGTTACCCCATGCATGATCATACCTGAAATGTTTTAACTGCTCCCAGCTCAGTAAGAAGCTTTGATTGACCCACTTCCAAATAGCTTGTTGCCATATATTCATCATACAGGCATTAGATATTATCAGTAAGCAACACTGACCTACTTACCATACCCCTCACCAGGCATCATTAGAACATCCATTATGTTACTTTATTTGTAGAAATAAATTGTAGTAGTACATGTACAGTAATACCTCATACAAAGTCCGCTTCATACAACATCGGATTCATACAACGCCTAATTCCTGGAAAAAAGTTGCCTCATACAAAGTCATGCAACGTTGTATGAGGCATTGGGGTTTTTCCCAGGTTGCATTGTGCCTGGGCAGTATAAAAGGCAGGACACATGCGTGCATTGCTCTTGTGGGTTTTGCACGAGGCGAAGAGTGTTTAGGAGTGGTTTTGAGCGCGATTTTGGATTATTTTTGGAATTTTTTGTCAGAATTTTTAGAAGCATTCCTGGGATTTTTGCAGCATTCTTCAGATTCTTGGACAATCAGGGTTGTTTGATAAGTTTTTGTAATGATTTTAGCCTTTAGACAATGATTTCTTAAAGTTCTGTCAGTTTCCTGTCTGTTTTCTTGACTTTGCCCTGAAGTCTGTGCTGTTACAGTACAATGTATCTCTATGGAAATGACGTTGTATGAGGCATCGCAGCAAGGATTTGGACGTTGTATGAGACATCGTGGCTAGGATTTTGCATGACTCATACAAAGTCCAAATCCGTATAAAGTCCAAACTTGTGGAACCAAGTTTGGATGTTGTATGAGGTATCACCGTACTTCTTTTTCTTCATGTACAGAGGTTTTAAAATTAAAGACTAGGACTTTACTGATATGAATAAACCCTATTTGATTTAAAATGAGCCTTAATGATTAATTTTTAATGGCTGCAATCACATGTACACCTTCTTGGTAGTAATCTTACTGAAATCTCTGGAATTTATTTCTGAGTATGATTGTATGGATTGTACCATGTGATGTTTATTAAAATTTCTCCTTTGATTTTTTTATATCCTTGATTGTAAACTTTTCCACTCTTTTTCACTTTAAATGTAAATTATTTTCAAGTCACTGAAAAGTCTGGTGCAGGGGGGAAAGTGCTGCTTAACTACCCAGAGCATCTCTGTTTGACACAGTTCTCAATGCTTTTTTTGGATGCCGAGTATAAACAGTGCATCACAAGATCTGTATAAAGACAGATTAAGTTATGATTCATTCAGGTAACCCACTCTCCAGATAGGTGCATTAGCCAGCTTTCTAGCTAAGCCAGGTGTTACCGAGATTTATGTCAAGCTCATTCAATGAATATTAATCACAAGCATTCATGCATGAAAATTTCCTTTCGAAAGTCTATTCAGGATTCATAGAGTCTTGGAGTTAGATAGCAACACAAGACAGTTGACATTTGATGAAGGAAAGTAGGGAAAGAAGTCATGTTGATCCAGAATATGATAGAAGTTCCCAAAAGAAGTAATTTTTGCATGGTCCAAGATTAATGCGCATTCTTATTATACTATATTTATATACCGCCTTCCTCACCCTAGGGTGACCCAAAGCGGTTTACCAAAAAATACAGTACCACCATATCTGACAGTACAAAATCCAAACAAAGATACAATATGCAGTAGTACACATGGCAGGGACATTGTTGCTGACCTCACTCCTCTCTCCTAAATAGAGAGATATCTGAAAGAGAAACAGGTTTTTATTTGTCTAGGGCAATGGTGACAAACTTATGGCATGCATGCCAGAGAAGACACTTAGAGTCCTCTCTGTGGGCATGCATGCCGTCACTCCAGCACAGAGTTTGCCCCACCGCTCTGCCAGCAGCCCAATGGGAGCACTTCCTCCCTTCCCCCAACACAGAGTTCGCCTCGCGCCTCTTTGGCATGGATGGCAGCTTGTTGAGTTTGGGCACTTGGTCTCTAAAGGGTTCTCCATCATTGGTCTAGGGGAAAGTAAAAAAAGATGACAGTCTCTCCAGAAGAAAATCTTGATTTTTCATACCTACCTGAAAAATGTAGTGGGAGATTTGCAGAGTAAGTAATTGCATCTCAGGCAGGAAAAGAGCCAGATAGTATCCCTTCCCTATTCTATACAAAGAAAATCACTGGACTATCAATTGGCTCTTACTTCAAAATTGGCAGTTTGATAGCATCCTCCACCATATCTGACAGCAGAAGTCCATTTTAGGGAATCCTCTGATGTGATCTTTTCTACAGCAAAAGACAATGACCCAGGAGCTCAGATGCCTCCTGGAATCTATTATCTGAGGTGGCTACCTCAGTAGTGATGGGGCACTCATGGTAGTTGGTCATCACCAAGTAGTGTAAACGGGCTGGAGGAAGGTTATGTATCAGGGCCTAAAGTAGTGATGGTAAACCTTGGCACTCCAGCTGTTCTTGAACTTCAATTCCCAGAAGCCCAAGTCTCTACATGCAGTAAACCCTATTTATGTGGATTCACAGAGACTTGGGGTTCTGGGAATTGAAGTCCAAGAACAGCTGGAGTACCAAGGTTTGCCATCACTGGCCTAAGGCATCATGGACTCACTTGCTACCATGGTATTCACAGGATGGCATTTGCAAACAAGTAAGACAGATTTCATTAAGATTCTTCTGCTATGTTTTCATCTTTTATTAACTGAACAAATAAACAGTTGGTTTTACCCCTGAAATCAAAATTTACCTGGATTTCAAAACATCTTAAGGTCTTGCTATAAATATTAGAGGAGCTCAGTCTCGGAGCACTGCACTCTTTCCGCCTCTGAAATAAACCAGAGGGCCAAATCAGACTTCTCTTCCCGTATTTGCTTCTGGAACAGCCACAGCCATGAGATCAGAAACACCACTTTTCATTTTTAAAATGTAACCTTTCTGTTACATCTCAGAAGAAATGAACAGAAGGAACGGTTCTTCTTCCTTAGTAAGGAAAATGAAGAGATAGGGTATTTCTGGCTACAAACAGAGCTGAACACAGTTTAATCTCAAATATAAATATTGACTTTAAGGTGCAGATTGTAAAGTAAAGCACGTTATTCTGTTGCCTTCCATCCTTCTAAGGCTGGTAAAATGACTACCTAGCTTGTTGTGGACAGAATGCTAATTACCTTATATGACCAACCCACCCCACTCCCCACCCAGACTGCTGTGAGCACGATGGAGCAGTATATAAGCAATTGCTATTCATATATATTATGAAAAATGCATCAGATCTGGTTTCTTGAAGACGCTTTTTTCCAAGTGCTGATGAATGTGCTGGGATAATTTTATTCCGCAAACAGCTGTATTAAGGAGATTTTCATTTTGCTTTTTGTCATAGACTACTGTGACATTTGAAAAGGGTGAAGACAAAAAATACTTCTATTAAGGCATTTCACACCTGCTTGACTTGCAGTTTAGTTCGCAATACACTACAGCCCACTTAGCAAAAGCGATACATACCTCAGCACAGTTAAGAGAGCAAGACTGCTTTGTCAAAACAGTCCTGACAAAAAGCATTTTGCTAATAAGCTACTCATTAAAAGGATGTGAAAAATCAAACAAACTGTAGAAGTTAGTTTTCAGCTTGGTATATCATAGATTACATGACCAAAGACAAAGAAGATCATTAAAATCAGCCTTTTGTTATGTGAGAACTTTTAAAAGGGAAGAAGATAGTAAGAGCAAAGATCAGTATAGAGCATACGTATGGCCTCTGCACGACGGCATGAGCGCCCATCTCTGTCCCATCTCCTGCCAACATAGCAGTTCGAAGGCAAGAAATTGCAAGTAGATAAATAGGGACCACTTCGGTGGGAAGGTAAACAGCATTTTGTGCACTCTGGTGTTTAGTCATGCCTGCCACATGTCCATGGAAATGTCTCCAGATGCAGACTGTGCTGGCTCTTCGGCTATGAAAGAGAGATGAGCACTGAACCCTAGAGTCGGATATGACTGGCTTTCGAGCAAGGGAGACCTTTACTTTTACCTTATCTGTACGGTCATCTCAGGCCAAATGGTTCCTTGGGAACAAAGCATCCTTGGTAGAGCTTGGGAAATTTGCTTTTTTGAGCTGCAATAACTTCCAGATTCTAGATGGAGGAGTCTGGAAACTATGGCATAAAAGCATAACATTTTCAACTTCTAACACTCTATTGTCTCCATTTTCTGAATCCTTGATCACATAAAATAGCTTCCATAATGTTGATGAACGATTTGAATGTGTTATTTATACCATCATAAAAACAGTGAAGCCCACTCCCACGAGTTTCCTTGAACAGGGAAAGTTGAGAAAGGTAACAATTGCCTTACCAATTGGCAAGTGTATCTATTGAATAGTATTCAGCCTTCTCTCACTTTCCAGGTAAAATGGTTTGGGAAGGAGGGGGTTTCATTTTGTAAGACAAGATGTAAACCATAAGACTGATATACTGTAATTACTACTGATGAATGGTTAGAAGGATATGGTTAGAAGTAATAATACTCATTACTAAGTTGGGTAGTAAAGCAATCAATCAACCAACCAACCAATCAACTAATCAATGTTGTGCTTTTAGTGTCTTGCACGGAAGACAAAGAAGGAGTCGCAGGAAGGACTAACACAGGTTTATTCATTGATGCTCGGCAGGAACATGAGGTAATGGGGCAGATACATCTCATTATATACCATAACACAATACATTTGAATCTTGTTGCACGGTAGCTCATTGGCTGCTACCGGCGTGGCCTCGCCCAGGTCACGCCTCTCTTCTGCAGTTGTTTTCTCTTCTGCAGTTGTTTTCTCTTCTGCAGTTGTTTTCTCTTCTGTAGTTGTTTTCTCTTCTGTAGTTGTTTTCTCTTCTGCAGTTGTTTTCTCTTCTGCAGTTGTTTTCTGTAGCTCCTGATCATGTGGGGAATTTCCCGCGGCTGTTTGTGATTTGGGCAATGTGGACCATGTGAGACTGAACGCTCGCAGCTGCCCTCTATGGGCGGCTTGCTCGCGTTCCTTAACAGCTGAGATACATTGTGATTGTGGACTGGTTACATTCATATATTTAAAGTGACATTGTACATGCATACATAACATCCCTCCCCCCTAGGATGGGACGAAGTCCCTCAACCATTGTGGCTTTCCGCATGTGCGCCTGGGGCGTGCGGCCACCTGACTTAACACAGGGGAGCCAGAGACTCCTGGTTCCGCGGAGTCCTGCCCTGCAATGGAAAGGGGGGACTCATTAGTGGCTCGGTGTGGCGTCTGTGGTACCCTTGCATTGGGGGACGGGAATGGAATGAATAGTTGGGAAGTGAATCCCTACCTGCCGCTTGAGGAGTTTGGGGACCCCCCCAGTACGAATCTCGGGACCGACAAAGAGGCCCTCGTGGCCTCGCCACCCCCCGCTGCCTGTCTGGGCGTTCTAGAGACTGTGGTGGGCGGACTCGCCCCTGTTGCCTGTCTTGGGGGTGTTGGTCTCCGGGGGGCAGGAGCTATTGCATACTCCAAAACAAAAGGGCTAGGGGGACTGGAAGTACCAGGGGCTGAACTGAAACCCCTCTTCTCGCTAGGACGGGTGGGGGACCACTCCTCTACATCCCCCTGGTACTGCAACTCATAATCATCATCAAACTGATCCCTCTCTTTGAAAGTATCCTCCTCTGTGTCTCCCCCTTGGGTAATGCGGGTGGGGGAGGACCCTAACGCTGATTCCCCCTCGCCGGTGACTCGCCTTCGGAGTTGGTCGGCGTGCCTTCTCCAGAGTAGACCTGAACTAGTCTCGACCCTGTAGGATACCGGCCCCATTTGCTCAACAATTGTCCCTGGCACCCACGCTGGCCCCGAGGCCGCGTAGTTTCTGCAGTGAACCGGTTCCCCTACCGCAAAACTTTTGGAGCTCTCTCCCCCTATGCTTATATTTCTCCCTTCATCCTCCACCCTGGACGGATCCATCCGGTCAAACAGTGTTACCGGACGCCTCCTCATGAGGAGTTCGGCTGGGGAGAAACCTGACACTAAAAGGGTTGTCCTGTAGCAGATGAGGAACTGGCACAGATGCAGGTTCAACTCACCGGGACCCATGCGCCGCAGTGCGTCTTTCGTAGTGCGCACTTGGCGCTCTACCTGACCGTTTGTGGCGGGGTGAAATGGGGCAGCGGTTATGTGCCTGACGGTGTTCCTCTCCATAAACGTCTTGAACTCTGCTGACATGAAGGTACTCGCGTTATCGCTCACAAGGACGTCTGGCAGGCCGAAGCAGGCAAACAGCTTTCGCAACTGTTTAATGGTTGCGGCAGAGGACGTGCTGTTCATGGGGATTACCTCCAACCACTTGGAGTAGGAGTCGACTACCAGGAGAAACATGGACCCGCGGAAAGGGCCGGCGAAGTCGACATGGATCCGGGACCATGGCCCGCGGGCTGTATCCCATTCCCTATGGGGTAACCGGGACTCCTCGGGCCGAGAGCTCTGGCAGCTCTCGCACGTGCCCACTAGGCGTTCTATGTCCCCGTCTATCTGGGGCCACCAAAAGAAACTCCTGGCCAGAGCCTTGGAGCGCACGATCCCGGGGTGGCTGGTGTGCAGTAGCCTCAGCACCTTGGCCCTCAGCTTCTCTGGGATAACCACCCGCTGGCCCCAGAGTAAGCAGCCCCTTTCCAGAGAAAGCTCTACTCTGCGCCTGAAAAATGGCTTGAAATGTTCCTCGGGGGGAGAGGTGGGCCACCCTTTTCTAACCCAGGAACTAACTTGGGCCAGGATCTTGTCGGCCGCCGTGGCCTTGGCGAGGTCGGCCGGCACAATTGGGGGTGAGTCGAGAGACTCAATCAGCAGGACTTG
Organism: Bradypodion pumilum; assembly: GCA_035047305.1. Lineage (NCBI taxonomy): Eukaryota > Metazoa > Chordata > Lepidosauria > Squamata > Chamaeleonidae > Bradypodion > Bradypodion pumilum. The sequence goes on along the minus strand of JAWDJD010000005.1, from coordinate 206,630,534 downwards.
GTGTTCCTGCTCTACCTCACACGTGGGGTCCCCTAAACTAGGGAGAGGGGATCGGGACAGGGCGTCCACATGGGAGATCTCCTTCCCTGGGCGATAGACCAGCTCATATTGGTAGGCGTTGAGAAAAATGGCCCAACGCAGCATCCTGGGGGATAGAATTTGTGGGGTTGGTTTGCCGGTAGTGAAGATCACCAGCAGCGGCTTGTGATCCGTCACTACCGTAAACTCGCGGCCGTATAAGAAATTGTGGAACTTCTTGGTTCCCGCGATTATTGCTAGGGCCTCCCTATCTGTTTGCGCGTAATTGCGCTCAGCTTTCGAGAGGGACCTTGATTAGTACGCCACCGGGGCTTCCCTCCCGCTCTCCAACACGTGGCACAGGACCGCCCCCACCCCCACCGGGGACGCATCACAGACTAGCACCACTGGTTTTTTCGGATCAAAATGGGTCAGGACCGCATCCGAAGACAGGAGTGACTTAAGCTCCTTGAATGCCCTCTCCTGCTTGTCCCCCCACCGCCAAACCGCGTCCTTCTTAAGTAGCACGTGCAGTGGCTCCGCAACCGATGCCTTCCGAGACAGGAAGGAGTGATAGAAATTTAGGAGCCCTAGGAATGACTGCAGCTCCGGTTTCGCGGTGGGGCGAGGGGCGTCTCTCACGGCCGCTACCTTGGACTCGGAGGGTTTGATTCCATCCGGGGTTACCTTAAACCCTAGAAACTCTACCTCCCTTGCGAAGAATACGCACTTGTCCCTCCTCAATCGAAGTCCTGCCCTCTCGAACTCTGAGAGAACCCCATCTAGCCTCTTGGCTAACTCTAATTCGCTCCCTGCTGTTATCAACACGTCGTCGAAGTATGGGAGGACGCCTGGAAGCCCCTTTAAAAGGCGTTCCACGAGGGACTGGAAAATTCCGGGGGCCGAATTCACGCCAAACTGAAGGTGCGTTACCTTAAATGCCCCCTTGTGCATTACGATCGTTTGCGCGGCGGCAGCAGCCGGGGTTACAGAGAGCTGCTGATACGCCTGGGCCAAATCTAACTTGGCGAAAAACCTCCCCCCATGTAGCGTGGCCAGCAAATGGCTGACCACGGGCACCGGGTATGCATTTGGCCGAATGGCCTTATTTATCGTACATTTATAGTCCGCACAAATTCTGACCTCCCCATTTGACTTGAGGGCTGTAACAATCGGCGTTTCCCACTCCGCTGAGTCAACTGGAACCAAAATCCCCTGCCCCACCAATTTGTCCAGTTCCGCCTCAATCTTGTCCTTGAGGGCGAAGGGCACTCTCCTTGGCTTGAGGCGGATGGGCTGGATTTCTGGGTCCAGCTCAAAGGAAACCGGGGGCCCCTTGTATTTCCCGAGCCCCTTCTTGAAAACGTCCGGGTGTGCGTCGCACACGTCCCGCATTGGGTCAGTCTCGATGGCGTTAATGCCGGACAGTTCGATCCCCAGGGGAGCAAACCACTGCGTTCCCAAAAGGCAGCACCTCCCCCCTTTTAGGACCACTAGGGGCAGTTTCTTGGAGTAGTTCTTGAACTTCACATTGAAGTTCCCCACCCCCAACACTGGGATCCCATTTCCCTGCACGTCCCGTAGGTTGGATCTCATGGCCCGCAGTTTGGGCCGTTTCTCTGGGGGAATGCGCATAAACTCTTTTTGGGACAGGATGGAATAAGAAGACCCCGAGTCTATCTCCATCCTCACTGGGACCCCCTGCAACAGTACCTCTATGAAGAACCGCCGGTGCTCCAGGCCCACGCGGTTCACGCCGTCCTCGCTGTGGCCGGCTGAGACCTTCCTGGTGCCGGCCGCCTTTCGTTGGTGCATATGGGAATGGCTGGAACTGCCCTTGTCCTCGACTCGTCCGCGCCTGCATACTCGGGCGATGTGTCCCTTTCGGCCGCAGTTGTGGCACTCGGCCTTCCGGAACGGACACCTCGTGCGGTCGTGGGCCGCCCCACAACCGTCACAGCGGCGGTCCTGCCGTTCTCGGGTCTGCCGCTTCTCACCTCGCTTCTTGATCCTCTGGACGTCGTCGTCCTCGCTGGAGTAGGGATCCGCTGTCGTGGAGGACTCCTCGGACGACGTTGGTGCGGCGGCGGGCGGCTTGGGGGCCCGCCAGGCCGTCTTCGCTGGTGTCCGCCGGGCCGCCTGCACTGGTGACTTGGCCCTCTCGGACGTGGCCCCTCGAGACTTGAATAGCCGGACGCCGCTCCTGGCCTCCTCGGCTGCTTGCGCCTCCCGCAGTACCTCGTTGAACGTGAGGCGATGGTCGCGGGTCATGAGCCTCCTCTGAAGCTCCTCATCCCTCAAGCCGCACAGCATGCGGTCACGGAGGGCCTGGTCCAGGTCGTCCCACTGGCAATGCACCGCTGCAAGCCTGAGGGCCGCCGCATAGGCGGACACGGATTCGCCCGGTCGCTGGTCTCGCCTGTGGAACGCGGCCCGGGCTGGGAAAATCGAGACGGGCGGCTGGAAATGCTCACGCAGTCTCTCCAGGATACGGTCGATGGGCACCTCGTCCACCTTCCGGGGGGCCACCAGGGTCATCAGGATCCGCAGCGTGGCCGGCCCCACCTGAGACAGGAAGTGGGAGTGCATCTTCGCGTCGTCGTCGACGCCTGCAGCCTCCATGGCGTGCCGAAACTGGGACTCGTAGAGCTCCCATTGTTCGGGCTCGCTGACATCAAACTGGTACGGCTTGACCTTGGGATTCGCCATCGATCCCACCTTTGTCGCCAATTTAGTGTCTTGCACGGAAGACAAAGAAGGAGTCGCAGGAAGGACTAACACAGGTTTATTCATTGATGCTCGGCAGAAACATGAGGTAATGGGGCAGATACATCTCATTATATACCATAACACAATACATTTGACTCTTGTTGCACGGTAGCTCATTGGCTGCTACCGGCGTGGCCTCGCCCAGGTCACGCCTCTCTTCTGCAGTTGTTTTCTCTTCTGCAGTTGTTTTCTCTTCTGCAGTTGTTTTCTCTTCTGCAGTTGTTTTCTCTTCTGCAGTTGTTTTCTGTAGCTCCTGATCATGTGGGGAATTTCCCGCGGCTGTTTGTGATTTGGGCAATGTGGACCATGTGAGACTGAACGCTCGCAGCTGCCCTCTATGGGCGGCTAGCTCGCGTTCCTTAACAGCTGAGATACATTGTGATTGTGGACTGGTTACATTCATATATTTAAAGTGACATTGTACATGCATACATAACAGTGCTATAATAATAATTTTGTGTCAGAAATTATTCTGGGTGGAAAGGATTTTTGCTGGAGAAACTCTACTCAGGGCTGATTCCATATGAAGTGAGTTCAGTCTCAGGAAGAGACATTCTGAAGTATTGTTCAGACCATTCTTGGACTAACTGTTTCCTGGCTAGATATCTCAGCAAAACTACAGTGACGTCTGTTTATTTTCTTTCTCTACATATTCATTTTCAGTAAACTGCAGAAAATACAAGGCACAGGGCATTTTGGCTTATTGATTTATTTGATTTCTATCATATATTTATCTCAGGGCTGTGACCCAAAGTGGCTACCCAGTCACAGTCTTGTGCAATGTGGTGACCACGTATGTCTGCTTAAATTATCGTAAAAATGTATAATTGTGATAGCATCTTTATATATTTGTTCAAATTACAATATGCAGATTTAATACACAAATATCCTTTTGTGAAGAATGTCCTCCTATTTGGTGTTCCAATTCATTTTAAAGGTGATATTTTTTCTTCTTTATGGCGATATAACAACAATCACACTATTGCTATTTTCAACCTTGACTTGGTTGTCTCCTATATCTAATGGTAGAGTGAGGTGTGATCATGCTGTATGGATTTCTTTAGATCAATGGATTTCAAGAAGAAAAGGCATTCCTGGGAGTTGAGAAATCTGTAACTTTGGATGCTCAGGCCATTCATATGTAACCTGGGTCCGTTCCACTTGCAGAGTATGTGATTAATTTGCAAAATTATCTGTGTTGAGGCTCAAGCATTATGGGAAAATATACAGCATCATGTAGTTCTAGGTGTGATTATAATTTGATTAAGGATATGTGAGTCAAAGTGCAAATGTACACAAATATCCTCTTTTTATCTCTTATGCATCCTTTGTAATTTTTTCTTATCTCAGGATGTTACCACAAATTGGCTTAGGAGTTATCTTTGAGCTCAGAGCTTAGAAACTTCATTATCAGTGATGTTGCTAAGATATTACAGGTATTTGTAGATATTGAAATTAACAATGTTGTTATTTGAAAGTAGTACAGCAACTGGTAACATCATTAAAAATATAGTATAATGAGTAACATTTATTCATTATTCCTGTACTGTTATCTTAGGGGAATCATTGTTGAGGATTTGCTTCCTTATTTTTTTAGTTTTGTAAAGTATTTGAAGAAAAGTACTGTAATTAGAAATAAGTAACATGTAGCACAATGAGTTCTGTTTGTATGATGAATAATTAATACTTCAAAAGTCCTAAATTCTAATATATGAGTTACTTTTAAGAAGAGACATCTGAAGCGATCTGAAACCTTCATCCTGTTATACAATAGGAATAACATATTTTTCAGAGCTAGGTTTGAGTCAAATGCATATTATCACCACTGTAGCATCATAAATCAGAGTTTGAAAAAGTATCTTTTGGGGATAGCAAGATTTTCTCTAAAACTGAGGGACTTAGAAGGTTATTTTCCAGAAAAGTAACTTCTCCAAGATCTGTAAAAAGGTATGGGACACTAAATCATAGAACCCTCCTCCTGCGTTCTATATGAACTTCCTTCAGCATTGAGGTTGGCATGTATTGCCTGATATCTCAAATATGGCAGGCACAAGGAAAAGAGTAATTCCTGTTGTATTGTTGCGATTTTTAAAATGACTCCCAAAGAGAATCCACCTAGTTCTATCTGTACATTTCTCTTAACAAGCAGTGTTTTATTTTTTTAAAATAGGGTTTCTCTCCATAGTAGCTTCTAGAAATATTGCTTTTTAAAAACTGTGCTGGGCTTAAGGAAGGAAGGAAGGAAGGAAGGAAGGAAGGAAGGAAGGAAGGAAACTTGGAGATTGTTTTAAAACTTACATTCTCTACTTTAAGGGTATTTTTTTTAAAAGAAATTGTTGTGTTCTAACAGTGTAACCTTCTACATGTGATAACAATGTATCTGAACCAATGTAACCTTGCCTACGAGTAACAATGTAACCTTCAGCTGATCACTATAAACCCTGTAATAGGACGCGAGCTAATGACCACCAGCTGGCAGCAGCGAGCGTCCAAGCTCTCTTGGTTCAAACCCACCAAAAGGCCACAGCGCGGGAAGTTTCCCGCCGCTACCTACACCTGGACAAGAAGGGCGTGACCAGCCATGACGTCACGCGGGCAGTAGCCAATGGGCTATCGTGGAGCCACATTCAAATACGTTACTACCATATATATAGAGCTGTTCGTCCGCCATTACCTCATGTTCCCTCTGTCCACCATGCAATAAACCTGAGTTAACCCAGCCCTTGGCTGTTTCCTGTGTCTTGACTCTCATACACTAAATTGGCGACGAAGGTGGGATCATGGATCCCCAAGGAGCCAGGACACAGAGCGGGTTCAACATTACCAAACCGCAAGACTGGGAGCTTTTTGAGATGGACTTCCAGGCGGCACTGGTGGAACTCAAAGTCAAAGAAGACGACGAGGAAAGGAAGAGGGCCATCCTCACCCGCATGCTTGGGATGGAGACCAAGCGAACGCTGGTGGGCATTATTGCACCGAAGAAGATGGGTGAGTTCAAAGCCGATGACATCATGAAACTGCTGCGTGAGCGTTTCCGACCCTCGAGGGCAATGTTTCCCGCTCGGAGCGCGTTTTGGAGGCGAGTTCAAGCGCCGGACGAGTCGGTAGAAGCCTTCGTAACAGCTATGAGAGTAGCCGCCACCCCCTGCCGATGGGACCACTTTCTAGAGATGGCCCTCAGGGACGGAGTTCTGTGTGGCCTGAAGGACAAGGAAGTGCAGCGCAGCCTGATGAACAAGGAGCCACCACCCACACTGACAGAGGTTGTAGAGGCCGCGGAAGCCGCGGAATCCACGAATGCTGGAGTAGATGAGATGCACAAGTGGCGTGAGTGGCGTCCGAGGGCCGGCAAAGCGGAAAACTCGGTGCACGGAAAGTCCGGACAGTCGGTGCACGCAACCCGACGGACCTCGAAGTCGTCTTCGGAAAGCAGCGACGGCGAGGAGGTCCAGAAGGTCCGAAGGGGAGGGCGCCGTTGCGATGGTTGCGGAGCGGCCCATGAGCGCGTGATGTGCCCATTCAGAAAAACCGAGTGCTACAACTGCGGCCGCCGGGGACACATCGCCAAGGCATGCAGGAAAGGAAAAGAGGGCCGGAGACAGTCACAAGACCGTTCGGCCAGACCGGACCGTTCAGCGAGGTCCAAAGATGGCGCCCGGACCACGAGGAAGCAGGACGGCGTGGGCCGCCTCTCAGACGAGCAAGAGAGGGCGTTCACAGAGTTAAAGCAACTCCTAACATCCGAGGCAATCCTGACTCATTTCGATCCCAAACGGCCAGTAGTGTTAGTCTGTGACGCATCCCCGGTGGGGGTGGGGGCGGTGCTTTGCCACGTGTTGAACGACGGAAGGGAGGCCCCGATAGCATTTTATTCAAGGTCCCTGTCCCAAGCAGAGCGGAATTATGCACAGACCGACAGGGAGGCATTAGCAATAGTAGCGGGAACCAAAAAATTTCACGATTTTCTGTATGGTCGGCCGTTCAAGATCGTGACTGATCACAAGCCCCTGTTAGGAATCTTCACTGCAAATAAGCCCACGCCACAGATCCTGTCCCCGAGAATGCTGCGGTGGGCTATTTTTCTTAACGCATACCAACATGAGTTGGAATACCGGCCCGGGAAGGAGATCAGCCATGCAGACGCGCTCTCACGGTCTCCGTTGCCCTTGTCGGACGATCAGAAGGCAGGGGTGGGAAGAGACCGCCAGGTATTGCTAATAGAGGTCTTAGATTCACCCCCATTAGTGCCGGCCGACATTGCCAAGGCAACGGGAAAGGATAGAACACTGGAGAAAGTGTGCTCGTGGGTACAGAAGGGGTGGCCGGCGTCATCCCCAAGCATGGAATTCGACCCATTTTTTCGAAAACGAATAGAATTGTCATTAGAGAGGGGGTGCCTCTTGTGGGGCCAACGGGTAGTGGTTCCTACGTCCCTGCGACCGAAGGTGCTAAAGCTGCTGCACGTCAGCCACCCGGGAGTCGTCCGTTCCAAGGCACTGGCCCGCAGTTATTTCTGGTGGCCCCAGCTGGACGCCGACATAGAGCATATGATCGGCACTTGTGAGGCATGTCAGGGCTCCCGACCGGAGGTAGCCCGTCTCCCGCATAGGGAATGGGACGCAGCAAGGGGACCGTGGTCCAGGGTACACGTAGATTTTGCTGGCCCGTTCCGAGGAACCATTTTTCTCCTGGTAGTGGATGCGTACTCAAAGTGGCTGGAGGTCATTCCGGTAAAGAGCACATCCTCCGCCACTACCATTGGCCAGCTGAGGAGGGTCTTTTCCACGTTCGGTTTACCCGACACTCTGGTCAGCGATAACGCTAGCTGTTTCACGTCCGCTGAGTTCGCGGCATTCATGGAGGCAAATGCAATTCGGCACGTCACATCCGCGCCGTTTCACCCGGCCACAAATGGCCAAGTGGAACGGTTGGTGCGCACAACAAAAGATGCGCTGCGGCGCATGGGCTCGGGGGATCTAAATCACCAAGTCTGTCAATTTCTGTTAGCGTACAGAGTGACCCCATTAGCGTCCGGATATTCGCCGGCTGAGCTGCTGATGCGGAGGAAACTGACCACGATCTTGTCCAGGTTAGACCCGACGAGGGTCGAGGACAAAGGGAAGAACATAGGTTTAGCGGTCTCGAAAGGTTTCGGCGTAGGCGATCCTGTACACTGCAGGAACTATGCCAATGCAGGCCCAGCCTGGGTGCCAGGGACGATAGTAGAACAGACGGGACCGGTGTCGTATCTGGTGGAAACGAACACCGGTCTCCTCTGGAGGAGGCACGCTGACCAACTGCGGCGCCGAGTGAGTGAGGGACCGATCAGTGGGGCTCAGCAACCAGATTCAGCGATAGGGTTCTCCCCCACCCGTTTAGCCCAAGGGGGAGACAGAGAAGGACACCAGTCCAAAGCCAGGGGGGAAAGCAGTGAGCCCGGCTCATATCCTTTTGACACGCCAGTTCTACCAGCTCTATCCGAGCCCGGGGAGGGGGAAAAGGAGTTTGCAGCCGCCGCTGCCGCTTCCCCCGAATTCGATTACGATTTTAATTTTGCGAGCCGGGGGGTTTTTTTGGAGTGTTCCCCCACCCATCCAAGCGAGAAGAGGGGTTTTTCGTTAGCCCCCAGTGCCCCCGGTTCTTCCCAAACAAAGCACACACCTCCCAACAAAGCCGCAGAGCCGCGGCAAGCCACTAACGAGTCATCTTCTCCGATTACAGGGCAGGAAGCCAGGGAGCAAGGAGGAGGGAGCGAAGCCGGGGCAGGGCAGCCCGCGCCGAGACCCCAGCGTGTTCGAAATAAGCCATCTTGGCTGAGAGACTTCGTCTCATCCTAGGGGGGAGGAGTGTTGTGTTCTAACAGTGTAACCTTCTACATGTGATAACAATGTATCTGAACCAATGTAACCTTGCCTACGAGTAACAATGTAACCTTCAGCTGATCACTATAAACCCTGTAATAGGACACGAGCTAATGACCACCAGCTGGCAGCAGCGAGCGTCCAAGCTCTCTTGGTTCAAACCCACCAAAAGGCCACAGCGCGGGAAGTTTCCCGCCGCTACCTACACCTGGACAAGAAGGGCGTGACCAGCCATGACGTCACGCGGGCAGTAGCCAATGGGCTATCGTGGAGCCACATTCAAATACGTTACTACCATATATATAGAGCTGTTCGTCCGCCATTACCTCATGTTCCCTCTGTCCACCATGCAATAAACCTGAGTTAACCCAGCCCTTGGCTGTTTCCTGTGTCTTGACTCTCATACACTAAAGAAATATTGTATAATGGGTTGGTATGTTTTGTATGGTTGGCTGACATTATTGCTAATGGAAAGGCAGAGGCCCCAGAGGATTTTTTGTGTGTTTTGAAACATGAGCATCCAGAGCTTTTTTTTTGTGACCTTAATTTTTAGATTCAACAGCATTCAGGTTCAAACTCCATCAATGTGTACTTAGCTTTCTAACAGTGAAAACCAGTTAGATTATTACAAATGGTCTTATATTTAAAATCTGATATACACTATTCTGAGAAGAAGGCCACTTCTCAACTCAGTTTTATCACGATGGAGTGAGCTCCCGTCTCTGCCAGCTCCTGCCAACCTAGCAGTTTGAAAGCAAGAAATTGAAAGTAGATAAATAGGTAGTGCTTTGTTTGGAAAGGTAACAGCATTCTGTGCACTCTGGTGTCTAGTCATGTCTGCCACATGACCACGGAAACATCTGCAGATGCAGACAGTGCTGGCTCTTTGGCTATAAACAGAGATGAGCACTGAGCCCTAGAGTCAGATACGACTGGCTTTCGAGCAAGGGTGAGCTTCCCCCTTCCCCCTACTATAGAACAAATGTGTGAGGTAGGTATATGTGCAATTCAATACTTTCAGAAGGTTATACTGCTAACTTTTCTTCATCTGAAATATGAAGTTCCAGCTCTTATACAGTCTAGGTAAATTAAGAAAACTGCTTTTGTTTTTCGACTGAGCAATTTTTCATGGAATTTCTATAGTGAGAAAAGGATTTTAAACAAATTGTGTGCTGTACGTCAAATATTACTTCTGATGTCTCTGAAAACAGTCATATAACATACTGTTACATAATAGTAAGCAGGAGTATATGTGATGTCTGTCTGAAGGGAAATGATAGATCTCATCTCTTTTCTGTTTGTTAGAGAAAGCAGTCTAAAGCAGTTTTTGTCTTTCTAGAAAGCAGAAGTGATGGAGCTTTTCTAGGCTTCTACTAATTCCTCTGAATGTTTTTCCCCCTGACATTTACTGTGAAGAAAGAATATAATCAATTTATTTTGTATTTTCAGACTGGAGAGCAATGGGGAGGGAAGGAAATTATCCTCCTTATGAGTTTCCTTTCCTCATTTTTTGAAAGATGACATCTGCAGAATATTGGTAGTTCATTTTAATTTAAGAAAGGGGCTGGCGTTAAAATAAAACATTTCTAATGAGAGTATAGCTGTATGTAGTGTGCTGGGCTTGAACATGCTATGTGATTTAGGATGTCCTTTGTGCAGCTATCCCTTCATTTCCAATTTTACAAGGGTACTCTGACATATTTTTGAAAGATTGTGCTGTAAAACAGGGATCCTGCTGCTTTCCTAGTGTGAAACGTACTTGTTTAGATGTAAAAACTGGACAGATTTGGGATAAAAAGTAGGTACTGGCAAACGAGAAGTCGTTCGCTCTTGGTTCAATGCAGATCCATGCATGGTAGGACCAGCCAGGCACCCTCAGTTTGAAATAACAACTTGACATTTACAGAAAGGAGCTTGGGGAAGTGGAGTGGAGGAAATAAAGTAAAGCATTTTGGCTCATGGTATTTATTTGCATTTATAACTAGCCAAGCAACTCAGCTGATGCAGTTGGGTTGCAGGCTGTTAGGTAAAGGTTTCCCTTGCTCGAAAGCCAGTTGTATCCGACTCTAGGGTTCAGTGCTCATCTCTGTTTCAAAGCTGAAGAGCCAGTGCTGTCTGCTTCTGGAGACATTTCTGTGGTCATGTGGTAGACATGACTAGACACCGGAGTGCACAGGACACTGTTATGGCCAAGCAAAAAAAAATTTTTTTATTCAGATCATGTGACTGGATTCTTAAAGCTGAAAACCTGTGAAACACAGTTCATTTCCTATCCTTTTTTGATCTATTTAATAATTTGTTAATAAGCTCCCCACCCACCTCTCAAGTTATGAGATTATGCCATGGAAAGTTTATGGCAGTGGCTCAATTGCTGCCTTTCTATATGATTTGAATGAACTCTCAGAAGCACGGGTCAGCATGACCCCATTGTCCAGGGAATCTGGATGCTGCTATGTGGATGTCAAAAGAATGTGAGTGATTCACTCAGAGGGCACAGTACTCATAAATAAGACCTTGATTATCTTTCATCAGTAGTAGAACCAGATACAGGAAACTCTACAGTCAAGCTTGGTGCCACCAAATGACAAAAAAACAAACAAACAACCATTGCTAAATGAAATACAGTACCAATTCTGTATCTAGAAGCCCTGAGTGTACCCTTGAGGGGAAAAGTCCATTTATTCTAATGTGAATTTGCCTCTATCTACATTTAGGAAATCAGTGTGCATTTGTTTTGTAATTGAAGAGTTGGTTTTGCTTATATGTATGATGTCTCAAACATATAACAGTGCAAGACACACGTTCTTGGAAGAATAATTCTATAGGACAGAGAAGTACACATGTGCCTTAATGCCTGATCTGACCCTCACCTATATCACATCACTGTCCACACACGATACTTGGTGAATGGATGTCATCAATAAGAGCATCTTTGACCAGGCTTATTCCTTTCTTCATTACACAACTAATCTTTGGTGCTTGCCTCATGTGCGGTAATGGATCTGATCCTGTGCCTAATCACACAACAGCTTCCCCCCAGAGTGGAATCCACTTTACTGAATGCATTTTATGTAGAGTAGGCCAGCTACTCTGAGCAGAATCTTGTTCCTTCTTCTGTTCCTCTAATGGTCCATTGAGAAAACAGCTGGACAGTTTCCAAACTTGCACATGGATATATTACTAGACATCTCCTTGCATAAGGTAAGAAACTATACAATTGCTCAAGCAGTGTCCTCTGGTGCCAGTGTAAGGAGTGAATAGGATTTTGCCTGCACATTTTTATTTTATTTTAATAATTGTAGGTTCTTGATACAAGATATATCCAAATGCTGATTTATTTTTCAGGCTTTGTACCTTCACACAACTGATCATGCAACTCATTTTCAGTTTGTCAATTTGTACTGAAGTGCTATCCGTGTATGTGCTCTGAATTATCACCTACTTCAAAAGTGTAGCTATATCTCCTCCTTAGTCATAACTTGAAAGTATCAATATGGTTTGAACATTCTGTGTACCAGATGTTGAGAAATGAGTTGCATACTAAATAGACTTCAAATAACTGTGTGGAAGGGCTAAAACTGTACCCAAGTTCAAAACCACATTTTTGCTATATTATCTAATGATGATGTTTGCTTGACAAACACAATGCGTGGCTCTAGATCTTCATTTTATGTTTTTTTTAAAAAAAGGTTTATAACAGGGATTCTCAACCTGCAGCCCATGGACCAGATGCTGCCCGTGGCACCATTTCATGTTGCCCCCCACCGCCTCCACCACACCAGAAAGTGCCATGTGGTGGAGAAAGGGCAAAATGGCCGTCTGGCCCCTGAAGCTATCTAAGGGAGCGTGACCCAGCCCCTGGCTTTAAAAGGTTGAAAACTCCTGGTTTATAAAGAGATCCCTGATACTACGTGAACTAATGGCACACATTACTGTATGATCTTGGAAAAGACAATCAAGATAATTTTAAAAGTAGGATCTGTACAGCTCTCTTTTGTCACTTTTCTGCACTACTGAATGTGTACAGGCACGTGTTTCACACCCACTAACAGTCTTATTTTCCATGGCATTTTGGTGAGGCAGCTGGCCTGTTGTAAGCAAGCGATAATTGATTCTCTCCAGATCCCAGAAATATCTAGCTAACTATTCTCCTGCCCAATCAGTATTTGGGATCAAAGCAACTCCAGGGTTTCCTGGGCGACAGAATCCCTGTGGTTTGAAATACAAAGAACACCATGCTAGAAGCAGCCCTCATGGAGTCAAAGCAAAAGAGGTTTTCTGCCAGCTGTGTTGATAGATTTACATGGTTGTCAAATCAAATCAAAATTCCTGCAGGAAAAAAAAGCACCAAACAATGAGTACACATCTACAGTTCAATAAATAATGCATTTACAAAACAACAGAAAAGTTACCACTTGGCTTTCCATTCTGCCACTGTGCACAAATCTCCACAGCAGTAAGGCCTCTCTTTTATAGTTCAACCCTCACATAACAACGCGTTTGGATAGCATCATTTTTGCTTAACAATGCATCGTTATGAACCACGTGTTCCCCCACATAACAATGTTTTTAGTGTCGTTGTCCAGACAACAATGCTAAAACAACCATCATTATCCGGACAACGACGCTAAAAACGTCGTTATGCGGGAAACTCCATAGAAACCTGCATAACAACAAAAATTGCTTAGCAACGCTACTTGGGGAACCAAGTAACGTCGTTATGCGAGGGTCCACTGTATTCCCTTTCCTTTTCCTTTTCATTAGGCCATATCTTAGCTTTCTTCTTAAAAACCCCACAGAACATATAAGCTATAAAAGCAACAGCTGTCATGTGAGGACAACTCAGGATGCTCACAAATGGGCAAGATGCTACTGGTCTCATGCCAATAACAATTACAAAAATCATGCTTTAAAGCACAAATTGTGAAAAAGGGAAGCGCGCGCGTGTGTGTGTGTGTGTGTGTGTGTGTGTGTGTGTGTGTGTGTGTGTGTGTGTGTGTGTGTGTGTGTATGTGGGCTCCTGTATGCTACATGGACCCTGTTCACAGAGTGAAGAGAGATATGGGGTGAGAGGGTCCAACAGAATAAGTCTTCCAACATGTGAGGACACAGCTCTTCTTCTTTAAGTGCTGTATCCGATTCCAAATATTAGCTATCCTCGTGGTGATCAGTCATGAAGATTATCCTGGGAGAAATATAATGCAGTGGCCTTTCATCTATCTTCTGCATCGCAACATGACACCCATTCCACTGATCCAGTTCCATGAGTCACTCTCTGGTCCTGAGCCCTTTTGGCACATATAGTCCTAATCGGCCCCAGGACAGTATTGATGAAGCTGCTGCCTCCCATCAAGATGGATTCAAGTGGGAATTAGTCCACTTGGGGACCATCACCCTTCACTGTGGAATTCGCTACCCAAGGCCATTAGTCCTCAGGGTTGTTAGGTTAGTTAACTACCACTTGACAATCAACATTGAGTTGCCAGCAGTATGATCTACTCCCGTGATGGCAAACCTTGGCACTCCAGATGTTCTTGGACTGCAATTACCAGAAGCTGAACTCAGCGCTCCTGCTGATCAGGTCTTCTGGGAATTGAAGTTTCAGAACACCTGGAGTGCCAAGGTTCACCATCACTGATCTACTCTATCACCATAGCAGGATAACCTGGTCAGATAGCTGGAGCAGATTAATGAGAGGCCGCTGGATGAAGTCATTTAAACAGGGGGGGGGGGGGAAGCAGGCAAAGGCAGGCAGGGGGTTGGGGGTCATTGATGAAGGACCAGAGGTGTGGAAAGACACTTGGCTAGGAGGGGGAAATAATTGAACAACTGCCCTCCCCATCTGCAGATGAGCAGAGGAATTGTTTCATTTGTCTGTATGGTAAAATGGCTCATCTTGTTATTTTGACCCTCTTCTGTCCTCAAGCGACCCAAAAATGGCCAAGCCCAGACCTCTGAAAACAAATTAGCTAAAATGGTGTTGATAGGGCCTGGAATAAGCTTGAAGACTATATGCTGGTCAAGTACATAGACAAGCAAAAATACTTTTTTGGACTAGTGCTCCCAGAATGCCAGTCTGGCCAGGTTTGCCTGCTATGGCAATAGAGGAGACCAGTGGTGGCGAACCTGTGGCATGCATACCAGAGGGGACACTTAGAGTCCTCTCTGTGGGCATGCGTACCGCCACCTCAGCACAGAGTTTGCAATGCCCCTCTGCCCAGCAGCCCAATGGGAGCGCTTCCTCCCTCCCCCCAGCAGAGTTCACCTCATCCCTCTGTTTGAGCACCATCACTGGAGCAGACCATACTGCCAGCGTCAGGTGGCAGTTAGCTAACCTGACAACCTTGAGAACTAATGGTCTCAACCCTCAGTGTAGTAAACAAATGTAAGAAAAAATCCTATTGAAGCCAATGGAATTCCCTTCCCAACCCCAGGCATTTCTCTCTGTGTTGCTGGGTATTGGTGTGATTTTGGTTTTGACCCCTGTCTGCCATATTCCTCATGAAGAAGGATCACCACCACTTGTACGTTTCAAATGAACATTTAGTTTGCTCTAGGAGAGTGAATTAAATAAAAATGTAGACACATGTTACAAACGTAAATGCTGCAGAAATTATTATAACAGGTGAGCACTAGCATGTTTAATTGTAGGCATACAGCTGGATGTTGGATCCAAGACTATAAGACAGAAGTCCAAAGGTAGCACTACAGATATTTTAAAAAAGAGAAGACAGCAGGATAAAGTCACAAGGTTTCTGTTGTAATGCAGTTTCTCCATATCACACTGTCTTTATCGTGTGATTCCCTTTGCTTTATTACTAACACAATGGCAAATAACACAGAGAGGCAACAAAACTTTATAAGTGTAGCACGGAAACCATTTTTAGTTTTAAACACCAATTCTATTCATCAATGACAAGCAGCATACACAGACTGTAAAAAGCTTGTTTCACTTGAGCTGGATTCATTGCTTGGCCAGCTTAGGCATTGGCTGCATTTATATCATGAAAAGGAATTCCTGGGGCTGAAAGAAGAAGGTATTTCATAATCAGAGCATAAGAAAAACTTACTGTTTTGAATGATAATTTCCCAAATCTCTAGCTAGAGGATTCTGGCAGTTTAACTCCATTAAGTAACTGTTCCTAGCTTTGCTCAATTTAGATTTTTGCTGGTAGCTTCCAACTAGAGGCTGGTGGCACACAGCTCAAGACTGATCTCCCCTGTGCCCACTGACTCACTACATGCAGAATATATGACATTTTTGTCCATTTCCTGTCCTCAATTTTAATGATGATGATGGAGTTGTATCAAGTAATTATAGAACCATAATTTTATAGAACCATGCTTTATTGACTACACCAAGGCCTTTGACTGCGTGGACCACAATAAAATGTGGCAAGTACCTAAAGAAATCGGAATACCAGAACACCTCATATGCCTCATGAGAAATGTGTACAAGAGTCAAGAAGCAACAGTTAGGACAGAACACGGAATGACAGAATGGTTTGGAATAGGAAAAGGAGTAAGACAAGGCTGCATTTTATCACCCTACCTTTTCAACCTATACACAGAGCACATAATGTGCAATGCAGGGATGGAGGAATCACAATATGGGATAAAAATTGCTGGGAGAAACATCAACAATTTGAGATATGCAGCTGATACCACCCTAATGGCAGAAAGTGAGGAAGATTTAAAGAAGCTACTGATTAGGTTGAAAGAAGAGAGTGCAAAAGCTGGCCTGAGACTTGACATCAAGAAAACCAAGATAATGGCAACAGGCCCTATCAGCACCTGGAAAGTAGATGGGGAAGAAGTAGAAGCAGTGACGGATTTTACTTTCTTGGGATCTAGGATCACTGCAGATGGTGACTGCAGCCATGAAATAAAGAGGCGACTGATTCTAGGGAGACAAGCCATGCGAAACCTGGGGAACACCTTGCAAACAAAAATCCGTATAGTCAAAGCAATGGTATTCCCGGTGGTAATGTATGGATGCGAGAGCTGGATCATTAGGAAGGCTGAGCGCAGAAGAATAGACGCCTTTGAGATGTGGTGTTGGAGGAGAGTTTTGAGAGTACCCTGGACAGCGAGGAGAACAAATAAGTCAATCTTGAAAGAAATCAGTCCTGACTGCTCTTTAGAAGGTCAAATAGTAAAGATGAAGCTGGAGTACCGTATTTTCCGGCGTATAAGATGACTTTTTAACCCAGAAAAATCTGTGCCAAAGTTGGGGGTCGTCTTATACGCTGGGTACTCTGGAGCCAGGGGCCGCCCGGCGGGGAAAGCCATTTGCCGCCGCTGCGCGAGGCCTCCGGAGCAAGGGGCTGCCTGGATACCACCACCCTCAGCCTCGCGGCTGCGGCTGGCTCCCCCCGTCAGCTCCTCCTCCTCACCCCCCCAACCCTGGCTGGGGTGATGGTATCCACGAGCCACGCCTCCCCGCCCCCTTCCCGCCGGTGAAGGGGGCGGAGAGGTGCGGCTCGCAGTGGCTTCGAGCCCGACAGGGCTCCTTTTACCTTTCCCGCCGGTGAAGGGGGAAGGGATGACACGAGCTGCACCTCCCGCCCCCTTCACCAGCGGGAAAGGTAAAAGGAGCCCCGTCAGGCTCGGAGATGCCGCGAGCCACACCTTCCTTTTACCTTCCCCGCTGGTGAAAGGGGCAGAGAGTGCGGCTCGTGGCATCTCCGAGCCTGACGGGGTTCCTTTTACCTTTCCCGCCGGTGAAGGGGGCGGGGAGGTGCGGCTCGCGGTGGCTCCGAGCCCGACAGGGCTCCTTTTACCTTTCCCACCGGTGAAGGGGGAGGGGATGACGCGAGCACATGTAACCAGCATGTTGGGGACAAAACTTAGTGGTTAAGGCGCTGAACTTGGAGACTGGAAGGTTGGGTTTCAATACCCAAAGGCATGAAAGGAGCCTCATTCGGGCATCCCCTGAGTGGAGTTTCACCAGCAAAAATCTTTTCAACCCAGAGTAACCGAAGACGCCGCCGTTGGAAGAGGGGTAGTCATACGGCGAGTATATTGCAAACTCTACATTTTGACTAGAAAAGTTGGGGGTCGTCTTATACGCCCAGTCGCCTTATACGCCGGAAAATACGGTACTTTGGACACCAAATGAGAAGAGAGGATTCACTTGAGAAAGCCTTGATGCTGGGAAAGGTGGAGGGCAAAAGAAAAAGGGGACGGCCAAGGATGAGATGGCTGGATGGCATTGTGGATGCAGCGGGCACCGAGCTGAGTGGGCTGAGGAGGATGGTGGAGGACAGGGGTACCTGGAGATCAATGGTCCATAAGGTCGTAAAGGGTCGGAATCGACTGTGTGACTGAACAACAACAAATTTGTGTACTGACAATCTCCATACTGCTCATGGCTGTATTAGCAGATTCTATTTATCAACATCTAGTTATGCAGAATCTTATACTGGAAGAACAAAAAGGTAATTGTCCAAATTCATGTGGAACAACATTCCAATAACTTATAGATAAGATGATATTGAGGAAATAAAAGAAGGAAAATCAATCTGCATGTGTGGATCAATTACATAAAGGCGTTTAACAACAGAATGCTACCCTAATGGGAAATGGTACTGAGTTAGTGTCAAGATTAGGAGAAGTATATTTCAAGCTAATTCGATATCACCTTTGCTATTTGTAATAGCCAAAGTACCTTTGACAATACTGTTGAATAATACAGTATGGGAAATGGATATAAAGCATTGAGGACATCTGAAAGGACCTCACGCCTGCTGTATATGGATAACCTTAAACTATATAGAAATGAACAATGCAGGAAACTGAATCCCTTGTGCATACAGTCTGAATATTCAGCAATGATACTGTGATGGATTTTGGAATAGCAAAGTGTGCAACTTTATCAGTACGAAAAGAAAAATTTGATGAGTCAGAAGGAATGCATCTGGCAGAGAGAAGAACCATACAGACTCTTAGATATGAATTGAAAACTGTAAGAACTGTATTTAGGAATTTTAAAAGCAAATGATGCAATGATGTAAAGGAAGACTAATGCAGAATATTTAAGGAGAGTAATAAAAATCCTGAAGTCCAGGCTGGATGGTGGAGATATCATAAAAACAATAAAAAGCTCTGCAGTACTGATGATAAGATATAGTGCTGATATCATATATTGGATGTGAGTGATTTGGATGCTTTGGATCAGAGAACAAGGAAGTTGAAGACTGCAAATCATGTTCTTCATCTGTGAAATGATGTGAATAAATTATATCTGTGACAGGAGTCTGGAGGATGAGGATTGTAGTAAGTCAAGCAAACAGTGGAAGTGGGGGGAGGCCTCTTTATTGAATACATTTGTAGCAGGAACAGGATTTTAGGCAGTTTCTAGGGAAGGTATAGCCAAGACCAGGGGTTCCCAAACTAAGGCCTGCTGGCCAGATCTGGCCCCCAGTGCCATTTCATGTGGCTCCCCACCCCTCCAATGGCATTTGTGAAACAAAATGGCTGCCCCTTTGAAGCTGTTGGAAAAAATGGCCACCCCCACCATGCAGGCAGGGCAAAATGGCCATCCGGCCCTCAGAGCTGACTGAGAGAGCGTAACCTGGCCCCCGGCTTGAAAAGGTTGGGAATCCCTGACAAAGACAGTGAAGTGGTGTTAAGGGATAGAATAAATGCATGGAATAATATCAGAGAAAGAGAATACTGCTTTGCGTGCAAAGATCCCAAGCAACTCCAAAGCGGGACAGTGAAAAATTTCTGGATGAAACCCCCCAAAAGCCATTACCAAATAGTGTAGAGCAATGATGGGCAAACATGTAACCCTCTGTGTTCTGTTAGACTGAATGGACCCATGGTCTGATGCACCATATAGCAGCACCTGCTGTTACTGAACCTGATGATGACACCGACACCAGGGATGCCAACAACAACAATAAAATATGCATTAAGAAATAAGAGGAAGCACATAAAAATATCAGAGACCTTGAACAAGTAGTTAGGGTAGCTTGTGGTGATTCTACATTAAAGATACACACTTAAAGAGATACAACATTAAGGATATTTTAAAAAAAATATTAATGCTAGGTCATCTCCCTCTAGCACAGCTAATAATTAGCTTGATTTTTCTGAGCTTTCCTGAGGGCTACGACAAAAACAAAAAATGAACACAAGGTTTCTCTGTGGGTTTTCTCAACAAATTCATTTGAAAAGAGGTGCATAAAAAAGGAGAGCACATTTATCACAAGCTAAAATCATTGATAATTTTGCCTCCCTAGCCCTATGATGCAAGCAAATTATTGATCCCATAATGCAGGTAGAAAGCTCCGTTGCTTGTGGCCAACTGGTAAATTCACAACAGCTAAAATTTAACCTAGTGATTTCCAGTCTTACCGTTGTTTTGGCCACTGTGGTACACCAATCATATTTATTAAACAGCAAACATAGCCAAAGGAAAGACAACACTGTTACTTCCATAATTACTAGTCAAGACTTGTAAAGAATGATGACAAATGCAGGCAAATACAACAAATACAGCAAATCAAGTTATATTAACCACAGCTTGGGAAAGCTGCAGTTAACTTTTGGGATGGTAACTCTCAAATTCCCCCAGGCAGTGTAAACGCATGCCATGCAAGCTGAGAAATGATTCTGGAAGTGCTGGTCATAACAGCTGTTTTTAAAATCTTTAATATTAAGATAAGAAGTAACTTTTGTTA
Organism: Bradypodion pumilum; assembly: GCA_035047305.1. NCBI lineage: Eukaryota > Metazoa > Chordata > Lepidosauria > Squamata > Chamaeleonidae > Bradypodion > Bradypodion pumilum. The sequence goes on along the minus strand of JAWDJD010000005.1, from coordinate 206,610,196 downwards.
ACATCAACAGAAGTGGAAATGAGGTGTTATAGAAGTACCGTATTTTCTGGCGTATAAGATGACTGGGCGTATAAGACGACCCCCAACTTTTCCAGTTAAAATATAGAGTTTGGAATATACTTGCCGTATAAGACTACCTCTCTTCCAATGCACACCAAATAAAAATTAACCCACACTCAACCCGAAGACGCGCAGCCCTCCGAGTCGAATGGGCAGGTTCTGGTGGAGAGCCAATCCACGCTCACGTTCTCCTCCTCGAGGTACAGGAAGATGTGTGCAGCTTGCTTCCCCTTGCTTCATACTCCCCGCACAGAGCAGGGACTCGGCTGCAGCACCCCCCACCATATGCGCCAGACATATGAAGCAAGGGGAAACAAGCTGCAGTTAAGTACCTGTCCTATAAGATGACCCCCGACTTTGGCACAGATTTTTCGGGGTTAAAAAGTAGTCTTATACGCCAGAAAATACAGTAGTTTAGATCTTTGTCCTCATAGGGGGAGGAGAATAATGAATGCAAAATAAGTGTGTGTGACGGACTCCATACACAACAGTGTGTGTGTGTGAGTGATCCAAAATCCACATTCAGGTAGTGTCTCTACTACAAACAACCAAAATGGCACAGAAATCAGTTTTCCAGTCTTCTTCATCAGGCTACTACCCCCCCCCCCCAATGACAAAGAACTGGAGCGGGGCGGGGGATTAGAAACAGGAAAGGCTAAGGCTGTAAAATTGAGGTTACAGCCAAACATTGAAGTTATAGCCATGAGGTCTGCTCAGTATCAAAGTAAATCTGAATGAATTTTAGTGATTGATAGGTGTTGCAGGTATAAGATTACCTCTAGAAATTTGGGTCAAAGAAACAATGGAAAAGTAAAAACAGTTTCAGAGAAACAATTAACTTTAACCATAACTGGGACCAGTCTATTGCTCTGTACAAAACACAGTGGCCTGGGTAAATAGAAAACAAAGGCAAAGTAAAACATGACATAGCAAAATAAAATATACTCATATATTAAAGCTAGAGTTGCCAGATCTCAGGTTTTGGCTTTGAGACTTTGGTTTTAGGATTCTTTCTCCAGCTCTTAGGTTTTGGGCCCAAAATTTTAAGGAATGGCTTTAGGATGTGCTATTTAGGTACATTGAGAAGCATTACTGTCATTTTCTGCTTGAAAAAATACAATCTCACTTGCTTCATACGTGCTTTTAATTTAACTTACTTCGTTCTTTTGTTACCTGGCTTTTCTGTTTCCTTGAAACCTTCAGTTGGAAATCAAAGGGAAAACTAGTAAAAAAAAACCCCTCTCTTACTAATCCAGTGCTACAACAGATATCAATGGGGAAATAAAAAGTAATTCTACTTTCCTTGCTCTTCTGCAGAAGAACAGGTAAAGTGTTTTACTACCACTGCTTACCATTTGTGGCCATGGCATTCTCAGGTGCAGCCCCTGTTGGGTGCTGTGCCATGCCAGCTGCCTGTTCACTAGAGAGGCCTCCCAGCCACTGATCAGCTGGGCCCTGATCTGTTGCTCTGCCACACACTGTTTGCAGCTGCAGAAAAATATTGAACAGTTCCTATGTCTCTTTGCTTGTTAGCCACTTCAGCATAGGGTTGTGATGGCGAATCTTGACACTCCAGATGTTCTGGGACTTCAGTTCCCAGAAGCCCAAGCCCCTGTGAATCCACATGAATGGGCTTGCTGCGAATCATCTGGCCCATGACATGCCACCCTTGTCACTCCTGGAAGCGGAAGTAAAATGTGCCTGTATGGGTGCATTTTACTTCCGCTTCCAGGAGTGACGAGGGCAGTGTGGCGTGGGCCTGATGAATAGCAGCAAACCCATTCATGTGGATTCATGGGGGCTTGGGCTTCTGGGAACTGAAGTCCAAGAACATCTGGAGTGCCAAGGTTCACTATCACGGGCATAGGTGCAAATGATACTTGGGGTTTTCAGATGGTCGGCACACATAATTTAGCTCCTTCTGTATCCACGAGCAACCTAAAAATAAGTGAGTTCAGATTGCCCCATAGGGGCAGTCTGGACATGCTCATGCAGAAATGTAACTCCACACTTGCTCATGCAAAAATGTGACTCCACACTATCTGCTTGTACCATAAGTAAAGGTTTGGTTTCATTTCAGCAAGAAACATCTAGGTGGATTATTTTCTAAGGGAGGTGAGGCTGGGCAAACCTTTTAGCATTGTCTGTCACACAAACACTATTTTGCAGTTGTTGCCAAAGGTCAATGCCATAAAGCAGAGGTTCTCAACCTTTTCAAGTTGGGGGCCGGGTCACATTCCCTCAAACAGTTGGTGGGCCGGACTGGTGCCCCAGCCGCTGCTGCTGGAATTGGCCATGGATTCATTTGTGTCCATTGTAAATGTGTTTACAACAGCCGTAAATGACTCCGTGGCCAATTCTGGTACTGGCAGCAGCAGCAGTTGGAGTGAGGGGGGAGGGGCCTGAATTATTTGGTGCCATGAACCAGATCTGGCCCACAGGCCATAGGTTGAGAACTCCTGCCATAAAGCATGAAGCCAGGTTTTGGCCTTTCAGTCTTAAGATAACAGATATTGCCATCTGGCAATCAAAACAGAAGGCACATTATGTGGTATTATGTAGTGATTTGGGGGGAGGGGGGATGAAATCTTCATGACCCACTGGCATAGGGACCTTGCCTTGGCCATTATGAAAAGCAGCAAATTATTAGTTGTTTATAATTTGATGGGCGCTCATTCCGTTGTGCAGAGACCATGTTTATGCTCTGTACTGATCTTTGCTCTTACTTTCTGCTTCCCTTTTAAAAGTTCTCACATAACAAAAGGCTGATTTCAATGATCTTCTTTGTCTTTGGTCATGTTATCTATGATATACCAAGCTGAAAACTAACTTCTACAGTTTATTTGATTTTTCACATCCCTCTGCCTAGCAGCCCAATGGAAGTGTTTCCTTCCTCCCCTGTTGCTGTGTTGCCACTTTGAGATAAATAAATGGGTTTTGGGTTGCAGTTTGGGCACTCGGTCTCTAAAAGGTTTGCCATCACCGGCTTAGGACTATCTCTCTCTTGCACTAGTCAATGAAACTGCAGGGATCCAGATCTTGTTTCCACAGGGTCAGAAATATATTAGGGCTAAGATAGCATGACAAATGGGTTACATTTTATAATATAATTATTTCATTCCACTTACCATTTTTCTCACAATCCTCACATGCTAGAAAACAGCATCTGTAGGAATTGTTCTTTAGAAATTCAGTGCTATTTTAGCATGTCATGTAATATACTTGAATGCTTCAGAATCAATACCAACTGGGTAAATATGCAACATCTTCAATGTCATTAAGATAATGAGATTGAAATTCCAGAGAGGTTTTGGAATGGAAACATACTACATTAAGTTCATCAGATAGTGTATACCACTGTGGTGTACTTCAAACTAGAATCCCCAAATCATTTTTTCCTATTATCACCTTATCTTTGTTTTTAGCTCAGATTGTAAAGTTATAGTCTCAAAAAGCAAGAAAGGTTCAATTAAACTCTGATGAATAACAGAGAGTTGTTAATTAAAAACCATTTTTGACCTTATAGGGATTAAATTTCTTGTCTTCTTTCCAGTTCAATGACTCCATCTTTTCATTCCATGCTGTGCTGCTGAAGACGGAAGTAAGAATCATGATATGATCTGCAGCAACCAATTTATGTTCCAGCCAATCCTTTGCTTTGGGCATAATAAGATATTGAAACAGCTGAAGAACCTTAGTAAACATATTTTTTCCCTAATGAAAAGATGTGTGTTCATCCTACTAAGCATATAATTCATATCACCTCTTTGATGGCTTTAGATTTAGCAGGAAAAAAATCATTCACTTGAATAATACAAGGTGTTCTAAAGTTCATCATATATAGGAAATATTGCATAACAACAGATATCTTGGAATGTGTTAGCCAGGAGTGGGAGAGAAGACTTCATGTGTGTAGAAAGAGGTGGCCAACATGTAGAGAATATTTTGTAAAATTTTGCAATGGATATTTTGTACATAAAGGCACATTTAGCTACAATTTCAAATGTTCTCTATGTGTGGTGACTTTTGGGACACCCTGTACATGTATTTATGGAAAGCTATTTATGCTTTTAGGCAATATCCCCTCCACTCCAGAAACAGACATCTTCTGCAGCTGTAGCTACATACATAATCAAAATACATTACAAAAACAATAAAAGAGTAATAAAAATGATAATATTTAATCACTGGAACAGTAGCACAAAGATTTGAAACAGAAACGCTCTAAAATCTCACCAAGGTCTGTTTATTAGACGCCCGAACGATTACAATTGGTACCTATTTTTCACCTTCTTTTGGTTAAGCATCCTGGAAACATCACAAAAGAAATGTATATACATTCCTTAAACAGTAATCTAAAAGGATAAATAAATATACAATGAACCCTGTCTTCTCTGAGAGAAGGTGGACGGACTCTATGACGAAGTGTGGCTATAGTTTGCAGGCAGAGACTGAGGTATGCTGCCAACGCTGGAGTTAATGATATGCAGTGGTGGGCATCTGCAGGTACACACCAGTTCGCCAGAACCGGTAGCAGAGACTCTGTCTGGCCCTGCTCATCCAAGTTCTGAAATAAAGTAGTCCTAATTCAGGAGTAACGCAGGGCTTTCCCCCGGCCATGCCCACCATACCACGCCCTCAGTGTGGTAGTAATTTTTTTGGGAGCCCATCACTGGTGATACAGGAGAAGGGAGTGAGAATTATTTCTTTGCAAGTTCTTGTCAAAAAAATAAAGCAGCTATTCCCAAAACTGGACAGAATGGTAACTACATCACCACTGTAAGTCTCTTGGCGTGTTAGAAGAAAACTCAGCTTGTGTATTTGCGCCATTGGCTATAGCACCAAAAACAGATTTCGGAGGAGGCTCAGTTAGACGCATATATAAAAATTGTACTCCCCTGAGGAAATTTTGATGAAAGGTCTACAAACCGGGTAGACTTCGGGAGTTACATTAATCTTTGAAGACTATTGTGGGAGTTTCGCTTCCCCGCTTGGATACTTACAAGTGTAATTGAAAAAGTGGGAGTTATATTAATCTTTGAAGACTATTGCGGGAGTTTCACTTCCTCGCTTGGACACCATTAATTTGATTTATACTTACCTTCTTCAAAAAGAGACGATATCTGTTTTGAGTTAATCAACTGTGAAGCCTCTGTTGGGGACACTGTTATTGTGCTTTACATTTTATTTTGGAGAAGACACCACATCCATTTTGAGTTAATTAATTAAATGATCATTGATTCAGTTGAATATACAATATACCATGAGCTTTTGGATGGAATAAACAACGCATGAAGACTTTCTGAGTCACTGGAATTAGTTTATTTTTTCATATAGAATTTATTAGAGATACATTTCTTGCCACAAACAGCTTGCTATTTTTTGGTAACCAATTTTTGCCATTTGGCCTTTTGTGTACTGCTGTGTTAAAATAACAGCAACAAACTAAGAGAATTGAAATTCCTCTAGGAAAGTAATTTTATTTCAGTGGATATTTTGTTGATATTGCCGACAATTTCCAAGGCAAGTAGCAACACAATGAAAAACTATGAGATTTGAGTTTAAGACATAACTCTATAAAATACAACACATAAACTAATACAACAAATTAAAATATGGTCAGTTACATACTGTAAAGATTGCTATACTGTATTGGCTTCTTGTTAATTGAAGCATGGGTTTAACTAAAAAAGGGGTGGTGGTTAACTGAAATAACTCCTTTTGGTCTCTAGTGTACAAAAATATTTCTTAAAAATTAAATTGGGTCTTTTGTGCGTAGGCGCCTTGAAACATGGCAGAATTGCCCACCCCATTCTGTAGTGTGGGCCTTTCTAAGCAAAACAATTTATCTAAAAACAATTTTAAGGTGGAAGACAGGGATTCTCAACCTGAGGCCTGTGGTATCAATTCATGTGGACCACAACCACCTCCACCACACCAGAAAATGCCATGTAGTGGAGGAAGGAAAAAATGGCTGTCCGGCCCTTGAAGCTGTCTGAGGGAGCGTGACCCAGCCCCCGGCTTTAAAGGTTGAGAACTGCAGGTGTAAGAAGTGGGGATTGGGAGGGCAGGTGATTCAGTAAAGAAAGGATAAGCATGGGGTGTGTGCCGAAGCTTCAGCTCCTTCTTGTATTTATTATATATTTCTGATTTTAATTCTTGTACACCGCCCAGAGTGGGAAAATATCCCAGATGGGCGGTATAAATAGACAGACTGACAGACTGACTTTTTTAAAAAATCATGTCATAAGCACACAAATGTGCTTTCTGGGTTGAAAGGATTTTTGCTGGAGGAACTCCACTCAGGGGACATCCGAATGAGACTCCTTTTATGTCCCCAAGATTTTTTCCCTCTGAAGTAGTTCCTATTTATTTACTTGCAATTTTTTGCTTTCAAACTGCTAGTTTGGCAGGAACTGGGATAGAGATGAGCACTCATTCTGTCATGCAGTACTCAGGTCTTGAACTGCTGAATTGCCAACCTTCCAGTTAACAAGATGAACTTCTAAACCACTGAGCCACCACAGAACGAACGAACAAACGAACGAACGAACAAACTAATTGTACCTTGATGCCCAGCTGGTTCAGGATTGGCCACTGCTTCCCCTCACTCAAGTTTTTCAGCCATGAAGATTCTGTTTTATATTGACTTCAAAGGTTTTTTTTAATGACCAATACACAGATTTCATTGAAATGCAAGACAACTCTATGCTGCCTTTATTGCTTTTTACGGGAGTGGGAGAGGGAATGTTCTCCATTTTTTCATTCTCCTTCCTGGGATTTTGTATCATTGTTGTCTTACTCCACTGGGTTTCCAATAATAATTCCAGACAACAATCAATTTTCCTGCTCACCATATCTGAAATAATTTGTTGTGGATTGTAAGGTCTCTCTTGTGTGCCATTTGCATTTCCATCACTATCCCATGATTCCAACAGGAAGGGAAAAAGATAGTCTTGATCTAAACTGTTTTCACCAAGCGAATATGCAGTTTGCTCCTGGTGTTTTAAGCTATGCCAGGAGGCTGACGCTATTTGAAGTTCTATGTGATAAAGCAGGGAGGTATCACCAGAGGTATACAATCAGATTTGCATTTGATTTCAGGGGTGATGGGAATATTCCCTGCTCCCCATACGGTGAAAGTCTTATTAGAGGACTTTTTCTCTCCCATAGAATGATGTGCTCCATTTAATTTCATACATCCTACATTCATATAGTTGTATGATGTTTTATCATCAAGAAGTAGCAACATTTAAAAGAATAAGTCACCTTGTGTGTTGAAGCAAAGAAAGCAGCAATCTATACCTATAAATCCAAGGGTTAACCGTTGGAACTTGCTATACGTTTCTGCACCCATCCATCCTATTCCATACTGAGCCTCCTGCACTCACCCGAACCCAGTACAAGCAAGAGCCCCACGAGCGTGAACAAAGGGAAAGAACTTCAATTCCCAACGTTATTTGCACCGCGCCACAGCCAATCAGGCTGAGAGGCGCGAGCAAAAAGAACGTTGGGAAATGCGGCACGGCCAATTAAAAAGGAGCCGCAGAAAAAAACCGCCGCACAAACGCAAACCACAAACGCAAAACTAAAGTCCCAGCATTCTGTGCGCCATGAGCACGCAGAATGCTGAGAAAGCTGACACGTGAAAAATAAAACTACAAAATGCAATGGGAGCACAAGTCCCTAGCAGGCGGATGCAGCGCCTCACAGCCTCGCAAAACGAAAAGCCACAAAACTCCATTGCGAGACACCCGCCGGCCTTCTTTCCTAGAGCAACGGGGAGAAGAGGGACTCCCTCTCCTCCACGCTACCCTGCTGAAGACATGGCGAGAACACCGCCAGCCTCAAGGAAAGTTGAGCCGGGGTGGAACCCCCCCAAAAAAAACCCAAAAAAAACAGGCAGCAGTTCATCAGGGGAAGCACCCTCCCTGGCGGATGGCTGGCTGATGCCTTTGTACTTCTGAATACAAAAGCAGCAGCCAGCAATCCAGAAGGAAGAGCCTCACCCCTTACGGATCGCTGCCTGCCGATCTCCGGTTAGGTAAGCCAAGAGAAAAAGGAGACAGAGGAGAGAACCATCGTTAGGCAGAGACAGCTCTTCTCTGCCTCCTCCTTCTCCCCCGACCTACCTAACGAACCTTCCCGGGAGAAGAACTGGCTGACTGCCTCCTCCTCCTTTCCCCCATTGCTGGATCAAAACCAAAATTCAAAGCAGCAATGGGGAAAAGAGGAACCGACAGGCAGCCCGTTCTTCACGCTAAAGTAACCACCAAAAACAAACACCAAAATTAATAAAAATAATAAAACAAAAATAAATCAATAATAAAAAACCCATTAATAAACAAAAAAGTAAACCACAAAATACACAAACAAAAACATCCACAATACCACAAACCCACATACAAAACACCTAACTACAACACGAAAAAACCCACAAATTAAACAAACAAACAACAACTAATTACACAAATAAACAACAATGAATAAGAAAAATTAAACAAAATCAGAAATAACCAAACCAATTAAACAAACTTAAAACTCAACCAAAACAAAAAAAGAACAAACAGAAACACCTCCCAGCCCACCACCACAAAAACAAAATAAAGAAAAACCCTAAAAGAAAGAAAACCAGAGAACTCACCAGCACATCCTCCCTCCACGACAACCGGAACAGAAATGAAGAAACAAAGACAACTTACCAGAAGAAGCCCCACCCAGAGGCCAGGAGAGAAAAAACACGTGAAACTAAAACAAAACCACTAGCAGCCCGACTTAGAGGCCACAAGAGTAAAAACAAGTCAAAAACATAACAATAAATCAAAAGTTAACACAAATCACAAACATATGTTAAATAAATAAAATAAAATAAAAAGATTTATAACATACTGTATTGAGTTTTAACTCAAATAAAAACCCAAAACATCTAACACAGTTTAAAAACATTGAATGTAAAAAACATGTACTTTCACATTTTTAAAAATATTACCTACGGTACAACTATTAACCAAAAACAAACAAACCACAAACCAAAACATTATTTGGATAAATAAAACAATTTGAAACAATTATATCATCCTTTGTTCTTTTTTTAATTCACAAAAAAACACACCCCAAAAAGCTGATCAGTTTATAACAGCCCGGCAATGCCAGGCAACCTATGCTAGTATATCATAAAGATTCTAGCTGCATACTATAACAGAAATTAATGAACATTGTACTAAACTAAAATAGTGATATGAACAATGTTATTTTTCTCATTTGTTTTATATAGCTTCAAGCAAGATTTATTCCAAAGAAAACACTAACTAGAAATGTGGTTGAAAATACATTTGGTCTCCCTTTCCCCCAGTATTAATTTTGTTACATTTGACCAAATCCCACCAATATTTTCTTCTTCTGCTTGTTTATATCAGGTAGCAAGACTGTGCTTTATTTCCCTTCATTGAAACTTGTGAACAATTGGGAGCATTTTTATTATGTGAGCACTCATGTATGCTATTGCTTAATGTTCACATTGACAAATGCATATCCCATCTTGCAATCTCTACTTATAGTTCAAGATATAGTTGCAATACAGTAATACCTCACATAACGAACGCATCACATAACAAAATATTCCCATAATGATGCGTTCACTATGCAAGGGAGATACCCCGCATAACTAAAAAAAAGTTCGTTATGCGGGGTTTTTGAATGGGAACTCTGGATAATGAATTTTTTTTCCTGTTATCCAGGGCATCCCCCATTTGCTTCGCATAACACTAAAAACTGCATAGTGAAGAGCTCCGTGGAACGGAGTTTTTTCGTTATGCAAGGTATTACTGTACTTTTAAAAAAATAACTTTAAATGGTGACTAAAAATATTCAGAAGTGTCTCAAACACTTTGAGTACATAAGGCAACTTCAGACTGTTGATATCTCTGTTTTGTTTATCAGTGATGCCATTTTGTCCCTGTTAGCATGTAGGCTAAATATAAGGCTACCTTAATGTTGAGCATGGTGGTCACAATGGCATTAGCAAATGGTTATGACTTGCTCAGAGTTCCACTTTGGAGGCCATGAAAAGACTGGTGAAGATCTTCACCTGTCACCAAGAGCACAGTTTGCATTATGGTGCACCAAGATTCATGACTTAATCTCATAGATGAATTGGACTGGAATAAAGATGATACTGCTGACAATAAAATATGTGGCCAGGCGAAGGACATTTTTAATATGTTCAAATGACTATGGCAATTAATTTTTGAAGTGGAAGAGATATGAATGATAAAAACTGACAGTCAACTGGCAAAAAGGGAAATATGATCTTAATTATTTTTTTTGCTGTGCTGTGGACACTATTGAATTGCCAGGTTACAACTCAGAATGCGCTTCACTTGGCAGCAGGGGATGCACAGCAGTTTATTGAACAATTGGCAACCTTGTACAGGATTCTTAGACATATGTCTAAGCTGAGAATTAAGTCTGTAATGCGTTTCAGTTTCTTCATTCACAACTGCTTGTCTCATGGTTTAATATACCAGGTCTCTTGCCATTTTCCTCTGTAAATAAAACAGATCCAAATATGTTTATGTAAAACATGTCTGAGTAAATATTTGATAAAAACATTCTTGAATTTTGTTGTTGTTGTTCAGTCACAGTCGATTCCGACCCTTTGCGACCCCATGGACCATTTTCCTCCAGGCACCTCTGTCCTCCATCATCCTCCTCAGCCCGCCCAGCTCTGTGCCCATTGCGTCCACAATACCATCTAGCCATCTCATCTTTGGACACCCCCTTCTTCTCTTGCCCTCCACCTTTCCCAGCATCAAGGCCTTCTCAAGTGAGTCCTCCTTTCTCATTTGATGTCCAAAGTACTTTAGCTTCATCTTCACTATTTGTCCCTCCATTGAACAGTCAGGGTTGATTTCTTCTAATATTGACCTATTTGTTCTCTTAGCTGTCCAAGGGACTCTCAGGACTCTCCTCCAACACCACATTTCAAAGGCATCTATTCTTCTGCGCTCAGCTTTCCTAATGGTCCAGTTCTCACACCCATACATTACCACCGGGAATACCAGGATATTTGGGTAAAATGTGTATTTGAGACAAAAGGTTTTGTACAAAGGAGAAAGTTTTCTGAAATAATTTTCGTCAGGTATCTTTTCTCCCCTCTTTTTTTTGAACTTTATTTCATATTGATATTAGAATTGTATAACCTTTTAAGCCCATGCATTTCATAAATGTAAAGAAATGTCTGGTTTCCATAGAACAGATACTTAATCGTTTTTAGAAATAAGGGGGCAGAGTGTTATACTGAGACAATTAACCTCAAAAGCCCTTCAAGAATGATATAAGGAGGCCGACTATTACTTCATTGTTGAGTCTGTTGCCTAGCAACAGCTTTCATCCCTGCACCTGTCTAATGGCAACAGCAACTTATCGTTGACAAAATGTGGAAAGAAAAAACTGCATGTCAACACGTAATTAAATTCTCTTCCACTAATAAAAGCCCCAGCTTAATTGATCTTGATTGCAATATGCCATTGCCAATCTCTGCCTATTCCAATAGGACTGCCAGGTCTCAGGGCATTAGTTGGGGTGTCAGTAATGGCTATGCTTCTCCATGTCAACCTCAGGTTGAGTGACTCTGCAGGATGTGGGAAATGTGATGGTTCTGTGTGTGGTGATGTAAAGCTTGAGCACCAGTGGTGGGATTCATTTTTTTTTTTTTTACTATCTACTCTGTGGACGCGGTATGGTGTGTGTGGCCAGGGAGAAAGCCCTGCATTGCACCTGAATTAGGACTTTATTTCAAAATTTGGATGGGCAGGGCCAGCTGGAATTTTTGCTACCGGTTCTGGTGAACTGGGGCGAACGTGCTGAATCCCACCACTGCTGAGCACCCATTCCACCTACTCCCAAATTACTCGACAGCTCACTAGCTTAGCACTGGTGTGCCAGAAAGCCAAGAATGGAGGGGAGTGACTGCATGCAATTGAATCCACATCATTTGGAGCAAGGAAGAAAATGGGAGAGTCAGTGTCTCAGCTTGTGAGACACCTTGTTTTATCTCCTGGTAAGAGTGTCACAGGGCCTAAGGGGAAAAGTCTTATCCTTAAGACTTACATACTCAGTATAAGGCCTAGGAAAACTCCCCATGTGTGATGCAGGTAAGATTGCGTGATGCTCTTCCTCTTATTTCTATCAAGATATATAGGAGTGCTACAAGAGATTTGAACACCCCAAATGTTTTCTGCATGCTCTAAGATTAGGCAAACTACAATTAGCAATATTGGAGGTTGTGGAGGGTGCAATAAAAGACGAGATGTTAGACGGGTTTTTCAGTGGGTTCACACAGCAGGTGTTAGAATACAGTGCTGCTTGTGCCACTTCATGTGCCCCACACCTTCTCAAATTAGGCTGCTACCTCCCATATGTACAGTTGGGAAGGGCTATCCTGTCAGTAGCCTTGAAATAAGATTGTATTATGGGAGTAGTTAGCTGTTGTATATGGAAATGGATGGCAGAAGGGGGGACTTTCCCCATTAGTTCAGGGAGTAAAGTGGCTTAGGACAATCCTGCTTGGAAATCTGCAGTCAACTTATCCTTTGCTCAAACTCATTTGGAACTCATTTATTGGTCTGCCAATGAGTGCCAGAAACATGCACAGATGAGAACTTAAGTTTGGCCAACCACAAAGTGAAGAAAGCGGCTTCATTTTGGCAGTCCAAGGTTTGGTGGAACACGAAAGAAGAAGATGGAACGCAAGCTGTGGGTGACGACAGAAGGTTTCTCGCACATCCAAGGTAGAATTATACTTATGGCTGAACTTCTGCATTCTGATCCTCAGACATGTGTCTGTCTGCAATCTTTTTGATTTTGTGGAACTGTTCTCTTGAATATGAGGTGGTTGAAAAGCAACAACGACCTAACTCGTAGCAGTAAGAACCACAGTTCCATTCTTTTTTCCATGCACAGCAATTGACTTGATAACCACCTCAGAATTTACCTCAGTCAAAAGAATTTTCTTTTTCCTCTGTAGACTTTTATGATCTACTTTACATCGTGTTGACTCTAAAGCAAAGCAACTGAGTATATAATTTAACGTTCCTGTCACTGGAAAGTTTTTTTTAAAAAAAATACACTAAGAAAACTTAAAACTGTTGAAGGAATATAGTGTTCAGTGGAACCCCAACATACAAACGGTTCGAATTAAAAAAAAAAATCGACATATAAATAGAGAATCTGGCTAAAAAAAAATCAACATACAAAATTTTAATAGGAAAAATTTGATGTACAAAAAATGGTGACATTTAGAGGCCTCTTCTGGTAATCCAATGTGTTTTCAACATACAATTTTTTTTGACATACAAATAGCCCTGTGGAACGGAAAACATTCGTATGTAGAGGTTTTACTGTATATTATAACATACATTGGGGCTGTGGTGGCTTAGTGGTTAAGGTGGTGAACTTGTCGACTGGAAGGCCGGCAGGTTAGCAGTTCGAGACCTGAGTGCTGCGCAACAGAGTGAGCTCCCATTTCTGTCACAGCTCCTGCCAACCTAGCAATTCGAAAGCAAGAAATTGCAAGTAGATAAATAGGTACCGCTTTGGTGGGGAAAGGTGTATTTCATACGATCCAGCGTTTAGTCATGCCTGCTACATGACCACAGAAATGTCTGCAGATGCAGACTGCGCTGGCTCTTTGGCTGTAAACAGAGATGAGCACCGACCACTAGAGTTGGACATGACCAGCTTTCGAGCAAGGGAGACCTTTACCTATAACATACTTTAATATACCACAAAATACATTTGACTTGTATATTGCATGGGTATGCGCCAGCAAGGCTATTTATAAGTTCTTGAAAAAGCAGTAGGCTTGTTCTTATTCATGTTTAGCGGGGGTGCTATTCCTTGAGAAACTCCAATAGCTCTTTGCTTGGTATTATTTAAAGGTGACTTTATTCTTCAAAACATGAGGAGCCAGGCAAGAACTTTTCCGCCTCATATTCAAAACAAGATATCATTATTTGCTACTTTTACCTGAGTTGGAGGCAAATAAAACATTTGCAGAGAATGCTTCTTTGTTTAAGAGCTTCATGGGAGAGAAAAAAAGTAAAACATTAGCTCCGCGGAGGTTGCCTTTTCAAAATAACCTATAAATAGAGCACACATATATCCTTGCTTTACAGAATACACTCCTCTATTTGAAAGGCTGTCTCGTCCATGAAAGAGAAAGCAGGGTCCTTGACATGCCCATCAAGATTTCAAGATTTAGCACTGTAGTGTGAACCACCATGGCCAGCAAGGATTTTTCTTGGGTTTTGCTAAGCTATTTTTTTCCTATTAAGTCGCCCTTGCTCGAAAGCCAGTTATATCCAACTGTAGGGTTCAGTGCTCATCTGTTTATAGCCAAAGAGCCAGCACTGTCTGCATCTGCAGATATTTCCATGGACACATGGCAGGCATGCCTCAACATCGAAGTGCACTCGGAACGCTGTTTACCTTCCCATCGAAGTGGTACCTTATTTAGCTACTTGCAATTTCTTGCTTTCGAACTGCTAGATTGGTAGGAACTGGGGCAGAGATGAGAGTTCACTCTGTTGTGTAGCATTCGGGAATAGAACTCCACCCTTCCAGTAGTCAAGTTCAGCATCTTAACCACTTGCCAGCAGTCCCCCTTTTTTCCTATTTTGCACAGGTTTATTGCCAGTAAGAAAAAGTCATTACTAGGGTAAACCCTTCCTGGGTTGATGTAGATGTGGGCTTCTAACCCAAGTGGGGAGTTGCAATTGTATTTTTCAGGGGCCCAGTTCAGAAACCATCATCATATGATACAACTGCAAAAGCAATTTTCAGAAGAGCATTTTGAGACCTTTCCTTGATTACCTAGATTACTGCATCTTGGTATCTTCCATTTTATAGAACTCCATGATCTCTATTTAAAGAAATAAGCTACTAGGTCTTTTCCAATCTACAAACATTTGATTTAGCTGACAGGGTTTTCCTAAAATAATCTTGGGCAAAGGAGACCATATCAAGAGTGTTTGGTGAGAAATTCCAGTCCTCACCTTCTCCAAAGAAGTTCCATGTGAGAGGATGGCAAATGGAAATGGTTTAATCTGTAGGATGGATATGTATGCTGTACAGTAAAACCCCATGTTATGGAATTAATCCGTTCTGGAAAGTTTTCCGTAAAGCGGTTTTTCCATAACCCAAAGCACAATTTCCCATAGGAATGCACTGGAAATTTTAAAACGTTCCTGACCTTCCAGCCTCCTCACCAAACCCTCCACTCAAACTCCTCCCAAAGACAGTACTCTGTTCTGTAACGTGAGTTTCCCCCATAAATCAGGACGTGATTTCCTCAGAATTTCTTTCTGTAAGTCCAGTTATCCGTTATCTGAGGTGTCCGTAACACGGGGTTTAACTGTATTTTATTTAAAGTTTGCCTCTGAATGAGTGTTACTGCTCAGAGTGGGCTCTTTGTCTCCCCCGCACTGCGAGGAGAATCAGACCATGTGTGGTGAGCCAATTACAGCTCTCCATGGAGTAGGGGGGAAGGGAGTTGTTCACCCTGTTTATGGGGCTTTCCTCTTCTACCCTCCATACAAGGCCAGCTAGCGACAACGACCTGCCTGCCCACCCTGGGCCCAGTGCTGGTCGCTTCAGGGATGGATAGGAATTTATTTGCTCACTACCTGACTGACATGCAAAAGGGAATGAGAATTTTTCATGTATCCTGCACTGGTTACCTGGGTGTCAAGACAGATCAGCGATGGTAGCCATTAAATAGGTCACAACTGGTGGGTAGTACATAATGTAAACATGTCACAGTGAGTCCAGAGGTACACGGAAAAAGCCTTCTCGAAGATTGTGGTCTTTTTGAACCACAATTGGGCATACCTGGTAACGTCAACCTTGTGTTGCTGGCTAATCTTTCTTATGCTAGGTCAGGCGAAAGGAACTGCAGAATGAGCTCAACAAAAGGTACCTTCATTTTGTCAAGTTTCACATCTGGCCTAGACATGGAAGAAGACAATGTGTCCAAGAGTGTGAGACGTGGCCTTCATGTCACCAGCCCAAAGTACAATTTCAGAGTCTGGAGGCAGGGAATATGTCATCAGTAAGACAGCTGACCAGGAGTAGCTCCCTGAATACATCATCCCCGGGGCTTTGGACTTGCCCAATGAAATAGAGCAGGGGGCAGAGGGAACCCCCAGCTCCTGACTTTGACATCCGTGCTACATTAGGCCCTCTGCAGATCTTGGTAGGAAGTTAACATTTAAAACACTTTAAATAGTTAATAAAGTTGTGGCTCTAGTTTACTCCATTACAATGTGTGGCTCATTATTTTGGAGTGGGATAATGTGAAATCTGGGAGTTGTGTTTTTTCTTTAAACCAGAGTGGTAATATAAGAACTTAATGCTTGCTTGTAGTGACTGTGAATGGAGGAAGATTTTTTGAAAAAACAAACAAACAGAAACTATTTGATCTAGAGGCAGTTTTGTCTTCTAGTTCCCTTGGCCATTAGCAATCTTTTATATTTACCACTTGTTCAACTCTGTCTAGGTCTCCTACAAGTTGCCCTCTATCTCCAATGCCTGAGGTGTTTCCACATGTACAAGTTTTTTTTAAAATGCTATGTATTTTTCTACTAATATTTCATTATATTTGTTTATATTAAGAGTATGGGAACTGAAAACACGCATTTACCCTGAACAGCAAAATCTCACCAAGGATTCATTCTATAAGTCACATTCTTTATACCAAAATATAATTTATTTTAAAACATTTTTTCATCAAAATACAATAAATATGTTTTAAGAAATTTTACCTAAGGAGTAAACACTATGAAATTCCAGTTCAACAAACTATTAGAAATTAAACTTCCAAACAGTTTTCTTTGCTGGTTTGAAAAATACAAAAATATGGGCTAGTGTTTCTTTTTCCATATTTCTTAAACCTAGAAACTAACTGCTGAAGATTAGTGTTGACTTTTTAAAAAATATCCCGGATTTAAATATATTTTCTTTCTTCAAGAGACTAGAGGCAATAATTTCCTGAATAAATCTAATTCCTAAAACTGAGAAACAAATGCTGAAGCTGCCTATCTAAAACAGGAAGCTGATATATAATTATGGGTTGAATAGCTTTACTGAATTAAAAAGGGCAAATTTCTCCTTTATATACCATAGCTTTTGTGCACAGGTTGTACTATAATTATCTAAATATCTGCTCCATACAGAACTAACTGCAGATATTTTTTCGGGGTAAGCACAAACCAACCAACCAACCAACCAACCAACCAACCAACCAACCAACCAACCAACCAAATAAATAAATAAATAAGTAAGTGAGTATGTAAGTGTGTGTCTGTGTGTGTGTTAAGAATATATTCCTAACATTGACATCTAACATTGCAACCCTATATTAAAAATGGGTAAAATACATCATTATATTCAGTGATGCACTGCAGCAGCTTCTGTCAGGTTCTGCAGAACCGGTAGCGGAAATTCCCCCAGGCCACACCCACTTGGTTGGCCATGCCCACCTCCATAGCCCATAATGCAGGATGTTTGGTCCCACCCACAGATTTGGCCCTGCCCACAGAGTAGGCAGTAAATTTTTTTGCATCACTGATTATATTCCTTGTAGAAAGGTTGCCTTGAAGTAGCAAATTATAGTACAATGATACCTGTCTGCACCAAACAATTGGTGTAAAGTTGCACTGCCACCAAGCAACATATCCAAATAATATTTCTCACAAAATGCAACTTAACTCAGTCAGAAAACTGGGGAAAAGGTACATCAGATTAAAAAGAAAGTAACCGTAAACCAAATACTTCAGCTAAACCCACATTCATAGTCTTCACCAGACTTTGGAAGCATGATCTCTTGGGACTAGGGCCATGCTTGTCAGGGTATTCTGGGAAATGCAGTCTTTTCATTATGCGGGGTATCGCCCATTTGAACCACACAATGAAAAAACTGCATACCGAAGAGCTCCGTGGAACGAGGTTCTACCATATATATAATGTAGAATGGAGAAAACTGCCCTATATTGAGTCAGACGTTTGGTCTTTGTAGCTTAGCATTATCAACACTGACAGTAGGAATTTAGAGCTTCAGCCAGATTTTTTTCCTAGGCCTGCCTGGAAATCCTACTTTTCCCTGATGGTCCCTGATGGTTTCCCAGACCTGCTGTTAGCTTTCAGAATCAAATGAGATAAGTATACACTCAAGGCGGTAAAAAGAGGTGAGAAGATGTAGAGAGCAAGAGTTGCTTGAGTCATTGAACTGTTTGGGTTATTTGCATTAGCAATTACAGTAAAACCTTGCATGAAGAGTGCCTCGCTTAGAGACTAAGTTGCTTAAAGAGCAGAATTTTCTCTGAATGGTTGCTTAACAACTAAATCCAACCAAAAACTTGCTTAACAACTAAATCGGGGTTTGAACCACCCCCACCAGAAATCACAATTGGTCACTTACAATGGTGTTTCACTGAAAGAGCAAACTCCTTTAAAGAACAATCCCATGGGACACATTGTGCTCTTTAAGCGAGGTACCACTGTACATTGCAATACCGCCCAATAGCGCTTAGTGCACTCTCTGGGTGGTTTACAAGTTAATCAGCATTTCCCCTCCCAACATACTGGGTACTCATTTTACTGACCTTGGAAAAATGGAAGGCTGAGTCAACCGTGGCTCCTGTCAGGATCAAACTTATACTGTTTTGGCTGCAGTACAGCAGTTTAACCACTGCATCACCAGAGCTCCTATTAAACAGTGTTGATGAAGCAATACAAAAGAAGCTCAGGACTGGCGGTAGAAATGCATTGTTTCAGACAAAACAGTAAAGGATGACTAGCTAGACTCCTTATTGTGTTCTCTGTCATATACTACTAAATCAGCTCTTGCCTCATTCCTAGCCTATTCCTTAAACAACCTTTGTTAAACCTGATATTAAATTTGATAGTTCTGTCCTCCCCTTTCTGCTTAATTAGACAGCAAACTCTCTGTTTAGGGACTATATCAATTGTCTGTTCTGCTCTGTACAAGGCAAGCCAAATAATGAGAGATTTTATGATGCATGAAATGGCATGTTTACTGAAAATGGTTAGGTCACAGCATCAGTTGTAACTTTCCCGAACGTTTTGGATAAAAACAACCTGATCACTGTTTTAAAATGTGACAGATTTCATGCATAGAACAAGCTAATTTGTTTAATTGCATATACTTTTTAAAAATACAGATAAGATTATAACTACATGCATGTGTAAGTAATGATTATGGGACAATCTACCTGCAGTTTCCCCCCACTTTCACCAAAATGCTTTCCAGGTATTTACTTATTTATTACATTTATATCCTGCCCATCTGGGATATTTTCCCACTCTGTTGAAGGTTCTCTTCAAACAACAGGAAATATCTGTTGTTTGAAGTGACCCTTTATTTCAGTTAAATAACATTTTGCATGCTTATCTGTTTATGTATTGCAGCTTACACTGACAGCATATGATTGCAACATTAATATGCTTGAAAAGATATTTTTTTTAAGAAACAGAAAAACAAGATGGTGCATAATGTAATTTTTGTGGGTGGTATGTATTGCTTCTGGAAGAAGTTGCAATTAATTCTTTTCACTTCAGACAGAAAAGCTACAATTTAAAGAACAGAGAAAAAAAATCCACAATAGTCCCCTCAAAATACTTCTGTATTGTCCTAAAATTGTTTTAAAAGCTAAGAAAAGTCAAGAAAGAAAAAAGCTGTAAGAATTTTAACAGCACACATTTGTAACATGCTGTCAGAAGACCTATGTTGAAAGGATTATCACAAGATTTCTCTTTTGATTCTGTCAAGACCTCAAAAGAAATTTTGCATACTGTCCCCAAAATACGTCATTATATCCCCTAACAAAAATGTATTTGTCTCAGCATTATTAAAACAAAATAGCACTGTCTGCCATGGTCTCTAATAAAATTGCACCTATTGCAGAATTGAGCATTATAAAGCACTCTTCTGAAGGACGAGCCTCTTTTAAAACAAAGAGAGGATTCCAGTAAGAGTTTTGCAGAAATAGAGTGTTAATTTATTTTTAGTGGTCTCTCTTTCTGCAAAGATTTTCTTTTGTGCCAATATCAACATAATATTGATATTTTGTGTGTTGTAACAGAATCACAGCTGACAGAAAAAGCAGACACCCATGAAAATTTGCATAGGATCAGACTAGAAGATTAAAGAAATGGAACAAACTTGCTGTTTTCTTTCTTTAGCATTCAGACCTCCTTTCCTCTAACCTCCGCAAAGATGACTGATAAAAGTAGCTCCCATCTGTCAGTTCAATGGAAACAGGGTCTCTCTTGACTCTTAGTTATTTGTAATATGAAATTATTTGGGTAGCTCATAGAACAAATACAAAAATTAAAATATAATCTAAAATCAAAAGAAGAGGATCTCAGAAGAGATGACTGTACCAGTAGCTATATACCTGTATAAGAGATAACAGTCTTTCAGATAGCCTAGTTCCTAGTCATTGTGGTTAAAAAAGTTAAAACAAGCGTTTCAAATTAAGCTCTGAAATTGATTGTGCATGACTTTATCTAATAAATGGGATGAGATTCCTGCGATTCGACGTGCTTTTCACTTTGTAAAGAATGAATGTACTTAGCGTAAATGGGTGTATGAGAACATGTACAGAATGTTGGGTGAGAAAGGATAAAAAAATTGGCTGGGCAATAGTGCAGGCTAAGACAGCGGAGACTTAGCAGGTGAAACTAATTATAACATAGGCTAGGACAGTGGCGGCGAACCCATGGCACGTGTGCCAAAAATGGGATGCAGCTGGCACACACATCATTGTGGGGAAGCCCTGCCACCACCCAGCCCTGCCAGTGCTGCTTCCCCACCACCCCTCTCCCTCCATCAAAAATGAGGTGAGAGGGGAGGCGAATCACTATTTGATATTTTTTATTTATTGTTAAATGGACTGTACATTTTATTTTCAGGCTGAAGCAAAGGAGGAAGAGTCCTGCCAGTTAAGCATTAAACCTGAAGATTTGGTACATCCCAAGAAGGTGAAATCTGCAATGAACTCAGTTGTTAGAATTGTGATGTTTTCAAGTATAGACTTCTGCTTCAAAGAAATATTGTTTTCGAGATGTGAGGGGTGTGTGTTAGACCTGGGTAATCAAGAGGGACACATGTGACTTTATTGGACAAAAGACTATACGTACAAATTCTATTCTAAAAACTGTTGCAAAAAAGTTGCAAATGGAAAAATTCTGCACATGATCTGTATTTTTGTGACTGCCCTAAAATGTCTGTCACTAAGAACGGAACATCTTATAAGAGCCGTCAAAATTCAGAATACAGTAGCAAGTGCCAAGGATCCACAAGATGCCTTTAGTCAAATAATTAAGCCTGACAATAAAGAGTGGTTAGCTTATGGACAACACTTGATTAAAACAAAACAACAACAACAAAACAACCACATCAGTTTTATATGAATACTAGCAAATTTTGCCTGGCAGTGCCGGGCTGTTTTAAATTGTGTTGGAAGGTTTTTGTTTTATTAATGTTTGTACAAATCAATAATCACAATGCTTACCTAATGCATCCAAAAATGCCTCCTTTAACGCAAAAAGCTGTTTGTGGGGATGAGCCATAAAACAAATTATAAAATTAAGACACAGAAACACTAAAAATATGACAAAAATAATGATGTAGAAATTAATGCAAACAAAGTACGCAACGAAAACAACAAATCTCACGACAATAGCAAGATAAAAAAAAATCAATTATTCAAACCACTGGGAGGCAATCAAACACTAACATCAAACTACGAAAAAAAGACAACGAGACAATATGAGCTAAGTTTCCCACAAACTCAAAACACCACAAAAAATAAACAAATAACGACAATGGAAAAAAACCAAAGGAGTATCATCGGAAGGGGGGTACAGAAATCCAAACAATCTCAGACTTTGGAGACTCATCGGAAGGGGATACAGATTTCCAAACAATAACAGTCAACCACAGCCAGTGGGACAACAAAAAATATCATGCTACGCAACAAAACAAAACGATTTATTAAGAGAAGAGGCACAAAAAATAACTGAAGAAATACAAGAAAAACTACATGGCACAAGGAAATTTAATTCAATGGAACACACAACTATGCAAAAACAACCAAAAATTACAAAACAAGAAGAACCCGAAAGTGAAACTGGAGCACATCCAGAACTGCAAAACAACATCACCGCAATTCCAATTGAAACCATTATACAGCAACACCTGCTACTAATGCTATTTCCACCTTTCAAACTCAACCAACCATTAGCACTACTTATGCTCCATCATTTTTTTCAAATTCAACAAAAACAACATGCAACATCCAGCCAGATGCCTAAATAAGGTAAGTAAAAAAATAAAACAAATTATTTTTAACTAACATTAAACCATTAACTAAAGTAATATAAACTAACATACTATAATACTTTATTTCTTTCAGATAAAACAATCGTCAACAACAACACATGAAAACTATGGAAACTAAAGTTTGAAAAATTTAAAGAAGAAAAAGTTATGAACATTTGTTTGAAAAAATACAATACAAGTTATAAACATTTTGTTACAAAAATAAAAATTACACTATTTACAAAATGTTAATTATCTAAAAATTAACAAAAAAAATTAAAAATATGTTAGAAATAAACTATAATTATGTTTATAAAAAAACAAATGTTACAGCATCCTTCTTTAATCACCATCCCCAAAATCCTTTGGCCCCAACCATCCCCAACAACAAGAATTAATCCACTAAATCTTATCTACTCACATAAAAAAAAACCAAACCACCCAAAACCAAAAAATAAAATAAAAAATAAAAAACTATAACTGCCCGGCAGGGCCAGGCAAAATATGCTAGTAAGTTATAGAAAGATCCCTCATGGGAGTCTGCTGGCGAACAGTGCCCAGTTTAAAAACAGACCCAATGGCGCTTTAAACAATATAAAAACTTCAATTAAAACTGTTAAATATTTCCTTGAACTAAGAACAAGAAAAATAATAAAAGTTGTTAAGTATAGTTATGACACGCCGGGAGCCTGGAAAAATACGACTGTGCAACGTGGCGGAAAAAATGAGACTGGAGATGGAGGGCGGGGCATGATGCTAGGCATGCTGGGAAGAAAGGTCTTTTCTATAATAAAAGCTGAAGCTTGGGAAAACCGACCATTGAGCATGCGTGAGAGTAAACCCCATTAGTATGGATGTTCACTGACCACGACAGAGAACAATAAACATCTTTAATTCATCAACAACACCTGTTCTTTGGGAGAGGGGTTAAGACAAGAGTTAAGCCATAAGTCACACACTACTACGTTTAATACAATACTCTCCATACTCTCTGCAGGATATGCAGGACGGCATTTAGGCCTCCTGGGCTCGTCAGGAGTCTTCGGAGAGGTTCCATAGGGCAGGCTGGTAAAATTTGCTTGCCAGGAATGGGAGAGCTCCAAAGGCAAGGGCCAGGTCAAAGCCTATCTGTCATTTGTTGTTCAGTCGCACAGTCGGTTCCGACCCTTTGCGACCCCATGGACCATTGCTCTCCAGGCGCCTCTGTCCTCCACCATCCCCCTCAGCCCTCCCAGCTCTGTGCCCATTGTGTCCACAATGCCATCTAGCCATCTCATCCTTGGCCTCCCCCTTCTTCTTTTGCCTTCCACCTTTCCCAACATCAGTGCCTTCTCAAGTGAATCCTCCCTTCTCATTTGATGTCCAAAGTATTTTAGCTTCATCTTTACTATTTGACCTTCCAGTGAGCAATCCGGGTTAATTTCTTCTAGGATTGACCTATTTGTTCTCCTCGCTGTCCAGGGCGCTCTCAAAACCCTCCTCCAACACCACATTTCAAAGGCATCTATTCTTCTGCGTTCAGCCTTCCTAATTGTCCAGCTCTCACATCCATACATTACTACTGGGAAAACCATTGCTTTGACTATTCTAATTTTTGTTTTCAGTGTGATGTCTCTGCTTTTCACTATGTTCCCCAGGTTTCTCATTGCTTGTCTCCCAAGAATCAGTCTCCTTTTTATTTCATGGCTGCAATCCCCATCTGCAGTGATCTTGGATCCTAAGAAAGTAAAATCTGTCACTGCTTCTACTTCTTCCCCATCTATCTTCCAGGAGCTGATTGGGCCTGTTGCCATTATCTTGGTTTTCTTGATATTTAGTCTCAAACCAGCTTTTGCACTCTCCTCCTTCAGCCCAATCAAGAGATTCTTTAGGTCTTCCTCACTTTCTGCCATTAGGGTGGTATCGTCTGCATATCTCAGATTGTTGATGTTTCTCCCAGCGATTTTAATCCCATATTGTGATTCCTCCATCCCTGCACTGCGCATTATGTGCTCTGTGTATAGGTTGAATAAGCATGGTGACAAAATGCAGCCTTGTCTTACTCCTTTTCCTATTCCAAACCACTCTGTCACTCCATGTTCTGTCCTAACTGTTGCTTCTTGGTTCATGTACAGATTTCTCAGGAGGCATATGAGGTGCTCTGGTATTCCCATCTCTTTAATTACTTGCCACATCTTGTTGTGGTCCACACAGTCAAATGCCTTAGTGTAGTCAATAAAACAAAAGTATACTTGTTTCTGGTATTCCTTTGTTTTCTCCATGATCCAGCGTATGTTGGCGATGTGGTCTCTAGTCCCCCTGCCTCTTCTGAAACCTGCCTGCACCTCTGGTAATTCTCTTTCCACATGCTGCTGAAGTCTATCCTGTATTATCTTGAGCATCACTTTACTGGCGTGTGGGATGAGTGCGATTGTTCGATAATTTGAACATTCTTTGGCATTGCCCTTTTTTGGGATTGGTACGTATACTGATCTTTTCCAATCCTGTGGCCATTGTTTTGTTTTCCAAATCTGCTGGCATATTGAATGCAGTAATTTGACGCCATAGTGTAAATGTTTGTGTAAAACATCTTTTTCATCTTCACTTAGTGCCTTTGTCATCATGGCATCAAAGAAACCAGTGGCAGGTGCCAAAAGGGAGAGCCGATCCTTCTGTAGGTCAAGGAGGGCATTATTCATAAACATGCTGATGGGATGAGAGTGGCTGATCTAGCCAAGGAATATGGATGGAGTTCATTGGCCATTTCAACAATCCTTGAATCCAAACAGCGGATACTGGGCAGGCAGGCGGCGAAAGGTGCGACCGTCGTCACCAAGCAACTTTCACAAGTCCTTGGGGAGGTGGAGAAATTGCTACTTGTCTGGATCCAGAACAAGCAATGTGCTGGAGACTCTGCAAGTGAGGCCATCATCTGTGAGAAGGCCAGGACCATCCACACAGACTTCATAAGGAACCAGCCAAGGCCATCAGCAGCCAATGAAGAGGAATTCAAGGCTAACAGGGGCTGGTTTGATCATTTTAAGGCCAGGTCGGGCATCCACAGTTTGGTCTGGTATGGTGAGGCTGTAAGTTCAGACATCGGGTCTGCTGAGGGATTTGCTGTGGAGTTCCTTGAGCTCACGAACACCGAAGGCTACATCCCTCAGCAGGTCCTCAATTGTGATGAAATGGGACTGTTCTGGAAGCAAATGCCGAAACAGACCTTTGTGACTGAGAAGACCACCACCCTGCCCAGTCACAGGCTGAAGAAAGACCGCCCAACCCTCTTGTTTTGTGCCAATGCAAGTGGGGACCTTAAAATCAAGCCCCTGCTTGTCTACCACTCTAAAAACCCAAGGGCCTTCAAAGGACACAAGGTGGACAAGGACCGGTTGGGTGTTTATTGGCAGTCCATCCCCCGAGCTTGGGTCACATGGCTCATTTTCTCTGACTGAGTGAATTCAGTTCTGTGGTCTGCAGTAAGGTGGTACCTTCGGGCAAAGAACCTCCCTTTGAAGGCTGTCCTCCTTATGGACAATGCTTCTGTTCATCCACCAGGCCAGGAGGATGACCTGTTAGATGGAATTCAAATTCATCAAGGTGGTCTTCCTGTCTCCTAAAACCATCCCACTCCTACAGCCCATGGACCAACAGGTGATTGCTAACTTTAAAAAACACTAGAGCTGTTCCAGCGATGTGTCGAGGTGACTGACAGCACCAACCTCACCCTCTAGGAGTTTTGGAGAGACCACTTCAACATTGTCGGCAGCCACAAGCTCATCACTCGTGCCTGAGTTTGCCAACTCAACCTCTACTCAGCCTGGCACAACCTCTGGCCTGACAGTGTTGTGGAACCTGAGCCTGCTGCTCCTGCACCAGAAAAAGACTCAGAAGTGGTGCAGGAGATTGTGTCCTTGGCCAGGTTATGGGGCTGGATGTAACTATGGAGGATGTCACGGAGTTGGTCCAGGCACATGCCCATGAGGCACCGATTGAGGAGGAAGAGGAAAATGAAGAGGAATGCATGTCCACTAGCAAACTTAGGGATTTGTTGAGAAAGTGGGAAGCAGTTAAGCAACAGGTACTGCATTACCACCAAGTCCGTTCTATAGGCAAGAGATCAGCTAGGAGTTCTAAGAATGGCAGCATGTTCATTTTCAAAGGGATGCTTAGAAGGCGGGTGAGGCAACAGACATTGTACTGGTTTTAACAGAAATACCTGCCTCTGTCAGTGGTGCACAGCTGCTGTCCTCCTCCTCCACTTCCAAGCAGTAGTGCACTGTACAATCTGTACAGTATGGTTTTGCAATTTTATAGAACAGTTCAAGTTTTTCATGTTTCCAAATGTTGCAATGCTTTAACTGTGGTTGTGTCATGTTCACAATGTTGGGTTTTGATGCTTACAATTTCATTACCTGAGCAATTGCTTATTTATGGTTTCAATGGTGCACTTTTTACAGAATTCCTAAAGGAAAAAAGATGTGTAGGGTAGAGAAATGTGTGTATTTTTTACTATGTTGCAATGTTTTAACTGTGGTCGTATCCAGTTCACAATGTTGGGTTTTGATGTTTACAATTTCATTACCTGAACAGTTGTTTTTTTATGGTTTTAATGGTGCACTTAATAAATTGTTTGAACAGAAACTTATATGACCATGAGAACGTCTGCCATCTTAGATTTTGGATTTTAGATTTTCAGATTTTAGCGTTACGGATGTTTTGATAATGGGTTTTTAAAATTGGGTTCTTATTTCTTTAGAGTAATGTTTTTTAATGATAGCGGACCATTTTATCGTGATTGTGGGTTATGAATTGTGAGCCACCCAGTTGCTATGGTGATAGGTGCAGCCATATAAATCTAAATAAATAAATAAATCTAAATAAATAAATAACTCTTCCCTTTATTGTGAGATGTTTAAAACTTTATTTTTTAGCTGTGTGCTGGATGCGTAATGTTAAAAAATGTGATGTTTTATGTTTAACTTTTTACTTTTTGAACAATCCTTCCACCGGCTCAAACTCTGCCCCAAGCTAAATAAGGTCAGCAATACACTGACGTTGAGCTGGCGGGAAGTAGGGTTGACTCCTTGACCAGCCTTTGGTGCCACCTGGCCCAGTCGACCTGTGGCCACCTGGATTTTCCCGGGCTGGACGTTAGAGCTACGGGTAGGAGAGTTAAGTTTTCTGCCTGCCCAGGGTTCTCCTGCTGGCAGCTCTTATGTCCGAACGTCCAGGGAAGTCCAGGCAGCTGCTATTACACACACACCAGTGGCACTTTCCTTCCTTGCCGAAGTCTGACCAAAGCAGCTGCCAGAAGGAGACTTGTACAAAAACACTTGTAAATTGATTAGAATGTGTTGTGCACTTTTTGGACAAGAAGAACTTTATGCTTACTATACCTAACTGTCAATAAATAACAACTTTGTTATCACACTGAGTGTTTCTTGGAAAAGAGTATCAGGAAAGAGTGGTTGCCTGGCCAAAGGGCATTGCTCCTGAAGTAAAATACTTTATTTACCCTCTGAGTTTGCTCTAAAGCAGAATATCTCAGGCAGCTGTGTGGAATCAGCTGGGGAATCCAAGCAGACTCCTTTGTGAGTCTTGGGAAGACCCTCAGTTGGGGCCTGTTAACATATTCCAGGGGAAACCCAGTGGGGGTCATGGAGGGACCAAGGCAAGGGGTCCTGTCTGGCAGGCTACTCTTGTCAAAAAAATAAAAAAGTTGGATAGGCAAGAAGGTCTGATACTGATCAGCCAATGTACTGACTTAGACTTCTGGGAATGGAAGTCCCCCTGTGGGGCCCCATGTTGGAAACCACTGGTCTAACCCATTGCCTTCCACTGCCATAGAGCCAGTGCTGATATTTGCTTGAGTACTTTACTCCACTACAACTGAGCACAATTCCAACACAACTAAGTAGTGGTGTTAATATATGTTTCCATTAAAGAAAATCGGCATACAATAGGTTAATGTAGAAAACTGCAACTGAACAGATAACTTTTTCATCCGTGATTCAGGCTTCACAGTCATTTCACCATTCCCCTTTGAAGTCTGCATAGGGCTGATATTATTTTCAGAAGATTGAAAACACCAGTTCTGAAATAATTTCTAGCACAATAGCATGACTAATATTTGTACGTATCACAACCATACCAATTAAATATGCTTTACGGTCAAAACCAAAGGGCACAAAGAAGCATAGCTCTTGAACTGCCTTAACTATGATGCAGTTGTTTCATAAAACTGATGTCAGCATTATTTATCATTTATTTTGGGGGAAACTAGTTGACTGATTACTTGTAACTGAATCTGTAAGTTTGATTCACTCTGAAATGAAGCATTTAAACACAATATGTTTAGAAAATTTAGACTCTTCCAATGATTGGATTCCTCTAATTTAGAAGGGAAATAATTTTGTTTATATTAAAGTATTTCACTTGAGCCACTTCTGAAAACGTATTTATGTAAAATTCTGGAATTTGCACAGAAGAACAAGCATATTTTAGATATGATGCATTTCTCATACATGCCTGTTATGTCTAGCTATTTATGATGGAAGAAACATAGGAGCCCTTTGCTATAGTTAACAACTGAGGGGTCTTAATTCCATGCAAACATATACAAGGAAAAAAAGCATTATGGGGAATCCAGTTGGCTACGGAAGTAGGAGGCTTACAGATAAAGCCACACCCATTTCCACGATCACAACTGCTATATATCCATATACTAAAGCATATTGCAAGAAAAAAAGGTTGCCTAAAACTGCTTATGATCCCATTTAATCCATAATCAACATAGTAAAGGTAAAGTTTCCCTTGCTCGAAAACCAGTCGTATATGACTCTAGGGTGCCAGTGCTCATCTCTGCTTCAAAGCCGAAGAGCCAGTGCTGTCTGCTTCTGCAGATGTTTCCGTGGTCATGTGGCAGGCATGACTAGACACCGGAGTGCACGGAGCGCTGTTACCTTCCCACCGAAGTGGTCCCTATTTATCTACTTGCAATTTCTTGCTTTCAAACTGCTAGGTTGGCAGGAGCTGGGACAAAGATGGGAGCTCATTCCGTCCTGCAGTACTCGGGAATCAAACTGCTGACCTTCCGCCTCCCAGTCAGCGTCTTAGCTATTTGAGCCACTGCATATATTATCCTTAAAAATTCTTGTAACTCTTGTTTCTAAAATGCCAGATTATAATGCTTTGTTCATATGAACAGGACCTAATTTACAAAGCATCAGGAAACATAGTCTGATTTAAAAGGATCCAGTAATGTTTAACAAGCCATTAAGAGGTCACACATGTTTATATTGCTGCCCTCTAATTGAAATTATGTACTTAGTTATCCTTTCAATACTCTGAATATCTATTCATAAGCAGAGGTGTATTACAGCTTCCGTTAACTGTGCACTCTGTGTTTTAATCTGCTAAAGAGAGTGATGAAATGGATAGGAAAAACCTGGCAAATCATGTGCTATACATGGAGTGCCACAGATATAGGACACGTGGCGTACCTATATCAATGAGCCAAATCGCCATCTACGAAGAAAGGATGCAAGAGCCAGTTTCAATTCAAGTTAAAACCAGATGTTGTGCAATAATGATGCTTAGGTAATGGCAGAATACTGAACTTCCCTTCATGGCACTGGATATCTTAGGAGCTTCTTGTGGACAAAGATTTGCCTGGTGGGCTCCATGGTGGTAGAATTTCATCCTCAAATATAACATGAAGTTTCTTCTGCTTACTCTGAATCACTTCATTCAGCTCTTTATTTTCCTGTTCATGAAAAAAAAGTAAAAGGCAATAATTAGTAGCACATCATTTGGATAAATGGCAATTGATTTGTAATCTATTTATTTATTTATTTAGATTTGTATAGGCACCCAATCACCAAAGTGACTCCGGGTGGCTCACAATCACAATTTACCATCTAAAAGACACCCTTCAGTTCTCTTATAAAATTACAGGCACACCAGATGTCTATGTCTGTATGTTGATCTGCTAAAGTTAAACATTGTTTATTCAGACAGATGACTAGGTATTTTATAATGAAACTGGAATTCAGTGGCTGAAATCCTTTTGCATGACTCTGCCTGCATAAATGCTGATGATGCCTTTAGCCTTTGTACCTGACAAAAATTTCAGCCAACAATTTAGTGGAAACAAACCTGACATCTTCATCAGCTGCTAGCATTGTCTTAATGGCCTTTTTGTAATTCAAGCAGAATATTACATAGTTAAAATAATCAAGGCGCTGCAAAACACTTGGGAGATCCTGTTATTAGCCTTCCCTCCTTCAACATTTCTATTTGTTCTCTTACTAAACTCTTCAGAATATGTAAAAAGTATCAAGTCTACGATAATTTCATTTGAAAAGTACCTGTTACCATTTAAACATTTCTGCATTTACATTTAAGGAAAACCAGCAGTTTTTATAAAAACCATTAATAGCTAGCCTACAGAGTAACAATTGTCACCATCTCAAATAATTCAAATGCAACGATTCAAACTCATAAAACAAATAGAAGGAATGTGATTTTAAGAGCCATTCTTCCCACAAAGCATTCAACCTAGAGGACTGGTTCCCAATCTTCTGGAAGATGGGGACTGCATTAGAGTGCCCAATGCCTAAAGGAGGACCACATTTTAAATCAAAATGCAACAAAATTATTGTTTTGGTGGCCTCACAGAAAAAGCTTGGGGACTGCATGTGGTCTGTGGGTTGCAAGTTGAGGGACACCTGACTTAGAGAACCATTTCAATTTGCTACTTGAAGTTGCTATTGGAAAAGCTCATGGAAAACTCAAGCTTTGAGTAAATGGCTGAATTAACAATAATAAGCCTTTCAGGAACAATTAGGAAATCTAAACTCTGAGGTTTTCTTTCTGCTTATCTGCTCTTGTGGCTGAGGTTGCTTTGGGATATTGCCCTACTGATAGATTCTTTGAAAACACCGCACATTAAGCAGAAAATATCAAGCATTCAGAGTTTATTTCAAACACTAGATACAGATAAAATCAGTCAGTTTTATCCAAGACTCATCTTTATAAAGGAAGACAGACATTTACAGAGATATATTACTCTATAAGACAAGATAAGGGAGAATAATGAAAAAAACAACAACATTTGATCAAAAACTAGTACAGTAATGGTTCTCCTGAAATTACTCAGTAAAAGAGTTTCAAAAATGTAGCAGGCATTTTTGCATTGCGAATCTGGCATTCCATTTCTCAAGAGGCAGTTCTGGTCATGACTAGTACATTAATGTGCCAAGAACAAACTTACAGGCAGAAAAGCATAGGGCAAAGATGTCTATGTTTCTAAACCTACATGGCCATATCACATTTTTAAAGGGCAGAGGAATATTTGGTAAATGAATTGTTTCCCAAATACCACAGTAAATATATGATATATCCCATGGTTGAAATAATGCTCCACTGGAAGAAGGGTTGAACGGGTATTGCACTGAGAAGAAGAAAAATCTGTTTGTGGCCAGAAGGCAAAAAAGTAACAAGATGTATAGAATGCAACAATCTGAGTAAAAATAAGTCCAAGACAACAGTCTATATAACTACATTTGTGTGCAGTGCAGTTCCATAATGAGATAATATTTCCATACAATTCAACACTGAGAATATATTTCCAACTGGTAAAATATAAGCTTTTCTGGGCATAAGCCGCAGCACTTAGCAGACTTCGCATAGAGGCTAGGACGCGAGACTATCACTTGGAATAATTTACCAATTTATACTGAGATTTCCCTGAGGAAAGGGCTTTTACTCAGATTGTTGCATCATATACATCTTGCTACTTTTTTGCCTTCTGGCCATGAACGGATTTTTCTTCTTCTCATTGAAATAATGCTCCAACATCGCTCCGGGTGATTTGGGCCACCTGCGCCCGCCGCCCCCTCCGGATCACGCCTGGTTGGAGGGGTGAAAAGGATGACGACGACGGTGCAAGGAGGGACTCCCGCCCACCCCGGAGCTCCAATATCACTCTGGGTGATTGGGGCCATATGCGCCAGCCGCCCCGCCTTCTCTGGACCACGCCTGGTCGGAGGGGTGAAAAGGACACCATTGCCGCCAGTGCACAGAGGGACTCCTGCCCGCCCTGGAGCTCCAACATCGCTCCGGGTGATTGGGGCCACCTGCGCCTGCCACCCCCTCCAGACCACGCCTGGTCGGAGGGGTGAAAAGGACGACGACGGTGCAAGGAGGAACTCCCACCCACCCCGGAGCTCCAACATCACTCTGGGTGATTGGGGCCATATGCGCCCGCCCCCCTCCTCTGGACCATGCCTGGTTGGAGCGTGAAAAGGACACCGTCACCGCCAGTGCACGGAGGGACTCCCGCCCGCCTCAGAGCTCTAACACCGCTCTGGGGGTTCTGGGGCTACCTGTGACTGTTGTGCAGTCACAATTGAGGACTTTCCTTTTGTGCCCCTCTGGCCTGTGTATGTATTTTGTATTGATCTTTTAAACTGTATTTTTGATTGATTATTGTATTATTATTGCTGCTTGTGCCTTTATTGCATTTCTGTATTTTGTTTTATTTTACTGTTTGTTAACTGCCTTGAGTTCTCCTTTGGGAGAAGAAAGGCGGTATAGAAATAAACTCAATAATAATAATAATAATAATAATAATAATAATAATAATAATAATAATAATAATAATAATAATAATAATAATAATAATAATAATAATAATAATAATAATAATAATAATAATAATGTGCTTTAGATCAAATGAGATCAATTATCCACTGATAATGAAAAATAAGAACTTAACAATACTGTTAAGTGCTAGACAGTCCGCTCAGAAGTCCCACCAAGCATAACAGGAATTACTTCCAAGTACAGTAAGTGTGCAGAGGACTAAAAGAAAGTGTGATGTGTACTAAAATGCAGTTAAGAAATGGAACACTAGTAACCGGCTTGTAAAAAAGCAGTAGGCTTATAAAAATGCCTATTTAATGGATTGGTGCTTTTTTTGCCATTTACAGTGATATGCTTTAATGGCATATCATGATTTCAGAAATGTTGAAAACACAAAGAGTGAAATTTTCAGGCTATCCAATTAAAGATTCATACACAGAATATTTTTGAATGTTTTGATGATACAGAATTCTGTTTTCAAAATCAAGCAATACCAATATTTTACATATTTTTAACATCTAGTAAGTAGTAATTGAAAACACGGTATTTAAAAGCTTGATCAGTACTTTTGAGAAGACTTCACGGTTCCTTTTTTACTTTTAATTTACATAAGGCTGTAACATATGCAGCAGTCAAAGATATGCAGTCCTGAAAAAACACTTAACAGATATACTATTGACATACTGATCTTAGAGACAATATGCATATTTCCAGACTATTAAACAGAACAAGTTTATGTGGTGTGGCTAGTGCAGGGTTTACAACTGGACTGACCAACTTTGGAAGATCTCATAGGCAAACTGCACTCAGACTAGCCGAACTGGAAAAAAAATGAAACTGAATGCAACTGAAAGTCTTATTCTAGACTAGCATATTTTTGCCTGGCACTGCTAAGCCTTTTTTGTGTGTGTTTTTGGTGGTAGGGGTTACACACACACAGCACAAGTACACACACACACACACACACACACACACACACACACACACACACACAACACAACCACGCACACACACAACACACAAACACAAACACACACATGCCGTAGCTCCGCGGGGAGAGGAGGGGCTCCCCCTCCCCCATGGAAGCCTCGGTGACCACAAACAAACACACACAATCTTGCCGAAGCAGGGGAGAGGGGATATCCTCCCCCCCCCCAATCCTTGGTGATGACTCCAAGAAGGCCGTGCTGGGGGGAAAGGGCCAGCCAGCAAAAGGTAAGTGCGGTGGGGGTTAGGGAATGGGGGGCAAGGTGGGGAGGCGGGTGGGCGGCATGGTTACTGGGGCCGTGCCTTCCCCTCACTCCCTAACCCCTACCACACTTACCTTTTGCCGGCTGGGTCTTTCCCTCCCTGGCGCGGCCTTCTGCGTTGGGAGGTGCACCAGCCTGTCTTCATCCCTGTGGGCATCGAGGCCTCCATGCCCAGAGGGATGAAAGAATAGGCTGGTGCGCCTCCCAATGCAGAAGGCCACGCCGGGGGAGGGGGGGAGACCTAGCCGGCAAAAGGTAAGTGCGGTGGGGGGTTAGGGAGGGTGGGCAAGGTGGTGGGGTGGGCGCACGGCATGGTTAAAGCTGGCACGCCGGCTTCCCCGCCTCCTCCGCGCTTGCGCCCTCTAGCCTCATTGGTTGAGGGGTGTCGCAGTACGGAGGATGCTGGGCCTTGTAGTTTTTATTTTTTGTTTGCGTTCATGGGGCGGTTGACCCACTCGTGGCTGGCGGACCCTTGCGGCGATGGTCGGTCGGTGTTAAGGTAAGTGCGGACAGCTCGGTACGGGACAGTAGGGACGGGTGCGGGCATGCATGCTAGATACCAACGGTTAACACCCCTTCTTATAGGTAAAAATTATTAGGTTGGTGGAAGTACAGTGGAACCTTGGCTAACAAATCTAGCGCATTCTCCAGGACCTCTTCTACTACGAAAAATTTGTAAAGTGATTTTCCAATAAGAATGCATTGAATGCAATTTCCCATAGGAATACATTGAAAACCAAATTTTGTTAACCAAAACATGATTTCCCATAGTAATGCATTGAAAACAAATTAATCCATTCTGGGGGGAAATTGTTAATTGAGCCACTATTTTCTATGGATTTCCTTTTGGTATGCGATTTTTGTGTTAACCGAGCTGTTTGTTAAGCGAGGTTCCACTGTATGTCACAAAACACAGTCCCAATACAGTGGCAGGGCCACCAGCAGCATTTTTTAAAATTTCAAATACCCCTTCCTGTTCCTGAGGCTCCCAAAGGCTTCACCAGGGCAAAAGGGATCCCTAGGGAGCCTTGGATCCTAAAGTAGGGGAGGATACGTCCCAATGCAGGAACTTCCCTTGCTTAATCAAAATCCTACAGCTATTTCTCCAACAAGATATTTCTTTGTGTTAATACATACATTAAAAAATGCAAGCAATGTGTCTGATACTTGTGAAAAACAAAAGCTTTGAATTATAAAATGTTTTCCTTCTATCTAAAGTCACTCACTTGGGCAGCTTGGGTAGCAACCTTTTGCTGGTTCTGGGCTGGGCTGACATGGCGTTGCGGAAACGGCTGTTCCTACCAGTGAACAGGAGAAAATAAAGACTCTACTATCTGCTACCACTGACAATAGAACTGGGAGTAAAAGCTGCCAGAATGGCAGTTTAGAGGCCTACCTCTGAAGGAAACGGCCATTTTGCTCTCTAGAAAAAATAGGTTCTTTTTTATATTAAAAAAATATCAGGTCTAGAACTATCATGACTGGAAAAGAAACCCTAAAAATGTGGACCAAAAGAAGCAGCTACAGATATTTCAGGGGGAGTCTAATTAGAATAGCACTAATTAGTCCAAGCTTCTTTGGTTGGTCTGTTAGTGCCAAGGTACACATGAAATGTGTGGGCTAATATTGTGTCTTCTTTTTTTAAAATAACTGGAAATAGCAGCCGCTGCTGGATGTGAAAGAGGAAAGGAGGTGGTTAAGCCTTTCCCTCATCCTTTTTTGTTGTTGATTCTGACCCTTTGCGACCCTATAGACCATTGTCCTTCAGGCACTTCTGTCCTCCACCATCCTCCTCAGCCCGCCCAGCTCTGTGTCCACTGCGTCCATGATGCCATCTAGCCATCTCATCTTTGGCCGCCCTCTTTTTCTTTTGCCCTCCACCTTTTCCAGCATCAAGGCCTTCTCAAGTGAATTCTCTCTTCTCATTTGATGTCCAAAGTACTTTAGCTTCATCTTTACTATTTGACCTTCTAAGGAGCAGTCAGGGTTGATTTCTTCTCAGATCGACCTATTTGTTCTCCTTGCTGTCCAGGGGACTCTCAAAACTCTCCTCCAACACCACATTTCAAAGGCATCTATTCTTCTGCGCTCAGCTTTTCTAATGGTACAGCTCTATGATTGGGATAAATATTCTCTTCCCAATTGCTGTTTGGTTCAGGATAAAAGCTCCCAGCTTCACTCCCAATTTTCAATGAGAGTGTGAGAGACTTCCAGTGGTTGCTGTTTACAGTATCTAAAAAGCAAACGTTCTGGCAAATTCCATTGCAAATAATTTGGCTCTCATCCAAGTTATCAGTACATTCCCGCAATAAAATTTGCTCTATGTTTATAATGAGGTCATCTATCTGTACACCATGAAAAAGTCTAAATAGCTACCACGTACAGGTATAGTCCTCTTTTTCTGTTCTTCACAACAAACATATGGCAATAAATACTGGATAGACTGCACAAGCCTGTTTCGATCTTCTTCAACACCAGTGATTAGTAAAGCATGCAGAATTATACTTTATGTTGACATAATCCCAGCATATTTTGATGGGCAAAAAATCGAAACCATCTTTGCACATCAGACACACACACCTGCCAATTGTTTTCTAGAAGCACAAAGTAGTAAAAGTTTAGGAAGCAAGATCACACTGCCACCATCTGGTAGCTCTTTATACGTGTTAACACAAAAGCTAAACACAAATTTGTAGTCTTCTACATTAGGGGTGCCCAAACTACGGTCCGCAGGCCGGATCTGGCCCCTAACACCAATTCATCTGGCCCATGAAAACCTCATTGCTCCCGGAAGCGGAAGTAAAACGTGCCCGTACAGGGAGGGCTTTGCAGGCTGAATGAATTGGTGTTGGGGGCTGGATTCAGCCCACGGGCCATTGTGACTGGCTCCCTGAACTACATGACCGGCCCCCTGAAAAGTTTGGGCTCCCCTGTTCTACATTATTACACATACACTTACCAGCCATTTTTCATATGCTTCTATAGCTTTTTGATCTTTCTCGTCCTTCTCAACTTCTTGTTCTACTTCTTTTTCTCTTTCTTGGATTTTTTCTTTCTTCTTTTGCTTCAAAAATTCTTCTTTCTTTTCATTCCTAAACATTAAGATGTTTAAAACCACGAAACAATTTTATGTACTTTATTTTAAAATCACAATAGCAGTATTCTAACCTGGAGTTATCCAGAAATAAACATTCACTCTTGCATTTAAAAAGTTGGTAGGTTTTAGGGTTTTGATGCATAACAGAAGATATAATTCTGTGCTATCAAGTCAATTCTGATTTATGGCAACCCTTTTCAGCGTTTTCTAGGAAGAAAATACTCAGAAGTAGTTTATCATCCCCTTCTTCTGGGGCATCCTGGGACTCTGTTTGCCCAAGGTCACACAGGCTGGTTCTTCTCCTGAGAAAGAGTGGGAAATGAAACTCCTAGTTAAATATCTAAGCCATTGAGCTATTCAGCCAGCCATTCAACCATAGGAAAGGTAAAGGTCGCCCTTGCTCAAAAGCCAGTCATATCTGACTCTAGGGTTGAGTGCTCATCTGTTAATAAGCCAAAGAGCGTTTGCTGACATTTCCGTGGACTTGTGGAGGCATGACTAAACACCGGAGTGCACAGAACGCTGTTTACCTTCCCACCGAAGTGGTACCTATTAATCTACTTGCAATTTCTTGCTTTTGAAATGCTAAGTTGCCAGGAGCTGGGACAGAAGCTCACTCCATCATGCAGTACTTGGGTCTCAAACTGCTGACCTGCTGACCTTTCAGTCGTCAAGTCCAGTGTTTTAACAACTAAGCCACCACAATCCCTCGTACAATGATAAAACTATATAAAATTCAAACTGCTTTACCATTTTTCAACAGCTGATTTGCTTTCTTTCTTCTTCTCTGCAATAATTTCCTCCTCTTTCTTCTTTTTTAACCTTTCAACTCTTTGTTCCCTTTTCAGTTGCTGTTTTAAATATTCTGCTTTCTTTTCTTTCCATTTCTCAAAAGCCTAAAGAAAATGGCAAGTCCATTAGGAAGTGTGTCAAAGAACATTTCATTAGCATTTTCAAGTAGTAAAGAATTTCCAGTTGATCGATTCTCTGCTTTAAGCCAACTGATTAATTAGTTCACTATGAGTGCATTGTATCAAAGCAGGAGTGTGGATTTAAAAGGTAACAAACAAGTCTAATGCTTTTTATGAGAAGAAAATGGCACCTATACCTTATTTACTATAGGAATAAATTATTAGTCCATTTCAGTGTGGCTGTGAGAACGGATTATAAAACTGGTAAAAAATACACTACCCAAATCCTCTTAATAAAAATGGCACATTCAAGGTAAATTTGCTGCAGTGGTGGGGACATTTATTTGACTGCCTTTCTGATTTGTGTTGTCTGAACAAGACTCTGGCCAATAAAAGAAAACTGTAGCAAGTGATTAAAATCCAGTATAAAACAGAAACAAAGAAATACTAGAGGTCCAGTACAAGTACAGATGGTTGTACCTGGTGCCAAACAAGCCTCTCTGAGAAGGAACCTCCAAAAATGGGATATCACCACTAAAATATCTCTGGTCATTACTCACCTTATTTTACATGGGATGGAGGAAGAGCAAACATGAATTTATGAGATTAATCTTAACAAACAGGCAGGCTCAGTCATTAGAAAAACTAGTCCTTCAGATTTCAGGATCAAGCTGCTTTGAACATTATAACTTAAAAGCAGCACTTTGAACAGAGGTTGGAAATGGATAAGCAGGGGCCACTGCTGTTTTAAATGCATATAATAATGTTCCTGCTAGTAAACAGGCTGATGTATTTTGAATGCTTGTCTTTGATTTTGTACCACTGAGAAACAAATAACTAGTCCTTAAAGTTCCAGTCTCATGGATTAATGTTGAGCTTTGCCATTTAATTTACTAATTTTTACAAATTAATTTAAAATTTTAGAACTCTACTTTTATAGATATTAC
The DNA here is from genome assembly GCA_035047305.1 of Bradypodion pumilum. Classification (NCBI taxonomy): domain Eukaryota; kingdom Metazoa; phylum Chordata; class Lepidosauria; order Squamata; family Chamaeleonidae; genus Bradypodion; species Bradypodion pumilum. Next base: position 206,570,897 of record JAWDJD010000005.1, on the reverse strand, counting down.
CCAATTATCAAGCCTCTCAAATTTCAAGTCCTTCTTCCCAAATTATTTTGTAATTCTCCACTGAATATTGCTACAGAGAATGCAGAAAATACACGGTTACCTGCACTATTCAGTTGACTGGTTTAGATAAGCAATTCCTTTTTAGAATACTATTTATGATTGATTATAAGTATATGTGTAAGGTAGGTAATGGCCGCACTTGCTCAAAAGCCAGTCATATCTGATTCTAGGGTTCAGTGCTCATCTCTGTTTCATAGTAAAAGAGTCAGCGCTGCAGATATTTCTGTGGACATGTAGCAAGCATGACTAGACACTGTAGTGCACGGAATGCTGTTTACCTTCCCACTTGCAATTTCTTGCTTTTGAATTCCTAGGTTGGCAGGAGCTGAGACAGAGACAGAAGCTCACTCTGCCATGTAGCACTCAGGTCTCGAACTGCCAACATTCTCGGTCGTGAAGATCAGTGTCTTAACCACTAAGCCACCGCAGTCCCTTAGTGTATGTGTACAGAATTAAAAAACATTTTCTGCAATATCCATTTGTTGAAAAGATCTTTCCCAGTTCCTTTCCTGGCCAGTGTTCAGTCTAAAGGTGTAAATTTCAGCAGAAAATTGCCACTAGTTAAGAAGCTAGTACAGTAATTGTAAATACCAACTTCTTGACTTGTGACAATTTACACTGTTAGACTTAATGTTGGTGTAACTGTTCAACTGGATCTTGGCCAATGCTTGTAAGATAGAATATCTCACTACCTTTTGTGCTTCTTCCCTTTTCTTCTCATTTAGTTCTGTTTCTTTCCTTTTCTTTTCCTCTTGCAATCTTTTCTTCTCAGCCAGCTTCTTTGCTTCTTTTTCCTTCATCGCTTTCCAAGCTTCAAAGGATGCAAGTGCGTCTTCTCTCTTAGCAGCTTCTTCCTACAAGGGAAGAAAATGTATATTATAAAATGTCTAGAAGCTTCACTGTCTGACATTTATAATTATCTAGATAAACTGAAAACTAAATAAACATAGGAATTTTGCATGCACTGTAAACAACTGTTCTTAAAATACTGCAATTGCTTTGAAATGTATGAAGCCTACTAGCATAATATGTCCTGGCTGTTTATAAATTCTGTTTGAATATGAAACCCAAAAATAGTATGTTGTAGCAAATTTTCTTACTGGCTCCAAATGTGTAGTTGTTTATAGAGATACTTCTAGTAAGTCTGCAAGCCATGAAGAACGATTATTCTTCCCCATTGCTTCTGTTTTCTTTCAGAGAAACTTCCCAATTATTATTATTATTATTATTTTGGGGGGGGAGGAATTAGCTTATCCCAACCATAGCACAATCTGCTAAGGAACCACCTTGTTCCATCTTATTTACCTTTCAGGTTTAGAACAGAATGCAAAAATTTATGACACAGAAATATGTACATTTATGCGTCAGAAAAAGTATGTGTGAGATCAGGGAAAAACAACAAAGACTCTGCTTAATTTTTCATAAACTGCAGTCTACTTTACACAACTAATGAAGGGGGCAACAACCTACAAAACCTTATACCACATAAACCATGTTGGTCTTTAAGGTGGCAGAGGAATCTTCATTGTTTCTCCATGAGAAGATGTTCAATACCTTCATAAAGCCATGATCACTGTCATGATCCTTGAGTAACCATGGCAACCTTATCACTTAGCTACTGAAACACTTGTAAACACATTCCTTTCTGATGAGCCAAAGTGCAGCTGCATTCCCTCAAAGGAATGTGCACCTGCAGACCCCACAAGGGAGGATGACAAATAGGTCAGGTGGCAGAATGATGACAGAGACATCTGACTACCCCACGAGGGAGAAGATGCCTCCCCCCTGTCAATCAAAACCCCGTGACTCTGAACACCTGCAGATTGAGTCATCCTAGGAATGCAAAAGTGGGAGGGAAATCTGCTCCTTTTTGTGTATAAAAGCAGAGCCCTTTCCCCCAGTTCTTTGGTCCTCTCGGGTTGAAGGCAGAGATGTCTCCTTGAGCTGGACTCTAAACACTTATGATCTGAGCCCCTCAGATCTAAGTGGACTATACTAACTATGTTATGCTATGTACTTTGTCTTTTGTTTCTGTCTCTGTTCTTTTTCAGATGCTAAAGGAAAATAAAACTCTTTGTGAGTAACATCAACGGAGTGGATGTCAATTTATCAGGCTATTTCTAAGTGCTTTGCTCTATGCCCCCATATGCTACCAATATACTAAACCACCGCATACTCCCTGTAAGCGACAGGTGGAGTTCTTTGAAGCCGATTGGGAAGCGGTACAGTTGAGGCGACCTTAGGCTGCACTGGGAGTGTGCGGATAAAGGAAATTATCGCAGCCTAAAGGATCGGTACATGCCTCCTGTAAGCCAGCACCTAGCCAAGCGTTCAAGACAATCACTACATGTAATACATATATTTGTTCTATTGCTTTAAGTTTAACTGCTCTAAACATGGAAACAACACTGTACAGATTCTGAGGGCCATCATCTGAAAGGAAAGGGAAACTGTCTTTAATCTAGAGGCCAAGGTTCATATTTTCTTTCTGAAAATCTTATGGGAGGGGGGGGGAGTGGCTACACTCAGTCTTAGCCATTTACATTAATAACTAAGCTTACAAAGTACTTCTTCCATGTCTAGGCCAGATGTGAAACTGCCAAAATGAAGGCACTGTTGGTGAGTTCATTCTGTAGTTCCTTTTAACTGACCCAGTGTGAGAAAGATTAGCCGGCAACACAAGGTTCCCATTGCCCAGGGTACGCCTGATTGTGGTTCAAAAATACCACAATCTTCGAGGAGGCTCTTTCTCTGTACTTCTACTGGGTACTTATGAAACAATAAACATCTCCTCAATTATTTCAAAGCAATTGATAAGCCAAGAATGTGTTTTAATACACGGTAACAGTGATGAGAACTCCTGAGTGGAGTTCCTTCCACAAAAATCCTTTCAACACAGAATAATTTCTGACAGTGAATAGAAAAGGAGGTGAAATTTATTTTTGCACAAAAGCTCAATATGCAGGAACCTTTTTGGAATGGGATTTGCAATTCACTTAAGTGTTCTGCTTGCTCTGGCAGATTCCATGCGCTGTCAGTTGCATGATTGGTCTTGCAACCAGGAATGCACAAAAGGAAATCTGCAGGTGCACAAGGAACACTTACATAATTGCCTTTCTGCTCTGCATTTCCTGAGTAAGACATTAGCCATAAATATCAGCACATGAGAAAATGTGATGGTGGTTTGTGTGCTGTAATAGGATTCTCTTATAGCAATTACTAAAAATGTTTTAAACCTTTTCATTTTTATCCCGCAAACTCTCAGCTTTGTTTCTTTTGATTCTTTGTAGCTCCAGCAAGAAAATTCTTTTCTTTTCCAACCAGTCCTATAAAGGAAAAAAGGTTGTACAAAATCTAAGAAAAATTTAGAGATACAGTAATTTCAGAAAATTTTCAAATAATAAAGGGAAATTTATTTTATTATGTCAGTAACAACAGGATCTGTTTTCTAAGCTCCCAGTATTTTATCAAGTTGCACACCTTGCACGTACACCAGGAAATTTGTGCTGGGATAAATATGCCATAACTTTATTTGCACATATCAGACAATCTCTTTTTTCTGAACCAGATACTTCATGTGCTTTCTCTAAAGTGCTATTGCAAATTGCTTCTTTAGCTTTTCTAAATTCTGAAACATGTGGTTAAGATCAACAATGGGAACTATCTCACAGGCCACAGATCTCTCATTTAAATAAATTTGAAATAATTTTAAGTTGACTTGTAACTTGTTATCTACAATGAAAAGCTAATGAAGCAGACCCTCTCAAAATCTACTTTAGGTGGAAACTTTGAAATAATATAATACCTGAACTGGTTGCTTGAGTAATGGTTAGTATTAATAGCTCCTATGTAAATCTGAAGTAGAATCATACTGAATAAACTGTGAAATAATTCTTTACTCTGGCTGGCTAGCCCAATTAGACAGTTACTTATGCAAAACTTTCCAGAACATCAATAGGATGAATGTGAAGAAAGGTGTATTGAAGGAAAACAAGTTTTGGGAAATATGGAGACCATTTGTGAAACACGTATAGAGGATAAAGGAGATAAACCAGTACCTCAACACATGAGTTTTTGGGAAGATTAAATTATTTAATAAATGTGATCCTCATGGCTTGTACATATCACCGGGTAATATAATTATTATTTTGTAGTATATCAGATTGAACCTTCTATGTTTTTGAAATGTCAAATCTATAGTTAAATGTAATGAAATAATGAGAATATAATCAATGATAAGTGATGAATAGTATAGATGTTTATGAAAATATGCAGGCTATTAAGATATAGGTTTAAAGGAGGTTCAAGATTTAGTATTGTCTATACAATGCTATTATAATGGAGTATAGGTAATCTATACCTATAGAATGGTGTGTTAACCGTTGGAATGGGACAAAGGATGTTTAGCCAGGCCCAACTAGCCTGTAATGGGCCTCCATTCACTCGCCTGAACCCGGTTTGCAGGTAACTGTCGGGTTGAAATTTGCGCCAGTGGGGCAGGAGTCCCCCGGACGCAAACAAAAAAAGGGAAATTCAATTCCCATATTCCTTGCGCCGCGCCACACCAGAGCCAATCAGGCTGAGCGGCGCGAACAAAAGGAACGTTTGGAAACGCGCCGCGGCCAATCAAAAATAAGCCGCAAGAAAAAACCGCTGCACTAACCAAAATCGCGCACGCCAAACTACAAGCCCCAGCGTCCTGCACGCCATGAGCACGCAGAACGCTGAGGCAGCCGGCGCGTGAAAAATAAAAGTAAAAAAAAAACCCCCGCCGCCACTGCCCTTCCTTTCCACGGGCCAGCCATCGAGCATGGCCCGCGGAAAAGAAAGACCCCCCCAAAAAAAGTAAACACAAAAACATCCAAAAACACAAGCCAAAAACAGTCAAAAATACAAAATACAAAAAAAACAACAACACAAAAACATCCAAAAAGGAAACACAAAAACATCACACAGACCCCCCCCCAAAACCCAAAACAACCCCCCCCCCAAAATAAAACCAGAGAGCTTACCAGGAGACTTCTTCACTCCATGACAACCGGAACTAAACTAAGAAAATAAAGAGAATACTTACCGGAAGAAGAAGCCACACCCAGAGGACAGTAGAGAAAAATTGTAGAGTAGAAGAAAAGCTCACCAGCCCCACCCAGTGGGCACAAGAGAAAAAACATTCAAAAATATTCAAAAAAAATAAATATTTCCCAAATTAGTAAATTAAGTTATCAAATCATTCAAAAATATTCACACTAATCACAAAAAATAAATAAGTTTTCACCCAAAAAAAACAAAACAAAACATCTAAACACAGTATGGAAAGATTGATTAAAAAAAACATATTCTTACACATTTTAAAAATTATTATCCAAGGCACAACTATTTTAAAAAAATACACATAGTAACACATTATTTGGTTAAACACAATAATTATAAAAAATTATATCATCCTTTCCTCTTTTGAAAAACTAAAAAACCAAAACAAAAAACAAAAAATCACAGTTTCTAACAGCCCATGCATAAAAATAAAAAATTAAAAAACCACAATTAAAAACTAACCTCATTTGCATAAAAAATAAAAAAACCTTCCAAAACCATTTAAAAGAGCCCGGCACTGAGGAAGCCGGCGCGCAGAAAATAAAAAACACACTGGGAGCGCAAGTCCGCCGCAGGCGGACGCAGCGCCTCGAAGCCACAAATTCACAAAACCTTTCAACACCATTTAAAACAGCCTGGAACCATTTGTTCAAGGAAAAAAAACCAAACCCTTCACTATCCGAACATAATTTTAAAAAGCCCGGCACTGCCGGGCAAAATATGCTAGTCTAATATAATTTGTTTTATGTTTCATGTATCTTTTTCCTTTTTCTGTAATGTTTACTATATTTTTGTTATTTTATGAAAACCAATAAAAATTATAAAAAAAGAACATCACTAGGACTTGGGCCACTATTTTCAAAAGAACAAAACGGTTTTTTTAAAATTCCTATCCTAACTCTATGTTTTAACATAACATTTGGATTATTATATTTACATCTTTTCTGAACAAGTGTCCTAGTGATTTTAGGAAGTTCATGTCATTCAAAACTAACAGGGAAGCTTCCTCAATAAGAACAATTTCTGCAACATGAAAATCTGTTAAATCTTTACCTGATAAACAGTAGCCCTTAAACTGTCAGCTTCATCAAGCTCAGCACTGTATTTTTTCAAATGCTTGTTGTCCAAAAACTTTAATGTCCCCAAATACTGTGAAGATGTACTTGTTGGAATATGTGAAGGTTTCCCAGTTTTCTTCAGGTACGTAGAACTCAGAGTTCTGTAAAATAAAAGTGCCATCAAATGTTTTAAGCTTTAAACAAATCCTTATTGAAGAAAATTAACTGTACCTTTGTGTTTACTATATCCTCTAAAAGTACTTTAGTTTGGCTAGGAACAGTATAACTTTAGCATACAAGCATTGAAAGAGATAGGGGAACTAGAGACCAAATTGCCAACATACGTTGGTTCATGGAGAAAACAAAGGAATACCAGAAACAAGTCTATTTGTTTCATTGACTACATACACCAAGGCCTTTGACTGTGTGGACCACAACAAAATGTGGCAAGTAATTAAAGAGATGGGAATACCAGAAACACCTTATATGTCTCGTGAGAAATCTGTAAATGAGTCAAGAAGCAACAGTTAGGACAGGACATGGAATGACGGAGTGGTTTGGAATAGAAAAAGGAGTAAGACAAGGCTGCGTTTTGTCACCCTGCTTGTTTAACTTATAGAAATAATAGGAATAATAGTGAAGATGAAGTACTTTGGACATCAAATGAGAAGGGAGGATTCACTTGAGAAGGCCTTGATGTTGGGAGGAGGGCAAAAGAAGAGGGGGGCGGCCAAAAATAAGATGGCTAGATGGTATTGTAGACGCAATGGGCACAGAGCTGGGTGAGTTGAGGAGGATTGTGGAGGACAGAGGTGCCTGGAGGAAAATGGTCCATAGGGTCGCAAAGGGTCGCAATCGACTGTGCGATTGAACAGCAACAACAACACAGAGCACATAATGCGCAATGCAGGGCTGGTTGAATCACAAGTTGGAATTAAAATTGCTGGAAGAAACATCAACAATTTGAGATATGCAAATGATACCACCCTAATGGCAGAAAGTGAAGAAGACTAAAGAAGCTCATGATTTGGTTGAAAGAAGAGAGTGCAAAAGCTGGCTTGAGATTCAACATCAAGAAAACCAAGATAATGGCAATAGGTCCTATCACTCCTTGGAAAATAGATGTGGTAGAAGAAAAAGTAGTGACAGACTTTAGTCTTAGGATCCAAGATCACTGCAGATGGTGATTGCAGCCATAAAATAAAAAGGCGACTGATGCTTGGGAGACAAGTTATGAGAAACCTGGGGAACATAGTTAAAAGTAGAGACATCACCTTGCAAACAAAAGTACTCATAAGTCAAAGCAATGGTATTCCTGGTAGTAATGTATAGTTGTGAGAGCTGGACCATAAGGAAAGCTAAGCGCAGAATAATAGTCTTTGAAATGTGGTGTTGGAGGAGAATTTTGAGAGCGCACTGGACAGTGAAGAGAACAAATACCGTATTTTTCGCCCTATAAGACGCTCCGGCATATAAGACGCACCCAATTTTAAAGGAGGAAAATCTAGAAAAAAAAGATTCTGAACCAAATACTGTACTAAAAGGGAAGGAAAAAAAACACATCTTTTCAGAAACCCCACATGTCCAGGTACAATAAAGCCACCACAAAAATACTCAAAGTCAAAAACTACCTGCCCTAGTCAACCTCCAAGAGGAACAAAGGGCCGGGAGGGCACGATGCTTCGCAGCAGCGGCGTCTTCGGAGCCACGGAAGGCTCCCTTTATCTCCCCGCCGATGGTGGGGGCGGGGAGAGCGCGTCGTCGTCGTCGTCTTCGGCTCCCTCGGCCAGGGAGCCCTTTTAACCTCCCCGCCCGGTGGCAGGGGGCGGGGAGGGACGGCTTCGCGCGGCGCGGCGGCGCCGGCGTCTTCGGCTCCCTCGGCCAGGGAGCCCTTTTAACCTCCCCGCCCGGTGGCAGGGAGGGACGGCTTCGCGCGGCTCGGCGTGGCTCGGCTCCCTTTATCTCCCCGCCGATAAAGGGAGCCGCGCCGCGCCGCGTGAAACCGTCCCTCCCCGCCCCCTGCCACCGGGCGGGGAGGTTAAAAGGGCTCCCTCGGCCAGGGAGCCCTTTTAACCTCCCCGCCCGGTGGCAGGGACGGCTTCGCGCGGCGCGGCTCGGCTCCCTTTATCTCCCTGCCGATAAAGGGAGCCGCGCCGCGCCGCGCGAAGCCGTCCCTCCCCGCCCCCTGCCACCGGGCGGGGAGGTTAAAAGGGCTCCCTCGGCCAGGGAGCCCTTTTAACCTCCCCGCCCGGTGGCAGGGAGGGACGGCTTCGCGCGGCTCGGCTCGGCTCCCTTTATCTCCCCGCCGATAAAGGGAGCCGCGCCGCGCGAAGCCGTCCCTCCCCGCCCCCTGCCACCGGGCGGGGAGGTTAAAAGGGCTCCCTCGGCCAGGGAGCCCTTTTAACCTCCCCGCCCGGTGGCAGGGAGGGACGGCTTCGCGCGGCGTGGCTCGGCTCGGCTCGGCTCCCTTTATCTCCCCGCCGATAAAGGGAGCCGAGCCGCGCCGCGCGAAGCCGTCCCTCCCCGTCCCCTGCCACCGGGCGGGGAGGTTAAAAGGGCTCCCTCGGCCAGGGAGCCCTTTTAACCTCCCCGCCCGGTGGCAGGGGGCGGGGAGGGACGGCTTCGCGCGGCGCGGCGCGGCTCCCTTTATCTCCCCGCCGATGGTGGGGGCGGGGAGAGCGCGGCTGCCGTATATTTGCCGTATAAGACGCACCAACTTTTCCCCCCCAGTTTTGGGGAAGAAAAAGTGCGTCTTATACGGTGAAAAATACGGTAGGTCGATCTTAAAAGAAATCAACCCCGACTGCTCCTTAGAAGGTCAAATATTGAAGATGAAACTAAAGTACTTTGAACATCAAATGAAAAGAGAGGATTCACTTGAGAAAGCCTTGATGCTAGGAAAGGTGGAACGCAAAAGAAGAAGGGGGCAGCAGAAAATGAGATGGCTAGATGGTATTGTTGTCACAATGGGCACAGAGTTGGACGGGTTGAGGAGGATGGGGTGCCTGGCATGCCATGGTCCATGGGGTCACAGAGGGTCAGAACTGACTGTGCAACTGAACGACAAAATTGAAATGACTCCATTCAGAGCCTAATGCTGAGAGAAGATTCTCATGAAATTCCATGGAAGAATAAAAATGTGTCTGAAGCTTGCAAATTTAAGGACCAACCACGTCCTCCAGAGTTTCAGACTGGTGTTAGAATTCTTGGATGATAAGGGTAGCTAACAAGGGCACAACTACAACATTGTTAAATGTTTTTGTCATCTTTTAAAGATGAGGATAATTATATTGTGCATATACATTCTGAAGTCTGTAACTGGCACCTGAGATTTTAAACTACCCAAACTATGTGATTAGGCAATGCAAAATTGTTTTTCCTATGTGTTACAATAATTTTGTGTCAGAAATTATTCTGGGTTGAGAGGATTTTTGTTGTTGTTGGAGAAACTCTGCTCAGGAGACACTCAAATGAGGCTCCTTTCATGTCCCCAAGATCTTTTCCCCACCAAAGTGGTTCCTATTTATCTACTTGCAATTTCTTGCTTTCGAACTGCTAGGTTGGCAAGAGCTGGGACAGGACAGGCGCTCAATCCGTCATGCAGTACCTGGGTCTAGAACTACAGACTTGCCGGCCTTCCATTTAACAAGGTGAGCTTCTTAACCACTGAGCCACTAGCTTCATATATTTCAGAATATTAACTTAAATGTAATGATGGTTCACAAGTCGAAGCTATCAAAAGTTGCTATTTGTGATTTTTAAAGGCTTCGTGAGCATTAACAATGTTATGTCACATACCGAAACAGTAACAATTAGGATATGTAAACTTAATGCAGGAGACATAATGATCAGATGCAGTTTTTATTTCAAAAGAGTTTACTATTCAAATCTAAATCTCCTACCTGCTTACTGAAGAATTTGCTTTTTGTGTAATTCCTTCTTTTTCTTCACTTGCCTCCTAATAAAATCACAAAGAAAATTGGCTATGAAAGAAGAAAACTGTTGGGATAAGAATCTTGCATGCACTAACATTGGGTACCACTGGGAGGGGGCTTTATAGCCTAATGTGATTGTCTTTTACTAATTTGATTGATAAAAGCCCCCCACCCCAGATCTCTGGCATTTGTGGCAAACCCCCTCCTGTTTGCTTTCTTGCTTTCATTGTTTTGTTGATAGTCTCTTCTTCTTCCTCTGACCTCCAACCAAGGAACAAACACAGGAAATTCTCTCCATGTGCTAGGGATAGCATCCCTTCTTTTTCTTCTGCTTGTAACTACAAATGGTAACTGAAAGCAAAATATATCTTTTTCCTACTTTAAATGCTTCTAGATAATTTCATCAACACAAAATGAAAAAGTCTAGAAAGACTTGGAAGGGTTATGAAATAATCTTTTAAAGTGCTCTGTCAGTAAAATAAACAGAACATCCTCAAACTGTGGTATTTTTGAACCACAATCAGGCGTACCCTGGTAATGGCAACCTTGTGTTGCTGGCTAATCTTTCTCACACTAAGTCAGGTGAAAGAAACTGCAGAATGGCCTCACCAAAAGGTGCAGTATCATGTCTGACATAGACACAGAAGAAGTAAAGTAAATTAAAGCAAGAACCAGAAAAGTCTCAATGGTCTGATTCACCCCTTTTTTTGTAATACTGCTTCCATAGTTGGAGAAGTTCATAATACAACACCTGAGGGACAGTAGCAAGATCGAATGAAATGTGTTAACTGTGAAAATACCTCTCAGTTCTTCAGAGGCACTTTTGGACCCAAGCCAATGTTTGTTGTGCAGTTAACATTGTTGTAAGCCTGGTTTTGTTCCACTCATATATGGTATGACAGGGAACAAGCAACTGAAACTGAAACAGACACTAGATCAGTGTTTCCCAAATGATTTTGGACTTCAATTCACAGAAGCCTAAATCAATTCTCCAAAGCACTAATCAGCCAATGTACTGTACTGATTTAGGCTTCTGTGAAGTGAATTATGTGGGGTATCTGCCCCACATTGGGAACCACTACACTAGACGTTGAACTTTCTGGCTTCATACTGGCAGAACAGAGTTGGAGGTCACAAGATGGTAACAGCCAACATATCTATGTAAATATGTATGTTTGTGTATGTTCAAATGCATGTATGTCATTCTATAATCCCCTCAGCAAGAATTTGACAATGGCAAAAATCTATCAAACATACCTCTACTGATTCCTTTGAAGTACTCATTGCAGCTTTTGAAGTATTAAATGCTACCTTCTGTTCAGATTTATCACCATGTATTGCTTCATTTGATCCATTACTAGTAGCAGTGTCTTCTGATGCCTTCTTTTCTTCCAGATAGTCTTCAGTTGACTTGTTCAGTTTCTTAGTTTTCTCATAAACCGTTGTCATCATAAGTTCTATCACAGAAGGAGATTTTCTGCCACTCTCTGGGAATTTTAAATCATTGCAGTCACCAGTTCTTTTTTCTTGATTATCTAATTTTTTTTAAAAAAAATAATATTTTAAATTTCTTTTTAAAGAGAAGAAACAAAAGAGAGAAGGAAAAGACTTGTGGAATTAATACTCAGATACTGAGGAGATCATATTGTACAATATCTTGATTTTTTTTAATTAAAAAGAGGTAAACATATATTTTAAACAACTAAATAAGTTGTATAATCACAGTTTTTACCTTTCAAAGAACGTTCTTCTCCAGCTATTGTTAAATTTGAATCACCAGTTTTTTCATCAACTGAAGAAAAATGAATAGGGAATAAGGAGGAGCTCGCAAGCCAGGGGCCCTAGGATAGATACAAAACGAATGTGTTGATAAATATCCAGGAACTGGTTAATTAACATCTATAGTGTTAAAAAACATACACACAATAAGCTTAGTTCCAATTCTAACCAGAGGTTACAGAACACAAAGTGACAGCAGAGACAGCAATTTACAGTAAATGAAATTCAACCCATCTGTTTCTAACAGCTGTTTTCAACATTATATGAAGAAAACAAAATATAAACTCACGAAGTTTGATTCAACCCAACTCTCACTGACTTCACTGAAAAAAGAGTGAAATGTGCACATATTTCACTCACTGATAACAAAGGAACTTTCACTAGGAAGGAATGGATCAGTTCATTTCTGGTTTGTATTCGATTCACATGTGTTCAATCAAATCAAATCTTTATTACAGTCCAAGATCAGCATAGAACAGTAAAATGAACAGGAGTTAAAACGAGTGTACTTAAAATATATCACATGTGTTGTATTATAAGTCTTTTCCATTTTTTTTCTAGATCCAACAAATCTTTCTCTACAGTATATTTTTATACATTTGCCTAGAATATACATTTTATATTTATTTCCTCCTTAAAAAGCCAAGTACATCAGGAGAAGTACACAATTCAAAGAATATTGTATCCATCCAGAATGTGTGAACAAGGCAGATTGACTTCAAATTATGGATCAAACAATGTTCTTCAGTATTCCTAGTTCGAAAAGTTTTGCTTTGCATTCATGACAAAGCAACAGATATAAATAATTCCCTCACCTCAGCACCAGGACTTTCAGAAAGTGCTCTTTTTTCAGATTTCATCACTTGATCGTTTAGTCTTGTTTCGGAAGAAGGTGCAGACAATGAAAAGTATCTGTGGCTATAAGATCCTCTATCTTCTCCCTTGACTCCTTCATGGTCTTCCACATGACTATTTCTTCTCAAAATGCTTCTGGATTGAGGAGATGACTTTGAATAATCAGAAAGTGCAGGAATGCTGACATTCTCAGCTGAAAAAAGTACAAAGAATGCAATTGTCAATTGGCATTTTTAAAAACAGTTTAAAATGGGCCAGTAAGCCAGCTGAAGTTGGGGGAAGAGCAAAATGCTGTTTGGTGTGGACCCAGCGTCCAACCAGCATAATAATATTTTATTATAAAACAAAAATCTATCATTAGATTCACAGTTGAAGACTGGTATAAAATTAACAGCTCAAGACCTAATCAAGGACCTAAGAAATGTTAAGGTAATATCTGAGTATAAAGGCAGTTACTAGTAAAGCTGCATTTCATCAAATGCTGCCAGTGACTTTCAAATATACCAGTTATACTCTTGGCAGGTAACACACTACTTCCTTATGGTTTGGGAGCACTTTTTAACTCCCTGGAACATTGCCAAGTTTTTTAACATGATCTGACTAGCAGAATTTAAAGAAACATGCTTTACCTGATGCTGATGCTGCCTTCGTCTTGAATTCCCTTGGTTTTGGCACAGGCTTAATCTTAGTTTTGTGTTGAATCATATCATTCTTCTCCAACTGCATTGCAAACACAGTTGCCTTGTTCTGTTGGTTATTTTCAACAAAACCTGACCATTTCTCAGCCATTGAATCATCTTCTTGCATCTCTTTAATTGGATGTTTTTTCTCTGGTACAGTTTTTTCTTGAAGTCTCTCTTCATCCTCTGCCAGCATCAAGTCATCAGCTATATTTTTTCCAATGGGGTAGAGGTCTTGCAGTGATGTTTCAAATGGAACGGATTTTTCTGTTGTGCTCCCTTCTGACTCAGAATGTTCATTTAGTGTAAAGGGAACATCTTGCCTCTCTTCCTTTATAACCTCTCCCTCTACCTTGGACACACATTGAGACCTCTCATCTTCATCTGATGAAGCCATGTCATCTGCATTTTCACTTTTCTGGGTATTTCCACTCCAGTGGTTATACTTTGACAGTGGTGTAGCAAAAGCAACTGATTTCTTTGAGGTGTTTCCCACAATTTCAGAAAAATCTTCCTCTTCCTCTGAAAACAGATTGATATTTCATGCATAAAAACAAGTGCATCAAACAGACATCAGTTCAAAGAATAATTATGCAATGCAGTGTTCATCCTGACACATTACTCACACTATGTAATGCCAACTATGAAAGGGTAGACTAGCTTCCTCATTGCCATCATTTTTAGTCTCACATAAACTACATTTCAAAATTTGGTTGTGTGTGCCCTCAAGTCCTTCATAGGTAGGGGGCCATCAAAAGGTCCCAGATGTTCTGGCATGAGAGGGGGAGTCTGGAATACAGTTCAATTCAACTTTATTATCTAAACCAACGCTATAAAATAACATGGTCCTTGCTCATCATATTTCAATGCTCCTTCAGGCTATGCTGGATCCAAACCCATTCCCAAGTCCTAGCTTGGGAAGTGGTTACTCAAATCTCCCCTGAAGTCCATCAGTTAGTGTCCCCACCAGTCCTTAACCATGGCATGCATTCAAATGAAATTGCAGGCACCTTGATTTCTAGGCCTCACAAATGTTCACGTTACTTCTGTATTCTGCATTTCTGTAGCTACATTAGAGTGGGGAGTCTTTGGCTCAGAGTCACCAGGAGGCTGACTGTACCGTCACTGCACTATGGTGCCCCTCAGCAGACTAAAACAACAAGGCATGGAGATCCCCCTTGAATGGCTCCTGTTGGAGCCACTCTAGAACCTCCACCTAGGTCACAACTTCTTCGTCCTCCACTTCTACAGTCTTCTGTCACCAAGTACCTTAATCTACATTTTATTATTGAGTCAATAGTTATGAAACAAAAGGAACAGAAAGACATCCAGACATTATTCTACTGTCATGTAATTCAACATACCTTCTTCACCACTCTCAAAGTCGTCTGCATATTCAGCAGTTTGCTGTCTTGTTGCACGAGCATAAAGTGCTTCTTGCAGTTCATCCTAAAACAGGTAAATGCATATAAGGGGCAATCATTTAAATGAGAAAAAAATCTGTCTGCATTGTAACTAATTTATCCTTCACTATGGAAGTACAAGTGTAGTGTTGAATCAAAGAGAATAAAGCTGATATAAAACCTTTCCATAATTAAAGTTACAAAAGTACACTGAAGAAGTAAAACTCAGTGTGTTTTTTATCTTAGCTTCTTTTCACAAAAGGAACATACAATGCAACTTTTTGAATGCAAAATTCAAAAAGATGTATGCAGCTTCATGCATACAATTCCTGTACACAGTCTTCCAAGTCCACAGGCTTTCCACGTTTGTTCACAGATCCAACAATTTAAAATATTTATACACGCCAAACAGGGATTTTTTAAACAAAATGTGAAATCTCATATTTAATGTAATAAAATGTGCAGCTCACTCTACAAGTTTGGTATGGAGATCAAAATATTTTTACCTGAAATGTGGTTCTTTTGCAGAACTTTGGGCTCTTGGTGTAGGCTAAAGTACTGAAAATATCTTCATCAGACATGTTTTTGATTTGAGGAAACTAAACTTCTATGTTCAACGTGTATCCAGTAAAGGCAAATCTTCTGTTTTCATTTAAATAGAAGAAAATATTTTGCAGTAAGACTAACATTCGCTTACAGGAAATGCCTTTTCTGTACTCAAAAACACCAAATACACTACTAAGATATCTATTGTCTTAATATATTTGAGCCATAATTATAGGATAAATGAGCTAAAATGTTTTCATATCCTTATAACTTTGCGGAAAACACTTTAGCCTGCTAAACCAAGAAACATGCATGAATTATTGCATGATGCAGTGACTGAAAAAGATGTTCTTATATATATATAAAGACCAAATTTACACCTACAGCAACTTTGCTTTAACCAAATATTAAAACACAGAGAGTTTAACTGTTTAGTAAACTGAGTTACTTGGGGGGAGGGGGAAGAATCCTAGCACATAAAACTTTGTATGACATATGTACAGAGTTTCACTTTCAGTTTTGACTACAACTATTTAAAATGGCTGGAATAACAATACAGTATTTTAATACAGGGGTAGGTAACCTACAGCCCATGGGCCGGATACAACCTGTGGCGCCAAATAAAAACATTTTACTCTTACAAGTGCCAGATGAGACAGAAAGGATCTGCGGTGGCATTGCTCCGCCATCTGAGCAACTGGTGGCTCTCATGTGCCATTGTCACCCCAGAATCATAGACATACACTTGGTCCATTTTTGCACATTGGTCCAAATATGTTTTGCACCCCTAATTCCGTGCCTTTTGCAAATATTTCCCTTCAAAGAAATCATGAGGGCCAGAACATTTAACAAATAAATAGCCAAGAACATTTTGTCTGGGTTTTATCAAACCCAACTATCAAAGTGAGAGTGGCAACTGAGGCAGAGAGAGATGTATAGGCTAAAGCACCTGTTTGCTTGTCTTTTAATTTGATAAGTGCCTTAAAAATCAAATTATTTTCCTACTGTTATAGTTTTTTTGACAAACCTGTATATAAAGCTGTATCTTTGAGTTTACATTCCTATTAACTAGACAAGCAACATAACCCTTATTTCACTCTTGAATTTCACTGGGTTCTATAGGGCTTACACACAAGGAAGTTGATGCAGAGCTGCAACCTTAACTTATTTATATATTTATTTTTGAATATGTTAGGACAGGGGTCCTAAAGCCAGGGGCTGGATCACATCCCCTCAGACTGTTGGCGGGCCAGACTGGTCTCTTCCCCCCACTGCTGCCAACACTCCCCCACATGCCACCACCGCTGCAAACACTCCCACCACCTCCACCACGTCTGGCCCGCAAACACTCCCCCCCACCCATGCCACTGATTCTTCTCTGCTTACCGGCCTGCTCTGGGTGAAGGAGGGGTCCTGCCTGTCCTTGCCTGCACTTGGCCGGAGCGGCACCCGAGAAGGACGCAGGCGACCGCGGGCATCTGCTGCCGTCCTTTTCCCCTTTGTCTTGTTTGGCATGTCCCTAACGCCGCTCCGTAGCAGGGCGGATATTATAAGCCTTCTTACAACATCCACCCTGCTATGGAGCGGCGTTAGGGACACACCAAGACAGGTGGAGGGGAAAAGGATGGTGGCGGTGATGGCAGCAGCAGCAGAAGCAAGGGTGTGGGCTGGGTGGAATATTACCAACAAGGAAATGCTTCAAAGGAGTCCAATATCCAATATCGGACCAATATCGATTTGTCATCACTTTTAGAGCACATCAACTGAACTTCAAAACATTCTATCCTTTGCCTTCTGTTTCCATCTCTTGCCGAACAGCTTTGTCATCGGCTCATCCCATCATTTTCGGGGTCTGCCTAGTGGTCTTTTGTGGTCCCTTGGTATCCAGTCTGTTAGCCTACAGGTCCATCTGTTATCTTTTCCGCAGGTGATGGTGACTATGACTGCTCAAAGGAGTAGCTTGTGCAAATTACATAACATTGTTGCACAAAGACTCCCAATGGCATATTTTTCGTATGGAGAAAAACAGGATCCCTAAAGTGGCAATAAGTTGGACCCCCTACTAATGCCAAAGAACAACGAGGACTCGCTCGAAATACATGGCAAATAACCTAGCAGTTCGAAAGCTCAGAAATTGAAAGTAGATAAATAGGGACCACTTAGGTGGGAAGGTAACAGCGTCCGTGCGCTCCGGTGTCTAGTCATGTCTGCCACATGACCATGGAAACGTCTGCAGAAGTAGACAGCGCTGGCTCTTCGGCTTAGAAACAGAGATGAGCACCGCACCCTAGACTCGGATACGGCTGGCTTTCGAGCAACGGAAACCTTTACCTTTACCTAACTTTCATGGCAGATTTAAAGACCCTGAAAATGACATGGGAGGATGCTGAAGTACTCGCTCAAGACTGAAACCACTGGAGATCCCTTGCTGTCAGATATGCTAAATAGCATGGGAATATCTCAGTCTAAGACTTAAATAATAGTTTTTTTGACAGACCTGAATATAAAGCTGCATTTTTGAGTTTACATTTATACTAACAAATATACAACCCTGCTCCCTAATTGCAGAGGATTGTCCTTGAGGTTTGGTAGCTGGCTAGAGAAGCAATCGAACTCTTATTTCACACTTATTTCACTCTTGAATCTCACTGTATTCTATAGTGCTTACTCCTAAGGAAGTCGATGCAGGGCTGCAACCTTAACTTACTGTATTTATATATTAATTTCTGAATATGTTAGGCTAATACAAGAGTGTGGCCAAGAAGGGGGGGGGGAACTATCATAAAAGTTTAAAGGCAAAGGTCTCCCTTGTATCTGACTCCAAGAGGTGCTGCTCACCTCTGTTTGCAGCCAAAGAGTCAGCATTGTCTGCAGACGCTTCCGTGGTCATGTGGCAGGCATGACCAGATGCCAGAGTGCATGGAACACTATTTTTTCCACCCAAGTGGTCCCGGTTTATCTACTTGCAATTTCTTGCTTTCGAACTGCTAGGTTGGCAGGAGCTGGGACAGACGACGGGAGCAAACTCCGTCATGCAGCACTCAGGTCTCGAACTGCTGACCTGGCAACCTTCCGGTCTCCAAGCTCAGCGTCTTCACCACTAATGCAGTTAAGTATATCAGCAAGATTTGTGCACATACCACTATCAAAGAACGTGTCCCTGTGTATTAAGATAATATTTTTTGGGATTTAGGGACAGGTGCCCTCCAGCAGAGCCATGGACCGACCTTCGACAAGCAACCCATCAGCTGAACCCCTGGCAGCGAGAAATAATGACCCAAGCGTGGCTGCCAAGAGGCTTAAGTTTCCCACTCACCCCCCTTTCCTGGCTCCATTTTAAAGCCAGTGAATGAGGTCCAAGGCAGGACTTAGCAATTACACATATATACCACCCCATAGCGCTTAGTGCACTCTCTAGGCCAGGGGTGGCCAAACTATGCCCCGGTGGGCCAGATCCGGCCCCCAACACCAATTCATCCGGCCCACAAAGCCCTCATTGCTCCTGGAAGCGTCAGTTTTCTGCTTCCAGGAGCGACAAGGGCTTTGTGGGCCGGATGAATTGGCATCGGGGGCCGGATCCAACCGCCAGGCCATAGTGACCAGCTCCTTGAACCACGTGACCGGCCCACAGCCTGTAAAGTTTGGACAACCCTGCTCTAGGCGGTTCACAAGTTAATTAGCATTTTACACCCCACCCCACCCCCCCCCAATATACTAGTAAAGGTAAAAATTTCCCTTGTTCGAAAGCCAGTCGTATCCGACTCTAGGGCTCAGTGCTCATCGCTGTTTCAAAGCCGAAGAACCAGCGCTGTCTGCTTCTGCAGACGTTTCCATGGTCATACTGGGTACTCATTTTAGCTCGGAAGGCTGAGTCTACCTTGGACTTGTTAGGATTGAACTCACAACCTTCTGGCTGCAGCACAGCAGTTTAGCCACTGCGCCATTCCTCTGCTCCTCTTTACCCTTCAAGCCAGGGAGGGACCTGCTAAGCTTCAGTCCCGCCTATGTCTCTGCCAGTGCCGCTGCCCCCTCCGTACCTCCGGTCTCCGGAAGGTCCGTTCTTGCCTCGGGGCGAGAGGACTGAGTCGCGCCCACTCCGGTCTTGCTTCGTCCCCCGCTGCAGGTCTATTGAATGCCAGGGAGGCCCTCCAGCCAGGTAGGCCTCTCCGCCCGAGGCGTTGCTTAGTAACCGCCGCCACGCTTGAGCTGACAGCACAGTCCCCGGCGGGAGCGTTGCCGTGGGAACCAAACCACGCCTCTTCTCCCTCGATTGGTTGGATAGACAGGTCAAGGGGGAGGGGGAGAGGGAGGCCAGTATGTGACGAAAGAGAAATCCTTTTCATAATCCTTTCCTCCTGCCTGCTGGTGGGGGAACCTGCGCCCACGAGGGGAGCTTGGGCTTCTGGGAATTGTAGTTCCAGAACACCTGGAGGACTAAGCCTGTTTGCTCTAGGCCAGGGTTTCGCAACCTTGCGCCTCCAGGTGTACTTGGACTTCAATTCCCAGAAGTCCAGGCTCCCCTCAAGGCCGCAGGTTCCCAACCACTGCGAAGAGGGGGAAGGGAGGAAAAGTAAATAGTAATACTGTATGGCCATTCTAGCGCGAACTATTAAATGCTAGGCTAGTGCAGCTAATTTGAAATTTTATTAATTTAATTCGATTCGATTCGATTTATTATTTATATACCGCCTTCCTTGCCTTAAAGCAACTCAAGGCAGTTTACAAATCACAAAATAAGTATACAATAATACAGAAGATATAAATAATACAATAAAGCCAATACAATCCCAAGCCCCAAAATGCAATATAAGCGCAAAAATACAATAAATACAGTAGGGTCCACAATAATACAATAGACAAAATTCAGAGCAGCAAAAACATATCAAAGGCATATATATGATTTTACAAAAAACACGTTAATGAATGCCGTAAGGCAAACCAAATATTGGGACAGTTAGCTCTTACAACACTAGAAAATACCAATCAACAAAGAAATGCTGCATACAAAGCATATTCATTCTCACCTTATGTTACCAGTGCTAAACATGGACACTTACAACAAAAACGAAAGTTGGTGACCACGGAAATGAGATGTCTGAGGAAGGCTGCTGGAATGATTAGAAGGGATAAAATCAGGAATGAGGTAATAAGGGAAAGAATTGAAACAGGACAAATCCTGCACTACATACAGAGACAACAAATAAGCAAAGAAGAAGAGTGATTTCATAATAAAATGTGCCTAAATTTGAGTTATGTTTCTACAGGATCTTTAGATTTCTGGGTGTCCATTCATTGCGTAGAATGATGTCAAACATGCTTTTTTGTATAACAACCCCCAGAACATCTCTAAACAAGGGTAGATTTATGTTAATAAAATATATTTTATATATTATGCTAAGGGACTGTGGTGGCTTAGTGGTTAAGACGCTGTACTTGACAACTGGAAGGTCGGCTGGTTAGCAGTTCAAGACTTGAGTGCTGCATGACAGAGTGAGCTTCCATCTCTGTCCCTGCTCCTGCCAACCTAGCAGTTCAAAAACAAGAAATTGCAAGTAGATAAATAGGCACCACTTAGGTGGGAAGGTAAACAGCGTTCTGTACACTCCGGTGTCTAGTCATGCCTGCCACATGTCCATGGAAATTTCTGCAGACACAGACAGCGCCGTCTCTTTGGGTATAAATGGAGATGAGCATCGCACCCTAGAGTCGGACACAACTGGCTTTTGAGGAAGAGCAATCTCAGTGGCTCAAGTAGCTAAGACGCTGACTGAGAGGCAGAAGGTCAGCAGTTCGATTCCCGAGTACTGCAGGACAGAATGAGCTCTTGTCTTTGTCCCAGCTCCTGCCAACCTAGCAGTTTGAAAGCAAGACATTGCAAGTAGATAAAGAGGGACCACTTTGGTGGGAAGGTAACAGCATTTCATGTGCTCCGGTGTCTAGTCATGCCTGCCACATGACCACGGAAACGTCTGCAGAAGCAGACAGCGCTGGCTCTTCGGCTTTGAAACAGAGATGAGCAGTGAACCCTATTGTTGGATACGACTCGCTTTAGAGCAAGGGCAACCTTTACCTTTAACCTTTACCTTACAGAAGTAGGTGTTTTGAATTCCAGTTGTGTGTGTGTGTGTGTGGGGGACATACAAATTGGAAAGGTATGTTGCTTTTCATGTTCTGTTCGAATATTCCTGGAAACATCTGATGCCACTACAGTGGAAAACACAATACAGCACGAGATGAATTTTTGATCGGCTGGCTTTTCGGAATTTCCAAAAAGTGTTCAGATTTACTGGTTATTTTTGCATGCTGGTATTACCCTGACAAGCAGTTTCATTCTGTTAATGAAAAAATAAGGATACAAATAGTGTAGTCCTTACCATGTTTATTAAAAGGGAACCTCTATTGAACTGAAGCCCTCCATCCCACAGACATTAAATATGTACTGGTATAGAATTGGAGTCTTAGCAGTATATTTATTGAAAATAATTTGTCATTCCTAGTAATTTTTGTAAACACACAAACAAATATCCAGAAGTTACTCTGGTAATTACCATTTTTGCTCCTAACATGCTTGGTACTCATTTTGCTGACCTCAAATGGATGGAGGGCTGCGTAAACCTTGAATCCTGTCAGGATTGAACTCAGATCATGAGCAGAGTTATGGCTGTAGTACTGCAGCTTAACCACTGCACAACATGGACTCAGTTAAATAAGTATATTTATACTAATTGCTAACCTTACTGATTAATTGCTGGCCTAACAGACTCAAGTATCATTGCATATACAGGTGAAGCTCGAAAAATTAGAATGTCATGCAAATGTTCATTCATTTCACTTAAAAGGTGAAACAAGTATATGAGATAGACTCACTAAATGCAAAGCGAGAGATGTCATGCCTTAATTTGTTATAATTGTGATGATCATGGCGTACAGCATAATGAGATTATGTGATGATTATGGGGTACATGAGATTGGGGAGTTGGTGTTTTCATAAACTGTAAGCCATAAGCATCAATATTATAACAAAGTAAGGCTTGAACTACAGTATCTCGTTTTGCATATAATGAGTCTATCTCATATATTGGTTTCACCTTTTAAGTTGCATTACTGAACTGAATGAACATTTGCACGATATTCTAATTTTCTGAGTTTCACTTGTATATTTGCCCATTATTGGTTTTCTCTTGTTAGACATGTTGCTTCATAAATATGGATGATCTGTAAAATGCAATAACCCAACTTTATGAAAAATGTCAACGTATTGTTTCTCAATTTAATGGAATACCTTTACCTTGACAATACAATGTATTATGATCTCTTGATTTATGACTAGCAACTGTTGAGCAGTGTTTGGGAGGAGGGGGGAGTAGTAATGTTTTTTAGTTCCAGATGATGGCAGCAAATGATTTGGCTAAAAAGGAGCAGACACATTTTGTATCTCATGGCTGTTGTTCAATTTTGTATGTCACCATTTATAGTCAAAGTTAGAAAACAGTGAATTTTTAGTAACTTCAGTACAATTTATAATGAGCTGTTCAAAGCAAAGATAAAGACTGGAACAGGAGACTGAAGATTAATGGTTGTTTGAATGCAAATTATTATTTAAAACTGCAGTTCTGTACATGCTGTCCTCAGAACAAACCAAAACGGGTTGTGTGGCAATTGGTTTGACTTTTCAAGACTAGATCTAACGCTCAAAGTGTTATTTTTCAGTTGGCAGCAATTTAAATATGCATGACAATTAAGAAAAATGAAAAGAATGGGATCAAAGGACAGCAGCTGCAAGTTCCTTCAGTGATGAATTATACATAAGGGGAATCATGATGACCAAGAAGTAAAGACAATCCCATCCCCTCTCTTAGCATTTGGCATGCTTTCTGTCCTGGATGTCCATGTATTGTTGTGGATATCTGCACGAAAGCAGCCTGTGCATGTCCGGCTGATACTATGTACGCTTCTGTGTCATCGTCAGCTGCTACTCCTATCCGAGTATATATTTTTCCTGGAAATCATTTTCAGGAAAATGCCACTGGCATGAATTTGTTTAAGGTCCCAGCTTGCCATGAAGTGACCCACATACTGTGATCACAGAGCCATCTCCTGCGGCACATAATAAATGAGCCATGCAGGATTTAACACCGGGACTGCAATAGACTGCCGCAGCCTTGAGGATATTGACAAGGTGTCCCTTCACAGCCAGTCCATCTGGCATGACCTCTTCCGCCTCCATGTCTGTTGGGAATCAGAATAGTGAAGTTGTTCCTTCTCTGCTCATTTTGCTGTTTGGCCTGTTATGATGGTTTCCAGTGACATTTCCTCCACTGAGGGGGCCATCACCTTACCTAAAGGGGCTCATCCG
Organism: Bradypodion pumilum; assembly: GCA_035047305.1. Taxonomy (NCBI): domain Eukaryota; kingdom Metazoa; phylum Chordata; class Lepidosauria; order Squamata; family Chamaeleonidae; genus Bradypodion; species Bradypodion pumilum. The sequence continues at coordinate 206,547,134 of JAWDJD010000005.1, read as the reverse complement.
CCCATAGCCATTGGCCCCTTTAAGGAGTCAGGTTATTTACCGCTGCCCAACACTCAGCGTTGAGTTGCTGCCTGTATGGTCTACTCCATTACTGTACGCATGGTGTGGAGTGCAACTTCTGTAACTTCTAATTCAGCATTGCTGAGAAAATTGTGCTTGTTCTGGGTTCTGTTGTCTAATGGCCCGGGACATGTCTGGTGATTATAACTTTCTTTAAATATATTTTTATTATTTTTAATAATAGTTCACAAAGAAAAAAGACATCGATACATAATAAAAAATAACATAGAAATACAAATTACAAGTAAAAATTAAAATTAAAATCACATACTTAAAAATACAGTAATAATAGATAGTGTATATTCATTTTACCTTATTTAAACCCTCTTGTTTTGACATATACTATTTTAATGTGAAAAATACACTATCTTAAAAGAAAAAAAATCTAAACATAAGATAATACCCCAGTGCTATGTACATTGCCTTGGGAGTTGCAGTATTGTAACTTCTAACATTTCAATTTTCAGTGTAGGATCACGTCAGTATCATTATATTAGTAGAGGAATCAGCTTTTCCTTCCGGTTCTGTTTTCCTACTTTCCATGGCCCCTGAAGCTGTTGTTGACCTGAAAGAGCAAAATGTAGGTAAAGGTAAAGGTCATCCTTGCTTGAAAGCCAGTCGTATCCTACTCTAGGGTTCAGTGCTCATCTCTGTTTATAGCCCAAGAGCCAGTGCTGTCTGTGTTTACAGACATTTCCGTGGACATGCGGCAAGCATGCCTAGACACCGGAGTGCACAGAACGCTGTTTACCTTCCCACCAAAGTGTTACCTATTTATCTACTTGCAATTTCTTGCTTTTGAACTGCTATGTTGGCAGGAGCTGGGACAGAGATGGGAGCTTACTCTATCATGCAGTACTCGGGGCTTGAACTGCTGACCTGCCAACCTTCCAGTTGTCAAGTTCAGCGGTTTAACCACTTGAGCCACCGCAGTCCCTGTGGAAAGAACTGATAGTTTTGGGCAGGAGACCATTTAGGATGAAATGTCAACATCCCACAAGATGTTCTGATCTGCTGAGCAATGGTCTTCAACACTCAATTATTTTCTGGGGGAAATTCCCCCTTTGAGATCATCCTGCCTTCTAGTGGAGCAATACAAAAAAGTTGAGAAGGAATGGAAGGGCAGTTGAAGAGATGGAACGGAAGAGAAGAGGCCCATGACCTAGACCAAAAAGATCCCATGTTTTCTATGTGTGTTTTGTTCTTATTTATGAAAGACAATATATTCTTGTATAACTTCCTGACAATTGTATTCTTCTCTGACATTAGGAAAATGACATTTTTGCCTTAATAAGGACACCAGTAGCAGAAAACAAATTACTAAATGTAAATGTTGATGTTAAAAAAAGTTTGCTTGCTTTCTTAAATTATGGAAGCATAATGGAAACTTAGCAGAATATTTTAGAGTCATGTAAACATTCACATTTGTTTCTTTGGTATTAAACCCTGAATAATGAAAGTGACCAGATGAACTGCAGCCAAAGGGCTAAGATTATTGACACCACACCAAAATATTGTGCTTTCTATTGTTTCTTTTATCTCCTTGTTCATTAATCAGATGGCCTAATGTTTTCTAAATGCTTAAAATAACTTGCAAATTAAACTGTGATGCAGCTCTTTGTATTAAAGCTATAGAACTTCTTATAAATGTAAGCAATTTTTTTAAATGAAAAAAACCTTTTATGCACCACCACCTCTACCCAGAAAATTAATTAGGAAAATAAAATAGCAAATTGATTTTCATTTTGGCCAATGATCCAACATTAAAAAGAACTAATAAAGAATAAAAATAGCCATCTGCCATTGAAAGTTGTTACCTAATTTGTTAATAAAAGGGATAGACTGAAATGTATAGTTTTTCGTTAACATTTTCCTAGACTTAAGCTGGCTTTAACATTTAGTAACATTGCAGGACACACAATTGTGTGCGGAGAACTATTTTAACAGACTGTAGCAGAAGCAACAGATTTCTCAAGACCCTACAGAGCCATTAAATTTGCTAAGTAAACTTGGACCAGTTTGTCTATCACTCAGTCTGACCCACCTCCCAGGGCTGGTTTAGGAGGAAAGCTGTGTATGCTGGGAGAGAGGTGGGATATACAGGTTAAAAAAAAACCTAAATACTAGCAAATAGCATGCATCCAAATTAATGTAATTTAGTTTAATTTAATTTAATTTTCAGATTTCTATGCCGCCCACTCAGGCGAACCTGACTCAGGGCGGCTTACAACAGATTAAAACATATAAAACAGATTAAAACCCCAAATCACAAACACACCCCTATTAAGTAATGAATGTGTGGGATACTCAGTGTCGAGTAGTGAATAGAATGATGAACTGGGACTCAGGAGTCCTGGGTTTGAATCTCTGCTGTGCCATGAAAACTCACTTGGGAGTGAAACTGATATCTCACCTTGAAAGCCCTATCTGGGTCTCTATTAGTTGGTTCCAAGTTGCCAACACACAACTAGAACAATTACTACATAGATGCCTGTGCAAACCCTCATGTTTGATTTGGAAATTCATCTTGGAAGACTAAAAGGAATTTCACATTCATTCTGGCAATGCTGTCAGTATATAAATATTTAATGCGTTATCATAATTTTTGAAGCCTATCGGAAAACAAAACAAAACAAAATGGAAAAAATGGTATGGAACCTTAAAAGCTAACATATTTTAACATAGGCTTTTATGGATCAAATCCATTTCCTCAGACATATGGTAGCTATGCATTAAGCACAGATGTTTGAAGAAGAAATGCTGTGTATGAGTGGACATTCATGTATGAAGCCTGCAGGATGGGAAAGCTCACTCTGTGCGCTCTCAGAAAATGTATCCTCCATGTGACATTTTGAGTACAAATGGCATTTTGTGACATTGTTGGAGATCAAATCCTAAATGTAGAGCTTAGTATAAAGCAAAACACAGTCCGTTTTTCAAGCCATCGAGATGCTGTTGGTGATAGGAGAGCTGCATGCTCCCAAAGGCATTTCGTGACAAAGGCAGCTGAGAAGTAATTACAGTTTGGCCTGCATTGAAACATTATTCCCTTGGCAAATGCAAGTGATGGAAAAACAGATCAAAATGAGGTCAGAATAGCACACTAATCTATTCAGGCAATATTTCAGAATTTCATCATTTCCTAAGTCTTGTGTATAATTAGCTAAGGAACTGATTTCCATGTTTCATTAAAATTGCTGAATTGATTATATGCTACCCGTTAATTTAGGTAAGAAATCTCTTTTTTTTTCCATCATTGCTTTGTCACTATTTCTATGGCCATGGTCTAAGAAATTAGCAATAACAATTACACTTATATAGCACTCCATGGTAGCACCCCATGGTGCTTGTGCACTCTCTGGGTGGTTCACAAGGTAAATAGCCTTTTGCCCCCAACATTCTGGGTACTCATTTTAATGCACACATTAGACACAATTGAGCAGATAATGCCAACCAGAGACAGTGAAGTATCAAAAAACCCAACAACAACAAAACACCAGCCCTTCAGCAAGAATTGTACAATTATATCTTCAAAGGCAGCCCCCCAATTGGCCATGTTGCAATAAAACAAGGATGTAACTAAGGCCACATATCAGTGTAACCAGATCATCAGGAATAGAAACAAGTGCCACATTAAGTACCAAAGTACTTCTGGCCCTTTAACCAGGATATTAATGTTGAGTGTTTAAGGCCAGGACCATAAGGCCAGGACCATGTCCAAACTGAGAACTTGAGATTTTTGTGGGTGGCATCACACCATCCAGTCCAAATTAAACTCCTTTGACCAGCTCTCCCTTTCTACTGACTAGGAACATGTCCAGCTTGTCTATATTGCACTTCAATTTGTTTGTCGTCATCCAGTCCGTTACTGATATCAGCAAGTTGTTTATAGAACTAAAACAACTTGCTTGGATATCAGAGAGTTAACAAAACAAAAACATTGTAGCACTTTAAAGACTAACTGCTGTATTTTTAATGTTAGCTTGATCCATGAAAGCTAACATTAAAAAAGCAGCTAGTTTTTAAAGTGCTACAACATTTTTGGTTTGGTTTGGTTTACTTTCTGATATGCTTTAAACACAGACTAACATACCTGTCAACCACAGCTCTGGAAAATACGGGACCTGCGCAGAACAGTTCTGCGCAGATCACCTTCTACGCATGCGTAGAAGGCTTTTACGCTTGCGTAGAACCCTTCTATGCATGCGTAGAAGGCTTCTACGATCCTCTTCTGTGCAGATTGCCTTCTACGCATGTGTAGAAGGGTTCTACGCAAGCATAGAAGGGTTCTACGCAAGCGTAGAAGGGTACTACGCATGCGTAGAAGGCGATCTGCACAGAAGGGATGCGCAGTACCTCTCCCCCCCCCGCTGCCAATTCCGGGGTTTTGGCAGCTGTGGGCGGGAAATTGTGCAAATCGGCGCCAAAAATCGGGAAATCCCGGCCAATCCGGGAAGGTTGACAGGTATGGATTAATATGGCTACTATTCAAAGAAGAAAAAAAGTCAACTTGCTTTGAGTTCATTAGGAAGGAGAGACAGGGTCAGGTGTCATTTGCACATGAGTGGCACTGAAGCCTCGAACTTTTGGAAATTACTTTTGGGAAATTTGCCAGGTAATTGATGGTGATAGAATCTCAATAGATCACAGCAACCCCACTTCCCTGCCTCCCATGTCTTTGTTGCTGCTACACAGAGAACCACTATGGGCAAAAGCCAAGAAAGACAGGCTCCCCCCCCCCCCGCCCCCATTTTAACCAGTCAGGATTCTGAAATTTATGCCAGGTCAGCATGTTCATACAAGAGGTCAAGGCTGTCCAGTCTATTTGAATTGGAAAGCAATTTGGGAGCAATTGACACCCTATTTCTTTCTTCTCTCTAGTGGCAGTATTGGTGTCTCTGTACTTCGTATCTTTCCCTGCTGTCTGTGGTTCCAATGGCTGCCTCCTCCATCTTTTCAAAACACATCCTTTTTCCTGCCCACGTTGATCTCACTACTGCAGTTCCAACACCAAAGAAAATTGGGCAGACAATTGACAAATAATGCCAGCTCCTTCCACGTGTCTCTCTCTTCAACAGAGTGTCTGATCATTACTCTCAAGTGCTCACACAAAGGGACAGCTCCATTTCTGCTTCTTTCTGCCTCAAAACAGGCAGCAGGTCAGCCTGGAATGAGATGGAGATTGGAGGCTGCTAAGCATGTAACTCCCTGGTGAGGGGATGGATGGTTAGTTCTGAAAAGAGTTGATACACAGCATGCCAATGTTGTGCAGGAAGAGTGGAGGAAAGAAGCAAGTAAGCAGCTGGAACTGTCTCCTGTATACTCTTCTACCCCGGTAAACACAGTCACAAGACATTTAACAAAATCAGCCAGTCACATCAATGCTGTTTTGTGTGTCCGCGCATCACTAATGTAAAGTGGATACAAATGAACAGAAGGAACAGAAAGAACAATAAATCTGGACCTGCCCCTCAACAAAATTCAGAAATACCCAACAGAGCAATGGAGGATTCATAAATTATGTATCCTTCCAAAGATCACAATTAAATTGAAACTCCCAAATAATATTTACTGTATGTCTTTGTTACCATGTTTGTAATCTGCCTTACAGGAAGTGATGCCCTCAAAAATTACTACCACCTCTGTCGGTGGGGCCAAATCTGTGGGTGGGGCCAAATCTGTGGGCATGGATAATGCAATGGCTATGGAGATGGCCGTGGCAAGCCAGGTGTGTGTGACCTAGGGGAATTTCCGCCAACAGTTCTCCAGAACAGGGCAGAACCACCTGCAGTGCATCACTGGGTATGCCCTCTAGGGTTACCCAAAGCATAACATTCATGAAAACCTGCCCTAAAGCCACAACCAATAATAACATACAAAGATTGCAATTAAATTCAATGACACTTACTCCAGGTAAGTGCATTTAGCACTGCTACATGGGGTAAAAGAGGAATCAAAGAAGAAGGCCTTGAACTTTCAGAAACGTTACCTTGGCAGTATAATAATAATAATTTTGTGTCAGAAATTATTCTGAGTTGAAGGGATTTTAGCGGAAGAAACTCAACTCAGAGGACGCACAAATGAGGCTCCTTTCATGTCCTCAAGAGCTGGGACAGAGACGGGTGATCAATCCATGAGGCAGTACCCAAGTCTTGAACCTAATTTGAAAATCTTGGCCTGGACATACCCCATGTATGCCTGAACATACTCTGTGTATTTTGTGTAGTTTAGGATTTATTTGTCAGTACCCAACTTGCCGGCCTTCCAGTTAACAAGGTGAGCTTCTTAACCACTGTTGACACCACAGCCCCTACCTTGGCAGTAGGCTAACATGCAGTAAATACAGCACCTTAAAATAAGATGCTAAAATAGCAGCAGTGTAAATATAGAATATTAAACATTAATTAAACACATCTCAAAGAAAAACAAACAGACAGGAAGTTTGAATGGGTGGAATTTTAAAAGTATCCCAAATATACTGCAGCCATCCCACGGAAATCATTGCCCTTACCAGCTTGATCTTTTGGAGCAGATTATCTGCCACTGAGAAATTTGTACAGGAATGCTCTCTGTATAAGAATTACAAAACAAAACTCAAGTGTCTCCTGTTGCTCTATTGCTACAAAGTCTTAACAATTCACTGTATAACTTCCTCGCCTTTGATTTTATTGCTGCTATAGATCTGCTAGAAAAATCTACATACTGTATAAATATTCTATGCTAATAGCCTTTTCCTTGTTTATTAGCAAAGCAAAAGAGAATCCATAGCAATAAAAAAAGGTCAAGTTCTTCCTTGCATGGTAATGCATGCTGAATATAGTTTTCTTCATATATGACAAAAATACAATTTATTGAGAGTTAATGTGTCTGAGTCAGAAGAACTTTAATCCTTTCAGTTATGACATTTTCTCATTACTTTTTAGGCACTGTACATTTTAAAAGATTAGCAATAATAGTATGTATTTCTGAAGGTCACATAGTTGGATACAAAGTCATGAGTGTTATAGTTCCATCTCCTGCTATTTTTATAGAGTGTGAGAAGATTTTCATGGTGTGCTAAAGATAGTTCTGTTGCTAATATATTTGAATGTCATTATAACAGGGCTGGAGTTCAACATTTATATAGTCACATCACAAAAACATTCTGTAGCAGTAAAGGCTTCTTTAAGTTGTTCCATTGACCCTTATTTTATAATGGTTCTAGCCATGTGACAAATCAGGCAGAAGCACTGTAAAAACATGTAATGATCAACTAGATCAGTGGTCCTTAACCTTCTAGGACTGTGATGGTGAGCCTTGGCACTCCAGATGTTTTTGGACTTCAATTCCCAGAAGCCCAAGCCCCTGTGAATCCACACAAATGGGTTTACTGCCATTCATCCAGCCCGCACTGCCCTGAATGGCAGTAAACCCATTTGTGTGGATTCATAGGGTGCTTGGGCTTCTGGGAATTGAAGTCCAAGAACATCTGGAGTGCCAAGGTATGCCATCATGGTTCTAGGACATGGAGACAGCTTTAGAGTGCCCATGATGTACCCTAACCTACTGATTTAAATCAAAAGTAGGCATTCAATGGTCAACAAAGAAATGTTAACTTGAACACACTCTATTTTGGAACAATATTTTACTTTAATCTAGCTATACATGCTTACCTAGCCAGTGTGATCATGAATTATTGGTAGGGTTTATTGATTTATTGAGATGCCAGTAAATCAACAAACTCTACGAAACCTTATTATATTTTGTTTATGTGATTTTATTTATAGCATGGTTGTTTTATTTTGTTGTGTGTGTTGGTTTATTCAATGTTTGTGAGCTGGCCAAAGTGGTGCTTGCACCAATTAGGCAGGATACAATTTAAACAAAACAATGAAAGATCATTGCCAAATATTGCCATTATTATAGAGTTGCTGATTTTTATTTTATTTATTATTTATTTATTTAGAAAAACTCCTGAAGAAGATGTTAAATTGAAAAACCATCTACCGGATTAGGTTTTGAGAACTTATTGGAACGTGTTTGTAAAGGAGAATTCACTGGAATGTGTTTGTGAATATCCATTACATTGTGAGTAGTTCATCACCTCAGTTTCATTCTTTACCAATATATGAAGACTTTTGTGGAATATGTTCTCTGTGACTTTAACATGAGCTTATGAGTTAGTTACCACAAGGAGACACAGCAAAATAAATGGACTAAAGCATTTTGAAGAATTTGTTTATTTGGATTTTTTCCGTGCCTCAAACAATTTCATCTGGTTTGGTCTAAATTTGTATTGCCGCCTGCTCACCTGGGGCAACTCTGGGCGGCTCACAAACAAATATAAAACATAAAAACATACATGAAAAAAAAAACATCTTAAAAACCCCGTTAAAACACATTAAAACCCAAAGGTTTTCTAGTTGTTTTTAAACATTTGTTCAGATACTGATTTGAGATAAAGCCTGAGAAACCAACTTTCTTCCATGAATATGTTTTTCCTCATTTAGCATATGCTTATGTATTTGTGGTTAGATAGCTCACTGGTTAAAACCTCTGTCTGCAGAGCCAGAGGTTAGGAGTTTGATTACCCACTGTGCTTCCAGAGAGAAGAGCCAACCTGCGTAGTCGTAGGCACGCTCACAGTCCCAGGGCGTCCCCACAAGAAGGGAATAATAAACCATTTATATGTATTCTCTACTAGAAAACCATGGAAAGGCTCATCATAAGTCTGAACTGATTTGATGCCATTCAACTATTATTATTAGACATTTTATGTTTATAAACACATAACTCTCTGAATAGAGAGACACATGGGCATGCCACTTATATTTGTTCATATCCTGTTTATTTCAGGCTTGTTTTCTGTTTATTAATAAGCTTTTTGAAAATCTTGGCCTGGACATACCCCATGCATGCAGTGGTGGGCTTCAATTTTTTTTACTACCACACTGTAGGTGTTGCCAACTCTGTGTGTGTGGCCAACTCTGTGGGAATGGCCAGGTGACTGGGTGGGCGTGGTTAAACTGCTGTTTTATAATAATAATAATAATAATAATAATAATAATAATAATAATAATAATAATAATAATAATAATAATAATAATAATAATAATAATAATAATAATAATAATAATAATAATAATAATAATAATAATAATAATAATAATAATAATAATAATTTATACCCCACCTTTCTGTGGCCGAGGCTGACTCAAGGTGGCAACAACATATTAATCCATACAATATAACAACATAATAGTAATACAAAAATAGATTCAGTGCAATAAACTGACGATAATACAGTATCATTTTAAAAAAAAACCCATAGCATCAGTACATCACATAATACATAATTACATAGCATCAAAATATATTCAAAATATATGAACTTTTGTGGATCCAGTCCACTTCATCAGACCATTAGTTAGCAATTACACTTCGATGCTTTAATTTTCCTTTAAAGAGTAACTGCAGCAGAGTAACTGCTGGCTCAGCCTCACCCCACTCCAGGCGCCTGGACCCAGCAGTAAGGATGTTGAAGTTGTGTCCGAAGTGGGGTGAGAGGAGGAGGAGGAGGTGGGCAGGGCAGGGCAGGGCAGGGCAGTGGGCATGGCCAACCAGTTTTACTACCAGTTCTCCTGAACCTGTCCGAACCTGCTGGAGCCCACCACTGCATGTATGCCTGAACATACTCTGTATATTTTGTGTAGTTTAGGGTTTATTTGTCAGAAGTTGTACATAGGATTGCAAACCAATAGTGTAATCCTATATACACTTAGGTAAAGGACACTGGAGTGCATATTCAGGAGCAAATTCCATTGCATTTAACTAATATAGGATGGTACTGCTAATTCAATAATTGTACGCAGAAAGTGTTTCTTAAATATTGGTTTGGATCAAATTTTAATACAGTTAAAACATGTTGACAATTCTAGTATTAGCTGTATTTCAAAGATATTATTAAGAACTTTTATCATCATTTTGCATCCCCACATGGCTTATTCATTCACGAAACTGAGTATGAGCAATTTAGGGAGAAAAGGTCATTTGGAAAACCAGATGCTTTTTATACAGCCATACAGTGAAATATAGTTGGCCTGTATACTTGTCATTTTATCCATGCCCCCATGTCTCTCTGACCTGACACCTTGAAATCAATCTGTAACCTTTCTTTCCCTTTGGGGTGCCCATTCCAATACACTTATGCACACTGTGCCTGGGATGAAATAAATGTGTCAGCTTTTAATTAAATATTGACAGTTAAACATATATTCTTTATCTGACAGGAAAGTTGCTTAGGGGTTGAACATTTAAATGACTTGGACTCTGTGAAAACAAAAGTGCTTTTCTGTCAGTCATCCAGTTTCTCTTTTGTGATAAGTCCCAGAGCATCGTCTTTCTTCTGCTCAGTTATGTATGGCTTCAGTGTGCTGTTATATACATGCTTCTTAAAATAATATTTCAAAGCTCTACAGAGAAAGGGAGCAGAATCTCATGTGCATCGCACTGGGGGAAGAAGGAGGGCATGCATGCCTGTGTTTGTGTGTAAGTGTGATAGAAAGGGGGAATTAATGTGTGTAAGTATTGATGGGCAATATAGTAGGGAGGGGTATGTATATGTGTGTGAGTAGTGTGTGTATTTGCATCTACAAGGGTAGTACTGGAAAGATGAGTGCCTGTACCTTGTGCCTGTACATTCAGGTGTGTTTGTATAGCCTTGCCCACAATGAGAGAGGAGCCATGGTGGCTTATTGGTTAAGCCATGGTGGCCTAGTGGTTAAGGCACTGTGCTTGATGACTGAAAGGTTAGCAGTTTGAGAACCAAGTGCTGTGTGATGAAGCTCCTGTCATCTGTCACAGGTCCTGCAAACCTAGAAATTCGAAAGCAAGAAATTGCAAGTAGATAAATAGGTACTGCTTCGGTGGGAAAGGTAACAATGTTCTGTGTGCTCCGGCATCTAGTCATCCCTGTCACATGACCCAGGAATTGTCTGTAGACAGCGCTGGCTTTTTGGCTGTAAACGGGGATGAGCACTGCCCCCTAGAGTTGGACACAACTGGCTTTCAAGCAAAGGAGACCTTTACCTTTACTCACAGTGGACTTTCCTGTTGCCAGACCTGGATCCACCTGTTGCTCGCTCCACCTATCAATGTGCCGGCTGAAGGGCTTGCATCTGCCAATTGTCTTTGCACTTGAATGGAGTTGTTCAGCCAAGTTAAAGCAAGCCAAGCTCCTATAAATTTAAATTTTATAAATTAAGAATAGGATTCCAGGGCTAGCTACCTGAGCTCATTTTTTCTACACAGACTCATAATTCCTGAATAATGATTGCTTTGAAGTATTTCCTGTGTTATGGCTGTATCTTAAGACCACAGTGAAGAAAAGAAGGATACATGCATTGGTATAGCCCAAAGATCAGCAAACTTGCCTCTCCAGTTATTCTTGGACTTCAGTTCCCAGAAACCCAAGTCAGCACACCTGCTGATCAGGGCTTCTGGGAATTTAAGTCCAAGAACATCTGGAGAGCCACATTTGCTGACCCTGGTCTAGCCAACTGGTTGAAGGTCCCAAAAAAGTACACACCAGAGCTGCATTTTAATTTGATCTCATTCTAAAAGAACCTCATTTTGAAATATGTTTGCAAGAGCAGAAGAAGGCACGTGCTCCATACACTGTCCTGGTTGCTTCTTTTCAGTTTGAAGTTATATATTTCTTCTTAATCTGACATCCAATTTACCATCTACCATTGTTTTCCAAACAAAAAAACCTAGGCTTTGAAATATGAATAATTAACTCTACTGCCATCACAGCTATAGTACTAGGAAATCTAAGATGGCAGATAAGGTATTTGGCTCTGATATCCTTGATTTAGTGCATAATAAACACCAGACAGTGGTTCTCAACATATTGAAACTTCTGTTACTTAAAAGCCTATGATCTGTCTTCTGAGCACATGATGAACAGAAACATATATATTTAATACATCAGAGCTCAAAACGATTACCTTTGTGTACCTCTGTTCCAAAAATTCCACAGGCAGAACCATCACTATCACTAGCCATAATGGTTGGAATGCTTAGGTTGCTAAGCTGAGCACTAGATTTTTAAGATACAGTATTGTGCAGTTACATAGTCAGTTTCTAGGTCACCAGTAGACAGAATCAAAGTAGTAGCAGCAGCACTAGAAAGTACAGCCCTGAAAAAAATTGTATTTAATACCAAAATTCGTAAATATATAGTTTTTGGATATTTATTAATTTTTGCAAAACTTGCCTGTGATCTACATATGGAAAATAAGACATGGGATGCATTAGTTGGCACACATAAAGCATTATGATAAATATGCAATGTACTCCTCTAAAGGGTACAAAATTGTCTAAAGGATACAAAATTGCACAAAAGGAAAGGGCAAATATTCTTACAGTGGAATCCTATACAACTTAACTCAAAAGTGCCACTTTCAGTATATGGGTTGTATTCCTTGTTAAGTATATATTTGCTTGATACTAACAGCATTTGTATCCTTCCATAAGCCTCAAGGCAGTGGTGGCAAATCTATGGCACACGTGCCAGATGGGGCACTCAGAGCCCTGTCTGTGGGCACGTGTGCCATTTGCCCCAGCACATAGTTCAGCATGCCCCTCTGCCCAGCAGCCCAATGGGAGTACTTCCATCTCTCATTGAGTTGGCCCCATCCCTCTGCAGCATGGATGGCAGCCTGTTGAGTTTGGGCACTCAGTCTCTAAAATGTTCACCATCACTACCCTAAGGCCTAGACCCAAAATCTAGGAAATGCTAAATAGAAAAGCCTAGACATTTTCTTGCTATGGAATTCACACAAACATGAATTCCAACAACTTGCAGGGATATCTAACATCATAGCTCTCGTAAAGAATAGGGGACAAAATTTTCTTCTAGGGACTGATATATTAGCTGTTTAAGTTAGAGTCTCCAACATCACTCTGGCCCTGGTTTGTTTTTTCTCAATTTACAGTACTCCTTTCTCTCCTTTGGGAATGACTCTATAAATTATCCACACAACCTCCTCTAAGGAGACAAGCTGAGTCTTCAGAAGGTGTGATATTTGCAGTGACTATTTGTTGATAGCCAATCAATACATCCATCCTTGCTAGTGTTCTGCCTCATCCCCCAGTTCTGGTATATTTTCCACTATGTCTCTGTTCATAAAAGATATTGGAAGAAGTCCCATTAAAGTCACCCCTGAACTTTTGATTCAACTCCTAGAAGGGAATGGAAAAATAGATTATATTTTCCTTTGATGAGAAGTTAACTGTGATCAACATGTTATCATATGTCCTCTTAGAGCAGTGTTTCCCGACCTTTGGTTTTTTGACTTCAATTCCCAGAAACCTAAGTCAATTCCTCAAAGCACTGATCAGCCAATTTACTGATTCCAGCTTCTGGGGATTGAAGTCGAAAACCAAAGGTTTGGAAACACTGGATTAGAGTGATCTTAACCTATAAAACCAAGTGTTCACCGTTGGAATTGGCTATACGTTGCTATGCGTCGCCCTACTGACCTGCACCCTTTCTTTGTGCGCACGGCCGAATTGCCTACGCAGGTCAACGAAGGATTTAAAAATCCGGCACGGGGGCCTCAGCCCCACAAACGGCAAGAAAGGGAAAGAACTTCACATCCCAACAGTCACTGCGCCGCGGCACGCCAGAGCCAATCAGGCTGAGAGGCTCTGGCACGGCGCAGCGTTCGGACACGCGCCGCAGCCAATCAAAAGAAAAGCATTTTAAAAAAACGCATCACAAACACAAAGCACCAACCTATTACTACAAGCCCCAGCGTCCTGCGCGCCATGAGCGCGCAGAACGAGGAGGCAGCCGGCGCGCGAAAACAAAACTTAAAGAAAGCCGGCTCCGCCGCCATTCATCCCCACGGGCGAGCCAGCATGGCCCGTGGGGGAAGAAAATGAAAAAACCCGCCGCCCATGAGCGCGCAGAACGAGGAGGCAGCCGGCGCGCGAAAACAAAACTTAAAGAAAGCCGGCTCCGCCGCCATTCATCCCCACGGGCGAGCCAGCATGGCCCGTGGGGGAAGAAAATGAAACAAACCCGCCGCCCATGCTCTTCCGTTCGAAGAGCCAGCGGGGCGTGAAAAAAATACAAACAAAAAAACCCCACAACTCCCCTTCTTCACCACGGGCCAGCAAGTATGGCCCACGGAGGAAAAATAAACCTCGGCCGCCGCTGCCCTTCCATTCGAAGGGCCAGCCACCGCGCCAAAAATACAAACAAACCACCCACCACCCCTCCCCCGCAACTGCCCTTCTTCCCAACGGACAAACAAGCATGGCCCGTGGGAACGAAAGGCACCCTCCCCGCAACAACGCACCCTTCCCAAGGGCCATCCAGCATGGCCCATGGGATCAAAAGGCACCCCCGGCCGCAAGTTCCCTTCCTAACCACGGGCAACCAAGCATGGCCCATGGGAAGAAAAGGCACCCCCGCTGCAAGTACCCTACTTTCCCACGGACCACCAAGCATGGCCCGTGAGAACAAAAGGCACCCCCCCTAAAAAAAGGACGCACCAAAAAACAAATCAAAACCATTCAAAAACAGAAATCTAACCTTTAAAAAATAAACACAAACAAAGACAGGAAAACATACAACACAAAACAACAGCCCCCCCCAACAAAAACTCAACTCCCCCCAAATAAATAAATAAATAAATCAGAGTGCTTACCATGAAGACGTCTTCACTTCATGGCGACAGGAACTCGAATGACCAAAATAAAGGAAGTAACACTTACCGGAACTGAAACCCAGAGGACAAGAGGAGAATGGAAGAGAGAAAACAAAGTTCACCACCGCCACCCAGAGGCCAAAATAAAAACTAGTAGAGGATGCATTCATGATGTGCTAAATGAGGAGTTCTCAACCTTTTCAAGTTGAGAGCCAGGACACACTCCCTCAGACAGCTTTGGGGGCCGGATGGCCATTTTGCCCTTCCTCCACCACATGGCCCTTCCAGGTGTGGTGCAGGAGTGTGGAGCACATGATAGATAAAGATAAATTCATAATTCCAAAATGCAGAAAATAAGTTTGGAAAACATTCCAAAATATACACACTACTCTCAAATTTTTTTTTACATAAATCACTTTAACACCAAATTAAATATAAAATTTAAAAATTTTTTTTTAAAAAAATTAAAATTGTATGAACAAAAATAAAATAAAAACTCCGCCACAGCCGGACCCAGCGCAAATAAGCCACAAATTCAAAACACAGCCCATTAAACACAGCCCAGCACCATTTGTACAGGAAAACAAAACAAAAAAACCTTACCTGTCCAAAACATTTAAAAAATGCACGCCATTTTTTTTTATTAAAAAAAAAACCCCAAAAAAAAGCCCGGCAACGCCGGGCCACCCATGCTAGTCTTATATAAAACAACTGATCTAATGTTTTCCTGAACTTGGTGGCATTTGCTTAAAAATGTATTTTTACTTCATTCTGCTAAACATCACTACCACAATTTTTTTAAAAAAAAGTCTAAAGAAAGGAAGCTATCTCTTGGGTCTGTTACCTTCCTATTTATCTATTTGTCATTTCTGTGGAGTTGCTTGTGCTTCTCAAATATTTGCCCTTTAGTTCTTTGCAGTTTATGTTAGACAGACACTCTCATCATTGCTTATTCTTATAAGATATAATTACAAAGCAAAAGGTACAGTTGAATCTAAGTTCTGTTTCATATTTTGCATGTTTAGTTGTGCAGCTGGAAACAAAACTTAGTGTATTTGGTGTATGCAAACCAAGACACAGGACACAGCCTCGGGCTGGGTTAACTCAGGTTTATTGCATCGTGGACAGAGGGAACATGAGGTAATGGCGGATCGATAGCTCTTTATATACAGCAGTAATACATTTGAACGTGGTGCCATGGTAGCCCATTGGCTACTGTCTGCGTGACGTCATTGCAGGTCACGCCCTTCTTGTCCAGGTGTAGGTGGTGGCGGGAAAACTTCCCGCGCTGTTGCCTTTGATGAGTTCGGACCAAGAGAGCTTGGACGCTCGCTGCTGCCAGCTGGTGGTCATTAGCTCGCGTCCTATTACAGGGTTTATATGATACAGCTGAAGGTTACATTGTTGCTATAGGCAAGGTTACATTGGCTCAGATACATTGTAATCCATGTGTACAATAAAAACCATCAGAACACAACACCCCTCCCCCCTAGGACGAGACAAAGTCTCGAGCCCACACTTAAACACACTCCCCCCCCTTAGGAGACAAAGTCTCTCAGCCAAGATGGCTTATTTCGAACACGCTGGGGTCTCGATGCGGGCTGCCTCTCCCCGGGTTTGCTACCTTCTCTTTGTCCCCTGGTTTCCTGTCCTGTAATATGAGAGGGAGACTCGTTAGTGACTTGCCGCGGCTCCGCGGCGTTGTTGGGAGGTGCGCTCTTTCTTAGGGAGGAACCGGGGGCACTGGGGGCTAACGAAAAACCCCTCTTCTCGCTTGGATGGGTGGGGGAACACTCCTGAAAACCCCCCCGGCTCGCAAAATCAAAATCAAAATCACAATCGGGGGCAGCGGTCGCGAACTCCTCTCCCCCTTCCCCGGCCCCTGATAAGACTGGCGTATCAAAAGGATATGAGTCGGGGCCGCTGCTACTGCTTCCTTCCCCCCTTGCTTGGGACTGTTGTCCACTGCTGTCTCCCCCTTGGGTTAAGCGGGTGGGGGAGAACCCTAACGCTGAATCCTGTTGCTGAGCTCCACTGACTGGCCCACTCACTCGGTGCCTCAGTTGGTCTGCGTGCCTCCTCCAAAGGAGGCCGGTGTTAGCCTCGACCCGGTACGACACTGGCCCCGTCTGTTCTACAACCGTCCCTGGCACCCAGGCTGGCCCTGCGCTGGAATAGTTCCTGCAGTGAACAGGGTCCCCGGCGGCGAAACCTTTCGAGACTGCCAACCCTATGTTTTTACCTTTATCCTCGACTCTCGTCGGGTCTAGCCTGGACAGGATCGTGGTCAGTTTTCGCCGCATCAAGAGCTCCGCCGGCGAGTAGCCTGACGCTAAGGGGGTTACCCTATACGCTAAGAGGAACTGGCATACTTGGTGATTCAGGTCCCCCGGGCCCATGCGCCGCAGCGCCTCCTTCGTTGTCCGCACCAGCCGTTCCACTTGGCCATTCGTGGCCGGGTGAAACGGTGCGGATGTGACATGCCGAATGGCGTTTACCTCCATGAATGCCCCGAACTCGGCGGAGGTGAAACAACTAGCGTTATCACTGACCAAAGTGTCGGGTAGACCGAAAGTGGAAAAGACCCTCCTTAGCTGGCTAATTGTCGTGGCGGAGGACGTGCTCTTCACTGGGATAACCTCCAGCCACTTGGAGAACGCATCCACCACCAGGAGAAACATGGTTCCTCGGAACGGGCCAGCGAAATCCACGTGCACTCTGGACCACGGCCCCCTTGCTGTGTCCCACTCCCTATGCGGAAGACGGGCCGCCTCAGGCCGGGATCCCTGACAAGCCTCGCAAGTGCCGACCATGTGCTCAATGTCCGCGTCCAGCTGTGGCCACCAGAAGTAACTCCGGGCCAGCGCCTTTGAACGAACTATGCCCGGGTGGCTGACGTGCAGCAGTTCGAGCACCCTCGTCCGCAGGGGCGTAGGGACCACCACCCGTTGGCCCCACAGAAGGCACCCCCTCTCTAGGGACAACTCTAGCTTTTTCCTAAAGAATGGGTCGAACTCTGTACTCGGGGACGAAGCCGGCCACCCCTTCTGCACCCATGAACTGACTTTCTCCAGCGTCCTGTCCTTGCCAGTCGCCCTAGCAACGTCGGCTGGTACTATTGGGGGTGCGTCTAAAACCTCAATTAGCAACACCTGGCGGTCTCTTTCTGCTCTCGCCTTTTGGTCGTCCGACAAGGGCAGAGGGGATCTCGAAAGCGCATCAGCATGGCTGATCTCCTTTCCGGGCCTGTACTCCAACTCATGTTGGTACGCGTTGAGGAAAATAGCCCATCGCAGCATTCTCGGGGACAGGATCTGCGGCGTGGGCTTGCTTGCCGTGAAAATCCCTAACAGCGGCTTGTGATCGGTCACGATTCTGAACGGGCGGCCATACAAAAAATCGTGAAATTTTTTGGTCCCCGCTACTATTGCTAACGCTTCCCTGTCGGTTTGTGCGTAATTTCGCTCCGCTTGGGACAGGGACCTTGAGTAAAACGCTACCGGGGCCTCCCTTCCGTCTTCCAACACGTGGCAAAGCACCGCCCCCACCCCCACCGGGGATGCATCACACACTAGGACCACTGGCCGTTTGGGGTCGAAATGCGTCAAGATTGCCTCAGATGTTAGGAGTTGCTTTAGCTCTTTGAACGCCCTCTCGTGCTCGTCACCCCACATCCATGTCTCCTCCTTTTTAAGTAACCGATGGAGCGGTTCGGCCACGGACGCCTTCCGCGGGAGGAATGTATGGTAAAAATTGAGGAGCCCCAGGAAGGACTGTAGCTCGGTTTTGGATGTGGGGCGAGGGGCCTTTTTAATGGCTGCTACCTTGGATTTAGACGGTTTAATCCCCTCGGGTGTGATCCGGAACCCTAAAAACTTGACTTCGGTCTCGAAGAAGACACATTTATCCTTCCTCAATCTCAGCCCCGCTTTCTCGAACACGGTCAGTACTTTGTCCAACCTTTCTGCTAGTTCAGCCTCACTCCCCCCTGTTATCAACACGTCATCAAAATAAGGCAACACCCCCTCCAGGCCCTTTAGGAGGCGTTCCACAAGCGATTGAAAAAGGCCGGGTGCCGAGTTCACGCCGAACTGTAACCGCGACACCTGGAACGCTCCCTTATGTGTAACTATCGTTTGTGCCGCGGCCGTGGCGGGGGTCACAGGAAGTTGCTGATAGGCTTGTGCCAAATCGAGTTTAGCGAAACACTTTCCCCCATTTAGCCTGGCCAAAAGGTGGCTGATCACTGGCACCGGGTATGCATTAGGGCGGATCGCCTTGTTAATTGTACACTTATAATCAGCGCAAATGCGCACCTCCCCGTTAGCCTTGAGGGCCGTTACAATTGGAGTTTCCCACTCCGCGGAATCAACAGGAATAAGAATCCCCTGGCCCACCAGTTTGTCCAGTTCCGCCTCTATCTTGTCCTTGAGTGCGAACGGCACCCTGCGTGGTTTGAGTCTTATCGGGCGGACCTCCGGATCTATGTCGAAAGCTACAGGGGGTCCCTTGAACTTTCCGAGTCCTTTCTTAAAGACGGCGGGATGCGCATCGCAAACCGCTTGTATAGGGTCCCCCCCCACGGTATGCACCCCCCTATGAACAAACCTAAGGGCTGAAACCACTGTGTCCCTAGGAGGCTACAGCTTCCCCCCTTGAGGACAACTAGGGGCAGTTCCGCAGAATGTCTCTTAAAATTGACCCGAAATTTCCCGACCCCCAACACCGGAATGCTGTTTCCCTGTACGTCCCGTAGTGTGGACCTCAACGCTTTAAGCTTGGGCCGCACGTGGGGGTCGATTTTCAGGAACTCTTTCTGGGGAATTATGGAATAGGAGGACCCCGAGTCAATTTCCATCTTAATAGGGGCCCCTTGTACTAATACCTCAACGAAGTAATGGGACTGTCCCGCGGACACGCTGAACACTGGGGCGTCGTCCTCGCTGCCGTCCGAGACGCGGCCCACGCCGTCCTGCTTCCTCGTGGTCTGGGCGCCATCTTTGGGCCTCGCTGGACGGTCCGGTCTGGCCGCGCGGTCTTGTGACTGCCTCCGGCCCTCTTTCCGCTTTCTGCACGCCTTGGCGATGTGCCCCCGACGGCCGCAGGTGTAACACTCGGCCTTCCTGAACTGGCATCTCGCGCGCTCATGGGCCGCTCCGCAACCCTCGCAGCGTCGACCACCCTTCCGGACCTTCTGGACCTCCTCGCCGTCGCTGCCTTCCGTAGACGACTTTGAGGCCCGTCGAGTCGCGTGCACCGACTGTCCGGTCTTCCCGTGCGCCGAATTTTCCGCCTTGCCGGCTCTAGGACGCCACTCACGCCACTGGTGCATCTCGTCCACTCCGGCATTCGTGGACTCTGCGGCTTCCGCGGCCTCTATGACCTCTGCCAGCGTGGGTGGCGGCTCCTTATTCATCAAGCTGCGCTGTACCTCCTTGTCTTTCAGGCCACACAACACGCCGTCCCTGAGGACCAACTCCAGGATATCGCCCCATTTACAGGGGGCGGCGGCTATCCTCATGGCGGCCACGAATGCCTCCACCGACTCATCCGGCGCTTGGACTCGCCTCCAAAACGCGCTCCGAGCGGGAAACATTGCCCTCGAGGGGCAGAACCGCTCTCGCAGCAGTTTCATGATGTCGCTCGCCTTAAAGTCGCTCACCTTCTTCGGAGCGATTATGCCCACCAGCGTCCGCTTGGTTTCCATCCCGAGCATTCTGGTGAGGATGGCCCTCTTCCTCTCCTCGTCTTCTCCTTTGACTCTGAGTTCCACCAGGGCCGCCTGGAAATCCATCTCAAGCAGCTCCCAGTCTTGCGGTTTGGTGATGTTGAAACCGCTCTGTGCCCTGGCTGTTCCGTGGGGATCCATATCCCACCTTCGTCGCCAATTTGGTGTATGCAAACCAAGACACAGGACACAGCCTCGGGCTGGGTTAACTCAGGTTTATTGCATCGTGGACAGAGGGAACATGAGGTAATGGCGGATCGATAGCTCTTTATATACAGCAGTAATACATTTGAACGTGGTGCCATGGTAGCCCATTGGCTACTGTCTGCGTGACGTCATTGCAGGTCACGCCCTTCTTGTCCAGGTGTAGGTGGTGGCGGGAAAACTTCCCGCGCTGTTGCCTTTGATGAGTTCGGACCAAGAGAGCTTGGACGCTCGCTGCTGCCAGCTGGTGGTCATTAGCTCGCGTCCTATTACAGGGTTTATATGATACAGCTGAAGGTTACATTGTTGCTATAGGCAAGGTTACATTGGCTCAGATACATTGTAATCCATGTGTACAATAAAAACCATCAGAACACAACAGTGTACATACGTAGGAAGGCAGTATGTAAACAAAAGAAAAGCATGCCTCTGGAACCACAACTGATATACAAGTCCATCATCCAGGGAGCCAAGTCTGGCAGCAGTTCTGTGATAAGTATGCATTCAGTGGGAGCAGAGCCATAACCTGTTTTACTTTTTAGGTGGGGTTTTAGAGAAATGTATAGAACACTGGCTAATTCCCCATAACTGACAGACAGAATTGTCTATATTTCTTTCACAAAGCCCAAGTGCATTCATGCACTTTTCTCTTTGAATTATCAACGAGGTGTACATAGATCCCAAGATTATGGGAGGGCAGTTTTCAAATTTGTTTCCTTTTCAAGCTCACTATAGGAATTTTGGCTATTTGCTTGAAAATGCCATGAATCACAGAAAAGTTGCTAGGCAGGAAATCTTACAATTTCCGGGAAGATAGATACAAAGCTTGGGCTATGAAAAAGTTTTGCACTTATTTGCTACTGAAAACACAGAAAATGGAGGAGGACAGAGGTCGTGGATGTGGTGTGAAACAAGCTCATCTTGGTTCAGGATTAAGCTAAATCTAAAGCACATTCCCAATTCTTTACTTCAGAAATATATGCTATGAATAAGAACAATTGTTTTCCATCTGTTGTTGTTATGTGCCCTCAAATAGTCTCTGACTAATGGTAAACCTACAAATGAGTGGCCTCAAACATGTATTGTTTCCTTAACTGCGCTATCTTTTACAGCCCAGAATAGCCTTTGCAAACTGAAGGCGGTGACTTCCTTTATTGAGTCAATCCATTTGATATTGGATCTTCCTCATTTCCTGCTCTTTTTAAATGGTCTCCAACTTAGTTTCAGTTCAGACAGCCTTGCACTAGAGCAAGGGTTCTCAACCTTTTAAAGCCGTCGCCTGGACCACGCCCCCTCAGACAGTTGAGCGGGCCGGACTGGTGATTCCCCCCACTGTAAATGCTGCTGTAAAATGCATTCACGGTTGTCATAAATGCATCTGCAGTGGAGACGTGGGCCACATGAAATGATGCTACAGGCCGGGTCCAGCCCATGGGCCGTAGGTTGAAAACCTCTGCACTAGAGGGTATTTTCTAATTCTTTCGCAGTTGTGGAACCTCTACAAGTATCTGTACAAACTTAGTATTGTTTTCATTCCAGAACAATCCCTTAACCAACATTTCAGAAACTGAAGGTCAAAAAGGCCCTAAACTGAGACTTGTTATTAGAAACACATCTCCTTTAAGATATATTAATATATTTATTTACTCAAGCATGAATTTTCTGAATTCTGCAAGATGTAGGTTGCTTTTGTTTGATATCAGGAGATGAGCACAGGTCCAATTTGTGAGTTCATTGTGCAAATACAGTGATTTTGAAGGGATCCTTTTTAGAGAGAAAATATTTTGTTCACTTTGAAGTAGTAGCCATGTTAGTTTGTGCAAGTATATCAGATAGTAAATGAAAAAGACAAAAAAAAGTTGTGTCAACTTAAAGACTAACTACTGTATTTTAATATGAGCTTTCGTGGATCAAGTCCACTTTATCAGGCATAAAATGTCCACTTTGTCATAGTAGATATCAAGTCTACTTCCTCATAGTAGATATCAAGTTCACTTTGTTAGACATAAGATGTCTATATTTCTAGTACTTATTTAAACAAGGCAATTTCTTATTCTTTCTTGTGTTGATTTCCTCTCCATGATTGCATAGCTGAGATATACAGTGATACCTCAGATAAAGTCTGATTCGGATAAAGTCGTGGTTTTCATGCACACGTGATGCATTGCATAAAGTCCAAAAACACTTTAAAAAGTATGTTATCTGAGGTATTTGGTATAGGAACCTCGGATAAAGTCCATTTTTGACGTTATCCAATGCATCGCCAATTTGATTCAGATAAAGTCCAAAACCAGATAAAGTCCAAACTTATGGAACAGAGTTTGGACTTTATCCGAGGTTCTACTGTATACCTGAAATTCAAGACAATACTTTTTGCAGTGGAAGGAGCCTGTGCTATAACACATTTGTTGAATCTTTCAGTTGCCCAGAACACTCTTGTTTTCTAGAGGACCAACATGGCTACTCCTTTGATATTACTGAAAGTAGTACTAACATTAACAATGCAATGAATGCTAGTTGCCATCCACGGGCAACGCATATTCCTTGAGAATCATAAATTGTTCCATATGCATGCAGGGCCTCTAAAATCATCTGTGTGATTAGAATGGATTAAACCAAGCAGATAGCAATCAAGATGAGTCTTATATTTAGATGCAGAAAACATGTTGGGATCATTACAGGTCCCCATCCCCTCTTGCTGTTCTGTGTTTTGCAAAGTGTGATGTCTTTGCCACTAGCCAATTATTGTGCGTTGTTTCTTCTTGCCAGCAGCTAAAGTTTTTACCCTTGATCTTGATGCCAAGTGACATCAATTGTTAATTATTCTGACATAAACTTCTAGCTGCCCTTTCTTTTTTCAAACAAATGGTCCATTCAGTTTTAGGGAAGATGGGGGAAAATAACAAAACAAATAACAACCTGCCATTGACTTTAGTTTGTGTTCATTCTTATTTTAAAGAAATGAGTCTTACAAGGTCAGCTACCAGTTGATAGATTAGCTGCAGTCAAAACATCAATTTTTATATATTTGAACAAGTGCTTGAATGCAGTTTCACTTAATAATGCAAGAAAAACAAGAGTTACCGGCCAGGGGAAGGGAAATCTCCACAGGCCTGGTGGCTGCACATACCCACCCATGGACCATGGAAGGACCTGCAACACTCCTTCCTTTTCCTACATAGGTTCTTTTTTTTTAAAAAAAAAAATCCCATCATTCCCTTTAATAGCCATTTAAAAATAAAATAACAACAACCCTTTGATGTAGGCTGATTGAATGCACACAAGCTGGCAGGCGGGCTAAACACTACTTTATTGATACATGGTCAATCTGTACATGAGGCAATGGCGGAGCCTTGCCCCCTTATATAAGACACAGTACATTTAAATTTGGCCTGGAGGCACACCATTGGTTACAGGCATAGTGACATCCTTCTGACGTAGTCGGACCTTTGTGCATACCTAACATAGCTGCAACTGTGGTGGGAAGGTTTCCCGTGGAAGTTACCATTAGAGGAGATGGAGCCACGTGACGCTCCGCACAGCTGTGCTAATGGCAAGCAGCTGAACTGCATGCATACACAACAAACCCTGAGTGTGTAGAGGTGCTCAGGATACCCAATGAGGTGCAATGGATAAAGCAACAGATTAGGACTTGACCATGAAACTCACAGGTAGGGGATAGGACTAATAAAACCACTCCTTAAACATCTCACTTACCTTGAAAGCCCTTTTAGGGCATACCTATCAAGTATCCTGGATTGCCTGGAAAATCCCGTAATCTAGCGCTCCTTCCCCCTCTTTCCCGCTGTCACCCCATAATTTGACTGGCCGGGAAAGGGGTTACTGTGCATGTGTGCAGGGATTACTTGGTTACTGCACATGTGCAGTAACCCAGTAACCCCTGCACACATGTGCAGTAACCCCTTTCCTGGCCGAAGGGGTTACTGCTCATGTGCACAGGGGTTACTGCGCATGCGTGCTGCTGCCTCTGTTGGCCGCGCATGCGCAGTAACCCCTTTCCTGCCCAGTGCCTAGAAACTTACTGCACATGCGTGCCCAGCTCCCAGATTTTGAAAACCACGGCTTGACAGGTATGTTTTAGGATCACAATAAATCAGTTCCGACTTGACAGCACAAAATACACAAGAGGGGACAGGATATTAGATGGATCCTCAAAAATTGGTAAAATTGCCTCTTATGCCCAGGCAGGGCTCAGGAACTTCTTTATGTCAATTCTTTCACAAAATTGAAGATCCATGGGTGTTGGGTGGTACATTTGTGTATGACTAGGTTGGTTGCATAGGCTACCTGTGGCTAGTCACTGCTAATAAATGATTGTTAGCAGAAGCAACACATTTCAAGTTATTTGAGGGTAGAATTGCATACCAGTTGGGGGTACCGATGTAAGGATCAGTATTTTGAATTCTTTCTCCTCAAAAAAGTTGAACATTTATCCCCATGTTGTGAAGGATGTCTCCATGTTGGCATTTTTTAGTCCATAGCTAGGGCTATACAGAAAGAGCCTCCTCAAAGATATTGGTACTTTTGAACCACAATCGGGCGTAGCCCAGGCAATGGCAACCTTGTGCCGACCAATCTTTTTTCACACTAGGTCAGTCAAAAGAAACTACAGAATGAATTCAAGAAAAGGTGGCTTCATTTTAGCAGTCTCACATCTGGCCAAGACATGGGGGGATGGAGGAGGAGGAGGAGGAGGCGAGGTATGGATTCTGTTGATGTACACTTCAACCCCATTTTTAAAACATGTGTTCAATATTACACATTACCAGGACAATGCAAAAAAAAAAGTACAATGAAAATTAGGTTGGGGTGTGAACTTGGGTTAGAAATGGCATTAACTAATCACAAACTTTCATACAGTAAAAAGACAGTCTTAGTCAGAATCGTGTTTTTACTGGCATGTCAAATAAAAAACAAAAGCTTTGTCCATGCAGAAGTATATTTGGCTTAAGCTCCTCTAAACAGTGCCCATGTAAAAGGCCTCTAATTTCAGCTCATTCATTTAAAATACATACCACGTTATCATTTTATACCCTGAGACTTGTAACTTATAGTACAAAGGAGCTATTTTAAAGGCAAACATACAACAACATGGCTCATATCTTAATGATAAAAGTACATAGCAGACCGATTACTTGATTTTTATTAATTGAGAGTCCTAGCCTGGCTCAAGCCAAAATATATCTATTTGTGAAAAAGAGGCAGCTCCACGGGAGGGCTTCTGCCTGTTACTGTGGAATCAGAAAACTCCTTAATCACCAATGCATTGTGCTTGGCACATAGTTGTGAATGTCCCTTGGCTATGTCAAAAATCATTAGGGGGAAAAATCTCAGGCTGGCTATTTTTGGAAACTTCATGGAAAACGAGAGACGTCCGCTTTCCCACTGAAAAGAACATGTTGACTCAGAAGATAAATAGGCTTCTTTTCTCTCTCTCTCTCTCTCTCTTTCTTTTTTTAACTAAAGCACTCTATCTAGGGACATATGAGTTATCCAGTCCAGAAGGTCAATAGTCTGCCAATTATTTGTTCAAACAAACACACATACACAGACCTACACATGACTACTCAGACATACACATGTCTACTTAGAAGTAAGCCCTACCAACTTCTATGGGTTCCACTTTTTATTCCAACATGAACGTTTGTAAGATTAGACCCTTAATTATTTGCTACGGACAAATTTGGATAGGAGGAATTGTTAGATGGGTGTGGAAGTTTTTTCAAGTCTTCCTTTCTATAAACAAGATGGTTTTAATTGATGTGAGCCGCCTTGGGTCACAGAGGCGAGGAAGGCAGCCTATAAATCTAGTAAATAAATAAATGAATATCACTCAATTTTCTCCCTAAAAAACACCATATAAAACACAACAGCCAAAATCCTGTTTTTTTTAATAGTAAACCACAGTAGAGTAGGCCCAGTGAATCAGTGGGGATTTAGTGATTCAACATCTTCATATGCTTCATTGATTCAAATAGGTCTACTCTAACTTTGGCATACTATGTTAAAGTCAGAGGGCCCATTTGAATAAATGTTGCTTAGGGAGCAGTTGTCTCACCATATCTTCATTCATTCAATGGACATACTCATGTGTGATTTACTACACTAAACAACAAGATTTTGACATATAAAATATACACAATTCTGGATGCCCCCAGAAGGAGAAAACGGTAAACCACCTCTGTGTATTCTGTACCTAGAAAACCCTGGAAAGGTGTTGCTGTAAATCAGAATTGACTTGATGACACACAATTATAATTATATACTTACAGAAATGCAACATTTATGTATATTTCTTCCATCAGGCTGCAATTGGTGGGTCTCTAGAAAATATGCAAAGCTGTAAAGTCACAAAATCCTTGCAAGATAAAAAGAGGTCACAGACCAACAACATAGCCCAGAGACCACAACATCTGACTATCATTATTCTCAAAGATTTCAATCTCTCAGATTGCTAGGCAAAACTACCCAATGTGATTTCCATTGATTCTCTGTATAATAGCCTAGCATCTAAAAATGATTAATAATTGGTTTCCCTTTCACCATGCAGAATGTCACACAGGTAAATAGCTTTGACTTCAGCGCCTAATGCTGTCAGAAAATGTTTTGATTCCATATTTTGCATCATCATAGCTCTCTCATCTTATAAAATCAATGCATATAGATTCATTTTTCATCTTAAAAGGAATTACTCAATCTAGAGAAAGCATGAAAGCAATTCATATGTCTTGGGAGTGAAGTTAGCACATTATGGAAAGACTTGGGTCATTACAAGAGCCATTTTTGAACCTGATTTATTCTTTCATCTCCCCTGACAATTTTGCTTACTACACATTTTGACACATCATTTGACAGTGTATTGGATGTGCTTATGTGCCTTTTTGATCGGTCTTTTTAACTGGCTGGCTTCTTGACCCTGTAGGAGAAATTTGATGCAGGTGAGCATCCTAGCTAAGTAGGATTGTTTGCATTAATGGGGACCTTTCAAGCTAGAACTTGTAGTGCAGGCACATTTCCTGATTGTATTCAGCTTCTTCTGCTGCATCCAATTCCGAATATTGGCAATCTTCATGGTGATCAGCTATGAAGACTGTCCTGCAAATATAATGCTATGGCCTTTCATCTACCTTTCGCATCACAGCGTGACACCCATTCAGCTAGAGATTGGAAAAGGTTACTCTTTAGGATTATAATATTCAGAATTGTCAACATAGGACAGCCAGTAATAATCTTTGAATGAAAATAGGACAAACCACTGCTCTTTTGAGAAGCCTGGAGTTATTCTTTATGGCATGAAGAAAATTCCTACTGTTTACTCCACATGCTGCCATATCCATCTTGATGTGCCTCATAATATATATTGTGCCCATCAATGCCAACTAATTGAGACATTAGCCTGGAGAACTTTTGTTCTTCTAGGTTTTGGGGCTGTGACTACCAAAATCCCTTACAACACTGACTGAGTCTTCTGTGAAGGGAGGCCAAAGCATTTGGAACAACCAAAGGTACCCACCTGGGTGCTACAGTATGAAGGAGGGGCAATTTATCTGCACAAGGTGAAAGAATTGAATTCAGCTGACCTATTCATGGCATAAGCAGAGACCTGCTAGATCTAACCAAGAAAGACCCTTATTAAAGTTAAACTAGACATTAAATAGAATTGCATTCCATCTCAATAATTCACATGTTTTCTTAGAGATGCATCCGTAAGCAATTAGATTTTCAAAGTAAGCAAGATAGATATGGAAAATAATGCACTATGTTGTTGTTGTTGTTGTTGTTGTTCAGTTGCACAGTCAATTCCGACCCTTTGCGACCCTATGGACCATTGACCTCCAGGCACCACTGTCCACCATTCTCCTCAGCCCACCCAGCTCTGTGCCAACTGCATCTACAATACCATCCAGCCATCTCATCTTTGGCCACCCCCTTCTTCTTTTGCCCTCTAACTTTCCCAGCATCAAGGCCTTCTCAAGTGAATCCTCTCTTCTCATTTGATGTCCAAAGTATTTTAGCTTCATCTTTACTATTTGACTTCTAAGGAGCAGTCAGCATTGATTTCTTCTAAGATTGAAATATTTGTTCTCCTCGCTGTTCAGAGGACTCTCAAAACTCTCCTCCAACACCACATTTCAAAGGCATCTATTCTTCTGCGCTCAGCTTTCCTAATGGTCCAGCTCTCACAACCATACATCACTACCAGAAATACCATTGCTTTGACTATGCCAACTTTTGTTTGCAATGTGATGTCTCTACTTTTGACTATGTTCCTCAGGTTTCTCATAGCTTGTCTCCCAAGAATCAGTTGCCTTTTTATTTCATGGCTGCAATCCCCATCTGCAGTGATCTTTGATCCTAAGATAGTAAAATCTGTCACTGCTTCTACTTATTCCCCATCTATTTTCCAGGGACTAATAGGGCCTGTTGCCATTATCTTGGTTTTCTTGATATTGAGTCTCAGGCCAGCTTTTGCACTTTCCTCCTTCAATCCAATCAAGAGGTTCTTTAGGTCTTCCTCACTTTCTGCCATTAGGGTGGTATCATCTGCATATCTCAAATTATTGTTGTTTCTCCCAGCAATTTTGATCCCAACTTGTGATTCGTCCAACGCTGCATTGCACATTATGTGCTCTGTGTATAAGTTGAATAAGCATGGTGACAAAATGCAGCCTTATCTTACTCCTTTTCCTGTTCCAAACTACTCTGCCATTCCGTGTTCTGTCCTAATTGTTGCTTCTTGGTTCGTTTACAGATTTCTCATGAGGCATATAAGGTGATCTGGTATTCCCATCTCTTTAATTGCTTGCCACATTTTGTTGTGGTCCTTTGGTGTATGCAAACCAAGACACAGGACACAGCCTCGGGCTGGGTTAACTCAGGTTTATTGCATCGTGGACAGAGGGAACATGCGGTAATGGCGGATCGATAGCTCTTTATATACAGTAGTAATACATTTGAACGTGGTGCCATGGTAGCCCATTGGCTACTGTCTGCGTGACGTCATTGCGGGTCACGCCCTTCTTGTCCAGGTGTAGGTGGTGGCGGGAAAACTTCCCGCGCTGTTGCCTTTGATGAGTTCGGACCAAGAGAGCTTGGACGCTCGCTGCTGCCAGCTGGTGGTCATTAGCTCGCGTCCTATTACAGGGTTTATATGATACAGCTGAAGGTTACATTGTTGCTATAGGCAAGGTTACATTGGCTCAGATACATTGTAATCCATGTGGAAGGTAAAACCATCAGAACACAACACCCCTCCCCCCTAGGACGAGACAAAGTCTCGAGCCCACACTTAAACACACTCCCCCCCTAGGAGACAAAGTCTCTCAGCCAAGATGGCTTATTTCGAACACGCTGGGGTCTCGATGCGGGCTGCCTCTCCCCGGGTTTGCTACCTTCTCTTTGTCCCCTGGTTTCCTGTCCTGTAATTGGAGAGGGAGACTCGTTAGTGACTTGCCGCGGCTCCGCGGCGTTGTTGGGAGGTGTGCTCTTTCTTAGGGAGGAACCGGGGGCACTGGGGGCTAACGAAAAACCCCTCTTCTCGCTTGGATGGGTGGGGGAACACTCCTGAAAACCCCCCCGGCTCGCAAAATCAAAATCAAAAATACAATCGGGGGCAGCGGTCGCGGACTCCTCTCCCCCTTCCCCGGCCTCTGATAGGACTGGTGTATCAAAAGGGTATGAGTCGGGGCCGCTGCTTCTGCCTTCCCCCCTTGCTTGGGACTGTTGTCCGCTGCTGTCTCCCCCTTGGGTTAAGCGGGTGGGGGAGAACCCTAACGCTGAATCCTGTTGCTGAGCCCCACTGACTGGCCTACTCACACGGTGCCTCAGTTGGTCTGCGTGCCTCCTCCAGAGGAGGCCGGTGTTAGTCTCGACCCGGTACGACACTGGCCCCGTCTGTTCTACAACCGTCCCTGGTACCCAGGCTGGCCCTGCGCTGGAATAGTTCCTGCAGTGAACAGGGTCGCCGGCGGCGAAACCTTTCGAGACTGCCAACCCTATGTTTTTCCCTTTATCCTCGACTCTCGTCGGGTCTAGCCTGGACAGGATCGTGGTCAGTTTTCGCCGCATCAAGAGCTCTGCCGGCGAGTAGCCTGACGCTAAGGGGGTCACCCTATACGCTAAGAGGAACTGGCATACTTGGTGATTCAGGTCCCCCGGGCCCATGCGCCGCAGCGCCTCCTTTGTTGTACGCACCAGCCGTTCCACTTGGCCATTCGTGGCCGGGTGAAACGGCGCGGATGTGACATGCCGAATGGCGTTTGCCTCCATGAATGCCCCGAACTCAGCGGAGGTGAAACAACTAGCGTTATCGCTGACTAAAGTGTCGGGTAAACCGAACGTGGAAAAGACTCTCCTCAGCTGGCTAATTGTCGTGGCGGAGGACGTGCTCTTTACTGGGATAACCTCCAGCCACTTGGAGAACGCATCCACCACCAGGAGGAACATGGTTCCTCGGAATGGGCCCGCGAAATCTACGTGCACTCTGGACCATGGCCCCCTTGCTGTGTCCCATTCCCTATGCGGCAGGCGGGCCGCCTCTGGTCGGGATCCCTGGCATGCCTCACAAGTGCCGACCATGTGCTCAATGTCCGCGTCCAGCTGTGGCCACCAGAAGTAACTCCGGGCCAGCGCCTTTGAACGAACTATGCCCGGGTGGCTGACGTGCAGCAGTTCGAGCACCCTCGGCCGCAGGGGCGTAGGGACCACCACCCGTTGGCCCCACAAAAGGCACCCCCTCTCTAGGGACAACTCTAGCTTTTTCCGAAAAAATGGGTCGAATTCTGTACTCGGGGACGATGCCGGCCACCCCTTCTGTACCCATGAACTAACTTTCTCCAGCGTTCTGTCCTTGCCTGTCGCCCTAGCAATGTCGGCTGGTACTATTGGGGGTGCGTCTAAGACCTCAATTAGCAACACCTGGCGGTCTCTTTCTACTCTCGCCTTTTGGTCGTCCGACAAGGGCAAAGGAGATCTCGAAAGTGCATCAGCATGGCTGATCTCCTTTCCGGGCCGGTACTCCAACTCATGTTGGTATGCGTTGAGAAAAATAGCCCATCGCAGCATTCTCGGGGACAGGATCTGCGGCGTGGGCTTGCTTGCCGTGAAAATCCCTAACAGTGGCTTGTGATCGGTCACGATTTTGAACGGGCGGCCATACAAAAAATCGTGAAATTTCTTGGTTCCCGCTACTATTGCTAACGCCTCCCTGTCGGTTTGTGCGTAATTGCGCTCCGCTTGGGACAGGGACCTTGAATAAAACGCTACCGGGGCCTCCCTTCCGTCATCCAACACGTGGCAAAGCACCGCCCCCACCCCCACCGGGGATGCATCACAGACTAGGACCACTGGCCGTTTGGGGTCGAAGTGCGTCAGGATTGCCTCAGATGTTAGGAGTTGCTTTAGCTCTTTGAACGCCCTCTCGTGCTCGTCACCCCACATCCATGTCTCCTCCTTTTTAAGTAACCGATGGAGCGGTTCGGCCACGGACGCCTTCCGCGGGAGGAATGTATGGTAAAAATTGAGGAGCCCCAGGAAAGACTGTAGCTCGGTTTTGGATGTGGGGCGAGGGGCCTTTTTTATGGCTGCTACTTTGGATTTAGACGGCTTAATCCCCTCGGGTGTGATCCGGAACCCTAAAAACTCGACCTCAGTTTCGAAAAAAACACATTTGTCTTTCCTCAGTCTCAGCCCCGCTTTCTCGAACACGGTTAGTACTTTGTCCAACCTCCTTGCCAGTTCAGCCTCACTCCCCCCTGTTATCAACACGTCATCAAAATAAGGCAACACCCCCTCCAGTCCCTTCAGGAGGCGTTCCACAAGCGACTGAAAAAGGCCGGGTGCCGAGTTCACGCCGAACTGTAAACGCGACACCTGGAACGCCCCTTTATGTGTAACTATCGTTTGTGCCGCGGCCGTGGCGGGGGTCACAGGAAGTTGCTGATAGGCTTGTGCCAAATCGAGCTTGGCGAAACACTTTCCCCCATTCAGCCTGGCCAAAAGGTGGCTGATCACCGGCACCGGGTATGCATTAGGGCGGATCGCCTTGTTAATTGTACACTTATAATCAGCGCAAATGCGCACCTCCCCGTTAGCCTTTAGAGCCGTTACAATTGGCGTTTCCCACTCCGCGGAATCAACAGGAATAAGAATCCCCTGGCCCACCAGTTTGTCCAGTTCCGCCTCTATCTTGTCCTTGAGTGCGAACGGCACCCTGCGCGGTTTGAGTCTTATCGGGCGGACCTCCGGGTCTAGGTCGAAGGCTACAGGGGGTCCCTTGAACTTTCCGAGTCCTTTCTTAAAAACGGCGGGATGCGCATCGCAAACCGCTTGTATTGGGTCCACCCCCAATGTATGCACTCCCCCTATGAACAACCCTAAGGGCTGAAACCACTGTGTCCCTAGGAGGCTACAACTTCCCCCCTTAAGGACAACTAGGGGCAGTTCCGCAGAATGTCTCTTAAAATTGACCCGAAATTTCCCGACCCCCAACACCGGAATGCTGTTTCCCTGTACGTCTCGTAGCGTGGACCTCAACGTTTTAAGTTTGGGCCGCACGTGGGGGTCGATTTTCAAGAACTCTTTCTGGGGAATTATAGAATAGGAGGACCCCGAGTCAATTTCCATCCTAATAGGGGCCCCTTGTACTAATACCTCAACGAAGTAATGGGACTGTCCCGCGGACACGCTGAACACTGGGGCGTCGTCCTCGCTGTCGTCCGAGACGCGGCCCACGCCCTCCTGCTTCCTCGTGGTCTGGGCGCCATCTTTGGGCCTCGCTGGACGGTCCGGTCTGGCCGCACGGTCTTGTGACTGCCTCCGGCCCTCCTTCCGTTTCCTGCATGCCTTGGCGATGTGCCCCCGACGGCCGCAGGTGTAACACTCGGCCTTCCTGAACGGGCATCTCGCGCGCTCATGGGCCGCTCCGCAACCCTCGCAGCGTCGACCACCCTTTCGGACCTTCTGGACCTCCTCGCCGTCGCTGCCTTCCGTAGACGACTTTGAGGCCCGTCGAGTTGCGTGCACCGACTGTCCGGACTTCCCGTGCACCGAATTTTCCGCCTTGCCGGCTCTAGGACGCCACTCACGCCACTGGTGCATCTCGTCCACTCCAGCATTCGTGGACTCTGCGGCTTCCGCGGCCTCTACGACCTCTGCCAGCGTGGGTGGCGGCTCCTTGTTCATCAAGCTGCGCTGCACCTCCTTGTCTTTCAGGCCACACAGCACTCCGTCCCTGAGGGCCATCTCTAGGATGTCGCCCCATTTACAGGGGGCGGCGGCTACCCTCATGGCGGCCACGAATGCCTCGACCGACTCGTCCGGCGCTTGGACTCGCCTCCAAAACGCGCTCCGAGCGGGAAACATTGCTCTCGAGGGACGGAAGCGCTCTCGCAGCAGCTTCATGATGTCGTCCGCCTTAAATTCGCTCACCTTCTTCGGAGCGATGATGCCCACCAGCGTCCGCTTGGTTTCCATCCCGAGCATTCTGGTGAGGATGGCCCTCTTCCTCTCCTCGTCGTCTCCCTTGACTTTGAGTTCCACCAGTGCCGCCTGGAAGTCCATCTCAAGCAGCTCCCAGTCTTGCGGTTTGGTGATGTTGAACCCGCTCTGTGCCCTGGCTGTTCCGTGGGGATCCATAATCCCACCTTCGTCGCCAATTTGGTGTATGCAAACCAAGACACAGGACACAGCCTCGGGCTGGGTTAACTCAGGTTTATTGCATCGTGGACAGAGGGAACATGCGGTAATGGCGGATCGATAGCTCTTTATATACAGTAGTAATACATTTGAACGTGGTGCCATGGTAGCCCATTGGCTACTGTCTGCGTGACGTCATTGCGGGTCACGCCCTTCTTGTCCAGGTGTAGGTGGTGGCGGGAAAACTTCCCGCGCTGTTGCCTTTGATGAGTTCGGACCAAGAGAGCTTGGACGCTCGCTGCTGCCAGCTGGTGGTCATTAGCTCGCGTCCTATTACAGGGTTTATATGATACAGCTGAAGGTTACATTGTTGCTATAGGCAAGGTTACATTGGCTCAGATACATTGTAATCCATGTGGAAGGTAAAACCATCAGAACACAACAGGTCCACACAGTCAAAGGCCTTGGTGTAGTCAATAAAGCAGAATTAGACTTGTTTCTTTTATTCCCTTGTTTTTTCCATGATCCAACGTATGTTGGCAATGTGGTCTCTGGTCCCTCTGCCTCTTCTGAAACCCACCTGCACTTAAGGTAATTCGCTCTCCATGTGCTGCTGAAGTCTGTTCTGTATTATCTTGAGCATCACCTTGCTAGCGTGTGGGATGAGCGCAATTGTTTGATAATTTTAACATTCTTTGGCATTGCCCTTTTTTGGGATTGGAACATATACTGATCTTTTCCAATCCTGTGGCCACTGTTTTATTTTGCAAATCTTCTGATATATAGAATGCACTAATTTGATTCCATCATCTTTTAGTGCTTTGAAAAATTCCACTGGGATACCATCATCTCCACTGGCTTTGTTGTTTGCATTGCTTTTTAGGTTAACTTTTATCCCTGGGGGAAAAAACTCTGCAAAAACCCTAATAAAGATATTGTCAAGTTATGATCCTTAATGCTGTCATTTCCTTTTTATTCCATAGGATGAGACCCAGGCCTCATCAGCTGAATGGAAAAGAAAATATCTCCTGTTTCCACAGCCTTCCCAGGATATGAAGATGCACGAAACATGCACAAATATGTGCTTGGTACATGGCACATTTTGCCACTTGGGCCCTTGCTGGCCACCTTAAGTATATTGAAATCATGGTTATTTCCATCTACTTTTTGCAAGTGATAAAACATACCAGAAGAATAAAATACTTAACACATTCCTTTGTTTTTGTTTTTCCTCTCCTGCAGGCAGCTACAACCTTCTGAAATAGTGCTTCCTTTGTAAAAATGCTGCATAAAGCACATCTTAGGAGAAATCAAAGGGTTACTATAGTTTCCCCTCTTCTTCTTTGGGTGCTGTATCCAGTTGTGAATACTATTAGCTATCCTCATGGTGATTAGCCCTGAAGATTGTGCTGGGGAAAAATATAATGCAGTGGCCTTTCATCTGCCTTCTGCATCACTATATCATTGATCCAGTTCTGCCAGTTACTTCAGGTTCTGAGCCCTTTTGGCACACAAAATCCTCATCAGCTCCAGGCCAGTACTAATGAAGCTGCTGCCCCCCATCAAGATGTATTCAAGTAGGATTTAATCACCCTTCCCTGTGGAATTTGCCCCTCAAGGCTGTTAGTCTTCAGCAGGGCTGCCATCTGGGGGGGGGGAGGACACCATCAGGTTTCCTGTCCCGGGCCCGGAGATGATGGGGGCCCGGTGGTGCTGGGAAACCACTGATCTGCACATGTGCAAACAAATGATGCATGCGCAGGAAACCCAAGGGGTGTGGCCAAAATGTGTGTGTGGGGGGGCATACCGGGCCCAGAAATTTCTGATGCCAGCCCTGGTCCTCAGAGTCAAATGGTTTCTGTGCATTCTGAAAAAGTCAGTGCATTCGATGCACTCACTGCTCGTAATTTGCCTCATCTCAGAATATATCACAACCTTGTAATTTCTTTTCAGGTTGGGCTCAGGCTGGTGTGTTGCAGCCAATAGGGCAAAAGAAAGTCTAATTAATTCTTGGTATGCCCTGCAACCATAAGTTCAGCATCAACATAGTTTGTGGGCTCGAGGAGTGAAATATGGGGATCAAGAGAGTTAAATTTTTAGGGCAGCTTTTCATGAACTATCTATCTGTAATGCAATATTATCTACCAGGCTAATCCGTTTCAGTTTAAATGCAAAGGAAATAATGGGGAGTAGCAGATGGAATGCAAAGTGTGTTGGCAATAGCCAGTTATTGTTTTTCATGTTGAATTTCCAAAGAAACGCTTACTGTCAAGTTTAATAGCTAATAGTCCACAACATTGTTTCCTTGGATTTGAGAAATTGCACTATTTGTAATTCTTGCAGATTTTTGAAAAATATGAAACACAGAAATGAGTATATCAGAGAGTAAACAAAAGAAAACAAAAAGACCATAAAAGTTGTGGCACCTGCTGTATTTTAATGTTAGCTTTCGTGGATCAAGTCCACTTCCTCAGACATAAGAGTGAGACTTCATAGAAGAGAGGTACAAAGATTGTACACCATGTTAACAATGAGGTAGAAACCAAAGAATTAGTATGCAACTTTTTTTGTTAAATTTCTGACCCAGAGGGTACTTAAATATAGTACAACCCATCAAAAACACAATAAAATAAACATACTAAAACATACAATCCGACAGCAATCAATACAACACTCACAAAAACAGCAATTAAGAAACAAGTAAAAGATAAAATATATGGTGAGCCAGTTAAAAAATCACAGACATTGGGCAGGTACAGACAAAAGATCCCCAAAAGTCTCTATAAAATTCAGCCTAAATAGCTATTCAGAATTCCTGGAGGGAGTGTGCCAGTTGGATGTTCAATAGGAAGGCATCCCACATTGTTGGGGCTACCTCACAAAAAAAGCCCAGTTCCTGGTATCTGCTTTCTGGGCATCCCTAGGGGTAAGGACTTGAAACTGTAATCCCTATGATGATCAGATGGCCTGGGCTAAGTTTAATCGGAAGAGATGTTCCATCAGGTACTAAGGTCCCAAGCTGAAAAGGGCATTGTATGTTAATACCAGAATCTAGAATTGGGCATGGAAGCAAACAGGAAACCAATGCAAGAAGGCCAATTAATATCAATTAAGTGTAAGTAAAGAAACACTATTTATTCTTTTTCTAACAAAAGTCTCAGAGTGAGTTACTGAGATTTTGGGTACAAATTAATGAAAAAGGCGTGGACTCTGGCGTCTTTTAGGTATTCTCATCTGTGGATCTCTATTTCCACTATATAGCTAAAGAGAATTTTGGTAGAAATGAAAAACTCTGCAACAAAATATGTTGGTAAAAGAAGGAAGTAAGGAAACAAATGATGTAAAAGATTCTGGAGCCCATCCTATTTATTTGAACAATATTCCTTAGAATCCAAAAGCCTGCCTCCCTTACTAGAGATCAAGTAGTGATTAATCTTGGTGCTTAATCATTTTTATGTCCAGAGAGAAGAGGCAAGTAGTCAAGTTTATGTGTACTAAAAATAAGTTTGCCGGCTGGCTGGATTCTTCCATATGAAATTGTAAACACCTGTCATCTCCCTTGGAAAAGACGTTTTGCCCTGCTTGTGACTTCCCCAGGAGAAATGGATCAAAAGTTCATATTTTCTTTTCCCTTTTTCTTTTCTGTTGGAGACTTGTTTCCATAACGAAGACAGATCACTTACACTTCTGGGAAATGAAATTACTGTTTATTTTCAGGTTTAAAATATTCTGATTAGCATGGCAGCGTGAAAAAGCTTTTAAGCCAGCTTGTGTTCACTACTCTCAGGGTTCAAGCCTAAGTGTCTGAATTAGTTTGCATTAGTTATGTAAATAAACCGGCTTGGTAAGCCCTGCACATGTAGATTCTGAACACTTTAAGTCATGTTTAATCAAGAAAGTACTTACTCATATTTGCTGTACAAGTCTCTGGATGGTTCATACATGGATATGGAGAAAGTTTGTATATATATTTTCTAGTCATTTTCTAGGGAGGAGGTACATTAGGCTGTTGCAGCAAAAAAGCAACAAAAAACAACAACAACAAAAACCAACCAAGATCTATTGCATCTTAAAAACTAAGGTTGTATGAGTACAATCTTATTTCATTTGTCTTTGAATATTTGCTGCAGGAATTTGTGACCCACATACCTGTAGTATCCAGGGATCTTCCCAACAGCAGTAAGACCTTAGGCACCAAGGTGAAACAATCCGTCATACTAGGTGATATATTCATGCTCTTGTCTCTATGGTTGGCAGCTTTCTTATTAATTAATTAATTAATTAATTTGATTTAATTTGTATGCCACCCACTCAGCATACGCCGACTCAGGGCAGCTCACAACATATCAACAGAATAAGATAATAAAAACACATACAAAAACTGTTATAAAAACATTTAAAACACTGTCGGACATTAAAATATTAAAACATACTCCCATCCCTAAAACAGAAAGCTAAAAGGGAGAAAACTGCTTATCTATACCAGCCTGCAGGCAGGGCTCATCCTTCCATCGGTGCCCCATACCTGTATTGCCAGCCAGGTTTTGAGTTCTTTCCTGAAGGGCAGCAATTCCGTCTGGAGCCGTAACTCTGTTGGCAAGAGGTTCCAAAGGGCTGGTGCTGACACAGAGAAGGCCCTCTAGACGGGCCCCTCTAGCCAATGGTACAATTAGAGAGCCCCTCCAGTCCGGTCTGGTTGGATGGACAGATGTTCTTGGGGTAATGCGGTCTCTTAGGTATCCTGTCCCAATACCATGTAGGGCTTTAAAGGTCATAACCAGCACCTTGAATTGCACCGGGAGGCAAACTGGTAACTAGTGCAGCTCCCAGAGCAATGGTGAGGTGCGGGCATAATGTCTGCATACCATCACCACCCGGGCAGCTGCATTCTGGACCAGCTGTAGCCTCCGAATGGTTGACAAGGGCAGCCTTATGTAGAGTGCATTGCAATAATCTAGTCTGAATTCCAGTGAAATTTTGCAATAATAATAATAATAATAATAATAATAATAATAATAATAATAATAATAATAATAATAATAATAATAATAATAATAATAATAATAATAATAATAATAATAATAATAATAATAATAATAATAATAATAATAATAATCATTATCATTATTATCATTATTATCATTATTATTAAATTTGTACCCCGCCCTATTCAGCGCAAGGCCAACTCAGGGTGGCATTCCAACATATTGAGAAACAATATACAATTAAGAAAGAAAAATAATAGTAATAATAATAATAATAATAAACAATCGATATCCAAAAAACAATTGATATCCAAAAACACATACAATAAAAATATACAATACAATTCCAAGGTGCAAAGTACAATATAACAAAATACAATATAAAGAAAAACACAACTTCCCCATGGCACATGCTGGACCAGGGAAGGAGCTGGACAAGGCAATAGCGGCAGATTTTACAGTCCATGTCGCCGGGGTCCCAAGTGAGCTCAGTTTCCCCGTGGCCAGAGCCGGGCCAGGGAAGGAGCTTTCTTATCCCCCACAGGGGCCAACACAGGTGCTACCATTCCTCCCAGTCTCTGTCTCTCTCCCTGCCCCTGCTCTCACCAAGGGTGGAAAACGACAAGTCAAGCAGCTCCGACATCGGCGTGGTCTTGAAGGCACACCAGTCGCCCCAAGCTGGGGCAGTCTCTCTCTCCCCACCCCTGCTCTCACCAAGGATGGAGGGCCAGAGAATCCATCAACTCCGGTCGGCTGGGCTCGTCCCTCCCCCCCCCCCATGAGCAGCCGGGCCACGGGAGGGAGCTGAAGACGCTGGCATTGGGTGAGGCAGTGGCAGCTTTTGAGGGCTCCGTCGTGATGGTCCACAGCTGGGCTCAGCAGGGCTCCCACCCCCCGTGACCGGACGGGCCACGGGAGGGAGCCAAAGACGCAGAACCATAAGACAGAACTATAAGACAGAACTATAAGACAGAGCTATTTCAATGGACTTCAGGATGCTGCTAATTTTAACTGTTTTTAACACTTCATGGTGATATAATTTTTGTTTTGTTTTTCCCCTTTTTCCCTTGTATATTTTAGAGTTTTTATTTTAAAAATACATTATTTTAATCATGTTATATGCCATTCTGGGTGTCCTTGGATGAAAGAATGCCATACAAATGAAAATAAGATGTACAGTAAATAAAATAGATTCCGATAATATATTTAAAAGTGGCACTCCCTCCAATGTTGAAAGACAACTGTTTGTTGCAGCACATGAATTTCCACATATCTCTTAGCATGATTTGTTTTATGATTACTTATTGGGACAGGTTTAATTTGCAAGTCTGATTTCTGAAACATACATTAATCTCAGGAAAATCTATTTTAGGGAGATAATAACAATTATCTATAGCAATTATGCTTATATACCACCCTATAGCCCTTAGCGTACTCTCTGGGTGGTTTAAAAGGTAATTATTAGCAATTAGCAATTATATATATCGCCCCATTGCCCTTAAAACATTTTCTGGGTGGTTCACAAGGTCATTATCATTTTGCCACAAACATGATGGGTACTGATTTTACCAACCTCAGAAGGATGAATGACTGAGTCAACCTTAAGTCCATTGGGATCAAATTCAGATCATGAGCAGCATTTTGGCTACAGTACTGGAGCTCTAAAATAAGGGGTTAATTGTAGTGAATATGTATTGCCTTTAGTTAGACACTTTATTTCCTGGCTTTTGACATTTGGTATGCTCCTGTGAGGTAGTTTAGTGGTTAAGATGCTGAACTTGATGAATGGAAGGTCAGCAGATCAAAACCTGAGTGCTGCAATGACAGAGTGAGCTCCCATCTCTGTCCCAGCTCCTGCCAACCAAGCAGTTTGAAAACAAGAAATTGTAAGTAGAGAAATAGGCACTGCTTCAGTGGTAAAGGTAACAGTGTTCCGTGTGCTCCAGCATCTAGTCATGCCTGTCGCATGACCACGGAAATGTCTACAAATGCAGATAGGACTAGCTCTTTGGCTGTA
The DNA here is from genome assembly GCA_035047305.1 of Bradypodion pumilum. Taxonomy (NCBI): domain Eukaryota; kingdom Metazoa; phylum Chordata; class Lepidosauria; order Squamata; family Chamaeleonidae; genus Bradypodion; species Bradypodion pumilum. The sequence goes on along the minus strand of JAWDJD010000005.1, from coordinate 206,505,785 downwards.
AATGGAGATGAGTATCACACTCTAAAGTTGGATATGACCGGCTTTCGAGCAAGGGAAGCCCGTACCTTTATGCTCCTGTAATAGCATTTCAGAGTATGCCAAGGAACTATGGAGGCTTCAGAAAAAGATCCCACTGCTAATTCCATCAAATGGCATCAGGTGGATGGTCATAAAGGCTCCCAAGTGAGATAGAGCCGAGGACACATGGTAGATTTCAGCAGTGTTGATTGGGGATAAAATAGAGTTGAGAAGATTAGATAAAATCAAACAAGTTGCGCAAACACTGGCAAAATGAAGGAAGAAGTGCAAATACTGGCAGAATATAATAAGAAACAGAAACAGAAGTACTAGCAACTTATTTGAGCCGAGATTTGGGCTAAGAAATGAAGTTGCTTGGTTATCATTAATAGATAGTCTAATTTTGGTGATAAAGCATGCACATGTAGGAAAGGTTGCAGAACCAAACCCACCCCACCCACCCCCCAGTCTCCAGGCTGGACTAGGAGAGTGACCTGCCTGAAACCCTGAAGACCTGCTGCCATTTGGTACAGACAATTGCACAGAAGACAAACCAACAAAATGATTTCCCATTGTTCTCTCGCTCTTTGACAGCTCCAGCACTGCTTAATGTTGGAAGATATCACAGAGAACTTTTTGCAGAAAAGATCTTGTTTTGACAGTTAGTAACAAGATTAAGCTGGTGGAGAGGATTAAGACAGAGATCCTCAACCTACGGCCCGTGGGCCGGATGTGGTCCATGGCACCATTTCATGTGGCCCACCACCACCTCCACCACACCAGGGAGTGCCATGTGGAGGAGGAAGGGCAAAATGGCCATCTGGCCCCCGAAGATGTCTGAAAGAGCTTGACCTAGCCCCTGGCTTTAAAAGGTTGAGAACTCTTGGTTTAAGATGTTATCTCCTCAGCATGAAGTAAATGTGCAGTTTCTAAATGAGCGTGTAACCAGTAGGGTTTACAAGAGCTTTTTTATTGCTTTGTAGCATCATGTAAATTCATCTCAGATAAGAACTGTTTAAATTTTGCAGCAGGATAGATTTAAAAAGCTTCTAGTATCAGATTGTATAAACAAGTCTTTAAAAGCATACAAAATTCAGATACGGTCGAAAAAACCTAGCAGTTTACCACTGTATTGCAGATTAGTATCAGCCCCCATGACACAGTGATTAAGTTGCAGTATTGCATCCAAACCTCTGCTCATGATCTGAGTTTGATCCCAATCATCTCAAGGTCGACTCAGAATACCTGGGGGCAAAATATTAATTATCTTGTGGACTGCCCAGATTGTGCTCTAAGCTCTATAGGGTGTTGTACAAGTGTAATTGCTATTGTAACAAATCCCCTCCCACCCCATCCCTTCCAAACGCAAAAGACTTTAATGCCTTTTTGTTGTTGTTCAGTCTTACAGTTGATTCCAACCCTTTGCAACCCCATGGACCATTGTCCTCCAGGCACCTCTGTCCTCCACCATCCTCCTCAGCCCGCCAAGCTCTGTGCCCATTGTGTCTACAATACCATCTAGCCATCTCATCTTTGGCCACCCCTTTCTTCTTTTGCCCTCCACCTTTCCCAGCATCAAGGCCTTCTCAAGTGAATCCTCCCTTCTCATTTGACATCCAAAGTACTTCATCTTCATCTTTACTATTTGACCTTCCAATGAACAGTCAGGGTTGATTTCTTCTAGGATTGACCTATTTGTTCTCCTCGCTGTCCAGGAGACTCTCAAAACTCTCCTCCAACACCATATCTCAAAGGCATCTATTTTTCTGTGCTCAGCTTTCCTAATGGTCCAGCTCTCACACCCATACATTACCACCGGGAATACTATTGCTTTGACTATATGAATTTTTGTTTTCAATGTGATGTCTCTACTTCTCACTATGTTCCCCAGGTTTCTCATAGCTTGTCTCCCCAGAATCAGTCATCTTTTTATTTCATGGCTACAGTCACCATCTACATTGATCTTAGCTCCCAGGAAAGTAAAATCTGTCACTGCTTCTACTTCTTCCCCATCTAATGCCTACATGTTGCTTAATAGGGACGGACAGAATTTGTGGTGGGTGTTGTTCTTGCTGATAACATCTGAACTCTTCACTTTCTTCACTGAGTGCATATTCAGTGGCTATATCTAGGAGAGATACCTCAATTCTGATTTAAGCATATAAAGCTCCTCCATATACAGGTAGGCCAGAATCCTTCCGTGTGCTGAGGAACCAAGACTAGCCTTTTCACTAGGGAGATTGAGGGACCCAAATTAAGTGTCAGTTGCTAGAGAGTGGAGAGCAGAAGATGCTTGTAGGGGAGAGCTGTTTTTATCCCATAGCTTACCTTATGCTCCCTATGCTCCCTTATTACCCTCAGGAGCAATGAAGAATGCTGCCTTATAAGATGCAAGTACATGCCAATTGCCAGTGTTGTCCTATGCCTCAGGAAGCAGTAAATACACCATCATCTTCTATTTGTAAACTGTAGAATATGAGGTAATAGTCTGGCCAGCTCAGTATCTTCAGATATTGGCCCTTCACAACCCTAACTAGTAAAGTGATACTGGGATCTTTTTAATGCAAAACATGATCTTGTTAGTGAACTACACCTCTGTCCCAGTTAAGGCCCTTCTGTGTCTCCTTGTAGACGGAGCATATAAACCTGGCAACTGCATGCCATGTATTTACTATCTGTTGCCTAGTCTAAAGAGGTTCATTGATGGCTTCCGCTGTGCCAGTGATCAGGGTGAGATCAGATCTGGCAGCAGCCTCACACCATCTGTCATGGCATGATGCCAGCAGAGACACTCTTTAATCTGGTTCCAAGCCTCTGCTTGTTAAATTTGGGTCATCTCCCCCTCTTTCTGCATAGATGGCATCAGAATGTAACGTGAAAGAAGATTAGTTTTCCTATTTGTTAAGTAAGAATGTCTCTCTGTGTCTGTACATGACCATGTGTGTAGCAACAGTTCTAATCCTGACATGTGAACTAATCAGAGCTGGTGGCCATCTGAGCGGATGGGCAGAGTTCTGCAAGTTCCTCCAAAAAAGTAACTTTGCCACCTATTAACCTTAATGTAGAGCTTGTACACAGTGGCTAGTATTCTCTTGTTTGTGCTTTCCTATGTGTTTCCCTAGAATAGAACAAAGACTTTATATTAACTGCAATGTTTACAATTACCTCGTCTCCTCTATCAATTAATTTCTGTTATTGGTTAGAGAGCAACTCAGGAGTAATAAAGTGAATTTAATATGTTATAATTGGTCTTCACTGCCATGGTTTTACTTAATATCCTGCCATATGTTTAGCCTATGGGACCTTAGTGTACTAGTTTCATCTCCTATTCTCTAATGAGCTTTGTTTAACACTTGAATTAAAGTACCTCAGGCTGACACAGAAATAATATGCTGCGAGCAACATGACTCAATAGAGCATTTATAAGTTTTTACTAGCACAATCACACACTCAGCCAAATATAGATCAACAGCTACCCAAGAAACAGTGTTTACCTGAGTAAGCATTCAGCCCCAATTTGGAGGTGTGAAATGTATCAAATAAGACAGATGCTTAATTTGAATTAAAAAAATATTCATTGGATTAATTGTTCTTGTGGATTTAGGCCATTTTGGCTATAGCTCGGAATGTTGCATTTTAAAAGGAACGTGTTGTGTTTCTCATTTCTTTTCATTATTGATATAATTGCTCCAATTGCACAATTTATTGTGTTATATGCTATTAACACCTTGCATTAGCCTCACCAGTCGGCCAGAAAAATACAGTGAAGTATTCTCTGATTCCTTCTGTTGGCCTATTCTGAGAGCAAATTGCAGAAGTATTTATAAAAATACAAAATACATAATCCAAGATTGCTTCTCTCAGCATTTAGGATTCATAAAAGAATGACATAAAACCAGAAAACTTCCTTTCAAATGCTTTTAACAGTAACTTCTGAAAGTAATTATGTAGTTGATACTCATTACACCCAGAAGTGACATTGTAACTGCTCATTGCATCAATTGTTACCCAAAAGTAACAAGTTACAAGTAACCCCCTTATTTTTAACTAGTCATTTTTATGCTCTGGTCTCAACTCAGCAAGACATCTTGGTTAAGGGATTCTCAATTCCCATGTGACTCCTTGTGCCCAGGCATGAATGAGACAGAAAAGGAGGGCTATTTTTTCTCGTTAGTGTCTCCATAATATGCACACCATCTCTTCATAATACTGGAGTCCTATCCTTCTAAGAAAGGGACTGTGGTGGTTTAGTGGTTAAGACGTTGAACTTGATGGCTGGAAGGTTGGCAGGTTAGCAGTTTGAGACTCAAGTGCTGCATGACAGAGTGAGCTCCCTTCTCTGTCCCATTTCCTGCCAACCTAGCAGTTTGAAAGCAAGAAATTGCAAGTGGATAAATAGGTACCACGAAATTGCAAGTAGATAAATAGATACCATGAAATTGCAAGTAGATAAATAGGGACCACTTAGGTGGGAAGTTTGGTGTATGCAAACCAAGACGCAGGACACAGCCTCGGGCTGGGTTAACTCAGGTTTATTGCATCGTGGACAGAGGGAACATGAGGTAATGGCAGATCGATAGCTCTTTATATACAGCAGTAATACATTTGAACGTGGTGCCATGGTAGCCCATTGGCTACTGTCTGCGTGACGTCATTGCAGGTCACGCCCTTCTTGTCCAGGTGTAGGTGGTGGCGGGAAAACTTCCCGCGCTGTTGCCTTTGATGAGTTTGGACCAAGAGAGCTTGGACGCTCGCTGCTGCCAGCTGGTGGTCATTAGCTCGCGTCCTATTACAGGGTTTATATGATACAGCTGAAGGTTACATTGTTGCTATAGGCAAGGTTACATTGGCTCAGATACATTGTAATCCGTGTGTACAATAAAACCATCAGAACACAACACCCCTCCCCCCTAGGACGAGACAAAGTCTCGAGCCCACACTTAAACACACTCCCCCCCCTTAGGAGACAAAGTCTCTCAGCCAAGATGGCTTATTTCGAACACGCTGGGGTCTCGATGCGGGCTGCCTCTCCCCGGGTTTGCTACCTTCTCTTTGTCCCCTGGTCTCCTGTCCTGTAATATGAGAGGGAGACTCGTTAGTGACTTTCCGCGGCTCCGCGGCGTTGTTGGGAGGTGTGCTCTTTCTTAGGGAGGAACCGGGGGCACTGGGGGCTAACGAAAAACCCCTCTTCTCGCTTGGATGGGTGGGGGAACACTCCTGAAAACCCCCCCGGCTCGCAAAATCAAAATCAAAATTACTATCGGTGGCAGCGGTCGCGAACTCCTCTCCCCCTTCCCCGGCCCCTGATAGGACTGGCGTATCAAAAGGATATGAGTCGGGGCCGCTGCTTCTGCTTCCTTCCCCCCTTGCTTGGGACTGTTGTCCACTGCTGTCTCCCCCTTGGGTTAAGCGGGTGGGGGAGAACCCTAACGCTGAATCCTGTTGCTGAGCTCCACTGACTGGCCCACTCACTCGGTGCCTAAGTTGGTCTGCGTGCCTCCTCCAGAGGAGGCCGGTGTTAGTCTCGACCCGGTACGATACTGGCCCCGTCTGTTCTACAACCTTCCCTGGTACCCAGGCCGGCCCTGCGCTGGAATAGTTCCTGCAGTGAACAGGGTCACCGGCAGCGAAACCTTTCGAGACTGCCAACCCTATGTTTTTTCCTTTATCCTCGACTCTCGTCGGGTCTAGCCTGGACAGGATCGTGGTCAGTTTTCGCCGCATCAAGAGCTCTGCCGGCGAGTAGCCTGACGCTAAGGGGGTCACCCTATACGCTAAGAGGAATTGGCACACTTGGTGATTCAGGTCCCCCGGGCCCATGCGCCGCAGCGCCTCCTTCGTTGTACGCACCAGCCGTTCCACTTGGCCATTCGTGGCCGGGTGAAACGGTGCGGATGTGACATGCCGAATGGCGTTTGCCTCCATGAATGCCCCGAACTCAGCGGAGGTGAAACAACTAGCGTTATCGCTGACTAAAGTGTCGGGTAAACCGAACGTGGAAAAGACTCTCCTTAGCCGGCTAATTGTCGTGGCGGAGGACGTGCTCTTTACCGGGATAACCTCCAGCCACTTGGAGAACGCATCCACGACTAGGAGAAACATGGTTCCCCGGAATGGGCCAGCGAAATCTACGTGCACTCTGGACCATGGCCCCCGTGCTGTGTCCCATTCCCTATGCGGAAGACGGGCCGCCTCAGGTCGGGATCCCTGGCAAGCCTCGCAAGTGCCGACCATGTGCTCAATGTCCGCGTCCAGCTGTGGCCACCAGAAGTAACTCCGGGCCAGCGCCTTTGAACGAACTATGCCCGGGTGGCTGACGTGCAGCAGTTCGAGCACCCTCGTCCGCAGGGGCGCAGGGACCACCACCCGTTGGCCCCACAGAAGGCACCCCCTCTCTAGGGACAACTCTAGCTTTTTCCTAAAGAATGGGTCGAACTCTGTACTCGGGGACGAAGCCGGCCACCCCTTCTGCACCCATGAACTAACTTTTTCCAGCGTCCTGTCCTTGCCTGTCGCCCTAGCAATGTCAGCTGGTACTATTGGGGGTGCGTCTAAAACCTCAATTAGCAACACCTGGCGGTCCTTTTCTGCTCTCGCCTTTTGGTCGTCCGACAAGGGCAAAGGGGATCTCGAAAGCGCATCAGCATGGCTGATCTCCTTTCCGGGCCTGTACTCCAACTCATGTTGGTACGTGTTGAGGAAAATAGCCCATCGCAGCATTCTCGGGGACAGGATCTGCGGCGTGGGCTTGTTCGCCGTGAAAATCCCTAACAGCGGTTTGTGATCGGTCACGATTTTGAACGGGCGGCCATACAAAAAATCGTGAAATTTTTTGGTCCCCGCTACTATTGCTAACGCTTCCCTGTCGGTTTGCGCGTAATTTCGCTCCGCTTGGGACAGGGACCTTGAGTAAAACGCTACCGGGGCCTCCCTTCCGTCCTCCAACACGTGGCAAAGCACCGCCCCCACCCCCACCGGGGATGCATCACAAACTAGGACCACAGGCCGTTTGGGGTCGAAGTGCGTCAGGATTGCCTCAGATGTTAGGAGTTGCTTTAGCTCTTTGAACGCCCTCTCGTGCTCGTCACCCCACATCCATGGCTCCTCCTTTTTAAGTAACCGATGGAGCGGTTCGGCCACGGACGCCTTCCGCGGGAGAAATGTATGGTAAAAGTTGAGGAGCCCCAGGAAAGACTGCAGCTCGGTTTTGGATGTGGGGCGAGGGGCCTTTTTAATGGCTGCTACCTTGGATTTAGACGGCTTAATCCCCTCGGGTATGATCCGGAACCCTAAAAACTCGACCTCGGTTTCGAAAAAGACACATTTATCCTTCCTCAATCTCAGCCCCGCTTTCTCGAACACGGTCAGTACCTTGTCCAACCTTTTTGCCAGTTCAGCCTCACTCCCCCCTGTTATCAACACGTCATCAAAATAAGGCAACACCCCCTCCAGGCCCTTTAGGAGGCGTTCCACGAGCGATTGAAAAAGGCCGGGTGCCGAGTTCACGCCGAACTGTAACCGCGACACCTGGAACGCTCCCTTATGTGTAACTATTGTTTGTGCCGCGGCCGTGGCGGGGGTCACAGGAAGTTGCTGATAGGCTTGTGCCAAATCGAGTTTAGCGAAACACTTTCCCCCATTTAGCCTGGCCAAAAGGTGGCTGATCACTGGCACCGGGTATGCATTAGGGCGGATCGCCTTGTTAATTGTACACTTATAATCAGCGCAAATGCGCACCTCCCCGTTAGCCTTTAGAGCCGTTACAATTGGAGTTTCCCACTCCGCGGAATCAACAGGAATAAGAATCCCCTGGCCCACCAGTTTGTCCAGTTCCGCCTCTATCTTGTCCTTGAGTGCGAACGGCACCCTGCGTGGTTTGAGTCTTATCGGGCGGACCTCCGGGTCTATGTCGAAAGCTACAGGGGGTCCCTTGAACTTTCCGAGTCCTTTCTTAAAAACGGCGGGATGCGCATCGCAAACCGCTTGTATTGGGTCCCCCCCCACGGTATGCACCCCCCCTATGAACAAACCTAAGGGCTGAAACCACTGTGTCCCTAGGAGGCTACAGCTTCCCCCTTTTAGGACAACTAGGGGCAGTTCCGCAGAATGTCTCTTAAAATTGACCCGAAATTTCCCGACCCCCAACACCGGAATGCTGTTTCCCTGTACGTCCCGTAGTGTGGACCTCAACGCTTTAAGCTTGGGCCGCACGTGGGGGTCGATTTTCAGGAACTCTTTCTGGGGAATTATGGAATAGGAGGACCCCGAGTCAATTTCCATCTTAATAGGGGCCCCTTGTACTAATACCTCAACGAAGTAATGGGACTGTCCCGCGGACACGCTGAACACTGAGGCGTCGTCCTCGCTGCCGTCCGAGACGCGGCCCACGCCGTCCTGCTTCCTCGTGGTCTGGGCGCCATCTTTGGGCCTCGCTGGACGGTCCGGTCTGGCCGCGCGGTCTTGTGACTGCCTCCGGCCCTCTTTCCGCTTTCTGCACGCCTTGGCGATGTGCCCCCGACGGCCGCAGGTGTAACACTCGGCCTTCCTGAACGGGCATCTCGCGCGCTCGTGGGCCGCTCCGCAACCCTCGCAGCGTCGACCGCCCTTCCGGACCTTCTGGACCTCCTCGCCGTCGCTGCCTTCCGTAGACGACTTTGAGGCCCGTCGAGTCGCGTGCACCGACTGTCCGGTCTTCCCGTGCACCGAATTTTCCGCCTTGCCGGCTCTAGGACGCCACTCACGCCACTGATGCATCTCGTCCACTCCGGCATTCGTGGACTCTGCGGCTTCCGCGGCCTCTATGACCTCTGCCAGCGTGGGTGGCGGCTCCTTATTCATCAAGCTGCGCTGCACCTCCTTGTCTTTCAGGCCACACAACACGCCGTCCCTGAGGACCAACTCCAGGATGTCGCCCCATTTACAGGGGGCGGCGGCTATCCTCATGGCGGCCACGAATGCCTCAACCGACTCATCCGGCGCTTGGACTCGCCTCCAAAACGCGCTCCGAGCGGGAAACATTGCCCTCGAGGGGCAGAACCGCTCTCGCAGCAGCTTCATGATGTCGCTCGCCTTAAAGTCGCTCACCTTCTTCGGAGCGATTATGCCCACCAGCGTCCGCTTGGTTTCCATCCCGAGCATTCTGGTGAGGATGGCCCTCTTCCTCTCCTCGTCCTCTCCTTTGACTCTGAGTTCCACCAGGGCTGCCTGGAAATCCATCTCAAGCAGCTCCCAGTCTTGCGGTTTGGTGATGTTGAAACCGCTCTGTGCCCTGGCTGTTCCGTGGGGATCCATCATCCCACCTTCGTCGCCAATTTGGTGTATGCAAACCAAGACGCAGGACACAGCCTCGGGCTGGGTTAACTCAGGTTTATTGCATCGTGGACAGAGGGAACATGAGGTAATGGCGGATCGATAGCTCTTTATATACAGCAGTAATACATTTGAACGTGGTGCCATGGTAGCCCATTGGCTACTGTCTGCGTGACGTCATTGCAGGTCACGCCCTTCTTGTCCAGGTGTAGGTGGTGGCGGGAAAACTTCCCGCGCTGTTGCCTTTGATGAGTTTGGACCAAGAGAGCTTGGACGCTCGCTGCTGCCAGCTGGTGGTCATTAGCTCGCGTCCTATTACAGGGTTTATATGATACAGCTGAAGGTTACATTGTTGCTATAGGCAAGGTTACATTGGCTCAGATACATTGTAATCCGTGTGTACAATAAAACCATCAGAACACAACAGGAAGGTAAACAGCATTCTGTGCACTCTGGTATGTAGTCATGCCTTGCAAGTAGATAAATAGGTACCACTTAGGTGGGAAGGTAAACAGCGTTCTGTGCACTCTGGTGTGTAGTCATGCCTGCCACATGTCCACAGAAATGTCTGCCGATGCGGACAGCACTGGCTCTTTGGCTATAAACAGAGATGAACACTGAACCCTAGAGTTGGATATGACTGGCTTTTAAGCAAGGGCGATTTTCACCTTTACTTAAGGAAGTTTCTGCCTAACCATATGTGAGCATAGTTGTCATGTCCACTAGCTCTGCAGACTAGATGTAAAAGTTTGTCTGAAATTTATCTCATTCTGGTCAAACAAGAATTTGGCTCCATGGGAATTATCTAGCGCTCCCTATCCCACATTAGGCTAGCTACTCACAATTTTCCAGTGCTACATGTCTCCATTCCTTCTGCACACAGGAGGCTTTTGTACCCTGAGTATAATCTAGCAAGTGTTTTTTTTTTTTAAGAAAGAAACAACACAACAAAAAAGACAGATGTATCACGACTGAAGTTCTTTACTGAGTTTTAAAATGTCCCAAAGAATGACTCTATAATATTGTGATGCTTCCAGCTCAAACAAAGAAGGCAAATACCAGTAGATCATTTCTTGGCAGATGAACCACTTCTTCAGAACTGTCACAAGGCCTTTGGGCACCCAGGGCTTTGCTGCCTGGTTGGTTGAGCATGAGTCATGTGACATTGGAATACATGGGAACTGGGTCTCAGCAAGCAATGGCCATATTGAACTTGCACTGATCCTGCCTGCTTTATACTCCATTATGACCCAAGCAGAGTGATTGGGGATAGTAGCCTAGATTCTGTTATGTTGCTATGAAAAAGGTGTAAATTTTGTTATATCAGTATGCAACAGGAATTATACATTGCAAACTGAGTGGCAAAACAAATAATGGACATAGAGAGTTCTTAACTTCAAGCACCTCATATCCAAATTTTTTTTTTGCCTAGCAGTGCAAACATATGTATTTAGGTTGGACAAGTTCATGCCCTTCGACCAGCAATTGCTCTTACCCTGGGTCAAAGTCACTCCAACCTAGATACAGCTCTAAAAAAAAGTCTGGGGAGAGTAATACTAAGGAATATCTTTGACATGAGGAGAACAAATGGATATACATCATCATGTTATGAGGTACTGTGGAACCTGGAAAACTTAATCTATTTTCTACATTTCTACCAATCTCTTTTTAGATCTGCTAACAAAGAAAGGCTTTTCTATGGGTGAACTGCTTCTCAGCAACACCTGAATAACACACTCAGCAGGCACACACATCACCATTCACTGCCTTTCCATTTCTTGTGAGATTCCTTGTATTTCTAGTAAATTACAGGAATTATTCCTAATTTTGCACCAATGTTCTAAATCAGTTATGGCGAACCTTTTAGAAGTTGAGTGCCCAAATTACAACCCAAAACCCACTTATTTACCACAAAGTGCCAACATGGCAGGATGGACTCTGTACTGGGAGGAGGGAGGAAGCGCTCTCATTGGGCTTCAGGGCAGAGGGGTGGAGCAAACTCTGTGCTGGGGTGATGGTGCACATGCCCACAAAATAGGCTCTGAGTGCTGCCTCTGGTGCACGTGCCATAGGTTCATCACCACAGTTCTAAATTATCACACATAGTTTCACACAAAGTCGCACCCTCTTTTCTTCTTTATTTTGGGATGCAGTTCTTCAACTATGATGATGTCCAAGTGGCCATCTTATTTAGTCAGTGGCTGCCTGCTGTCAACAGTAAAGCTAGCCCTTGAGTAAAGACTCTGTCCCTGTTTCGTAAAATTAGACCTGGGGTCCTGAGAATGCTTCAGAGTATAGTCACTGGGGAACAGCACTAAGAGAGTGGTTTTGTCTTCAGGTCCTGTTTACAGTCTTCCCAAAAGCATCTGCTGGACTACTGTGGGAAACAGGATGTTCACTCAATCTTTGATCTGGTCCTGCAGAGCATTTCTCTGCTCTAATGTCCTTAACTGATGTGGGATATGTTCCCCAAAACTTCCCTGGTTCCGGTTTGTAACTTGGACAAACTCAGTTTGTAACAGTTTGTAACTGAGTTTGTAACTGAGTTTTGGACTAATTGTAGTTTCTGGGAAGTTTTCAAAGGTGACTTCACATATAGCACATTGCAGTATTTGTTTGTGAGGAGGTGGGGACTCCAGGGAGAGGAGCATGGAGCATAATTAGTGCTGGAATAGGTACCTGCTTGAGGGTGACAGCTGTCTGCGAACATTTCCCACGCAGCCTTAGAAGAGCACTGATGTGCCAAAACATTATTTAAAAGCCAACAAGATGTACTTACCTAAGAGGAAAAAAGCATCTTAAAGTTTCCCACATGGATCCTATACACACCTACCTCAACTTATTTTTGTATCATATGCACAAATAAATATTTTAGCAGTAGAAACACCCAGCACCATTTATGCCATGCATAAGGGCTGTTAAAAGGACCACAAAGGCAATACAAATTAGACCACAATTTAGAGTAACATTACAAATTGTTTGAAACTTCAGTATATAGGTTCATGGGTCATGAGACCCATGGAACCCAATGGATTTACCCTGAGAAAATATATATATGTAATTCAGTGGGTTGTAGTAGACTAGGACTCTGGAATCCTGGGTTCAAACCACTGTTTTGCCATGAGATGTCACAGTGGGGTATTAATGGTAAATCAGTCCTTGAGCATTTCATATACCATAAAAAAGCTGTAAGGGTTGCAATAAGATAGCAGTAATGCAATAACCCATAACAACAATAAAACATGCATACAGCTTGTATTCCATGGGTCCATCTCTTCATAGCACTGATGTGAGAGAGCACTGATTCATATTTGATCACTTTACATGTTAATTATTTTATCATTAACTCCAAAATTATTTAACTTTCTTTTCCACAATTTGACATTTCATTGCAATGTCAATAACAAATGAAAATACTGTACATGAAAATCCAAATATAATACTATACAGTACTCAGATATGCTAGCGTGTCTGTGCTACCACAATTGTGATGACATTTATTGATCATATTTAATGTCATGATAAATGTTCATTCTCTTTGCATTTTTATGCTCTTAAGCCCCACTGGCTACACTCTTCCAACTAAACAAGTTAGCTCACTTTTCTTTTTGTTGCAAAAGGCTAACATAGCTATCTCCCCAAGAATTTTGAAAGATGCTTCTTTGTGCACCCCCCCCCCAATTTTAAAAAGTGAGTTATTGTCCAATGTGGTAACAATGTGTATCTTCTCCTTAAAATGCTATCCCATATTTGCTTCTTCCTTTCTTCAATATAAATATTTTGTCAATCCCCACACACAACAGCTACTGTTGTATCTCTACTGTGTCCTAAGGTAAAGGATAAAATGAGATGCGCAAAAGTGCTCACTGGAAATGTTACTTTGTGAAGGGCGACAATATCCAGAATCCCCTAGAAAGTATAGTCACAGGGGATTCTAGCAGTTGTAGCCTAATGAAATAACTTTGCCAATCTTTTATTCCTGATAAATACAACCATATCAATGTCCAATACATGTTTACTCAGGTGTATGACCCATTAAGCTTGGTAAGAAATATACATGGGTAATGAGTTGAAAGGGCCATGCCATTACTTCCAAGATAAATGAAAGTCCTTTCAAAAGAATATTACTTTTTTCTTGCCATTATTTGAAATCTATTATAAGAAATCTAGGATTCATAGCAAGAATCAGCTCAATACATATCGATCTCTACACTCCCTCCTGAAAACTTTCAGACTTTATCATATCTTAAATATTAAAAATTATTAAGGTACTACAAGTTTTGATCCTGCCTTGCATAGGTATTCTTATTTTCTTGCACATCCCTCCCTCATTTATTATTGGGACTACAGTATGTTTGTAGGCAGCTATATGGAAATACCTAATTTGTTTGCAAACAAGCTAGAACCTGGCTTTCCCCAAATTGCAACATTTATCCAGGAACTAGGAGAGAATAATTAACTAAACACAGAGAATTGCCTTTTGATAGAGAACAATAGGGCAAACAATGACTGGATGTTTTCCCTTCACTGTCCAGTTCTTGAAGAGCTAGAGACTTACTCCTTAAAAAATTGAAAACCAGTAATCCAGGCGACAGGATGGTGCAAATGGGCACTGGATAGCATGGCTAGAATTTGGACAAAGCCCTGTAAACTGGGTAATATGGAAGCTCTAAGCTGGGGGGTGGATGGGTTAGATTGTTACTAAAATGGATCATTTTGCAATGTTCTCTCAATCCAGACAGGTTCTTCAGCAAGCAGCAAAGCTCTAAAGCCTCATATTCCCAGCGATGAGCTAAAATGAGCCCTCCATGCTTAATTCTGAGAAGGGACTGTGATGGCTCAATGGTTAAGAAGCTTGCCTTGTTAGCTAGAAGGTTGGCAAATTGGCAGTTTAAGACCCGAGTATTGCATGATGGAATGTCTTTGTCCCAGCTCCTACCAACCTAGCAGTTTGAAAGCAAGAAATTGCAAGTATGATAATAATAATTTCATGTCAGAAATTACTCTGGGTTGAAAGGATTTTTGCTGGAGAAACTCTGCTCCATGGATGCCCAAATGAGGATCCTTTCATGTCCCCAAGTGCAGCCAGTCTCGAAGCTCAGTGTTTAACCACTAAGCCACCGGAGGAGCTGCTAATTGCAAGTAGATAAATAGAGAGTGCTTTGGTTGGAAAAGATCTTGGGGACATGAAAGGAGCCTCATTTGGGTGTCCCCTGAGTGGATTTCCTCCAGAAAAAAATCCTTTCAACCCAGAAAGCACCTTTGTGTGCTTCAGACACAATTCTGAGAAAGTCATACCTGTGTGTTAAAAGTAATATTTGCTTTATGAATCTCCCTTGTTATAAGAGAAGAACAACTGGATTCTCATAAATAATATTTTAAACCCTAAGTTCACGCGTTATTGCAGCATGACTAATAGAAGTACCATACATTTCAATAGGCCTACTTTAAATATGACTTAAGCCTGGACTTAGATCCAATACACAGAGTGTGATCAGATGTCTGGAAAGGAATGAACTTGATCACACCAGAAATGCTTGCTTTTCAGGAGCAACCTCCTTTAAAGCAAACTTTCCTTCTGTTGCAGAATCACTCCAGCCTAGTTTCTGGAGATAGTAGTCCTACAGCTGGACCAAAAAGGTCTAGCTTCGACATAGATTGGTGCTGGGCTAGAGTGTAATACATATATATCATGTGATCCCCCAGGAAATAGATCTCAGCAAATCCTTCCAAAATTTCATCTATTTCAACATGTGATCACACCCTTAGATAATATCTCTATGCATTGTTGTAGTCCCTTTGCTCTTTTCCAGGGATTTTCAACCTGTGGCCCATGGGCCGGATGGGACTCACGGTACCTTTTCATGTGCCCACCCCCCAGCCTCCACCACACCAGGAAGTGCCATGTGGTGGAGGAAGGGCAAAATGGCCGTCTGGCTCCCAAAGCTGTCTGAGGGAGCATGTTCCAGCCTCCGGCTTAAAAAAGTTTGAGAACTCCTGCTCTATTCCTTGCAGAAGGAGAACATGGTGGGGGATACAGAAGGAAAATGCTTTTATCTTTTAATCATTCACCCCTTTACAGAGCAAAGCTTCATAGGAATAAATCTGAATATCAACCAAAGATCATCAGTCAATACCAAGTGTGAAAAGCCACATAGAATCACATCGTTTGCAATTGTATCTATTATACTAACTAATCATTCACCTTCGGAGGTAGGAAAAATGCTTAGGGATTTGCTGCCTTTATTTCTCAAAACAATTATTAGGTGCTATGCACTTTTACCTGGCTGGATGGAAAATGCCATTTGTTGATCTACCTCAACCAACACATGTTTTATCCTGACCGTTTTTTTAAAGGCTTCTCACATTTGAATAATGTATATAGACTTCTCTCCATGTGCAAAATACGTTCGAAACATTACGTCAGTAATGCAATTGCTGACAGACTGGCTTAGAACCACCCAGAGTGCTCCATGGCAGAGTCTGAGCTTGAACCTGGTTTCCAACATCCACACCCAATGCTTTGCCTCACAGGCAATCATTTTAACTTATTTGGTTTCTTGAAGTTGCTCTATTAATTGGAAATGTGAAGTCTCATGACTGATTTATCAGTGTGTACTCTACAGGTAGAGATAGTCTGATTACCTATTATTTTTTAAACTTGTACTTTTATGAGTTAATTATTCCTAATGTATACTCAACTTGTATTTAATATTTTTTTAAAAATTACATACATCTGTTTTTATTTTTGTTTTTATCTGATCCTTGATCATAATAAAGATATACCTAACCTCCCAAACACTGATGATTATTAAGAGGCTGAGCTACAGTTTCCATTACAGTTATATTGCATCCAGCTACTATTTCACTTTTAAAACAGATACAGTATTGTATTGTTCAAAAGAAGGATGGTGTTCATTTCCCTCCTATTTTCTTCTCTAAGCAAATACAGAAGAGCATCTTCTATACAAGGATAAATTAAATTTTCACCTATAGTTTTGCCACATCTAGCCATACGATAAGTCCGTGATGGCGAACCTTGGCACTCCAGATATTCTTGGACTTCAATTCTCAGAAGCCCAAGCACCCTGTGAATCCACACAAATGGGTTTACTGTGATTCATCCAGCCTGTGCTGCCCTCATCGCTTCTGGAAGCGGAAGTAAAACATGCCCGTATGGCAAGAACATCTGGAGTGCCAAGGTTCACCAACATGGTGATAAGTAATACAATAGGAGGCTCTCAAGTATATTTTTCGGTAGCTTTGTTAGCTGACAACAAAAAGATGTCATATTCTGATGTTCTGTTAGGTGGTGAAAAAGCTGCATTCCTTGTTTATATAGCTGACATGTTTTGTTTGTAAATGCTGCAAGAGTAAAGAAGGTTTCATGCTAATGTTGTGTAATATTTCCCTATTTATTACTCTGGGGTTTACAATAGTCCTCATCTCCTGTATACAAAAATCCATACTTCATGTGGTCATCACAGATTTCTCTCTTTTTACTTTTTGAAGAACTGAAGAGTGCCTTCCCACCAAAGTATTCAACATGTCGGGAGAAATCCTTGGTCAATATCCACGTTGTTTCAGCCTCACCTCTAGGCTTATATTAAACCCTGGGCATCTCCCAGCCATACCCCTTCCCCCACCTCACCCCATTTTCTCTCTTTTCTCCTGGGCAAAATCCACAGAAGCCACAAACATACATTGCCAGTCTCTCCTCTGGAGAAGGATCAGAAGCCCCCCTCCCCATTGAGCGTTGTTGAGGGTTGCAGGATCCTTGTCAGCAAGATCTTTCACATGTTTTGTTCAGATGTCAATTCATATTATATCCCTGTGTCCCATCTTCCTCTCCTTTCCTAGGGCTCTGTACTGCCACAGGTCGATCTCTCTTCTCTGTATAGACATAGACATCTCACCAGAAATCCAGTTCAGTTACACTTGTAGATTCTGTTAACATGTGCTTTTTTATGCTATTATTCATTTCCCCCCACTTACCCTTAAATGTCCTGTTTTGTACTAAATTACAGAATGGAGATTTTTATTCAAGATAATGAAGAATTTTCTTATAGTGAGAAATGTTCAACAAAGGAATGGACTGCTTTAGAGGTACTACAACCATTATGTACTCTACTTTAAGATCATTAGTGGAAAGATTAGATATAATTAATCAGCAATAACATAAAAATAACAGAATCAATAGCATATTGGATAGCAGAGTACAGAGAAGTTCAAGTAACCAATTTTGTCCCTCAGTAAATTATTTGCACATTTTAAGAAATGGTCTGTATGACGACAGTGGGAGGAAGCCTGATCCTCACATAATAAGATTATCGTCAGAAGCACTGCTGAATCCATCACTTCCCCTTCTCTGTGATATACTTGGCAAGCCAAAGGCTCTGTAATATATGATGCAGTTGGCTCACCAGGGAGGTTTGGCAGCAAATAACTAGCTAGGAAAAGAAAAAGAAGATCAATGACAATTTAATAGCAGTTTATTTGACAACATGGATGTTGCCTATAAAAATGAAGATTAATTGGGAGTCCATTAATGCAGTTTTACTGCTGTTTGTGTTGCACAGAGACAACCTCTCCTTGGCAAGAACGCAAATGTTGCAGCAGCTCAGCAGTTGATCCATGGCTTCATCTTACCTCCAGAGAGAGAGAGAGAGAGAGAGAGAGAGAGAGAGAGAGAGAGAGAGAGAGAGAGAGAGAGAGACAGAGACAGAGACAGAGACAGAGACAGAGACAGAGACAGAGACAGAGAGACAGAGAGAGACAGAGACAGAGAGACAGAGAGACAGAGAGAGAGAGAGAGAGAGAGAGAGAGAGAGAGAGATCAGTGCTGTTGCTATAGGCTTGAACTTGCACAGAATTCTTAAGCAGCTCCTTCTGTCTAGTTTAAAATATATGCTTGGTGGGTAGGGGAGAAAACAGTCTAATTGCCAGTGTCTGTTACTGGCTTCAGAGACAGATTTTCACATAGTTCAAAGATGCAGAAGGAGCAAAAATTGATGTACTTGGTGTGTCTTGTTTTTAAAAATAATTATATGAAAATAATGTAAGTTTTAGAAAGAATGCTAAAAGTGCTGAGTGATGTAGCAGAAGCAGGTAAAGCACTGTTGTTATATATGGTTCTCCACATGTACACATTGGTGCTTGGATCATGGCTCTTTTGGGACAGTCACTTGATTAGCTATTACTAAGAAGGTTAATTAGGTTTCCTGGGGCACGGATATGATCCAAAACACTGCCAGAGGCCCACAAGGGGTCTGGAGAGCCAAACATCCTCCAGTCTCCCAGAGTTTTATCAGCTGTTTCTGTCCAGTGATGGCTGGTCTTGTTGATTCAGATCAACCCTGTTGTGTATGTAACTTAAATAGTGCTTTAAACAGTTTGTAATTATTATTGTGGGATCACGGTGATCCTCCATTTTGTCTTCTTCATGGTACTAAGTTATCGCAGGACTTATATTCCCACCCTTTCTAATGAGACACACGAAGTCTCCCCAGTCTCCGGCCACCCCACGATCACCCTACTACTCCCCTAACCAATCCTGTTGTTTCCCGCCCAAATGTATCCATTATATATTGTATATAAAGCACTGCTGCGCCATTGCTGTTCATGTTCAGTTTGCTTACAATAAAGTTGTGTTTGGCCCTTTAATGCTGGCTGCTGCTCTTCAGTACCCGAACATCAAAAACCCCAACTAGCCAGCCAACTCCTGCCTGTCTCTTTGTCACAGGTAGAAAAGTGTTCCCCTATATGTGTTCCCCTCCTGCTGAATTCTCAGGCCTACAAGTAGAAGAGGGAAGGGCAATGACTGTGACAGAATCAGCTTCAGACCTCTGTTCTTACCCATAGATGCAACAAACTGAATCTTGGACTTTTAAGCACGCAGATAATGTGTTTTACCATCTTGGAACTTGATGTAGCCAAGAAATGTAATTTTTTTTTGTTAGCTGAGATTGTCCTCTTTGCTTCTCCCTTTAAAAATCTAAAGTCTTACAATTTCCAATTTAAATTACAGCAGAACCTCATATAACGAATGCATCATACAACAAAAAAAATCGTACAACAAAGAGAATTTGAAAAAAAAATGTTGCATCACACAATGATTTTTTGTTGTTGTACGATGCAATGCTTCCCTATGGGGAAAAATTGTACAATGAATGCATGCATCGTATAATGAAAAAATCATATAATGAAGTGCCTTGTGGAACCAATTATTTTCATTTTGCGAGATTTTACTTTATCGGTATATAAACCAGAGTTTGGTACTTTTTTGGATTTCAAACTCCAGCTAGGCTAGCCAGCTAGGCTGGCCAGAGGAAAGGCTGACTAAGAAAGCATAGAAGTTGCAATCCCTCAAAGTGACTTTCCCACATTGAAGCTTCTTCATTGTAAAACTATTCTGTGCAAGCTTCTTCCTGGTAAAACCATTCTGTAAAAGCAGATTCGGTTAAGTGAACACATTTCCCATTCACATAGCCCATTCATCCACTGAGGTAAATTCAAGAATCAGTCCTGAGAAGAGCCAATAAAGAATAACTATGGAATCCACCTCACACATTTGTTTGTAATTATATAGCATCTCTGCTACAACTTAATTAAAAATATAACCTAAATATTTATTTGTTTTTGTTATGGGGGAAAAAGCTGTGTGAATATTTGTAAATCAGATCACATAGTGCCAAGAAATTCTTGGAGGGATGTCTTGTCTATCAGAAGAACATAAAGAAACTGATTTTTAAATAAATGTAGACCATATAATAGGACCTTGCTTTTTGATTATTATCCTCCTATAGTTCTAACTATATAAGAACTTTATTTGTCTAGATGAGGGATCATAACAACACTCATAAAACAGGAATACAAATCATAAAACCAAGGATCAAAACATCCCAATTTTTGTCTTCCACTTACCAGCTGTGTAAAAATAAAAGACAGTTCGAGGCCAGCGCTACAAAGGGAAAAAAGATATTGTTGTTCTCGTTAGAGTCTGTTATATGTACTTCAAAATTATTTAAGCATAGTCTTGCACCTGCTGAGGGATATGATTTTGTCTTTATTAAAAAGCATATACTGTATTTCTGTATATACTGCATACACTGCATAAACTGCAGTGGCTCAAGTCGCTAAGACGCTGACTGGGAAGCGGAAGGTCAGCAGTTCGATTCCCGAGTACTGCAGGATGGAAATGAGCTCCCGTCTTCATCCTAGCTCCTGCCAACCTAGCAATTCGAAAGCAAGAAATTGCAAGTAGATAAATAGGGACCACTTCGGTGGGAAGGTAACAGCGTTCCGTGCGCTCCGGTGTCTAGTCATGCCTGCCACATGACCACGGAAACGTCTGCAGAGGCAGACAGCGCTGGCTCTTCGGCTTAGAAACAGAGATGAGCACTGCACCCTAGAGTCGGATACGACTGGCTTTCGAGCAAGGGAAAAGGGTATTTCGTTTCTTGCTGAACGGACACAGTTCACAAAAGTAACACCAGATATTTATGTCTAACTACCCTGCTGTTTCCAGACAACACTTTTATTGTGTAATTGCACAGCCCCCCATTCATGAAATATTTTGGGGATGGCAGGGAGTTGACAACATCTTCTGCTTATATCTCTCAAATGATAGAGGTCACCTGCTTCTTGACCACCACTTCTTCCATCTTTGTCTCCTTTCAAGAACAATAAAAGATGGAATAGGTTCACAGTATCTTTTCATGGAAGGCCAGCTGATGCCTCCTTTGGTCTCCAACCTCAATCTTGCATGCTGGCTATTATTTAAAGAAAAGTCAACTATGAAAGGGCAAGCTCACAATGACAAATAACATGCCTAGGTGATCTTTTCTTTCTTTCTTGAAGATTCAATTTTTCTTTGAGTGCCAAGAAAAGCACATAACATAAATGCCAGGAACAGAAATACTATGAATACTTCCTTCTTCTTTATAGCCTAAATAATACAGCAGAAAGATAGAGTGCAGGGTGGGTGGGTGGGTGGGTGGAGAAAATATCATATTAGAGGCTTAGAGTAATGTCTGAATAACTGGGAGATTAAAACTGTACTTTAATCCTCTTTAGTTAAGACGAGTGCAGACAAAGTAAGAGAAGACTGAATTTTGCAAAGTGATGATGGATGGGACAATGGAATTCACATGCTTTTTTTGTGATAATGCTGAAATTATAGGTAATCAATGACATCAAAATAATACCAGTTAAATGATGTGAAAGAATTTTTCCATTACACAATCTGTCCATGTAATTAATTGATACAGATCAGCATGCAAGGTTCAGACTTTGTTGTTGTTGTTCAGTCGCACAGTTGATTCCGACCCTTTGTGATCCCATGGACCTTTTCCCTCCAGGCACCTCTGTCCGCAACCATCTTCCTCAACCCACCCTGTTCTGTGCCCATTGTGTCCACAATACCATCCATCTATCTTACCTTTGGATGCCCCCTTCTTCTTTTGCTCTCCACCTTTCCCAGCATCAAGGCCTTCTCAAGTGAATTCTCCCTTCTCATTTGATGTCCAAAGTATTTAAGCTTCATCTTAACTATTTGACCTTCCAATGAGCAGTCAGGGTTGATTTCTTCTAAGATTGACCTATTGGTTCTCCTCGCTATCCCGGGGACTCTCAAAACTCTCCTCCAACACCATATCTCAAAGGCATCTATTCTTCTGCGCTCAGCCTTCATAATGGTCCAGCTCTCACACACATACATTACTACTGGGAATACCATTGCTTTGACTATGCGAATTTTTGTTTTTAAGATAATGTCTCTACTTTTCACTATGTTCCCCAGGTTTCTCATAGACTAGTGTTTTTTAAAAAAAGATGGAGCATAGTCTACAAGGCTCATTGAAATGAATGGGATCTGGACAGAAGCCATTGATTTCAGCATGACTTGACCAGGAGTACCTGATACTGAATCAGTCACATAGACCAAGGGTGGGACAATCTTCATTGCTAAAAGTAAGGTTGCTGTTGCTTGAAAGCCAGTTGTATCCTACTCTAGGGTTCAGTGCTCATCTCTGTTTGTGTCTACAGACATTTCCATGGACACGTGGCAGGCATGGAACACTTTTTACCTTCCCACTGAAGTGGTTCTTATTTATCTACTCACAATTTCTTGCTTTCGAACTGCTAGGTTGGCAGGACAGAGACGGGAGTTCACTCCATCATGCAATACTCGGGAATCAAACTCTGACCTTCCAGTCAGTGAGCTCAGTATCTTAACCACTTGAGCCACTGCAGTCCCATGCAATGTTTAGCTATAGCTTGGATATATCTAGTTACAAATAATTACTTACTTGCAATTACCTGTATGTTGAGGAAAGAAAATGTGAGGGATTGGCTCTTTTGTACTTCTTAGGGTTTTTTTTTAAGCACACTGTTTCAACACATACATGTGTTATGTATGATCATTCCCATGCTTCGTATGCCACCAATCTCAGAAATACTAAAATCTAACCAACATAGGATGTGGGGGGAAAGACAGCTGTCTGGGGTAATTGGAGAAACTGGTGATGGTGCCGTTTACTCTGGCCATTACAGGGTAGCAATAAATCATGCAATGTTCACTATGCAATGTTAAACTGGTGTTGAAGCTTGAGGATTTAAGCAAACATCTTAACCTCAAGATGCACTTCTGAACACATTCAATCCTGGTTGATTCAGGAAACCAAGTCAAATCTGATTTTCTTTCTTCCTAAATGGGAGACCACCATAAAATTTCAGGGATTTCATAAGAACATAAGAACAACAGCCTTGCTGGAACAGGCCACAGCCCATCCAGTCCAGCATTCTGTCTCACAGTTGCTCAGGTGGGGCTTCCAGGAGGGGCTTGGAAAGAAACATGCCCAGACAGTTGCTTATTATCAGAGTTCCCATTGCTGGCCTACATGGACCAATGCTCTGATGGTGAATAAGGTTACTTTCTATGTCCTTAAATGGTAGGCACCACATACAAAGAGAAAGAAATCCTGGCACTTAGAGATTTACCTATACCATTGGTGGCGAATCTATGGCATGTGTGCCAGATGGAGCACTCAGAGCCCTCTCTGTGGGCACATGCATCATCGCCCCAGCACAGAGTTTGCCCCACCCCTCTGCCAAGCAGCCCAATTGGAGCATTTCCTCCCCCGATCACAGAGTTCACCCCACCCCTCTGCCAAGCAGCCCAATGGGAGTGCTTCCTCCCACCTCCAGCACAGAGTTTGTCCTGCCCCTCTGCGGTATGGATGGTAGCATGTTGAGTTTGGGCACTCAGTCTCTAAAAGGTTTGCCATCACTGACCTATACCATACTTGGTTTACCTAGGAAACTATAAGAAAATAAATGTCCCAGTATTAATTTCATTTTCATTTCATTAAAAAGTTTATTATGGTCATATTATCCAAAGAAATATAGCAATAAATAAAGAAAACAAGTAACAATATTCAGACATTGACCAGTAACAAAACCCTTTTACATATTGCTGCCAAGGAAAATGTTAGCAACTTCAGCTGTTTTATAAGTATTCTGATTTAACAGACCATGCCTAACCAGCCACTTGTTTCATGATCTTGACATTCATGAAGCAAGAGGTGAGTAAGATCACTCCTGATTTGTTAAAATATCATAATGTAAAAGAGGGTGTGCCAGGAGTTCAGGCCCCACAGGCCCACATGGCCAATATCTTTCTTGACATGGGGTTCCCTGAAATCTAGCCTGAAGTATGGCTGAGGTAGAATGTTAAATCTGGTAAACTTAAATGCTCTGCAAGCCTGAAGCGTTCTCAGCATGGATATGTAAGCTGCAGGAGTCCCATATTAATGGAAATACACCATTTGCCAGAGGAGAACAGATTCTATTTGCTAGGGAGAACAATTTCAGTTTCTCGATGTTGCAAAGTGTCTGGGTGAGTGCTCTGGATGGCTGTTGAAAATTAGAATAGAATCAAGGGGTATACATTGCTGTTGTAGGAATCTGTTAACATATAATACATATAACCAGGGTACTCGGCTGAGAAGTGTAGCTGCAGGCAGAATTTTAGTGTCTGAACCCATTAGTACTAATTTCTCACATTTCTCCAAACTATAATATGCTTGGACATGAGTAGCTGACGATGATGACGATGACCTCAAAATCTCCTATTATTAAGAGCTGTGCAAAGGTCTTGGGCTCTCTTGCTTGGCTGAAGCCTTATTGTGTTTTAAAATTCCATCTAATGATATCTATACCTATAAAATCAAGCGTTAACTGTTGGAACTTCACATAGGATCCTAAGCCAGGCCCTACTAGCCCGCACCGAGCATTCGTGCACACGCCTGAACTGGGTCCGCAGGTCAACAAAGGATTGAGAAATGCGCCAGTGGGGCAAGAGCCCCACAAATGCGAAAAAGGGAAACAACTTCATTTCCCAATGTTCCTTGCGCCACGCCGCACCAGAGCCAATCAGGGTGAGAGGTGCGAGCAAAAGGAACATTCGGAAATGTGCCGTGGCCAATCAAAAGAAAACCACAGGACGCACAAGCTGAAAACGCAAATGCCAGACTACAAGCCCCAGCGTCCTGTGCGCCATGAGTGCACAGAACACTGAGGAAGCTGGTGAGCGAAAAATAAAAATAAAAAACACACCAGGAGCACAAGTCCGCCGCAGCCAGACACAGCGCCTCACAGAAAAAAACCAACAAAAACAGGGGGGGGTTCAAGGGAAAAAAAGGCACTGTCCCCCCTTGAAAGTGAACCCATTCCCAGGTAAGCAAAGCCATCGGACGGCACTCCATCCGCTGACTTTACTTACCGCAAAAGGGTTTCGCTTTCAGTGAGGCCAAGCCGCGGGAACCAAAGTCCCCCTCCCCAATGGCGCCTGAAGCTCCCGATCGGAGTTTCCCCTTTAATATCACTGGGGGGGGGGTTGTGCTCCCCCTCTCTACTGGCTCCCCTGGGGTTGGGGGTTGGGGGGACAAAAGGAGTCTGTCTCCCCAACCCTCCTGACCCCAGGAGACACGGCAGAGAGGGGATTCCCCTACACACACACACACACACACACACACACACACACACCATATTAAAGAGAAGAAACCAAGCGGTTACTTCTCTTTAAAAACGGAGTTTTTTTGGGGGGAATCTCCCTCTCTGATGGCTCTCCTGGGTCCGGAAGGGTTGGGGAGACAGACCCCTTTTGTCCCCCCAACCCTCCCAAACCCAAGGAAGCCAGCGGAGAGGGGGATCACAACCCCCCCCCACTGATATTAAAAGGGAAACCCCAATTGAGATTTCCCTTTTAATATCAGAGGGTGGGCTGGATTCAATCCCCTTCCAGAGCCAGGGGACATGGCAGAGAGGGGATCCCCCCCATAGGACACCCCGTTATTAAAGAGAAGAAACCAAGCGGTTACTTCTCTTTAAAAACAGAGTGTTTTTTTGGGGGGAACCCCTCTTCGATGGCTCTCCAAGGACGGCCCGCGGAAAGGAATCCCTCCAATGCCACCTGAAGCGGTGTGGGGATTCCCGCAGTCCGGCCAGCAATGCCGGCTCATGGAAAGGAACCCCTCCAAAGCCACAACAACAAACAAAACTTTTAAAAATAAATAAATAATTTAAATAAAAATTCCTTAAAACAAAATCACGAAAAAAAATAATCAAAAACATCCAAAAATAACACCAAAAAACAATACAAAGTAAACAAAAACAAAAATTTCAAAACACACACAGCACCCAGCCAAACACCACAACATCTAACACACACACACACCCCCACACACACACACACAAAATAAAGAAAAACAGCCAACTCACCAGCACATGACCTCACTCCACGACGACCAGAAAATAAATGAATAAAGAAAGAGACTACTTACTGGAAGAAGCTCCCCCCAGAGGCCACGAAAGAAAAAACAGTCAAACAGTCAAAATACAAGATAACCCCTACCAGCCCCACTTGCTGGCCACTACAGTAAAAACAATTCAAAAAGACACAACAGCCCCACACAAAAGGCCCCAAGAGTAAAAACAAGTCAAAAACATAACACAAAATCACAATTTTACACAAATCACAAACATATGTCAATAAAATAAAATAAAAACTATTCAAAAATCCTGTGCTGAATTTTAACTCAAATAAAAACCAAAAACATCTAAACACAGTTTAAAAACATTTATTGTAAAAAACATGTACTTTTACATTTTAAAAATTATTACCTGCGGTACAACTATTAAAAAAAACCATACTAAAACATTATTTGGTTAAAGAATTTTTTTTAAAAAAGTATATCATCCTTTGTTCTTTTTTTAATCCATAAAACCAAAACACCAAACAAAACTGATCACAGTTTATAACAGGCCGCCAAAAAAATGTGTATAAATAAAATTATTGACTAACCTCTTCTTTACAAACATTAACAACAAACAAAAACCCCTTCCAACATCATTTAAAACAGCCCGGCAACACCGGACAACCTCTGCTAGTATTATATAAAAAGAATATGCCATGTGAAGCAGTAAAAGCTGCTTTGCATTGACACTAGTTTGAGACAAACATGTAGTTCTGGCCTTAAGACTTGCAAACTAAAGGCTGTGGTTTCCTTTAACAAGTCAATAAATCCCATTTGGAATCTTCCACTTTTCCTGGTCCCTGCAACTTTTCATTATTGTCTTTCCCAGTGATCTCATGATAAACTATACTCTCAGTGGCCTCTACCCATTCACCAATGGATTGTAGCTAGGGAGTTTGTAGTGGTTGAGCAGGCAAAAGGGAAAATAAGCTTCACCAAACCTATAAAGTTGAATGCATCTAGAGATACCAAGATGAGCAAGGCTGGCATAAAGCTTAGCTTAATGTATGTGTAAGGTAGAGGAAAGGTAAAGGTCACTTTGCTCGAAAGCCAGTCATATCCAACTCTAGGGTTCAGTGCTCATCTCTGTTTCATAGCCAAAGGGTCAGCGCTGTCTGCTTCTGCAGACATTTCCATGGTCATGTGGCAGGCATGACTAGACACCGGAGCACACGGAACACTGTTTACCTTCCCACTGAAGTGGTCCCTATTTATCTACTTGCAATTTCTTGCTTTCGAACTGCTAGGTTGGCAGGAGCTGGGACAAAGACATTCCGTCCTGCAGTATTTGGGTATAGAACTGCTGACCTGCCACCTTCCAGTCAGTGATAAAGTAGTGTTACTATCTGATAGCAGCTTTATAGATCATTCAGATGAGAGTACTAACTTGCAGAAGGATTGATACTTTCTTTTTTCTCGATTGTGTCCTGATCAGACCCTGAACTACCAAAACGAAGCCACTTTACTTGTTTTGTCATTGCCCAAACACAAGTTCTCATCAGTGCATGCCTCTCCACATTGATACCATGTGTTGTTGTCCACCAGCAGTCCCCATTTGAGCATGTTGGTCATGCATTTAGGGACTCCAACCCTCATCCTATTCAGGGTCTTCCAGGTGACGTAGGGGAGATTGAGATTTTCAGCTATATCCACCTTTAATGATGAGGACTGGTACTAAGATCATACAAGTATGCCAGCCATTGGCATACCAGTAATAAATAGGTGCAGTTGAGCTAGCTGGTTGAAATATAAATATTATTTTTACAATTATAAATTTTACAATTACCTGAGAGACTGCATCGCCCCAAGGTTTTCGACCCGTCCTATGAGGGCGGACCATAGGGACTCTCTGATGATCCCATCAGCTAGGGAGGCAGCCTCACTGGGACCAGGAAGAAAGCCTTCTTGGTGTCCGCACTGGCCCTATGGAACCTCCTGCCACTGGAACTGCGCCTCCAGGTGGAGTTACCCCCCTTCAGGAAGGCTTTAAAAACTTGGCTTTGCCAGCAGGTGTGGGGTGCTTCTAGCACCACAACCCAACCCTGCTGGCTCATTTAGCCCTGTCCGGGGTTCCTTTTCCTGCCTAAGTGCCCCTCTTTAAACGGGATTAGGGATGTTTTTAAATGTGTTTAGATAGTTTTAGTAGTCGGTTTTAACAGTGTGGGGGATGGTTTTTGTTAACTTATGCTGTGAGCCACCTTGGGTCACCTAGGTGAGAAAGGTGGCAATACAAATCTAAAAATAAATAAATAAATAAATATTAGCATTATGGTATTATTATTTACAAATAATACATTTATTTTTAAGGTAGTAAGCAATGCCAATTAATATTGACTACAGAGCTTTTTGTTAGCATTAGTCAATGCATTGTCCAATTTTGTCTTGCAGCTTCACAGATCCTGATTTGTTCTGCTCTTATCATTTTGACAGCAACAAATAATAGATGAGATCTGATGTTTCAATTGAGGACCTTGAATCAGCTACCTAATCATTTTCTATGCCACTGACTACTCAGCACAGTGCCATGGAAATATTTTTTATTCTGACTTGATTTTTTTAGATGAACACAAATGCCTGCTCTGTTACAATATTGGCAACAGCCATCATGTAGTCCACTGTATTCTTCCCATCAGTATCTATCTGAGAGGACTGTGGCATGATAGCCTTACTTAATCTAGTATTCTTCAGATGCATTTATCACCTTCAGTCAGTCTCTGAGGTCTTTTTCAGAGCACAGGCAAGCTCAGAGTCTCTCCTTTCTTTCAAGCTTTGTTCCAAGACCTTCTCTTGGAATCAGGATCCAGGAAAAGGAACTGGCACTCTGCTAAAGTTCAAGTTCTTTGAATCAGAATTTGCTTTCTTTTCTTCCTCTACTGTTGGTGGTTTTCTTCTGTCCCCCCCTCCCCCTCCAGAGATTCACGAGCTTACAGTGGAGAAGGCTCAGCAGTGGGAGTCATGACTTTGCCCCTTTAGTTTGTCAGATGAGGAGTTCAGGGCAAGGAAGCTGCCATGCCCTCTAAATGTCACACCATGGAAGATACCCCCATTTCAACTGGTTGAAAAACAGCCCTGCCGATTGCTTTGTGTTTGGGTAAGAAGTGGTTAACTGGGGGGGGAGGGGGGGTTGCTTCTGGGATTTCCCCCTCCTTGGTGTCTCTTTGTAAATAGTAGTGGACACAAGAGGGTATCATGTAAATCATCTTGACTGCTGAGATGGGAGTTGTCAACACTTGGCCTGTCCTTTCCTGTGTTAAGTTTGGGATCCTTTTTCCTGCTGGCAATGTGGACACAATACTGTGTAGCAATATCTGGCCATTTCCTGGTGCTTCAAGTAATGGATGCAGAAGCACAATATCCCACATTCATAAACCAAATGGTGGTTTGTTTCAAAGAACTGAATTAAGCGACTTTAATATGCTCTGCATGTCTTTGAGACATGTTCAGATGCTCAGGTAGCACAAACTGCGGTGGGAAGATTGCTGTCTGGCATGTGTATTAGAGACCACACATTGCCAAGCTTGAACCAACTGCACTGGCTTTTGATTTGCTTCTCAGCTCAGTTGAAGCACAGGTCTACAAAGCCTGAAAGACCTTGGTGCCAGGATACCTAGAAGAACATTTCCTCCAACATAAGTCTGCCTAGAATCCAAGATCTCTCATGGCCATGTCCAATACCCTGAGATTAGACTATTTAGTGCCACAGTGGTGAATCTTGGCACTCCAGCTGTTCCTGGACTTCAATTACCAGAAGCCCTGATCAGCAGGTGTACTGACTTGGGCTTCTGATAATTTAAGTGTGAGAGTCAGGGCTTTCTCCATAGCAGCACCTTGTTTGTTGAACATCTTTTCAAGGAACAGTCTTCAGAAAAGTAACCACATTAGCCCGTATCAGCAACAGTGAACATTTTTTTAAAAAAGTATTATACCTTTAAGACTATCAAAATTGTTCCCTGTGAGCCTGTGTAGATGACACCATTACCGTCAAGATCTGAAGTTATATTATTCCATATTATGGAAGGCAGCCAAAGTTATATTGCTTCATAGTCTTTGATTTTTCAAAAAAACTGGCTTAAATCTGTTTTTTTAAAAGACTGTGTTTATCAATGTTATTATTCATCACTTTGGGTGGGCAGCAAAGCAATTAATAAAAACTTCAAATAAATAAAGGACCTTGAAGCAAAAAATGTTCTGGGACCCTGAGGGTGAGAGTTGGGGGAAAGAATTATCCAAGGATAAAGCTTGAGGAAAGGAATGAATAAATAAATAACGAAAACATGAATTTAGTTATTAAACTTTGATGAATAATTTTTTTGGAGAAGCAGCTGCCTGGTTGATCTGCTGGTGCAAGCTGCATAACATATTACAAAAAGAAATCAGGAAACCTCTTTATAATTAGTTCACTAATTTTCCCTTGTTCTAGTATTGTGCACTGGACAGATCATCACTAGTTAGGATCACAAGTAGAGGACTTTTCCAATCCTTGGTACAAATCTTTTAAATTGGAAATGCCATAGACTGAAATTGTGATTTTCAGGGTGCAACGCCTGTGCTGTTAAACTACATGATACAACAATATCATTAGAAGAAGCTTTCTTGTGATGTAAAAAAAGGCCTGTTTACTATAACATGTGCACAACTCAATCTCCATATTGTAAATTTATTGGCTTTGTGTTCTAATTGGTCATAGGAAGATAAATGTGGTCTTAATTTGCATATCTGATTTCACAGATACATAGCTTTGAAGGATTTGCATAGCTGGATAGATAATGTGTAAGACCAGGAAATGCACTTTTCTATTCACATATGGTCTTACCATCAGAAATTGGAATGCAAACAGAACAGGCTTAATAGGTTTTGTTAGGTGTTCTCGAGGTTGAAAATATGAGTCATTTACACTTATCGTTCAAGAGGGATAGGGGATTAAATGCACCAAGTTGCTAATGACCAGAATCCTGTTGGTTAGTTACATCAGCAATAAGAGCAAAGATATCGATTGTATCAGTGAACCATAATTATTTACCAAGTTGCCTTTTGTATCCATTGTCTTCCTCAACTCACATTACTGACACGTGATGAGGCACATAATCAGTCACTTGTTAACTAATGGCAATTTGGCCCTGCACCTTACACCACTCCTCCTGCAACTGTGTAACTATCCAGTTGGATAAATTATGAATAAGTGGTGCTAGTGACAGAAACTATGGTACTGACACACACAAACATAAAAGGATTATAAAAATGTGGTTGACAATATTGCCCACATATTTTATAGTAAGGGTGTTCAAAACATTTCTTTTGGGAGTTTAAGATACTTTCAAATTCCTTAATCTGATTACTGAGATGTTTTGATTTATAGCTTGGAAAGTGCCAAGCAAGGAAGATTATACTTAAAGCATAGTATCTAGTATGTACAATCAATTTGTGCCATTCATCTGCTGCATCTTGACTCTCCATCCACCTAATTTCAGCAACATACAGTAGAGTATATGCTGTTCACTATTCCACAGTTCCTGTCTTTTCTCCTTTTGAAACACTGTACCCAGTGTGATACTCGATGTGGTATAGTGGATAGAGTGACCTCCTAGGACTCAAGAAGCTGGGTTTGAGTCCCTGCTCATCCATGAAAACTCACTGGAGGAGAGGAACTGATAAAACCACTCCATAAATATCTCACTTACTTTAAAAGTCCTGTTAGGGTTGCTTGATAGGACATCATAACAACAAACAACCCTGGAATAGACAGATTTGTGATGGGCAGGTGTCAAGGTGGGTCACTTTTGGACATGTTGTTGGGCTACATCAGCTTTAAGGCTACAATCCTATCAATTTATTGAGGAATAAGTCCCATTGGATATATAGCAATCGAGAATTGTGTTTAATTGCTATGCCTCATCTGAAATTTGAGCACTCATAGAATTACAGTGGATTTCTGTATCAGATAAAATCTCTTTTTCATTACCTCATTCATTTGTTAAATACTGTGTAGAAAACGCAAATCAAAAGGAAAGCATTCTAATCCTCCTCTGTCATCACTTCCACCCTCCTACTCACACAAGGAGAGTCATGGATTTGAGGAGAGCAAGCCTCAACTATGTGTACAAGCCCCCACGTGCATGAGGATATGGGGAAACTGGTATCCTGCCTCACATGGAGAATCCCCATAGATAAGTGTTACCTCTCCAGGGTTGTTACTCTCCATGCGGAGGAAGTGATGAATTTCAAGCTGAGAAGGCAGTGCTAAAGCACTCCTGTCTCTGCGTGATTGCTTCAGATGTTTCTGAACCATCAACAAATAGGGATATTTTCTTTCTTTCTCTTCCCAGTTTCTCATGTGTGTCTATAATGAACACTTTCTCTTGGAGCAGAATAGATGTGCAAGAGATTGCTCAATGAGGGAATATACATATACATATACATATACATATACATATACATATACATATACATATACATATACATATACATATACATATACATATACACACACACACACACACACACACACACACACACACACACACACACACACACACACACACACACACACACACACACACACACACACACACACACACAGAAACCTAAGAACAGTACAATGTGACCCTTACACCCTGGAGGAGTTTATGCAAGTGTTGAGTCATAAAAATACTGGCTTGGTTCTGCTGCTATATTTTTAGCAGTTGGATTGAAAGATAACTTGAAGTCTGTTATCCTCCAAAATAATGCTGACCTAATATGGCTAAATTCTTACTTGAAAGGTTGTGAATTGCATGTCAAGAAGGATTACGGAGACAGAAAAGAACTGCCTTTGTTGGCATGCAGAAAGTGCCCAGAAAGTGCCAAAAACATTCACAGTATCAACACATGAGTCTGACACTCTTCTCCCCCATGTTGTCTTTTTCACCGCTTCTGTCATAACCATTATTCAGGCATTTCTTCCAATTTTGTTGTGTGTGTTTTAAAGAGCCCCTGCCCTGCACTTGAACAAGGTTTTTAATATGACTGTAGAAAACAAAAAAAAAGAGAGAATATAATGAAAATAACTGGAATAAATAAGAAATGTCTTGTGCAAACATCAACATTTTTATGTTCTTCAATATAGCTCTTCTTCTTCTATGTCTAACCCAGACAGGAAACTGCCAAAATCAAGCCACCTTTTGGTGAAATCATTCTGTAGTTCCTTTCGCTTGACCTGGTTGCTCTTGACTGGGGTAACCTGATTGTGGTTCAAAAATACCACAATCTTCGAGGAGGCTCTTTCACAATTCTAACATTCTCAGAGGATGGAAAACAGAGTTCTTCTAGGAGTGCATCCCTGAACAAGTAGGGTTGTTTGAATGCATCCCCTAATGAAGGATGCATGAAAAACCCGCTTTGGGCCCAGAGTGAAAGAGACTATTATCAATCAATGGAATCCTTGTACTGACAGATGGTTATGGACATGTTTGGAGAAGATGATGCTGGTGAAAGAAGTGTAGATAAAAAAAAATGTATTTAAAAAGCGCACAGAGCTTTGCTTAAATACGCTTTAGTAATTGGTAAGAATATGTTGAAACAAGGCGTGCAATTTAAAACCAGCAATCAAACGTGCACCAATTTAATAACACACAAACAAAAGGAATGGTCTTTTTTCCTTATTTCTTTTGAATCAATGATTCTTAGAAAACAGAATTGCACAGCAAACAGGAACAAACCTTTCTCTTCAGGCAAGCTTTCCTTTGGTAACTGGCTGCTTAAGAGGGGGTTCCTAAAAATTGAGCTGCTGATTCCCCCCCACACACACACACAAGCTTTTATACTGTTTCAATATTGTAAGCCACCCTCAGTTTTCTTGAAGGAAAAGACTTTTGTTTAATACTTACTTGGTTGATCCGTGATTCACATGTCAGGTTGATGTGGTGGATCGAAGCATCATCTCCCACTGTTTCCAATCCTATGCCAGGCTTTGGAAACTTTGCCCTGAACTAGTCTTCCCATCTGGTTGCTGGATGTCCTAGTGGTCACTTTATGTCAAGTGGTATCCACTCTGTGATAGCTTTTGCCCACCTGCCATCTTTGAAGTGGCACACATGCCCAGCCCACTGATATCTTGCAAACCCCATCCATGTTGATGCTTGTTTTGCACCTCATTTTATACACAGTTCTTCATTTGATATTTGATCAACCCATCATAGGCTTAGCGTCCTTCGCTTGATTGCTCTTTGTGTTACACCAATTTTTTTATCAGCTTTCGTAGGTGCCCATGTTTCACTGCCGTCTAATAAAGCAGGCAGAATGGTAGCTTTAATAAGTTCAGTCCATAACTTTCCTTTATGCTGTTAAAAATTGCCCATGCTGCTTGCCTTCTTCTCAAAATTTACCTTGTTAGATCGTGCCTTAAGTTAACCTCTTGCCCAAGGTATACATGAGTCAACTTCTACTGTCTAGTTTCCACATCTCATATCTATGGCATTTGTGGAGGCACTCTGTATATATTTTGTTTTGATAAACAAAACAAAAGGTAATAACCTTAACCCTTTGAAAGAATCAAAGAGTGGATCTGAGCACATTGCAGATGTGGAGATGGGAAGATGAAGACATCTACAGAATTGCTTGCAAACCCAGGACTGAGATCTGTATGTGAGGTACTCAAGTTGTGCCCAGAAAGTTGTGACTTGAGTTGCCCTCTTTGTATATGACCTTCATAGCAAAGAGGTAATGGATCACAGTAAAATATTTATATATAGCATTTGTTATCTAACATCTATGCCAGGTTATAATCTCGAACTAAATTGCACAAAAAGATTGCACTATATCCAGTCAGAGTTCACAGACAAATGATTAGAAATGTTATTATGGGACACAGCAGTCATTCACACACTGTAAAGCAAAGTCATTGCCAACTATAGTCCTACCTAGAAGAGGACAACTGAAATGAGTGGGACATTTACGGGACAAATAAGTACAATGCTGCAGATTTCAATTGATCTACCCTATGTAGAGTCAACATTGATCAAGAAAGTATTGAGCTTATAGAATAGTTAGATGACTACTATTGGATTTAGCTCAAGGCTCTAAGATTAATTTTATTTTCAACAGGCTCACTGATTTAAAAAACAAACAAATTTGAAATTCATCCAGAATTTATCCATAATCAGGCATAAAGATAGGACATCTTGCGATTTAAAATAGTTTCTTAGACTATAGCAGACAGAAATAGTTAGAACTGGAGATTTGTATGAGGAAACAAATTGAATCAGTTGTGCATTCCAGTGTTGAATCTGGCCATATAAGTAAGTATGTATGCTGGAGGAAAATTAGATTTATCACTTGGGATATTGTCACTGGATTCTTGTGGGAAAAATCTTGAGTATCATTTCTCATAATGATCAACATTAATGTATGGGACAGCGGGTCTCAAGTGGTTAAGATGCTGAACTTGATGATAGGAAGGTCAGCAGGTCAACAGTTCAAGACCTGAGTACTGCACGATGGAGTGAGCTCTTGTTTCTGTCCCAGCTCCTGCCAACCTAGCAGTTTGAAAGTAAGAAATTGTAAGTAGATCAATACTTTGGTGGGAAGGTAAACAGTGTTCCTTGTACTCAGGTGTCTAGGCATGCCTGCTACATATCCAGGGAAACATCTGCAGATGCAGGCAGCACTGGCTCTTTGGCTATAAACAAAGATGAGCACTGAACCCTAGAGTCAGATATGACTGGTTTTCTTGCAAGGGTGACCTTTACCTTTACCTAGGGCAAAATTGGGAAGTGTTGTAGCTGTAAGGGGCCAATTTTGCCCTTCCCGTGCTCATCCAGAATCAGAGTGCCTGCTATACTGTCAGATTTCAGCAACAACCAGGATAAAGTATTTAAAACAAGTAGAAAATGTGCGTTATAAACAAATTATCCCTGTTTCTGGTGCTACTCTTTAAAGGAAGCTTTTGCTTTTTGCTTGTTTTCAAGGAGTATTAACAGTTGGATGGCAACGTTTGGAACCATGTTTTCATGTTGTGTTTGGTTGACATATTTTGGGAGACATTTCAGGGGACAATTTAGCCCCTGGGAGGGAGTCACCCATAGTCCATATGTTTCCGATTGCTATTCTAGGATGCAATTCGCACCCAAATCTAGCCATTTAGCCACTTATATTTGTATTTAGTGTTCTGGAAATAATAGGCAGCAGCCAGCAATACGGGCCAAACACACAACTTTATTTGGAATAAGAATAAGTGGCCAGAGCTAACAACACACCCTCACATTCCTTAGCTATTTCTGATCAGAACTGACAGTTGGAAAAAACCGTTAGAACCGTTGACAGCTCTGTTCTTGTTCAGAACCCTCCCGAAGTCTCGCGAGACTTCAGACCATAGTAAAGCAAATACATATTAAACTCTTTCACAACGAGACAAAATGGCAAACACATTTCCATAAATACACAACAACCTAGTACTTCATTGCTGTATCTAGTAATAGCCTTCCTTTTCAGACCATTGCAATCATTTTTTTTAAAACTCATGTTTCAATCCACTGTTAAGAGCCATGAATTATGTGTATTTGTTTTCCTTTTCATGACATGTACAAAGCAGAAGTATCATAACAAAATAAAAAAAATTATAATCAATATTTTATGACTAGAGTCTTGGGCCTGTGTGACAGTTGGAAAGTCATGAATCACTCCTGTTTCTGAGATAGCAGCTGGTTTAAAAAATTGCTATTAAAATGAGTTCTTATACAATATTTTTTGGAAAACATTGATATCCTCTCTAGACTGAATGCATAGGTAAAGGTAAAGGTTTCCCTTGCTCAAAAGCCAGTTGTATCCGACTCTGGGGTTCAGTGCTCATCTCTATTTCAAAGCAGAAGAGCCAGCGCTCTTTTTGCTTTATAAAAGGCAGAAAAGGGCAACTGCCTACCAGCTGAAAGTACAGGATCTGATTTCCAGTCCAAACATATAAAGCAAGGGAGGGCAATATGTGGCCAGCCAAATTTTGTTGGACTCCAATTGCAAAAACCTCTTGGCAGCATGGCTGATGATCAGAGATTACAGGGGTTGTTGTCTAATAATCTCTGAAAGGCCACAGGTTTCCAATTGATAGGAAAGCACACAAATATTCAACACTTGATGAACTGAGGGATTAAGCAGCCAGCCAAGATGACTTCAGAAAACTCACACTGTTCTTTCACATTCTTCCTCTGCTGCTGCTGCTGCTGCTGCCATATCCTAATCTGAATACTGGCGATCCTCATGGTGATCAGCCATGAAGACTGTCCAGAGAAAATAATACAGTGGCCTTTCATCTGCATGATCCCTGTACCACTGATCATGCAAGCGCGGCGCCAAAATGGCCGCCGTGCTCTTTGCGGGGGGCCCCCCACAGGACGAAGGCATCCGGGTAGTTAGAGGCGTGGCCAGCTCCCTTATAAAAGGGGTGGCTACGAGGCAGCCGAGCTGCCATTTTGCGAAGCGACGGAGCGGAGAAGTTTTTCCTCTTACTCCGTCGCTTTTACCTTGATCGGGAAGCCTTTTGGCTGCTGACCTTCCTCTTTTCGGCTTCCCTTAGGTCCGACTGAGATGCCTTCGAAGAAGGCGGCCGCGAGCGCGGCTCGGGCGGTTCGGAGACGCAATCCGGGTCAGAGGACCGCGGCTGCGCCTTCCCACCAGCCGCCTTTGCCGGCTCCCACCGGGACCGGTGGGATGGGGTCTATTACCCCCTGGCCGGAGGCTGGGGACCTGAGCAGGGGTCCAGCTTGGGCTTCGGCCCGCGGCCCACAAGCGGCGGACGCCGCTCCTGGTGCTCACTCTACTGGGCCTCCCTCTATCGGGGTGCAGCTCACTTCAGGGCCTTCCAGCCTTGGGGGGTGGTGTGGTCCCCTCCCTTGGCAGGTGCCTACGCCGGCCCTGCCGGACCTGGGTGTGGGGTCATGGCCATATTCGGGCCCCGGGGTGCAAGGACCTGTACCCACGCCCGTAACGGGCGGGCCGGCTGGCCCGTGCCCCCATGCCAGTGTGGAGGCCTTACTGGCCCGCGTGGCGGCACTCGAGGCTTCCCTTGCTCGGGCCAGCCATGCTGGGGCTCCTTTTGGGGTGCACTTTGACGCGTCGTCTGCTGGGCAGCGGCAGGCGACGGGACGGTTCGAGCAGCTTGAGGCGCGTGGTGCGACTTCGGCCACTGCCTCGCAGCTCCCCAACCAACAGGCCAGCGCGGGTCAGGCCCCGGCGGCGAGCTCTACGGCGGTCGTGAGCCCCGACGCCCCCAGTGGGCCGGAACCCCCGGTGGGGGCGGCCCGCGGGGGTGCAGCATGTGAGTATGCGGTACAAACTAGTGCACCTACACATGTGGCTACGTTGGGGGGGGGCTTTCCAATGGCCTTGGCCTCGCATGGGTGGAGCGGCGGTACAGCCACTGACGCACCACCAGGCGACGTCAACCACCACCCAGGGCCCCGGGGTGGGGAGCGTTTCCTACCCTGTGGGGAATGTTTTGGGGGTGGCTGGGCTAGTCCAAGCCCCTTTCCAGATGCCCGCAGTTTCTGCTGTGCCTGTCTCGGCCTTGCCGACAGCGGGCTATTCCTTGCCACTGGGTGACCACTTGGCACAGGCCACCAGAGAGAAAATATGGCGAGGGGAGTATGTTGATATCTTCTCACTCCTAAACAGGGAGCCCACCAAGGAAGAAAGGGAGGGGCAGGATGAGAAGGATAAGGAACAGGCACGTCGTCGCAAGCCACCACGAACGTGGGCCAACTGGCTGCCGGCTTACCTCATCTACATGGCGGTGTACCTGAGGGCCCGGCCGGATCTGGCATTTCCGATGGTCCAGTATTTGGACAATATCTATCGGGCGATGGTTGATTTTCCGGGCCCGTCGTGGTTGGCTTATGACGAGGAATTCCGTATGCGAATTCCCCTGCACCCTGAGATGAGGTGGGATGAGCCATGCCAGAGGCTTTGGCTTCTGTACATGACGCCCACGCGCCCCGCTCCAGGGGAAAGATACCATTGTGGACATGCAGTCCAGCGAGTGGCTCCAGCACAGGTTCCCCGCCAAGTGGCGGGGCAGGGGGTTCCAGCCCGCCTGCTGTGCTGGACTTTCTCGTCTAATGGTTCATGCAATAAGAAGAATT
The DNA here is from genome assembly GCA_035047305.1 of Bradypodion pumilum. Classification (NCBI taxonomy): domain Eukaryota; kingdom Metazoa; phylum Chordata; class Lepidosauria; order Squamata; family Chamaeleonidae; genus Bradypodion; species Bradypodion pumilum. The sequence goes on along the minus strand of JAWDJD010000005.1, from coordinate 206,466,541 downwards.
GCAAGTACAGACATGAGTGTCCCACCTGTGCGGGCCCCCATGCAGCCTCTGCCTGTCCCAGGCCTGGAGGGACGCGGGGCAGAGGGAGGGGCGGACAGTGGGCTGGCAAGACTGCCGCAGATGGAGCAGGTTCACCGAAAGGCTCCCTCCCCAATTAATGTGGACATGTTGGAGCATTGGCTCGCATTGTACCCGAAGGGGGAGGATGCAGATTATCTCCTTCAGGGCTTTAGACAGGGGTTCCGTATTCCTTTCATGGGTGATAGGTCCCCTCAGGATGCCCCCAACCTTTTGTCCCTTAGGGGGAGGGAGGAGGTGGCTGCCGCCAGCATCAATAAGGAGGTCAATGCGGGCAGGGTCGCTGGCCCTTTCCCTGCACCCCCGTTCACTAACCTCAAGGTATCGCCCCTGGGCTTGGTTCCCAAGAAGTCACCAGGCGAGTTTCGCCTTATCCATCACTTGTCCTACCCAGCTGGCTGATCGGTCAACGATGCTATCCCTGACGACCTTTGCTCAGTCAGGTATACATCTTTTGACCACGCGCTGCGCATGGTGCGCTCATGTGGCCCGGGTGCGCTGCTGGCTAAGTGCGACATTAAGTCGGCTTTTCGCCTCTTGCCAGTGCACCCGGGCGACTTTGAATTGCTGGGTTTCAAATTTCGGGGCGAATATTATTTTGATAAGGCCATGCCTTTTGGCTGTTCCATATCATGCTCGGCTTTCGAGCGTTTCAGTACCTTCTTAGAGTGGGCTTTCGTCCGCAGGTCAGGGTCCCGGTCTGTAGCCCATTACCTGGATGACTTTTTATTTGGGGGTGAACGGGGCTGGGACACGTGTACACGTCTCCTCAACACATTTCAGACGCTAATGGAGGAACTCGGTGTCCCTTTAGCGCCCGAAAAGACCGAGGGCCCATCTACACAGCTAGTCTTCCTGGGGGTGGAGATTGACACGATAGCGCAGGCGTCTAGGTTACCGCGGGATAAGGTGTCAAGGATAGTGGCCCTTATCTCGGACTTGTTGGCCAAGCGCAAGGCCTCACTGAGGGAACTGCAGGTGCTGCATGGTCACCTTAATTTCGCCTGCAGAGTGGTCACACCGGGCAGGGCTTTTGCCCGGCGCTTGTGCGACGCTATGGCAGGATTATCCAGGCCTCACCATAGGGTTAGGCTTACCCGGGGTATCAGGGCAGACATGCTTGTCTGGTTACAGTTCCTGAGGGAGTTCAATAGGGTCTCATTTTGGAGGCATGACCTCCTGGCTTCCCCTCAATTTCAGATCCAGTCTGATGCCTCGGGATCCCTCGGTTATGGGATGTACTTCAATGGGAAGTGGGCCTATGGTGGGTGGCCACCGGCCTGGGCAGGCACGGGTCGCCTGCGTGATCTCACATACCTGGAATTTTTCCCTATCCTGGGTGCTTTGATGCTATGGGGCCAGGAGTGGTCCAACTCGGTCGTGCATTTCTGGTGTGACAATGCGGCTGTGGTCCACATTGTAAATGCACAGACTGCCAAATCGCCCAGGGTTATGGATCTAGTGCGCCAATTTGTGTTGCGCAGCCTGCACCTCAACGTACTGTTCAGGGCCAGGCATGTCCCAGGGGTTAATAATGATATTGCTGACGCTTTGTCCCGCCTACAGATCTCCCGGTTCCGTGCCTTGGCCCCGGATGCGGAGGAATTTCCCTCGCCACTCCTGGAGGAGATATGGACCATTGGCAAGGAGAGGTGAACCAGGCGATTGGCCTGTCGCTAGCGCCACGCACCCGTAAGGCGTATCACCACGCAATTAATTCTTTTAGGGCATTCTGTACTCAATTTCAATTGCCAGGAACCTGGCCGATCCCGGTAACCCATGTTCTGCGGTTCATGGTTTACCTGCATTCTCAGGGCCTTGCACCTCGCACCATAGCATCTAAGCTTTCAGCGTTGGCTTTTATGGCCAAGGTGGGGGGTCATGTGGACAGCACCTCTGACTTCCGTGTGAGACATGTTTTGGAGGGGTGGGTGCGCGAGCGCGGGCGTTGCCCGGACGACCGCCACCCGATTTCCCCAGGGGTACTTACCCAGTTGGCCCGGGGCTGGCCTTGCCTCTGTTTTGATGCATATGAGGCAGCCCTGTTCCATGCAGCCACAACGGTGGCATTTTTTGGAGCGCTCCGCATCAGCGAGCTTGTGATGCTGTCTAAGGCGGATGCAAGTCGTAGGGCACTGGAACTCGAGGATGTCTGTGCAGCCAAAGACTGGGCTCAGTTGAGGATACGTTCCTCTAAGACCGATCAGCATGGCGTCGGCAGTGGTGTGCGACTGCTACGGTGTTCTTTGGCAGACATCTGTCCGGTTGGTACCCTACAGGAATTCCTGGCACTGCGTGGCACGCACCATGGCCCGTTTTTCTGTCACCAAGATGGGTCTCCCCTTACTAAATTTCAATTTTGGAAGGTGACGGGCAAAGCGCTGGCCAGTGTGGGCCTCCCAGGCGCCCGCTATGGCACTCATTCATTCCGTATAGGGGCGGCCTCGACCGCAGCTGCTTTTGGGTACTCAGGGGCTGACATACGTAGCATGGGACAGTGGGGTTCGCAATGTTTTCAATTTTATGTGCGCCCACTCCCGCCGTGAGTACCAACCCAGTCACCTTACCTACTTTCCCTCATTTTTTCTTTACAGACCCGGGGTGTCGTATTACACCGGTGACAGTATGGCTGGTGGGCCATAGCTATGTGCACAGGGCAGCGCGTTATGCTGCGGCGACAGAGTGGGGACCCCGACTGGGACTGGGTGCATACGCAAGTCTCACATGGCATGGTAAGCCCGGGATGTTATGGCGGGAGCTGCTGCCTTTCCTTTTTTCAGGCCAGAATGCTGACCCGCCTGACATTCTGATCATACACCTGGGGGGCAATGATTTGGGCCAGGTCACCGGCTTGTCGCTGAAGCATGCGATTTGCGAGGACCTCGCCTACCTGCATTACGTCTGGCCCGCCACAACCCTTGTTTGGTAGGACATGGTCCCGCGTCATGCCCACAGAGGGGGTGTTGACCTCCTGGCCCTTGACCGCGCTAGACGCTTGGTGAATAGGGCAGTGGCGCGTTTCCTTGTCGACAGGGCTTGGGGGAGGGTCAGTCGTCACCCCGCTATTAGCCTCCAAAGTTATGACTTGTATGCAGGGGATGGGGTCCATCTGTCGCGAGGAGGTATGGACCTCCTGTTGGGTGATTGGCGAGCAGGCCTGTTGACCGAGCTGACGGTCTGGGGGGGGGGCGTCGAGCCTTCTTTGAAGCCCCTCCGTGTGGCGGGTAGCACTGGTAAGGTAAACATTATGACCCACAGGTATCCGGCAAGTTCGCAATTGACTGGACAACACTAGACAGGCATAAGTTGGTTAAACGTTGTCCGGTCAACGACGAACTAGGCGAGGGGGTGATGGCTATAGCTAGACAGCATGCATCACCCCGTGATTTTACGGATACACGCCAGAGGGTGGGGTCATTAGTTAGATATTGACTACGGTCAACAATTTGTTTGTGGTCAACAAACAAATGGATACAAATGGATACATTGTAGCAATTGCCGTTGGCAATTTTGGGTGGTACCTTACCAGTGTTACTTCGGCCTGCTTGCCTTAAGAATTATGATTGGTCAATTACCAATAGAAATTTATAATTCGGACTAGGGCATGAATCAATAAATGTGGCCCAATGCCGTTATCCACTTTCATTGGTGTCTGAGTCCTTTATTGGGGGGTGCGCCTGCAATGCAAGCGTGGTGCCAAAATGGCCACCGTGCTCTTTGCGGGGGCCCCCCCACAGGACGAAGGCATCCGGGTAGTTAGGGGCGTGGCCAGCTCCCTTATAAAAGGGGTGGCCACGAGGCAGCCGAGCTGCCATTTTGCGAAGCGACGGAGCGGAGAAGTTTTTCCCTCCACCCCCTCCCTAGTTAACAGTGTGATATTTTGGTCGCTTCGGGGCCGGGTGGGAATTTTTGGCTGGGACCCATATTGGCTTCCGGGTCCTGGTTTTTTCGCCCATCCCACACTGTTGCTATGGTTTGACATAGGGGTTTTTTCTGTTGCTGCTGTTGACTTTGGTCACATGGGCGGGTAGCACTGGTAAGGTAAACATTATGACCCACAGGTATCCGGCAAGTTCGCAATTGACTGGACAACACTAGACAGGCATAAGTTGGTTAAACATTGTCCGGTCAACGACGAACTAGGCGAGGGGGTGATGGCTATAGCTAGACAGCATGCATCACCCCGTGATTTTACGGATACGCGTCAGAGGGTGGGGTCATTAGTTAGATATTGACTACGGTCAACAATTTGTTTGTGGCCAACAAACAAATTGATACAAATGGATACATTGTAGCAATTGCCGTTGGCAATTTTGGGTGGTACCTTACCAGTGTTACTTCGGCCTGCTTGCCTTAAGAATTATGATTGGTCAATTACCAATAGAAATTTATAATTCGGACTAGGGCATGAATCAATAAATGTGGCCCAATGCCGTTATCCACTTTCATTGGTGTCTGAGTCCTTTATTGGGGGGTGCGCCTGCAAAGTTCCACGAGTCACTTTCGGGTCCTGAGCCCTTTTGGCACACAAAGTCCTCCTCAGCCCCAGGCCAGTATTGATGAAGCTGTTGCCCTCCATCAAGATGGATTCAAGGGGGATTTAATCCACTTGGGGATCATCACCCTTCCCTGTGGACTTTGCCATCCAAGGCCGTTAGTCCTCAGGATTGTCAGGTTAGTTAACCGCTGCCTGACACTCGGCATTGAATCACTGGCAGTATAACCTGGCCAGACCTGGACATACTCTTTAACATTTACTATTATTGTTGTTAACACCACTGTTCTATTATTATAAAAGATAGCTAAGGGTTGCCAGGTGATGGGATAGTCATATACAGTTTCCTAATTATGTGGAGAAATGTAGCGTGAGAATGATTTGCATCTCTTGTCACCAAAATAGGACATATGTCATCTAATTATAAAGAAAAACCTCCTAAATGTAATTGCAGAAAGGCATACAACTTTTAAATAAGGAATAAAACATCTTATCTCATTTGGGGTTAGATAAACACAATTCATTATTAACTACAGGCAAGCATTTCTTAAACAGCTTCGGGGATAGAGTTTCCAAGTCTTGGAATGCTTGTCCAAGTCTAAAGGTGAGGAGACAAATCTCAAGGCAAATGGTCCTGTCCTGGGAGAGAAGAAAGCTTCGTCTCTATGCGTGTGCTTGGCAGGGGACTCACTACCTCAGCATGGAAGCATGAGAGTGTTTTGCTTGTACAGTATTGGTAGACCCAAAAGCCAAGAGAAAGAGAAAAAAACTGAGGAGAGATTTGGTTGCACTTGGGCCCATCCTGCCAAATGGAATACAGCAGGGAATGGAACCTTAAATAGCTGGCTCTGTAGCCGTTGTGATTATCCTCCCAATCCTTGCCCATATTGTCCTATTCCAGTGATGGTGAACTTTGGCACTCCAGGTGTTCTTGGACTTCAATTCCCAGAAGCCCAATGTGAAGCCACATGAGTTTACTGCATGTACGCATAGTAAACCCATTCATGTACATTTACAGGGACTTGGGCTTCTGGGACTTGAGCTTCTGGGACTTGGGCTTCTGGAAATTGAAGTCCAAGCACACCTGGAGTACCAAGGTTCACTATCACTGCCCTATGCCAAATAGCCTATTCCTGTGACATGGGGCCACTTCTTGATTTCAGAGAACAGGATACTGTTAACAGACAACATTCTGAGCAATAAAATAAAATACAGAGCCCTCAAGATCCTATTCCAATTTTGTTTTAGAAAAATCAATTCTGGGCACTAATCAGCATGTTTTCCTGAGGAATGTGTCTAGTTTTCACATATAAATATGCCTACCATATCTGGCCACTACCAAATGTAAAACTGATGACAAGTGTGGCTTCATTTAAGAAAATAAATGCGGTATGACAAGTACTATTTGATTACCCAATGTCTGAGTTTAGTGTTGAGTAATGCTGTGTGATGAGTGAATTGATTGAGCTTTTATTAGAGCCTAACATTTTCTTCTTCCCAAAAGATTAAAAAAAACACCTGATTATGCACCTTAAAAAATTGAACAGGACACCTATGTTTAAATATAGATTCATTATTCAACCAACTGTGCTCCATGTCAAAGAAACATGTACAAAAAAATCCAGATTGAACCAAGTTGAGTTAATGATTACATTAAAAAGGGGCCTTACATAAATAGCTCTTGTACTACATTCTGTGTGAAAAATCAATTATGAATTGGGCTGAACAATTAATCAAGCTTTCTCTGTCATCCTCTGAAGATCATAATAGACAATACCCATAAACAACACAGATTCAAGTGGGGTTGAATGAGGTTGCAGCCTGTGTTCCACTAAGCTATAACAGGGAGTAATTATATCTCAAACTGAGTCCTGCCAGTTTCAGAGTTTTATAGTAATGCTGCCATCCTAACTGGATCAAGTATCCTCTGCATTTTCTTCCAAAATAATGTGTTTTGCAAAACTGAAATATCTCAAACATGAAACACCAAGTAATACAAACAGTTTGCAGGAATCAAAGAACTTGGAAATGTTGGATTGTTGGTTTTTTTGGGCATTTTCACAATACTTCAGCCAGCCTAGCTTGAGGATGCTGTTCCCCAAGCTACCCTGCGATCACAGAAAGGAGTGGCAGAAAGAAAAAAAGAGGGTGGGTGGGGATGGGGAGTTGGGACTTTTACATTTTTTGTTTCTGGCCCCTCCTGACCATCAGCCAGATCTTGGAACATTATTTTCTGAAAGGAACCTATGGTATCACAAATTGCCTTGAGGCAGCCAGGCTTTCCTTACTATTAAATTCTATGCCCCTTACATTGTGCATTATTGACTAGCTATGTTATGCATATGAATGCTGCGGATGCACTACATTTTTATCATCCTGCATTTTTAATTTATTTAAATGTGTTTTAACTAGTGATATTTTTAACACTGCTGAACAGCCATAGGGAGTACTGTCTGCTACTGCATAGCAGCATGACATCTGTACCACTGATCCAGTTCCGTGAGTCACTTTCTGGTCCTGTTGTGTATTAAGGCACAATTGCAAGTAGCGTGGGCAGCACCTTGCAAGAAGAAAATGTTGGTTTCCCGCCATCCAAATTAGAAGCCTAACGTGGTGCGAAAAACCCCTGCACAGGGCACGCTCATTATGCTAATCCAAGCCCTGTGATTGGTTACAGTTTTGGATCCTGTTCTTCATTGGTTAATTACATATATACCCTGTTATGATTGGTTAGTCATGGTTATCTGGCGGATCACTACTTTGTATCAAGGAGCCACTGCCAAGGAGACACTATATAAGCCCCATGAGTAAACAAGGGTGGGGCCGGACCAGATCTACACTTCCCACTCCATACAGGTAGCCAGAAAGTACTAAGCCTGGGTCTCCTCCATTATGCTACGCTTCTATGGTAGCTAGTATTTACCTCCTACATGGCAAGAGTCTGGAGGGACTGATTCCCCTGGGATTGTATAGCCATCTCTGTGTCCGGAGCACCTTGTAAGCTCATATTTAAAAGACTGTTGAATAAAGACTTGTTGCTGTTTTGTTCATCATTGTCTGGACTAGTGCTTGTAAGGGCTGGACATAACAGGTCCTGAGCCTTTTTGGCACATGAAGTCCTCCTCAGTCCCAGGCCAGTATTGATGAAGTTGCTGCCTTCAATCAAGATGGGTTCAAGTGGGATCTAATCCATTTGGGGACCATCACCCCTCCCTGTGGACATCAACACCCAAGGCTGCTAGTCCTTAGGGTTGTCAGGTTAGTTAACTGCCTCTTGGCACTTAGCATTGAGTCGCTGGCAGTAAGGTCTACTTATTATCATAGCAGGATAAACTGGCAGCACTGGTTCTGATACTGTACCTTAAAAATTCAAAAGACCACAACCCTTCCCCAGCATATAGGACTGATTTTTTTTTTAAAATAGCATGAACCTTTAAACCGTCTTTATCAATATGCTGTTAAAAAGTCCTTTAAAAGTCCTTTAAAAGTATCTTTGAGAAACAGCAGGAAAGGATTTTTCTTTATAGCAAAAGTAATTACATCATCTGTAACTAGCTGCAAACTCTGCTGCTACCAAATTAAAACCCTGAGAGCATTGCTGCTAATAAAACAAACCCTCTGTGTCTTTCTTCTCAATTCATATGGCATAAGCAGACTCAGCAGGCACAGAGGCTGTTTGTTTATTGTCTTTCCCACCCAAGGCACTGTAATAACTTTTAAATTATAACAAGCATTTCTAATTTGGAATTTACACATACAGTATAAGTTAACATAGTCAACGCTAGGCAAAGCAGAATTCTCTATTGTCCTTCTGGATAATGCATATCCCCATTTTTGGTTTCTTGTATATGGCCCACCCAGTTCCTAATACTTAAAAGTTTTTTTTAGTTAAACAGACTTTCAGTAGTTCCCCCCAGACCATGATATACATAACCTGGAGGGACCATATCATCTGTCCAGCAGAGCAGCCTATTTCTGCATCACGCTCCTCCTGCTGCTTCTTACTTTTTTTGTGAGTCAGATCTTTCAATGAGAGTTTACTGAAGCTCTCTCTTCCTTTGGTAAAACCTGTGCATGAGGTATTCTGGTTGTGGACTCTGTTGCTCATTTTTGTAACTTCTGCACAATCTCACAGCACAACATTCTGCTCTGCTTGGCAACCAGCTCATGTCATCTCCCCACAGGATTCTGTTAGATTGGAGAGCATAATCCTCTCCCCGCCACTTTCAGTTCTACCGGTTTTTGACCTTTTGAGTTTCTGGGCTTTTCACAATTAATAGCCGTCTTTGACTGAGGGCATGACTACATTGGAAAGCTGAATTGGAGTGATTCGGCTCTGCTGTGATTTGATTTGCAGCTTCAACTATAATTAAAATCATAACAAATGCTCAAATTGGGTTTGCAAATTAAATTGGAAGTTGAATGTCTGCACTGGCAATGCAATTGCCATCCCATCCCAACCCACAGCCCTCCTTCCTTCCTTCTTTCCCATGATCCCTCCTCTACCCATATTTCCTTTCTGCAATTGCTGCTCTTTTTAAAATTAAATAGATGAGACACACATCATTATATTTAGAACAAAGACTTAGCTATAAGGTGACATGTTGTTATAGCGCTATTCTTATATTGTACTAGTTTGTTTGCTTAATTTTTGAAATATTGTTTATTTTTAACATCATAAACCACTTTGGTCCCTCTTTAAAGGCAGGGCATAATACCATAAACAAACATTTCTATTGGACCTACAACATCTCATAGAACAGGCACCAAGAAACGACGTCCACATTATCTTAGGAGACTGGAAAAAACAGAGTGGCCATAATTGTAAATAAAAAAGTGAGAAAAGCAGTAATGGGATACAATCTCAAAAATGATAGAATAATGTCAGTCAGAATACAAGGCAAACCATTTAATATCACTGTAATCCAAATATACGCACCAACCACTAGTGCAGAAGAAGCCACAGTACACCAGTTCTATGAAGACCTACAACACCTCATAGAACAGACACCAAAAAATGACGTCCACATTATCTTAGGAGACTGGAATGCAAAAGCAGTAAATAAAAAAGTGGACGGAATAACAGGCAAGTTTGGTCTTGGAACACAGAACGAAGCAGGGCAAAGACTGATAGAGTTCTGCCAAGATAACACACTAGTCATAGCAAACAGCCTTTTCCAGCAACACGAGAGGAGACTCTACACATGGACATCACCAGATGGCCAACATCGAAACCAAATTGATTACATACTCTGCAGCCAAAGATGGAGAACCTCCATACAGTCAGCAAAAACAAGACCTGGAGTGGACTATGGCTCAGATCACAATCTACTGATCGCAAAATTCAGGCTCAGACAGAAGAAAATAGGGAAAACTAATAGGCCGGATAGATAGGATCTAGACAACATACCCAAGGAATACTCGGTGGAGGTGAGGAACAGATTCAATGGTTGGACCAGATAGACAGAGTACTAGAAGAATTATGGACAGAGATGCGAGACATCATGCAGGAGGCAGCAAGGAAAACCATACCAAAAGAAAAGAAGCGCAAAAAAGCAAAGTGGTTGTCGGATGAGGCTCTTAAAATAGCAGAGGAAAGAAGGAACGCAAAAGGCAAAGGAGAAAGGAAAAAATACAACCACTTAAATAAAGAATTTCAAATAAAAGCAAGGAGAGATAAGGAAACCTACCTAAATGAACAGGGCAAGGAAATAGAGGAAAACAACACAAGAGGCAGGACTAGAGATCTGTGTAAAAAAATTGGGGAAGTCAAGGGAACGTTCAAAGCAAAAATGACCACAATAAAAGACAGAGATGGCAAGGCGTTAGCGGATGCAGAAGAGATAAAGAAAAGATAGAAAGAGTACACAGAGGAACTCTACAAAAAAGACCTTAGCACCCTGGATAATAACAATGATGGGGAAATTGAACTTGAACCAGACATCCTAGAGAGTGAAGTCAGAAAGGCCCTAAAAAGCACTGCAAATAACAAAGCCAGTGGAGATGATGGTATCCCAGTTGAATTGTTCAAAGCCCTAAAAATGATGGAATCAAGCTATTACATGCTATATGCCAGCAGATTTGGAAAACGAAACAGTGGCCACAGGATTGGAAAAGATTGTTATATGTCCCAATCCCAAAAAAGGGCAATGCCAAATAATGTTCAAATTATCGAACAATTGCACTCATCCCACAAGCTAGCGAGGGTGAGTAGACAAACTGGAGGAGGGTTTTTAACAGCAAGTCTCCCCCCGCGAAGTAATATCTGATGCCGGTTCCGCCGTGTGGCAGAGAGTAATGAGAGGTGGTTTTAGTGGATAAAAATCCCACACACTGTGAAGCTTCTTAGGGCTCCACAGTGTCTTTTGAAGATTTCCACCTGCCCTTAACAACAACAACAACAACAACAAAAACAAAAACAACAACAACAACACAACAACACACAACATTGCTGGTTCTTGTTAACACAATATTTAACAATATTGTGTTACCCAATGAACATATTCAGATAATGAATCTTTGCTGGCAAGTAAATATGAGGATCTAGAGTTTCCATTTTGCATCTTCCAACAATTATAAAGCAAAAAGCAAAGCAATCATACTTATATACCTCCCCATGCCCCTCACTGTTCCACAGTTTATTGATTGGAATATCATACTTCACTACTTCTGATATGCTGTATAATTATTGCAGAATCTAACGTGATAATTGCTCTAAAAAAAGGATTATTCTGCAACGTCTGAAATAGCATTTAATTAATGGTCATCAGGTGGTTGACAAGTAATCCGCAACAGCAAGACACTGCTGACATTGTGATGCCCAATTAGCAGACACTGTACTTCTTGTTGCTGGGTTTATTTCTGTTTAAAAAGGAACAATGAGAAATGTGCCACGCTCCCCTGGGAGACTGTCTCCAACTTTTTAACGTGTTAAATTAGCAATGCAGAAAAAATGTACTTCTTTATGAATTTGATGCCATGACATATCAAACAGCAACTGCTCTGCAATTGCTTCAGTAATACTGAATCCTTTTCATGTAAGAATTGTTATTTTTGGCAACCATGGGTGGCACTGAGAACAAAGACTCTAATGAACACTTCCATCATTCAAGATTCTTTGTACTTGAGTTATATTTGGAAGGTTACCTAGAAAATGTGGTTTTAAACCTTTGTGAGTAATATTGTCACTTCAAACACCAATCCTTCTTTCCAAATCTTTTGGTGAAAATCTAAGTTCTTCTGAAAGAATGCCATATTAATACTCAGTATTAACTGATAACATATTCACAAAATGGTATATGTCGCTAGTTAAGTCTGTTATATAAAAGAACGAAGAAATTTAATTACTTGGGAAGGAGGAACAGATGTGATGCTGACTTCAGCTTATTAATACTCATTTAAACGTATTCAATACGACAGTGTTGCCAGCAATGTTGTATGCATTAGAAATGTGGGCTATAACAAAATCAGAGGAAGAAAAACTGGCATTAACCCAAAAAGCAATGGGAAGACAGATGTGCAGAGTAACAATCAAGGATAAGGTCAGCAATAAGGAATTAAGCCAAATAATTCAACTGCATGATGTGGTTGATGAATTATATGTGGCAAAAAGAAGATGGCCAGGCCATATCACCCACCTAAAAGATAACAGATGGACCTGTAGGCTAAAAGACTGGATATCAAGGAACCACAAAAGACCATTAGGCAGACCCCAAAAATGATGGAACAAGCCAATGATAAAGCTGTTTGGCCAGAGATGGAAACAGAAGGCAAAGGATAGAACATTTTGGAGTTCAGGTGATTTGTGCTAAAAGCGACGACAAATCGATATTGGAAACTCTGAATATGGATACATAGGTCCATTATTTTATTTCTTAGAAAAAATTATGAAACACACTAATTGCAGCATAAAACTGTAAACTAAATGTGTACCATTCACTTTTTGTTTGGACTCCAAGGCCCAGAATTCTCCAAGAATTCCTTGGATAGAACTATGTAGTTCCAGCCCTCAAACACCTACATTGACTTACCTGTAGCAGGGCCTACCTACAAAGCTCCAGGGTTGTCTTAGACCTTTCTTCCTGTTGTCAACATTAACAATAGAAAGCTGTTCTAGTCTTTTCTTTTCTTTAGGCTCTCTATAGAAGGCACTCCCTTCAGAACTATGATTCCCAGAAGACAATGCAGCAGCTTCCCTTTTTTAATCAAAACCTGAGACAACCAAGTAGTCTCTGGGATAGAACCTCCTGTAGGTTAATGAAATGTAGGTATTTTCAGTGTGGGTTATGAATTAGACCAGTGGTTCTCAACAGGGGGACTTCACTTTCCAGAAACCTATGTCAGTACCTTGGCTGATCAGTGTTTTGTGGAATTGATTTAGGCTTCTGGGCACTGAAGTCCAAAAAACAAATGTTGGGACTGAACGTGAATTCCTAGAATTTTGCCTGGGGGATTCTTAGAGAAGTCTGGGAGTTTGACTTAGAAAAGAAAAGGAAAGGAAAGGAAAGATATAACCCTAATGCAAAAATGTAAACAAATTTTAACTTCTTTATGATTTACAGTAAAGGTAAGCAAATGTATTTAGTTATGTCAAATCATAAAGCAGAATGTGAGGATCACATATGGCCCCCAGGGGCATTTTTTTGACCACCAAGGATTCTGAAAAGTCCTTTCTGGGAAAAGAATCAAACACTACCATCTCCCTGTTTTAGTGATTTTCTGCTCCCGAAGGCCTCTAAGAGCAGTAGGTTCTTATTTTATGAGCTTCATGAAGGCAGTCAGAAGATCAACAGCACACCCAGAAGCCCCCCAAAACAGCTCTGCTGTCTCTGGTTGTCTCCAAGCTGTGGAAAGCCAGGATAACCCCTGAACAATGAAATATACATACTTTATGGGTTCTAGTCTCCTTGAAATGCTTGGGATGCTTCCAAAACAATATGCCTACATTTTGCTGAGAACATAACCAATGTGTATTGACATTTGTTCTCTTAGAAGAGTTATTTTAGTTGCCCTTCAAAGCTGAGCTTCAAGGGCATCTGGAGATAGCACTTGATGACTGAGGTACATAAAACAGCAATCCAACTATTCCAGAGGGAGTACTGTCAATATATTTCTTAAGCAATCATCCTTCTTTTCATACTCCTGCTGAGATCTCTGCTGCACTTTTCAAGCAAAAGGTCAGAAAATCATTTAACACACTCAATTTGTTCCATTGCAAGTAAATTTTTGTCACTCACCTTGTGCAAACCAAAATCTTGGGAAAAGATTCACCATGCCTTTGCCTTTACAGGTCTTCAAATGCTGTCTGGTCATTTACTACACTTGGAAAAGTAGATATCTGCTTGGTTCACAAGTCAGGTTTGGTATTGTCACCATGCTGCCAAATAGCAACAAGCAAAAGTTACAGATCAGAACATGAAAACTTTCCAACTTACTATAAAGCACTGCAGTGAAATCTCTGAAGGCCTCTCCATATTGCATTTTTAATGTAATAAATATGTGGTCCGTATCTCTTTTGCTCTGGAGGAATAACGTGCTTTCCCTGCCAATCCTTCCCTCTAAAAATATGTTTCCATACTTTAAATATTAGGGAAGGGAAACCATGAGATCTCATTCATGTTGGTTCTAAACATCTATGTGAATATTTTCGCTTCACAGTGGAGCTTGTTTCTTATGATGCAAAGGCAAACTTGTTCCACTTTGCAATCCAGAATGTCCAGACAGGTCACTTGAGGGAAATCCATAAGAAGAACCTGAAGGTAATACCTGTTGTTTTTACATGGCATTTAGATCATAGCTTTCTATAGTAGTGAGTGATCTGGACTATTACTAAGGAAACTTGTTTTCAAGTCCCCACTTAATCACAAAGCTCATCCCATCTTGAGCCAGTTACTGTTGCTCAGGCTAATCTGATCCATAGAATGGTTTTAAAGATAAAATGAAATGGAATGCATTTTGACTCTTTTTCATGCACTTAAACCCTTTTTACTGCACTGGTCATTGACTGTAATAAAATTTGAGTTTGAATTTGAGATGGGACGAGAGCCATGAATTTGTGATTGACCTAAATAGTTTTCAAGGTGGTGTGTCAGAACAACACTGGAATTACTGGTGTCGCTATACAGGTACTTTTATCCTGAGGCAGCAACTCTGAGATAATAAAATATGATGCTCAGGATCAGAACTTGACTCACACAAACACGATGACTTAATGCTGCATGAGGTGGAAGGGGAAGGGGGACCACCCACCCATTAGAGCCAAAGTGCAAAAACCAGCCAAATTATTTGGGTGCTGGAAGCAGAAAATCTCTCATGCATTTTTTCCCCTGTTGAGTAAAATTATAACATATTTTAAAATGTAGATAAGTAACACTGGCAGTCTGGCCAGGTTATCCTGCTATAGTATTAGAGTAGACCATACTGCCAGCGACTCAACACTAAGTGTCAGGCGATGGCTAACTAACCCTGAGGACTAACAGCCTTGGATGGGAAGGATGATAGTCCCCAAGTGGATTAAATCCCACTTGAATCCATCTTGATGGAAGGACAAGGAAGGGACATGCAGAATTGGATCAGTGGTACGGTTGTCATGCTGTGATGTAGAAGGCAGATGAAAGGCCACTGCACTATATTCTAAGGACAGTCTTCATGCCTGAAAACCACGATGATCGCCTATACAGTATTCAGAGGAGGAGGAGAAGGAGAAAGAGAAGAAGAAGAAGAAAACTAACAAATCATTGCTTTTTCATGACACCCAGAAAGTGTTGCCAGAGGTATTTGCCTCATTCTGTCTAATAGTAGGGCTAATTCTGCATGCAACAGCTTTCCCCAAATTGT
The DNA here is from genome assembly GCA_035047305.1 of Bradypodion pumilum. Taxonomy (NCBI): domain Eukaryota; kingdom Metazoa; phylum Chordata; class Lepidosauria; order Squamata; family Chamaeleonidae; genus Bradypodion; species Bradypodion pumilum. Next base: position 206,451,132 of record JAWDJD010000005.1, on the reverse strand, counting down.
TTTTACTCCACACACTACTGTTACATATAAAGCTGCTCTGAGCAGATTGTATGACCTCCTAAACAGCATAGAATGCAATACAGATTGCAGTGGGAGAGGAGAACTGGCAGAGTGAGAAAACACTTTCCATGCAAACCATTACATATAAACCATTAAAGAGAGCATCTTTTATTAAATCTGCCATAAAATCCATTGAGGACATGCCTTTCCTTGTTCAGCATTCATACATATTGGACTGGGGAGGTTGTGACATTATTCTCCAGTTGAATCTCTTCATGAATTTTCAAACCCTCAAATGCTGACAAATATAAATGCCTTCGATGCTATCAATGTTTAAGACTTTAATAAGGGCATTCAGTGGGTTGTTGCAGCTTGTCTTCAAAACAGTTCTAAGAATTAATATCAATGGACAAGTGTTTATTTTAGTTGTATAGTGTATCACTCCTCCAATATGCAGATTACCATATAATAGGAAAACAGTCATTCAGAGCTGTACGTTTAATTGTGTGTTTTTGTTTTTGAGACATCTAACAACCAGTCAGAATCTAAAAACTTCTGAAACATTGCTGTCTTGGAATGTGACCCATGCAAGTTAAGTATTTAATCCAGAATTTCAATACTGTACAGGGAACACAACTTCTAATTTACCATCTGTGGTACTTGGCTTGGATTTCAACAGAAACTTTTATTTCCCACGGAATGCTTTCAAAGTTATTTGGGAGAACACTTTGCTTTCTTTAAGAACAGTACAGTGAACCTAGGAAGGGCTGTAGCTCAGGTTTTTGTTGCTGTTCAGTCACATAGTCGATTCTGACCCTTTGTCACTCCATGGACCATAGCATACCAGGCTCCTCTGTCATCCACCATCCTCTGGAGTCTGCCCAGATCTATGCCCACTGCGTCAACAATGCTGTGTAACCATCTCATCCTCTGCTGCCCCCTTCTCCTATTGCCTTCAATCTTTTCTAGCATCAGGGTCTTCTCCAATGAATCCTCTCTTCTCATTTGGTGGCCAAAGTACTTGAGCTTCTGCTTCAATATTTGTCCTTCCAAGGAGCAGTAAGGGTTGATTTCCTTCAGGAATTAATGATTTGATCTCCTTGCATTCCAGGGGATTCTCAAAAGTCTTCTCCAGTACCATAGTTCAAAGGCATCTATTCTTCTGCACTCAGCCTTCCTTATGGTCCAGCTCTCACAGCCATACATAACTACTGGGAAGACCATAACTTTAATTAGGCGGACTTTTGTAGTCAGGGTGGCATCTCTACTTTTTATTATGCCACTTAGGTTTGCCATAGCTTGCCTCCCAAGGAGTAAGCATCTTTTTATTGGCTGTAGTCACCATCTGTAGTAACCTTAGATCTTGGGATCTAAAGTAAAATCTGTCACTGCTTCCATTTCTTCTCCTTCTATTTGACAGGGAATGGTGGGGATCTTGTTTTTGTTTTTTGATGTTGAGTTTCAAGCCAGCTTTAGCACTCTCCTCTTTCACCCTCATCAAGAGGCTCTTTAGATCTTCTTTACTTTGTGCCATTAGGGTGGTGTCTTCTGCATATCTCAGGTTGTTGATATTTTGTTGAGGCTATGGGCCACCCAAGAAGGACAGGCCATAGAAGAGAACTCAGACTAAACACAAAGGAACTGGCAACCAACTCCAGTATCCTTGCCCAGAAAACCCCATCAACAGTATAACACAGGGGTGCCCAAACTGTGGCCTATGGGCTGTATCAGGCCCCCAATGCAAATTCATCTGGCTCCTGACGCCCTCGCTGCTCCCGGAAGTGGATGGGGGATGCGCCTGCCAATGTGAACCACTTCCGGGAGTGGCAAAACCACTTCCGGGAGTGGCAGGGACACATTTGCATATGCACAGAGATGTCCAGAACCGCTTCCAGAACTGGTTCCTAATGTGCATGTGCAAAAGTGCCCACTTTCGGGGTGGTGGTCAGGCCTGCTCAGCTGTTTGGGGGCATGATCAGGCCCACAGCACAAAACATTTTGGCACCCCTGGTATAACAGCTTAGGGATACATGCATGCTATGTATGCAAAAATTTCCAAGTTAAGTCTTGGACATCTTTAGACTGATTCTTCCAGAGCAGGAGCCAGCCAGAGCTGATAATAATAAATAGGCACATATTCTGACATACTACAAGTCCAGCATCAATGTGATAGGCCTGTATCATAATGAAGAAATGTGGTTGAATACACTAATATTTTGTCTATCCCCAAGCCTAGATCTTTCTCTGTGTCCATAGGTTTCTACTTTTGCTCAGGTCTTGATTGGTTGCCCTTTGCCTTAATCTCTTCTAGAGACTGGTTCTGTTTTACAGCTCTTCTTTCCCCCCCCCCCCCCATTGTGGGAAGGCATCTGGTTTCTGTCTTCCTGTCTGCCTTCACATTGTGTAAACAAAGTCCTCTTTGTCTGCATGAGAGATAACACTGGATTTTGGGCATGCGTAGAATATGAGAAGAATTCTCCCTTCTTTCTCCTTATTTGGGTTCTGACATTCTGATTGATTATGTAGGTTAAGTTTCGTTTCTGAGATTGCTTGAATAAAGAGAAGCGATTAGTATCCGTTGTTCAGCCAAAAGACCAGTGTGTGTGTTTGCTTTTCTCTCTACCTCTGGTTCCTTCCTTACTCTGAGCCTAATGAAGCTGGACTTCGTGGACTCTTAAGTTTCTATCTTAAAAGATCTGATGATATAAACTGCTGCTTCATGAGACTGAGTGAGAAGAGATCTTTACATGAATCAGATTCCTACAACTGGTGCCCCGTAGCGAGGCCATTGAATGAAATTCAAAGGAATGCTTTGAAGAGATCTGCTTCAGCAATTAGCACCTAATTATCACCTCATCGACCGGGACAAGGTCTTCATTCACCTACGACCGGGAAGGTCATAAATCGAGCGCTCGAGATTCATCCACAGTCAACTTTGGGTCCCACATTAGGTGAGTGACAAAAGAAAAAGAAAAATATTATTTTTTTATCATGGGGTGTATTCTGGCGTCGCAAATGAATGAACTTTGTAAAGATATCTCAGATCTTTTGATTAACAATGGGCGAAAGGCTGATGAGAAGAAGATACAGCAGCTGGTTAAAGCCATAGAAAAAATCAGTCCTTGGGTTAAATATGATCAATGTCTGGACTTAAAACAGTGGAAACAGATTGGGAGAGAAATGCAGAAGCATAATGGAATTCCTATATCAATATTATTTACATGGGAGGAAGTCAGAGACTGCCTTCAGAGACTCACTCCAAAGAATATGTTATTCTCTCAGAGGCTTGATGGCCCCCTCCCAAAGCTTTTGCCACCAGACAAGGGAGGGGCTATGGCAACTGCTCCTCCATCATATGAGAAACAACAGCCCCCTGATGGGGGTGGAGGTGGAAAAGAAGATGGGACATTATATCCTGCCTTGCAGCAATCAAGCACTTTTAGCCCTACAAAAGACCTGTTCTCTGCTGCAATACTGCCTGCCGAGTCTAAAAAACAACTAGTGCCAGCTGATGGGGAACAAATGGTGGGGACCTCATCACAGATTGAAGCTGTTAATGCATGCAGAGTGGCAGGAAGCAAGAAGTGTGTTTCAAAGAACAGCATAGGGGATCTCAGCCCCCCCGTGAAGCAACCCTCATCACAAAAGCAGGAGAAGCTGAGTAGTAAACTTGATTCCTCACGTGTGGGCAGGAAGTGGAAGGATGGCCCAGAAGAGGAGGAATGCAAAATACCCAAGCCCAGAAAGGGGTGCAAGTACAAACTAACAGATGCAGTTTGTCATAAAGTTGAGATTCAGAAGCTGCAGATGAAAGAAATGCAGAGGAAAAGGGGCGTGGATCCATCCTGTATGGACAGCAGGCTGTTGCAAAAATACAAGGAGGGAGAAGACATACAGTTTTTGGCTGATTTTGAACTGCCCAACCCTCAAACAAAGAGATCCAGAGTGAGCTGTCCCAAGTTTCAAGCATCAGGATTGCAGGGAAAGCAACTTGGAATTCCCTGTGATTTTCTTCTGTGTGAAATTACTTGCATTTTCTGGAGAATTTGTTCTTTGTGCCTTCACACCTCATCGGCCTGCCTTAATGCAGAGGGGTGTGGCTGGAGCATGAAGGAATGTGTGTTTGCCAGAAAAGCTGAAAAGGGGGGTTGTGTGGGATTGCCTTGTGAAGTCAGTGAGACTTAATTTATGGCTCAATTTCAACCTTTGCCATGCCAAGAACGGTGCTGGAGAGGAGAGAGTGTTTAAGGAAGCTTCAATTAAGATTTGGACTTTAATTTGGACATTTTAATTGGACTAAAAAGAAAAAAAGTTTGTGTGGACTTTAAAAAAGAATTGGCTTTGTTTGCATTATAAAACCTGACAGCCTTTTTAAAGAAATTGTCTACCTGCTCAGGCTATGAGTGTGAAATGCTTTAATGAGATTTGTACTGTATTTGAGTTACCATGCTATGCTGATTATAAGTCATTGAATGCTTCTTTCACTCACACCAGTGGGAGAAGAAGAAATTTAATGCCTTACTCATGTAATTGGGGAAGTGAGAAATGCTTTCTAGAATGCAACCAGACCTCCTTCATGTAAGGAAGAAAAGAAATGTTCATGTTTTGTTTATGCTTAAATGTTTGCTTATTCTCTTGCAGGAGAAAGACCTGTCTTTGCTTATGTTATGTATTGCTTTATGAAACTGTATATCTCAAGGTACCTTCAGAAGTACATGGCAGAGTTTCAGTACCCTACACATGTAAATGGGTTTGTGATATTGCATTTGTGTTATATGTCACTCATGTTTCATGTTTAGTTACATGGTACTAGTTATAACAGGGCATGCTCCTGTTCCTTAGGGGAGTGTCTTCCTAAGCCATTGGTCATTTATTGGCAACAAGGGAATCCTGAGTGGAGGGATTCCTGCTCGAGCGATCCGCCCATGGAGAGAGAAGAAGGTTACTCAGCTCCAGGATGGTGGTTCACCAGTAAACTAAACGTGCTGACATTTGTTCTTTTCTTTCTTACTGTGCTTCCAGCTGTAAGAACAATACCTCATGGGGGCAACCCCAACTTCTGGCTTCGTCATGCTAACTATATGTTTGAGGTTCATGCTAAGAATGCAACGTTATACTATGAGCATCCACTGGCAGTGTCTCAAATGGCCTTTCTTCCTGCATTGTTCAACACGCCAGAGTTGGTTATTGGACATTTGCAACATGTGGATAGGTCTACACTCTTCTCTAATCCTCCAGAACAATTTAACAACACCCGCTGGCGAAGCATGACATTCAAGAAATACACTAAAGGACTTTGTTTCTGTTGTCATAGTTCTGGAGTCTGGAATAGTAAATGGAAGTACTGGACTCAAGCACAAAGGGTTTTGCGGAGTGTAGGCAATTATACGGGTTGCGATGATTATTTTTGGTTATGGGGTAGTTATAACAGTTTTTATAAGCTTAATTATACCTTGTTTAACACTACTATTGAAGATATATATGATGTGTTTCCTATGTTTACTCCTGATTATTCTGCTATAGATAGTGGTTCAATTTGCAATGGATGGCAAATCAAGGATCCTAACATGTGGTTCTTTTTTAATGGAGTTGCCACGAATTTCCATCCAGGACAATATCAATGTGCAGCATTGGGTTATTTTATCTGAATAATACTATTGAGGAAGAACTTCAGAATTTACAGGAGAGCATTACTAACAATGTATGCACTGATGTTAATCTCTTTGATTGGGTGACTTCTTGGTTGCCTGATTTGTCTGTCCTTAGACAAGTTTTCTTTTATGGGTTCATTATTATTATCTGCCTTATACCTTTGTGTTTTTGCATTAATTGTATTCCTAACCTTATTTCTATGTGTAACGCATGTCCACTGCGTAGAAGGGAGACATCGAGTTTTGCACGACGGCAATTGTACTCAATGAGGTATCATCCTCCGGAACAAGGTACCAGGAGTTAAGAGGGGTACGATGTCCAGGAGGACAGTGATGATGTATATGGAGGAGTAGTTATGGAGTATGATGACATGCAGGGGTATGATTAACCGTCCCTCTCTCAAATTTAAATGAAAAAGGAGGACATGTGGGAAGGCATCTGGTTTCCGTCTTCCTGTCTGCCTTCACATTGTGTAAACAAAGTCCTCTTTGTCTGCATGAGAGATAACACTGGATTTTGGGCATGCGTAGAATATGAGAAGAATTCTCCCTTCTTTCTCCTTATTTGGGTTCTGACATTCTGATTGATTATGTAGGTTAAGTTTCGTTTCTGAGATTGCTTGAATAAAGAGAAGTGATTAGTATCCGTTGTTCAGCCAAAAGACCAGTGTGTGTGTTTGCTTTTCTCTCTACCTCTGGTTCCTTCCTTACTCTGAGCCTAATGAAGCTGGACTTCGTGGACTCTTAAGTTTCTATCTTAAAAGATCTGATGATATAAACTGCTGCTTCATGAGACTGAGTGAGAAGAGATCTTTACATGAATTAGATTCCTACACCCCATGAGCTGACAGGATTACCCAGGAAAGGAATGTGTCTATCTCACCTGCATCAGATCAAAGCTGGCATTAAGACTGTATTGATGTTATCATATCAGTTTTTCACTAGCCTAATGTAAAAAACAACACATGCATATGGACTTGATTTCTCAAGTCCATTTGCACATGCAGAATGTCGTCATGAAGATGTCTACCAGTGCACAGACTCCTCACTGAATAACGATTCCAAGGTATCCAAGGTATTGCTTTGTAGAATCTCCACTTGTACGGAGGATCCAGAAAGAATATTAGAGCAACTGTTGAACTTGGTATTGTATTCATGTGAGTTTGTGTGTTGTCAAGTCACTTCTGACTTATGGCCACCCTTTCTAGAGTTTTCTAGGTAGAGAATACATAAAAGTGGTTTATCATTCTCTTCTTCTGGTATTGTTGCAGCTTGCCATGGCTCCACAGGCTGACTCTTCTATGAGGAGGCAGAGTGGGAATTAAACTTCTAATCTGTGGCTCCTCAGCCAGGTGCATAAACCACTGAGCTGTCCAGTCAGTTGATACTGTATTTACTGAATTTATCTAGTTGCATTATTTCTTATTGGTTCTTCTAACTTCCATCTGGTCAGTCAGTAAGGTCTCCTCCAGACTCAGTAATGCAGACTGACAGTAAATCCTCCCCATTATCAGCACCATTTTAAAATGATGGGATTAAAACCAGTGGTTAGTTCTAGCCAACAGCAGGGGTTGCCAACCTTTTAAAGTTGGGGGCCGGGTTACACTCCCTCAGATGGTTGAGCAGGCTAGACTGGTGGCTCCCCCTGCTGTAAACACTGCTGTAAAATGTTCTGTGGCTGTCATAAACGCATCTGCGTCCACTTCCTGCGGTGGTGGAAGCACGGGCTGGATGATTTGGTGCCATGGGCCAGGTTCAGCCCACGGGCGATAGGTTGCCCACACCTGAGCTACAGCATACCAAGTGGACTGGATAAATAGGATTTTGATAAGTTCCATTGACTCAATAAGCCTTATCTCCTTCCAGTCTTCCCTATGATATCTCAAGTCTAAGATAGTGCTAAATCTCTTGTTAATAACACTAAAATGCCCCTGAGTTAATTTGGTCTCTGCACTTGTTTATTATTTTACCGCTGCCATTGCTGTTAGGCTAGAAATTATAGTCTATAGTTAGTCAATGTTTTGATGTTATTTGGGTTGGTGTGGGTTTCTATTTGTAATGTTTATTATATATTTGTATGTTCACTACCCAAAATTATAGTTAAATCAGATGGGTGAAATTAAGATATACTTGTGTGTGTGTGTGTGTTCATTCCGTTTTATGTATTATTATTCTTTTTGATTGTCTCATCATTGTTTTGTTAATTGTATTTTTTCCTTCTTAAAATTAATAAAAAATAATTAAAAATTAACTATAATAATTAAACAGATGAAAGAACTCAACAGCTTTTAAGCTGTACTTCTGAATACATGGATTCTGGAACCCCCTTGAACATAGTGGGCCTTGTTACTGAATACACATGCATCGATTATTCACTCATCTGGAAAATAAAACTCCTGTGTATAGATGTACAGGTATTTACCAACAATGAAAAGAAAAACCCAACTGAGTTAAATATCAGACAGAATTAAATTGGGAGACCTGTGTGGATTGGAAGGTAAAATACATTTGTCTCTTGTAAAAGCAAGAAATAAAAATATTTGTCTCCTAGTGTATGTGACTAAGTTTCATTCTGTACAGTTCTTAGTGACTTTATTTATTCTGACATCATTGTGAGACCTAAAGCTGGAGGCAGTGAAATTACAACAAAAGCTCTTTCAAATTTGTTGGGGGAAATCATTGGTTCTTGTACCAAGCCCTTTTGTCCCTTTGAGGAGATAAATGACTGATATGCCCTGACACTGCACTGTGAAGGACACAAAATAGACACAATCCTCCTTTTTACAAATACCTTTTCAATATTCTTTGAAAGTACATATTTTGCAAGAGAGTGTTCCCAGTGGCTAAAGGGGAGGTAAGCAATACACAACCTGGGAACTGTTGTTGCTGTTGCTGTTGTTGCTGTTGCTGTTGTTGTTGTTGTTGTTGTTGTTGTTGTTCCTATTGCTGCTGCTGCTGTTGTTCTTCTTCATCTTCTTCTTCTTCAGTCACACAGTTGAGTTCAACCCTTTGCGACCCCATGGACCATTGCACGGCAGGCTCCTCTGTCATCTGCCATCCTCCGTAATCCACCCAGGTCTACACCCACCGCATCAATGATGCCATCTAGCCATCTCATCCTCTGTCGCCCCCTTCTCCTTTTGCTTTTAATCTTTCCTATCATCAGGGCTTTCTCCAGTGAGTCCTCTCTTATTTGGTAGCCAAAGTACTTGAGCTTCATATACAACTGAAAAAAACATTTTTGGGACTCTTGTCAAGTTGGAATTTGCTGGAATTTGAGGACACGATTTGTTTGTTTTTTTGCAATAAATTGCTAAAACTAAAGGTCATTAAGAGAGGCTTTCTTTATTTTCTTTCAATTTGTTTTGTCAAAAATCAGTAGAAATTTGGAGAAACAAGCTAAGCAAAGAAATCCTTGCTCCTCCCCGCCCCGCCCCCCCAGATTGTCTTCCTGATCTGCAATTGAATTTCACCAGCATGACAGGAGACAATCAGTTTGCAGTTGATTTTTGAAATGTTTGTTTGTTTGTTTGTATTTACATCACCACCCACTCAGGGTGGCTTACAACCAGCAAACACAGATACAGTACAAAATAAAAAATACACTTTTCTAAGTAAATAATAGATTTCTCTCTTCCCTCCAGCTGTTGGTGGGGGCTCGGAGGAGGGTGGTGAAATAATGTAAAGGGTTAAGAAATTGCAAGTAGGTAAATAGATACCATATCGGTGGGAAGGTAAATAGTATTCCTGCAACATGTCCACAGAAATGTCTGCAAATGCAGACAGCGTGAACCCTAGAGTCGGATACAACTGGCTTTCGAGGAAGGGAAACCTTTACTTTTACCTTTACCTTTATCTAAAGGAGTGTTCCTTCCACACCCTGAATTGGGCAGTTCATATCCCCCACAAGGCAATGGCAGGCAAAGTTGTTCAAAAGCCATTTGGATCCAGATCTTCCAGAACTGACAAGCATTGGAAACTTACTGGATTTTCTGCTTTGATTCCAAAATGCCTTGTTTGGGCTGTATGGCTTGATTTGCAAATGGAGTGTCCATAATAGCTTGATCCAACCTTGCTTCAAAAGGTTGCTCAGCTAAAAAGAGAAAGAGAAGCCTTTTTACTCAGGGAAATTGGATTATTACGGTGGCAATTGAGATTATCAATAGTAGAGAAGGGGTTCTTAAATCAATTATAGTTAATAGCAACGTGAGACCTTGCCACAGATTATCTCCATACACAATAGTAGATTTATTTTATTTAAAATATTTGTACACAACCCACCATACAAGCACCTTTTATAAAGGTAAAAACTAGAATGGTCTAGTAAGTAGAATATACAAAATTTTAAATAACGAGAAAATCCACAAAATATATTGAGAATAATATGGGAACAGGATCTAAATATAAGGATTCCAGAAATAAATTGGAAAAATAAATGGAAGAGAAGAATTATGAGAAATTTGTCAATTAGGGTAAAATAACACAATTATAAAATGTTATGGAGGTGGTACTTGACTCTGATTAGACTTTAATCAAATGGATAATACTAAAACAAGGAACTGTTGGAGATGTAAAAGCAATTTTGGGACATATGAACATATGTGGTGGAGTTGTAAAGTGACAAATGCTTTTTAGAAACAAATAGAGAAGGAGATTGTGGGAATTTTGAAAGTGGAATTAAAATTGGAGTCAAGTGCCGCCTTATTGACAGAGATAGACGATATGAATTTTTGTATAAATAAAAAAGAATTGCTTTCTGTAATGTTGACTGCTGCAAGACAATGTATAGCAAGAAATTGGAAAAATGATGTAATTTTAAAAGTGGAAGAATGGTATAAAGAAATGTGGGAAGTTGTGTTGAATGACAAATTGACATGGGAACTGAATATTAAAAAAGGGTAACAAAAGAAAACAGGCTTTGGGAAATATGGAGACCTTTTGTGGAATATGTATTGGTAGATGATAAAGGAAACAAACCAGTACCATTTCATATGAGTTTTTGGAAAGATTAGAAATATAAAGGTTTGTGATCCTCAAGGCTTGTATATATCATTGGGTGTTATTATTATTTTGTTTAGCTTATTAAAATGATACATGCTTCTTTACATACTATTAAGGTAATAGATAAATATAATGAAATGATAAAATATGAACTTATATTTATAAGAGTCAAATAATAGAAATATTGTTTATTAAAAGAGGATATATTTGGTAAGATGAAATAGTTAAAAATAAGGATGGATAGAAACTGAGAAGCATGATAAATGTAGTTTGTGCAATGTTGGAATATTTTAGCATAAATGTGTTTTCCCCTTTTCTTCTTCTTCTTATTTTATTTTCATTATAAAATGTTTATTTTATGTATGTTTAGCCATATGGAAATTAATAAAAATATTTTTTTAAAAACTAGAATGGCCAATAAAATATGAATTACAAACATTCATAATAAAACAGACCAAACATTATCAAGATGCTAAAATACAAGAAAAACTGAGATACTAAAATGAAAGTGTCAGCGACACAAACTTAAACCATAGTACTATTGGTAAACTCAAAGACTGAATTCTGCTAGAAAATGATCTTATGCTGCCATGTAGACATAACTAATGAGGATGCCAGGTGGATCGCCCTGTGGGGACACATTCTACAGAGCACTGAGAACTAGGCTCTTTCTGTGGCAACTTTCCATTTTGCCATTGTGGGTGGTGGCACTCACTGACCAAAGGATAGCCTTTGTAACTGGACAGGAGAACATGCTGCTCCTGAGCTATTTTTGAATTTAAATGTATATACCAGCATCTTTTATCCTTGGACATCCAGCTGTGAAGCAGGGTTATCTGCAGGTACTGTACATGGAGTGCCTATGCATGTTTTTCTGAATGATTTGCAGATGTCTTGGCTTAAAAGAGAGATATCCGTTGTGGATTGTCACTGTACTGGGCCAGCCGAGTGTCTTTTCTCCCTTATCCATGTATTAAGTGTCCTTAACATTTCTGAACTCCTTAATCCAGAGCTCAGAAATATTCATTATTGGACTACATCTCCTAGAATCATGCTGGCTGGGGATTCTGGGAACTGTACTGGAAAAAGTGCCTTTCCCAGTTTTTGGCTTCCTTTTCTATGTGACTCCTTCTTTCTTGTCTAGGTCAAACTTTAAACTGCCATAACAAAGCCAACTTTGGGTGAATTCATTCCGCAGTTCCTTCAGCCTGACCTAGTGTGAGAATGATTAGCCAGCACAACAAGGGGGGCGTTGCTTGAGGTATGATGGATTGTGGTTCAAAATACCACTATTTTTGAGGAGGCTCTTTCTTTGTACTCCCTTGATATGACTAAATATAAATAAATATAAATAAGACTGTTTTTGCATAGCTTGTGAAAATGCTCTTCTTTTGCTTTATCTGCCCCTGATTTCTGGCATTGGTTTTACCACAATCCCCACCATTTTTGGATGTTATGGCTTCTTCTGAGCATACTACTGAGCAAATATTTTTAGTATTGCAATGCTAAATATATTTTCCTGTGGTTTATGTTGCTTCATGATCTGTTTGTGATTTAGGGTGTATTTTTATTGTGGTAATTTGTATCGCTAACTTTATCTTTGTTATTGCTTGCATTGCATTGTACCGTGCAAAGTGTCTGTTTATTTTTCAGCAAATCAACATTGCATATCTTTTAATCACCAACACCATCATTATGTTAATTGGCTGATTAATGCTTTAAGCCTGAGTATTAGCATGAAGAGTTTATTTTTTTATAAAATATAGGTTTTAAAAGAAGGATCATTCAAAATGCCAGGCTCCTATCAGTTCGGATACTGTATTTCCAAATTTATCAAAATCTACCAGTTTATTATGGCTATTATTCATTTGTTCCATCTATTGAAGTTGGCATATGTTTGGTAACTAATGTGAAATTCATGGAATGAAATCATTATGCATACTTACAGGCCATATTTTCCCTTCAATTTTTCATTGGCTTCTCATAGCTGTCAGGGGGGAGCTACTAAAACATTGATAGCACCTTGCAAAGTGGTGTGGTGTGTTCTATTTTAGACACAGAACAAAGAAGATTCTTCTGGAGTAGACACCAAGGGGAATAAATTGCAACATCCCCACCCCCAGCATGTCACATAGGGACATAAGACAAGTCAAATTACAGTTCATATTTTAGCCAGCAAACCCTTGGGCCAAGGAAACCAGAACAAAAAAATAGCATTAGCGTTACAGTGTCCTAATATTTCAAGTAAACTGTTCAAGAGATCTAAGAATAATAGTATCTTTAGTCGCTTGCCTACTTTTACCAGATGAGTATTTTGTTATTAGCAGGAAGATTCAGAGGTTTCCTTTATGCTACAATGATTTTTTTTTCCTCTTTCAAGTGCCCCTAATCGTTCTTTTCACTCTGTGGTCTTGAAATTTTCCAAAATCTGGCTTAGAGAGGAAGACAGGAACTAGCAAAATATTTTATCGCTCTTTAGTCTTTTCTTCTGTCACAAAGAATAATAGTGCAATTTATACCAGTGCTACTGTGGAATAAAGTTTTACAAAAAACAGAAAATGTTACTTGACTTCTACTGCCAAAAAGAGAAGATGAAACTTTCAGTCCCAGCTACTGGCCGTTTCCAAGTCTGAGCTGCAAAACTGCCTGGAAATCTTGGTGTTGGTTTTGCCATTTTGCTAAACTCATGAAATCTTTGCCTCTAAAATCTGTCCTTGGGATATTGTGATGTGGATAGAATGCTGTTCAAATCCCTCCCTGGCTATGGAAACTCTCTGGAAGGAGGCAATAATACAACTCCTTAAATATCTCACATTACTTAAAACCCTGTTAAAGTCACATTCTATGTGACTTTGACCATGCACAACAACAAAGTCTATACTGCTGACCATAAGAGTAAATATTTTTCTTGGAGGTACATTGCAGGCGCACCCCCCCAATAACGGACACAGACAACATTGAAAGTGGATAACAGCATAGGGCCACATTTATTGATTCAATGCCCTAGTCCGAATTATAAATTTGTATTGGTAAAACGACCAATCATAATTCCTAAGGCAAGCAGGCCGAAGTAACACTGGTAAGGTACCACCCCAAAATTGCCAACGGCAATTGGTTACAATGTATCGATTTGTATCAATTTGTTTGTTGACAACAAACAAATTATTGACCGTAGTCAATAACTAACTCATGACCCCACCCTCTGACGCGTATCCGTGAAATCACAGGGGTGATGCATGCTGGTTAGCAATCGTCATCACCCCATTGCCTGGTTCGTCGTTGACCGGACAACGTTTAACTAATTTATTCCTGTCTAGTGTTGTCCAGTCAATTGCGAACCTGCCGGATACTTGTGGGTCATACTGTTTACCTTACCAGTGCTACCCGCCAATGTGACCAAAGTCAACAGTAGGAACACAGAAAGCCCCCTATATCAAACCATAGCAACAGTGTGGGATGGGCAAAAAAGCCAGGACCCGGAAGCCAATATGGGTCCCAACCAAAAATTCCCACCCGGCCCCGAAGCGACCATAATATCACACTGTTAACTAGGGAGGGGGTGGAGGGGAAAAAACTTCTCCGCTCCGTCGCTGAGGTAAAATGGCAGCTCGGCTGCCTCGTGGCCACCCCTTTTATAAGGGAGCTGGCCACGCCCCTAACTACCCGGATTCTCTGTCCTGTGGGGGGGGCCCCGCAAAGGGCGCGGCGGCCATTTTGGCGCCGCGCTTGCATTGCAGGCGCACCCCCCCAATAACGGACACAGACAACATTGAAAGTGGATAACAGCATAGGGCCACATTTATTGATTCAATGCCCTAGTCCGAATTATAAATTTGTATTGGTAAAACGACCAATCATAATTCCTAAGGCAAGCAGGCCGAAGTAACACTGGTAAGGTACCACCCCAAAATTGCCAACGGCAATTGGTTACAATGTATCGATTTGTATCAATTTGTTTGTTGACAACAAACAAATTATTGACCGTAGTCAATAACTAACTCATGACCCCACCCTCTGACGCGTATCCGTGAAATCACAGGGGTGATGCATGCTGGTTAGCAATCGTCATCACCCCATTGCCTGGTTCGTCGTTGACCGGACAACGTTTAACTAATTTATTCCTGTCTAGTGTTGTCCAGTCAATTGCGAACCTGCCGGATACTTGTGGGTCATACTGTTTACCTTACCAGTGCTACCCGCCACACGGAGGGGCTTCAAAGAAGACCTGACGCCCCCCCCCCAGACCGTCAGCTCGGTCAACAGGCCTGCTCGCCAATCGCCCAACAGGAGGTCCATACCTCCTCGCGACAGATGGACCCCATCCCCTGCGTACAAGTCATAATTTTGTAGACTAATATCGGGGTGATGACTGACCCGTCCCCAAGCCCTGGTGGTAAGAAAACGCGCCACCGCCTTATTGACCGCGCACCTAGCGCGGTCAAGGGCCAGGAGGTTAACGCCCCCTCTGTAAGAATGGCACGGGACAATGTCCGACCAAACCAGGGTTGTGGCAGGCCAGACATAATGCAAGTAGGCGAGTTCCTCGCAAATCGCATGCTTGAGCGACAAGCCGGTGACCTGGCCCAAATCATTGCCCCCCAGGCGTATGATTAGAATGTCAGGCGGGTCAGCACCCAGGCCAGAAAAAAGGAAAGGCCGCAGCTCCCGCCATAACATCCCAGGCTTACCATGCCCTGCGAGACTGGTGTGGTCACCCAGTCCCAGTCGGGGTCCACTCTGTCGCCGCAGCGTAACGCGCTGCCCTGCGCACATAGCTGTGGCCCACCAGCCATACTGTCACCGGTGTAATACGACACCCAGGGTCTGTAAGAAAATTGAGAAAAAAGGCGGTAAGGTGACTGGATTGGTACTCATGGCGGGAGTGGGCGCACATAAAACTGAAAACATTGCGAGCCCCACCTCCCCATGCTGCGTATGTCAGCCCCAGAGTACCCAAAAGCAGCTGCTGTAGAGGCTGCACCAATCCGGAACGAATGTGTGCCATAACGGGCACCTGGTAGGCCCACCCTGGTGAGGGCTCTGGCTGTCACCTTCCAAAACTGAAATTTAGTAAGGGGAGACCCATCTTGGTGACAGAAAAACGGGCCGTGGTGCATGCCACGCAGTGCCAGGAATTCCTGTAGGGCACCAACCGGACAGATGTCTGCCAAAGAACAACGTAGCAGTCTTACACCACTGCCTACGCCATGCTGATCTGTTTTAGAGGAGCGTATCCTCAACTGGGCCCAGTCTTCGGCTACGTAGACATCTTCGAGTTCCAGTGCCCTACCACTTGCATCCGCCTTAGACAGCAGCACGAGTTCGCTGACGCGGAGCGCTCCAAAAAGGCCACCGTTGTAGCCGCATGAAGTGGGCTGCCTCATTTCCAAAACAGAGGCCAGGCCAGCCCCGGGCCAATTGGGTGAAAACCCTGGGGAAATCTTGCATCCGCCTTACTCAGCATCTCAAGCTCGCCGATGCGGAGGGCTCCAAAAAGGCCACCGTTGTAGCCGCATGAAGTGGGCTGCCTCATTTATCAAAACTGAGGCCAGGCCAGCCCCGGGCCAATTGGGTAAAACCCTGGTAAAATCTTGCATCCGCCTTATTCAGCATCTCAAGCTCGCTGATGCGGAGCGCCTCCAAAAAGGCCACCGTAGTAGCCGCATGAAATGGGCTGCCTCATCTATCAAAACAGAGGCCAGGCCAGCCCCGGGCCACTTGGGTAAAAAACCCCTGGGTAAATGGGGTGGCGGTCGCCCGGGAAACGCCCGCGCACGCGCACCCACCCCTCCAAACATGTCTCACCCGGAAGTCATTGGTGCTGTCACACAACCTCCCACTTTGGCCATAAAGCCAACCCGACAGCTGAGATGCTATGGTGCGTGGTGCAAGGCCCTGGGCATACAGGTAAACCATGAACCGCAGAACATGGGTTACTGGGCTCGGCCAGGTTCCTGGCAATCGAAATCGGGTACATAATACTCTGAAGGAACTAAATGCGTGGTGATACGCCTTACTATGCATGGCGCTATTGACAGGCTAATCGCCCGGTTCACCTCTACTTGCCAACATTCCATCTCTCGTCCGGGAGTGGCGAGGGAAATTCCTCCGCATCCGGGGGCCGAGGCATGGAACCGGGAGATCTGCAGGTAGGACAAAGCAGCAGTAATATCATTATCAACCCTTGGGACATGCCTGGCCCTGAAGGGAACGTTGAGGCGCAGGTTGCATAACACAAACCAGCTCCATGACCCCGGGCGATTTGGAAATCTGTGGAGTGACGATGCGGACAACAGCCGCGTTGCCATGCCGAAATTGCACAACCGAGTTGGCCCACTCCTTGCCCCATAGCATCAAAGCACCCAGGGTAGGTAAACATTCCAGATACGTGAGACCCTGCAGGCGACCCTTGCCTGCCCAGGATGGTGGCCACCCACCATAGGCCCACTTCCAATGGAAGTACATCCATAAACCCAGGAATCCTAAGGTATCGGACTGCATCTGAAAGCAAGGGGGAGCCAGGAGATCAGACCCCAAAATGACACCCCGTTGAACTACCTCTGGACCTATGGCCAGACAAGCACGTCTGCCCCGATACCCCGGGTAAATCTGAGCCTGTGGTGGGGCCTGGATAATCCCGCCATGGCGTCGCACCAGCGCAGAGCAAATGCCCTGCCCGGTGCGACGACCCTGCCAGCAAAGCTGGGGTGACCATGTAGCACCAGAAGTTCCCTCAGTGATGCCACGCGCTCGGCCAGCAAGACCAAGACAAGGGCCACTAGCCTTGACACCTTATCCCGCTGCAACCTAGAATCCTGCGCTACCGTGTAACTCTCCACCCCAGGACTACTAGCTGTGGAGATGGGCCCTCGGTCTTTTCGGGCGCTAAAGGGACACCAAGTTCCTCCATTAGCGTCTGAAATGTGTTGAGGAGACGTGTATACGTGTCCCAGCCCCGTTCAGCCCCGAATAAAACCATCCAGGGAATGGGCTACAGACCGGGACCCTGACCTGCGGACAAAAGCCCACTCTAGGAAAGTGGTGAAACGCTCGAATACCGAGCCCCCATGGACTAGCCAAAAGGCATGGCATCATTGAAATAATATGCTCCCCAGGACGGGGGTGCAGGGACAGGTCCAACGACCCTGCCCGCATAGACCCTCTTGTGAAAGCTGGCAGCAGCCACCTCCTCCCTCCCCCTAAGGGATAAAAGACTGGGGGCATCCTGAGGGGACCTATTACCCATGTAAGGGATCCGGAACCCCTGCCTAGAACCCTGAAGGAGATAACCCGCATCCTCTCCCTTCGGGTACAATGTGAGCCAACTCTCCAACACGTCCACCTTAATTGGGGAGGGAGCCCTTCGGTGGACTAGATCCATCTGCGGCAGTCTTGCCAGCCCCCTGTCTGCCCCACCCTCTGCCCCGCATCCCTCTAGGCCTGGGACAGGCAGAGGCCGCGTGGGGGCCAACACAGGTGGGACACTCCTGTCTGTATTTGCAATTCTTCCCATTGCAGGAGCCATTGTCCGAGAAGGTCCAGCACAGCAGGCGGGCTGTAACCCCCTGCCCCGCCACTTGGCGGGGTGCCTGCGCTGGAGCAGCTCGCTGGACCGCAATTCCACAATGATACATCTCCCTAGGCGCAGTGCGCGTGGGGTCATGTACAGAAGCCACAGCTTCTGACAGGGCTCATCCCACTTCATCTCCGGGTGTAGGGGCACTCTTGTACGGAATTCTTTTTTTCCATAAGCCAACCACGACGTGCGTGGTGGCTAGCCAATCATCGGGAAGGCCGTTGTCGGTACAAAATGTAGACCAGGCATGCGCAGCGGGACCTGGATAGCCCATGCAGTGCCACATACTGCCCCGGGGCAGAAATCCCCACCCCCAGGGTCGTGCCATAATGCAACCAAGGGCACTGGGTAGAATGACAAGTGATGCCCCACTAGCCTCTAATTGGCAAGGCGAAGGGCACTGAACCACCCCGCTGAAAGTGGACTGAGATGTGGGCGTATTCAACTTGACCCCATACTCACTAGTTGCACCCCCGTGAGCCGCCCCCACTGGGGGTTCCGGCACACCGTGGGCGTCGGAGCTCGCGACCGAAATCGAGCTCTAGGACGACCTCCAACGCATTCCAATCGCTGTACCGGACAAACAGGGAGCTGCGAGGCAGCGGCAGGCACAGGCTGGACTGTCTCCATAAGCCCGACCCAGCCGGCCGCCTGTTACAGAGTGACAGCGGTGGAAGTAGCCGGCGGACAGGAGGGCCCGGTAGATCGGAAAAGGACCCCCCACCCACTGGATTGCTAAGGATGCCTCCAGTACAGCCAAACGTGCCAACCAGGCACCCCCAGCCACAGTAAACCCCCAGTAGGTGGGCCAGGCGGGCCGGACGGCCCGACGGGAAGTGTGCCAGAGGCCCTGAATTCAGAGCCTGTGCCCGAATAAGCCATGCCCCAAAATTCCAGCCCCTAATTGGCAAAAACATGCTGTGAGGCAGCACCAGGCCCTCCCCCCAATTGTCCCGGCCCCTGGCGGGCCGCCGTGGGCCAAGGGCCGCATCCCCCGCAGGGCCGGCCTGGGGTTGAAAACGGCACGGCACGGGAGCTCATCCTGTCCTGCATGCGCAGAAATTGAAACACTGACCTTAAACAACCCAGTCAGCTTCTGTAGCACTGGATACACTGCAGTCCTACTTAAAGTTTGGGCACCCCTAAGTTGGAAAAATCAGTGAGCGACGGAGCAAACTTCTCTGCTCCCCCGCACTCTGGAGGCAATAGGCTGGAAAGCCGAAAGGAAGCCTCGAACAAAGGCTGGCAACTCAAGCCTCTTGCAAAGCGGCAGAAGGGAATAAAGCGACGGAAAAAACTCCTCCTCACCGTCGCTTTATTTGTACACTCACCAGCCATTCAAGGAGTATAGAGCAACACGATCCCTATCCAGGGCTCAGCACCCACTGACTGGAAAGCCGGAGCACGAGAGCATTTGCAGTGCTCAGGAATCAAACTCCGACCCTCCAGGCAGCGAGTTCAGGATCTTAATCCCCTGAGCCACAGGGGTCCGACAAAGCGACGGGGGAAAAAACTTCTCCGCTCCGTCGCTGAGGTAAAATGGCAGCTCGGCTGCCTCGTGGCCACCCCTTTTATAAGGGAGCTGGCCACGCCCCTAACTACCCGGATTCTCTGTCCTGTGGGGGGGGGGCCCGCAAAGGGCGCGGCGGCCATTTTGGCGCCGCGCTTGCATTATGCTGGGATGAAGAAAATTAACAATTTGAAACAGGAGGTGTGATTGTATAAGAAAATTATATGTGGTCATTATACCATTGTTAAAACAAGACTAAGATTTTCTCCACAATGCTATGTGTTCCAAAGAGACTGCGGTGGCTTAGTGGTTAAGATGCTGAACTTGATAACTGGAAGGTCAGCAGGCCAGCAGTTTGAGACCCGAGTGCTGCATAATAGAGTGAGTTCCCATCTCTGTCCCAGCTGCTGTCAACCTAGCAGTTCGGAAGCAAGAAATTGCAAGTAGATAAATAGGTATCACTTTGGTGGGAAGGTAAGCAGAGTTTTGTGCCAGTGTTATGCCTGCCACATGTCCATGGAAATGTCTGCAGACAAAGACAGCGCTGGCTCTTTGGCTATAAACAGAGATGAGCACTGGCCCTAGAGTCAGATATGACTGACTTTCAAGCAAGAAGAACCTTTACCTGGGTGTTTCAAGGTTGTTTACTTCAGCACCATTTCAGTTAAATTCAATAAGACTTCTTTGGAAGTCTGTTTAGGACTGGAATGAAAACTCAAGTAGTATCAAAGTCAAGTAGTATCATAGAATTCAGTGTAAACCCATTAGTACCAATTTATGTCATATATGGGAAGTCTGCATAACATTTGACAATGTCTTTTGAATGATGCTCATCATTTATAAAGGTGAACTCTAGTCAACCCATTCAAATGACTGGAAAATTGTAAGACTGTACACATTGTATTACTAGAAGCTTCTAAAGTAAGTAAGAAATATCTGCCATATACAGAAAGGAAAACAAGTTAATATCTAATTTCTAAGTACTGCTGGGCCATTAATTCTTTTGAAAAGAATGTATGCCCACTTGCAAATAGATATTTTCTTTTCAGAAACTCACCATGGGAAAATGGTGAGCCATACACCAGAGGCAACAGCATCAGCATGTCTCTTTAGTGTGTGGCTAATGGTACAGTGTGCAATGTCTGGCCACTAAATACTGATAAGGTTAAGCTAAACCTAAAGTAATCTGTATACCAAATACCAAATCTTTAGCTTAAAAAAATTCAACCAACATTTTAGTTCAGTGACTAAAATATTTATATCTAAATTCTTAAGTTTTTCTGAATGTGTATCTATTTAAAAATATCCTAGAAATGTTTGATTTTAAGTATAATCTAATGTTTTTCAATGTAGATAGATTTTACATGTCTTTTGCATGGTAATAATAAATTTTTTGTGTCAGAAATTATTCTGGATCGAAAGAATTTTTGCTGGAGAAACTCGCTCAGAAAATGCCCAAATGAGGCTCCTTTCATGTCCCCAAGATCTTTTTCCACCGAAGTGGTCCCTGTTTATCT
Organism: Bradypodion pumilum; assembly: GCA_035047305.1. Lineage (NCBI taxonomy): Eukaryota > Metazoa > Chordata > Lepidosauria > Squamata > Chamaeleonidae > Bradypodion > Bradypodion pumilum. The sequence continues at coordinate 206,429,877 of JAWDJD010000005.1, read as the reverse complement.
ACTTGCAATTTCTTGCTTTCGATCTGCTAGGTTGACAGAAGCTGGGACAGAGATGGGCGCTCAATCTGTCATGTAGTACCTGTGTCTTGAACTGCCAACTTGCTTGATTTGCTAGCTAACAAGGCAAGCTTCTTAACCACTAAGTCACCACAGCCCCATATTTGCATGGTTATTGGAGCCTTTCTTCTGCTTATTATACATGCTTCAAGATTTAAATGCTATTTTCTTTCAAGGTAAACCAATAATACTCTTCCAGAAAAGAAGCTGTCTGTACGTAGGATTTGTGGTTTGTTTTAGAGATGAAACCAAGTGTCATCTTAATTTTAGTCTTTGTTCCATTTCTTGGGCATAATAAAAATGTTCTATAACTTCTGGGAATGAAACATGCTTCATCAGTTTGCCATTCCAATGAATATATGTAACTACCTATCTTTTAATATTTTATTAAGGAAACCCTTTTATCTTTAAACTTCAAGGTACACGAAAATGTTGTGGAGGAAAACAATGCTGCTTTATACAGTATCTGATGTGTTTTTAAAGTTTTAAAAAAGCGATTGAGACCTTCTACTATACAGTATATGGGTGAATCTGGTGCATATGGAGACCTACACAGTCTAATTACTTACATCCAGTATTTTTTCAGGAATGAGCAAGCATAGTCTTTTATTGAAAGAAACTGAAGTATGCCTCTACCCTACAACGTCTTTTAAGCAAAAATGCAGCTCCAGCAGATCCCTAGATGCAGAAAAACTCCTCACAGCTGGAGAAACTGGTGGAGGGGCTTCATGAGGAATTGATGGGTGAAAATGGCTTTCAGAGTTTGGATCCAGGCTATCTGAAAGACTATATATCTAGTGGTGGGCATCAGCAGGTTCTCGCCAGTTCACCAGAACTGGTAGCAGAAATTCTGGCTGGTCCCACCCATCCAAGTTTTGAAATAAAGTAGTCCTAATTTGGGTGCAACGCAGGGCTTTCCCCTTGGAGGACTTAAATTCCCAGAAGCCTAAGTCAGTACATTGGCTGATCAGTACTTTGGGGAATTTTGATGTTTGGGAATTGACGAGAAGCAGCCAGCATAACAGGGCCAAACTCAGCTTTATTGTAAACAAACCGAACATGAACAGCAATGGTGCAACAGCTCTTTATATACACTGTACAATGGATACATTTGGGCAGGAAACAATATGATTGGTTAGGAGAGGAGTGGGGTGATTGTGGGGTTACCGGACCTGAGTGAAGACTTCGTGTGTCTTGTTAGAAAGGGTGGGAACGCAAGTCCCACGATAGTTCAGTACCAAGAAGAAGACAAAATGGAGGATCACCCCGATCCCATAATAACCATTACACAATGTTACAGCAATAATTAAAATTACATACACAACAGGAATTGACAGGCTTCTGGGAATTGAAGTCCAAAAGCCAAAGGTTGGGAAACACTGTTTTAGAGGTTCGGTTGGTTCCTCTTCTTTTCAGTCTAAAATCCATCTGTTCAAGCAGGGTTTTAATAACTATGACCGAGTCCCCAGATGCTGGGCTTTTAAAAAATGTTTGCTTTTAAAGTTTTAAAAAGTTTTTAATTAATGATTGCATTTTAATTATTACTGCATGTTTAATTGCTTTTTAATTTGTAATCTAATGTGATTTCGGAAATTACTTATTTTAACATTGGGAGTGGTCTTGGGAGAAAGACAGCCTACAAATGACCCTAAGCAAGCAAGGAAACGTAGGTCCTCCTTCCTTTATAATGCTTTTGTGTGTCTATTTTCTACACGACGTGACATTGACATGTTCCAGGAATTTCCGGGCTGTAGCCCACAGAGTTGCTATTCTGAAATAAAGCAGATGGATGAAATAGTAGAGTGTTGATGCAAAAAGGGCATTTAGTTTTCTTCCCCTGGTGTTGTATAAGCCATGACACTCTACTGTGGCGGCAAGTGTAGAATTAGCATGCCATAAGAGTAAAACATCAACACAGTGTACACAGAAGAAAACTGCCTATGTCTTTGCCGAGAATCAGCACTGAAATCATTCCAGTCCTTTACGGTAGCTGATTACATAGCACTGCTACAGAAAGATGACCTTCAGCCAACAAAATCCTGTCAAGGATATCATACATATTAATGACATTTAGTAATGTAAAGGAACTGCAGTCAAAATTAATGAAGATGTATTATATAGGTGGTGCACTTTTTACCTTCTAAATGAAATCTTTTAAGCTTTGTGCCATTTTGAGACTGCACAGTTATTACTACATACTCCAGTGATTACATTTAAAATTAGAGCTGAAGGAGCATTTGGAGCTAAACTAGATAGGCAAAAAAGATGTTCGGCTTGCTAGCAGAGTACAAAATCTAATCAGCCATTTAAAAACCACATTATATTCTACAGTGGGGGAAGGAGAAAGGTTTGTCTTAGTCCTTGTCACAGAAATATTCCAGATAACACTGTAACCCGTTTGCACTGGGATTTAAAAATGCAACAACAAGTGGCACAATTAGAAAAATGGGATAAAAAAATTAGAGATAAGGCAGCCGCCGAAAGACCAACAAGTTTTTTTTTGAAGAATTAACATAAAGTTAAGAAGAGGCCTTATAACAACGCAGGGAGTGGTTAGTAAGTTATATCAAGATTTAAATCAAGATAAAACAGTGCAACAAATATTAATATTGCCAAATATTAAGGCAAACTTGGGAGAATGATCTGATTATTGTGATTAAGGAGGATATATGGAATGACAAATGGAGACAAAGAGTAATGAAATCACTCTCCCTTAGAGAAAGGGAACACAACTCCAAGCTATTGTGGAAGTGGTACATGACACCAATCCGTGCACACCAGATTAATAAAAAATTATCTGAATTTTGTTGGAGATGTAATATAAAAGGGGGAACATATTTGCACATGTGGTGGGGCTGCCAATACACATTTAAATACTGGAAGGAGATAGAAAATGGGAAAAATAATGGGTACCACAATAAAGTTGAATGAAAAAATAGTGTTAGAAGAAATAGATGAGTTAAACCTAGACTGAAACAAAAAAGAATTATTGTTAACCCTACTGTCAGTGGAGAGACAACTTATAGCTAAGGAATGGAAAAATATCTATTTGGTATAGATAAGCATGGCAGTTGGCATTAAATGAAAAACTAACCATGGGACTGAGGAGGAAAAAAGGAATAATAAAACATAATGAATTTTTGGAAATATGGAAACCCTATGTAACTTTTGCTTTATCAAACGAGGAGGGGATTATGCCAAGCCTGGAAACTTAAAAAGATTGGGAAAGGTAAAGAATATGGATGTTGTCTTATGTTTGTTTCATTGTACAGAGTGTTTGTAATTTAAGGAAAATAATAAAAACTATATAAAAACACAACAAAACTGGGTGGATCTCTCAGTGGTTACATAAAAGGATAGATTATACCTTTATTAGACTATTAACTCACACAACTGGATACTGAATAATTGTCAAATCAGTAAGATGCCTGACCAGACTGGGCACTGCAGAAAAGTGCTCATATGGCAGTGGTGGTGAACCTATGGCATGTGTGCCAGAAGTGGCAGTCAGAGCTCTCTCTGTGGGCACCCATGTATTGCTCCAGCACAGAGTTCACCCCGCTCCTCTTCCCAGCAGTCCAATGGAAGCACTTCTTCCCTCCCCAGCACAGAGTTTGCCCCGCCCCTCTGCCTAGCAGCCCACTGGGAGTGCCTCCTCCCTCCCACCAGCACAGAGTTCACCCACCCATCTGCCCAGCAGCCCACTGGGAGTGTTTCCTCACTCCCCTGTTGCCATGTTGGGACTTTACAATAAATTAGTGGGGTTTGAGTTGCAGTTTGGGCACTCGGTCTCTAAAAGGTTCACCATCACTGTCATAGGGGATTTGTATGTGCATCAAAAGGTCCTGCTTAAAAACACCATTAGTCTCATACAACACATCACAGTGTAAATATCCATTTATTTCATTTCATTTTTAAACAGCTCATCTAACAACAAACATACTCTGGGAGGTTTTACAAAATGAATGAACATATATACACTCAACATAAATAAATGCACATAAAAATAAATTAATAAGAAAATTTACAACAGCAACATCGATGTTGCTGTTAAATGAAACAAATAATGATCAGCAGAGGGAAAGAATTACCGCAGGGGCAAAACGCTTTCAGACACTTCTTTATACAACTCTATGTTAACTGGTTTACCAAAAAAAAAAAAAAAATGAAGGGAGGGGGACTGGTGGACCTGAACTGGTAGGGCAGTCCACAGTGCTGGAGCCACCATCAAGAAGGCCCAAAGCCAAGCTGAAACTTTCTGGGCCTCCTTTGAAGTGGGTAATTTCAGCCCCTGACCTGCTAGGATTAAATTGTCTGAGCTCAGTTTATCAGAGGAAGACTGAGATCTTAAACTACTCAGGACTTTATATGTTAGCACTAGAATCTTGAATTGCACACAGAAACCTACAGATAGTCAATGCAGTAATCCAGGCTTGGAGAAAAATGGTCATATTTCTGTATCCTTGACACCAACCTAACAACCTAGCATTAACTCATTGTGAAATCACACCAGAGAATTCGGTTCTGTTCAGTTTAAGTGACCACACAAGGAGATAGAAGAAAAACCTTGTTTGCTGATTATTTCCAGTTCTATTGAAACCATGTAGGGGTGCATCCCATTCAAGGATTGTTCCCTTGCTGTGGTGAGGGGGCTTGTGTGGTTTGATGAGGCTATAGGCTATGCCATGTAGGGCCACCTAAGATGGACAGGCCATAGTGGAAAACACTATCCACTGGGGAAGGACCTGGCAACCCACTCCAGTGTCCTTGCCAAAAAATCCCCATGGACAGTATTAAAAGGCTAAATGGTATGATGCTGGAAGATGAGCCCCTCAGGCTGGAAGGTGTCCAATATGCTATTGGGGAAGGACAGAGGACAAGTACAAGTAGCCCCAGAAAGAATGAAGCAGCTGGGCCAAAGCCGAAAAGGCGCTCAGCTGTGGATGGATCTGAGGGTGAAAGGAAAGTCCAATGCTGTAAAGAACAATATTGCCTAGGAACCTGGAATGTAAGATGAGATGGCTAGATGGCATTGTTGATGCAGTGGAAGGATGGCAGATGACAGAGGAGCCTGGCGTGCTGTGGTCCATGGGGTCACAAAGGGTTGGACTCGACTGTGCAACTGAACAACAAAAAGGGGGTGCATAGTTAAAAAGAACTGCCTTAAGAAACTGTAACAAGTTTCACCATCTTGTTAGCTTTTCTTTCTCTTTTAAAGAAAACTCTTGCCAACAGAGAGGAACTTTGCTCTCTGTTCTTTTGCCAACAGAGAGGCACACTGTAAATGTGTGCTGGTGTGGGTGCTTTTCTATGTTGATTCAAGTGATCACATACCTTAACTGACATGAATGTATCAAAAAAAAATATTTTTAAAAGTGGTAGACCCAGTGGTAGAAGCAAAAAAAATGTGTGGATTGTGGGAAGGGGGCGGCGGCGGGGGGGGGGAGAGTTGCATCTCCTCTTGTATCATGCAGTCAAAGGAAAAAATAGTGAACACCTGCTCCAATCCCAGCACATACCTGTGTTTTTAATCAATGTGGTAAAGGTAAAGGTCACCCTTGCTCAAATGCCAGTCGCATCTGACTCTAGGGTTCACTGCTCATCTCTGTTTCATAGTCGAAGAGCCAGTGTTGTCTGCTTCTGCAGACATTTCTGTGGTCATGCGGCAGGCATGACTAGACACCAGAGCGCGTGGAACACTGTTTATCTTCCTACCAAAGTGGTCCCTATTTATCTACTTGCAATTTCTTGCTTTTGAAATGCTAGGCTGGCAGGAGCTGGGACAAAGCTGGGAGCTCATTCTGTCCTGCAGTATTCGAGTATCGAACTGCTGACCTGCCGCCTTCTAGTCAGTGTCTTAGCAGCTTAAGCCACTGCTCAAGTGGTAGCCCCTCAGTAATGTCTAAAGTGATTGACAGCAACTGTCTAGGTTTCCAGCTGGAGTCTTTTGCAGCCCTACTGTGTCTATTCTTATGTTCCTTCAAGATCAGTTCCCTCAGTCATTTCTTAAGAGGATGTTTGGGAGGTTGCATTAAAGAAACTATCCTGCCTCCATTAAGCATTCAGTTTTATTTCAAGTAACAAAAATGTAAAATAACTGGAGGAAAGTTTCACAAATAGCAGTCAGTGGCATCACAGGTCATGCAGCTTGTTGCAGTGTGAAAAACAACATTCTGACACATGTTTATCTCATAAGCTATTTTTAAAGGAATCCACTTGTGGTGATGGGGACTTTACAATTTCCTTTGCAATTTATTCCACTTCCTAAAGATTTTTATGTTTAGAAAGCTCTCTTTTACACTTATCTTTCTTCCTGCAACTTTATCTCATTTCCTTTCGCTTGCTTCTCAGTTGCCATAGCAAGCCAACCGTTTACATATTTTGTCAGACTGTTAGTCTGAAGACGTCTAGAAGGCTTTTTCTCTGTTCACAGAGTTAAATGTCCTAAAATGTGAACACTTTGCATCTGCACATGTGGCATGAGAGATTCCTATATAACTGAAAGCACAGCCAATTAAGCTTTCCATCACCATGAATAGGCTTTGTTTTCTAATGCTTCTTCTGCACTTAATGAAGAAAGTGTCTACACTTTCCCTTATGTTTAATTTCTTAACAGATTAAAAAACTTGTCTTTTCCATCTTCAGCTGAATCAGAGGAGATTCATCACTATGCAGTGACGAATGAAAAAACGATAATATCTTACATAGTATTTTCTTCAAAAAATATCTGTCATATTCCATATTCAGTGGGAAAACTATTATCAAAAACAGTTCACTGTGCAATCAGTTCTGATTAATATTGCATAAGAAATATATATGGATATGATTTTGATTAATTGGCTTTATATCTCAATTTTCTTCAGTTTGCCTATAGGGAGTATAGTACAGTATATGGTTCTCTTCTTCCCTACATTTAAAGTAAAGGTTTCCCTTGCTCGAAAGCCAGTCGTATCCGACTCTAGGGTTCAGTGCTCATGTCTGTTTCAAAGCCGAAGAGCCAGCGCTGTCTGCTTCTGCAGACGTTTCTGTGGTCATGCGGCAGGCATGACTAGACACCGGAACGTTGTTTACCTTCCCACCGAAGTGGTCCCTATTTATCTACTTGCAATTTCTTGCTTTCGAACTGCTAGGTTGGCAGGAGCTGGGACAAAGACGGGAGGATCATTCCATCCTGCAATACTTGGGAATCAAACTACTGACCTCCTGCCTTCCATTCAGCACCTTAGCCACTTGAGCCTCAATTCAATGAGAAAATCAGATTGAGAGAGAGTTACAGGCCCCAAATCTCTAGCTCTTTATGACCAGAATCTAGCGAATTTCATAACTCAGTGGAGATTAGAAACTTTGGCTCCCTAGTCCTAGTCCAATTCTCTAACAAGTATTGGACATCCATTTTGATTCGTTTTCAGCATCCCATTAATGATATTGAGAAATTAAAAACATCCTCTGCTTCTCCGTGGAGGAGCAGAAGGAGCAAACAAAGTTTTCTTTAAAGCCTATTAGGCAAAAATTCTGCTAGATGAGAGCCTTGTCGGGGCACATCGGCTTGAGCGGTCTAACTAGACAGTGATGCCTACCTCTTGCCAATGATTTTAGGCCAGGACTAAAAGTCACTGAAGTATCCTCCATCAGATAGATCCCTTGGGAAAGGTGAAAATGGAGGGCACACTTCATGGTCCGCCTAGCCAGTGGGTGACGTGATACCCAAATGGCTAAAAAACCCACATGCAAATGTATTTGATTTTTCAAGTCCATTTGCATGTGCGGAACATCATCACGGAGATGTCTACCAATGTATGGACTCCTCGCTGAATAACGACTCCAAGTTATCAAGGTATTAGGCAATACTAATGCCCTGTACTTTTTAGAAACAAAAGTATATACAAAAGCTTCCTTTCAGAGAGAGAAAGAGACAGGAAGAAGAAAGGAAGGGGATTTTGTCGTTATTGCATTTTTGTTGTTTTGCTTTGCTTTCTTAGGGAAGAAGGGCCAATTAGGTTCTTTTGAAGGTTGTATGTCATATGGATGGCATATATAAATAGATCACAACAAAATCAAATGTCATACTGGAACTCCATACAATCTTATTTAGCCTGGTTCAGCCTTTTCCAATTGAGCCATCTAACCAAGCCCATAGTGGTCTTCAGATTTTCAAATATAATAAGTGTAGGACTGTTAATCTTTATTAATGAAGACAAAAGTATATAAAATGGCAACAGCTAAATCAATCTTAGTCTTAACCAAAATAGATCCACTGAAATGCCCAGTATCTAGAGGTGTCATACAGTTAATTTATGTTAGTGGCTCTGTTGTGGTTGAGACTACCATTAGATTTAAGACAAGGGTAAGGATCCTAGATTTTGTTGGTTTATTTTTTTTGTAAATGCTGACTTTAATACCAATTGATTCAATTCAATTCACATATGAACCGAAGTGCTGTGTCATCTGTGGGACCCCTGCTTTCCTACCTCATCATAAATGATATAGAAGTAGGAGTAAATAGCAAGGTAGCCAAATTTGCTGACGACACTAAATTATATAGTCAAAACTGTGAGAGATTGTGAGGAGCTCCAGAGGGATCTCTCAACACTGGGGGAGTGGGCAAAACAGTGGCAAATGAGCTTCAACATTAGTAAGTGCAGAGTGATGCACGTTGGGGCAAAAAAACCTAATTACATTTATAAACTGATGGGGTCTGAACTCTCTGCGACAAACCAGGAAAGGGACCTTGGTGTCCTGGTGGACAGCTCAATGATGGTGTCAACCCAGTGTGCCTCAGCAGTGAAAAAAGCAAACTCAATGCTAGGGATCATTAGGAAGGGTATAGAAAATAAGTCAGCAAGTGTCATTTTGCCTCTTTATAAATCTATGGTGAGGCCCCATCTGGAATACTGTGTACAGTTCTGGTCGCCATACGTCCTGAAGGATATTATGGAGCTGGAAAAAGTGCAGAGGAGGGCAACCAGAATGATTAGGGGGCTGGAACACCTTCCTCACCATCTGAGGCTGCAACGGTTGGGCCTCTTCACTCTTGAACGATGGCGTCTAAGAGGTGACCTGATTGAAGTTTATAAAATCATGCACGGTATGGACAAAGTAAATAAGGAAAAAACTGTTTTCCCTATATCATAACACTAGAACTAGGGGGCACTCCATGACACTTTTGGGTACTAGTTCTCAAACAAATAAGAGAAAGTACTTTTTCACCCAGAGGATCACTGGTCTATGGAACTCCCTGCCAGAAGAAGTGGTGACAGCTTTCAGACTTGACAGCTTTAAGAAAGGATTAGACAAGTTCATGGATGGCAAGGGTATCAATGGCTATAATTATGGATACCTAAGGACAACATCCGGGTTGGAGAGATAGGCAGGATCTCTCTCAATGCCATTTCTAGGGAATCCTAAGCAGGTGAAGGCATCTGCTTGGGAATACCCTGAAGGAAATGGTGAGCCACTGTGTGAGACAGAATGCTGGACTGGATGGGCTGTGGCCTGTTCCAGCAAGGCTGTTCTTATGTTCTTATGCCATCCTATTGTGGAATAATCCATCATCTGTATTCCATAACCGCTGCTCTAAATACAGAATGCCTTTATTTACAGCAGGGGTTCCCAACCTATGGCCCATGGGCCAGACCCAGCCTGTGGCACATTCCTTCTGGCCCACCACCACCACCACCACTGCTGCACCTGGAAGTGGAAGCAGATGCGTTTATGTGACCCATAAAATGTGCATGTGCACGCGTAAATGCATCTGTGGCTGTCATAAACATGGAAGTGGGCACATTTACAACAAACATAAATGCCTCTGCTTCTGCTTTCGGGGGGCGTGGTCAGGCCCTTGGCATAAAAAGGTTGGCCAGCCCTAATTTACAGCATAAAAAGTGAATACAGAAATATGTTTTTAAATAAAACTTCAGTTTTTCTGTTTTGCTATTTACTAGAATGTCTATCTATCTGTCTAGCCATACTCATACCCATACAGAGAGACACCACTTTGGAGTTTAATATATTTTCTTTTAATGTTTTTGAATACTCTGCTGCTTGTACACAGCACAAAATTACTAAATTTCTGGCAGAAGCTATTTTAACAGTGGCTACTTTCACCAGAATCTTAGGGCAGGTCTTGATACCATAAAATAAACACAAGACTCTGGGCAAATTGCATTAAATTAAGCCAAGAGCCAAAGACCCAGCCAGTGTGCAGAGATTCACTTGCTAATCTGGGCATGTAACCAAATGATGTTGTCATGTAATCAAATGATGCAGACACGAACCTTAATACATCATTACAACATGTGTGCAGTACAGCATGTGATGGTTAAAAAATGGGTCAATTCACAAAGTAAGCAAGAAAAATCAACAACAAAAATAAAATAAAATTGAGATTTGCTTTGATAGCTGTTTCTCCACTACTTGGCTAAGAAAAAATTAGCAAGTGTGGATGGCATACATACATGAATTCTAGAATGTCTTTAAGTCATTCCAATAGATACGAACTGGATTTGGCTGCCTTTTCTGTAATCTTTCCATCCCTGGAGCAGTCCATCAGTTCAGCTGACTAGCAGGAAAAATGTTAACAGAAAGCAGTGTCTCAGTGCTCTTTCAGAAACCTTTTACTGCCCATTCATTTCTGCTTCCCTGAATCAATAAAAAAACAAGACCTTAGAGTTGAAGAAGTTAATTTTTTCTTGGAAACATCATATTTCTGTTTCCAGGTCTGTGGTCTGGCCAGGTCTAGCCAGGCTATCCTGCTATGGTACTAGAGTAGACCCTACAGCCAGTGATTCAACGGTGATTGTCAGGCAGCAGTTAACTAACCTGACCACACTGAGGACTAGCAGCCTTGGGTGACAAAGTTGACAGGAAAGGATGATGGTACCCAAGTGGATTAAATCCCGCTTGAATCCATCTTGATGGAGGGCAGCAGCTACATCAATACTGACCTGGAGCTGAGGAGGACTTTGTGTGCCAAAAGGGCTCAGGACCAGAAAGTGACTTGCGGAACTGGATCAGTGGTATGGGTGTCATGCTGCGATGTGGAAGGCAAATGGGAAAACTACTACATTATGTTGTTCCCTGGACAATCTTCATGACTGATCACCATGATGATAGCCAATATTAGGAATCGGATATGGCACTTGAAGAAAAAGGAACAACTAGAGCTGGGCAAAATACAATCTTCTTTCATGTTTAGGTCAGACTTTAAACTGCCAAAATGAAGAAACCTTTTGGTGAATTAATTTTGCAGTTCCTTTCACCTGACTCAGTTTGAGAAAGATTATCTGGTACAACAAGGTTGCCATTGCCCAGGGTATGCCCAATTGTGGTTAAAAAAATACCGCGATCTCCAAGGATGCTCTTTCTCCTTGAAAGGAAACTTTGCCATTAAAATGATGTAAAGGACACAGTAATGTGAATTGGGCCAAATTGTACTCATCATCGAGATGGCCGGCATAGTTCCCCAAGCTACATCCTCCAATCCTTACAATCCTTCAGGTTTTGATATTGATTTGTGAGAAGAACATTAACAATATATCAATGAACCTTTCTACTCATATGCAGGGAACGACTGTGTTCCAGAGGCCTCCAGAACTGCCAAAATAAGTCCAATAGTAGAAAACTGAAATGAAGAACATGGACCTACTTGAATTGAATTTCTGGTTTTTTTCATACCTTGTTAGAAAGCTCAAACACTTTCCCTGTGAAGTAATAAATGGCTTCTCTGTATGTTAGCCAGATACTCATTTGTATAAATCTGTCAGAGAGCTTTTCCTACTTGTTTCAGTGATGCCAGATGGCAGTTATCCTGATCTGGATGGCAGTTTGGAACCTGTTTCTTCTATGCGTAGAAACCCAGAAAGGTGCCTTCTAGTTTCCACCTTGTTGTTATTGTTGTCTTTGACTGGCACCTGGGCTCTGGATTTTCATGAGGGAGATTTAGATGTTCTGCCTGGAAATGCAAGGGATTGATCCTGTGGCCTCCTGAACATCATGTGTGCAATTTACCATTGAGATATGCTGCTTGAAGACACACACACTAGAACAGTGATGGCTAACCTTGGCACTCCAGGTGTTCTTGAACTTCAATTCCCAGAAGCCCTGATCAGCTGACTTGGGGTTCTGGGAACTGAAGTCCAAGAACACCTGGAGTGCCAAGGTTAGCCATCACTGCACTAGAACAAGACCTCAATTTCTGTGTTAGCTGTGCATGAGGTAGTAAACGGAAGAATGCAATGCCTCTCGAGCCCACGTTCCAAACCTTTTAGGACTTTTTGGAAGATGAACACCTTGAACTGACCCTGGAAATGAGCAGGCAATTCATGTTCGCTAAATGTTGGATAATGTATTTCAGTCTCTGCACCCCAGCTTGAATGAGCTGCTAGCTAAGGGCAAAAATAGATTTAAAGACAGTCTATTACTATTGCTGGAAACATTCTAGTGTTGAACAGATGAGGGATTCTTTCATGTTTGAGAAACCAGACTTCAAAAGAATTTATGAAAGCTAATTTGCAAATTAAAGAAGATAAAAGCTGTGCTCTCAGATGCATCAGTTACAGAATTCCCTCTTCTAATCATGAGTTAACTCTAATGTCTATTTCTGCCCTGAAGGTTTAGCAGTCATACTGATGAAAACACTTTTTAAGGACAGCACTTTTAAAAGCTCATTGTAACAATCAACACTGGAACATGCAAAGAGATAACTGGCTGGGGCTGATTTGACTTCCTTAGGAATATCAGCTGAAGCTGGAGAAGGGCTATCAGACTCAGCATTGAAACTGTGTCTTCTTAAAAGCAGCATGTGGTGGAAGTGTCACTGGTCTACTGCTGAGTAGACCAGTGACACTTCTAAACTTGCACATTGAGAATACACATACCACTCTTTGGAGCGGCATTTTTTTTTTACAGCAACAGTCCCTGGCACAGAATTGGGGAAATGAATCAAGTGCATTGAGAGGCTCAGATGTCCACCAATGCTTATCATCATCATCATCATCAGTGGTGCCGCCGCATTTAATTTGCATGCCGCCCACAGAACAGAGCGACTCAGGGCGGCTAACAAAAACAACAGAGCATAATACAATGAAATACAATAAAAACATTACAATAGAGAAAAAAAGAAAATAATTCATTTAGAGATCCAGTAATAACAATAAAAGTCCCAACAGTTTTGGCATGAACCACACACCATGACACCTCAACCCAAACATTAATAGGACCCAGTGGTTGGTGGTGGCTCCCTGTCCTCCCCGGCCATGGGATGGGGCTCCGGCAGCGTCTCCAACCACCCGTGGTAATCTGGTGGCTTTTCTTCTCCCTGGCCATGGGAGTGGCCCAGGGTCAGCTGCGGTGGCGACTCCACCCACCCACAATGCCTCAGTGGTCTCTCCTACTCCCAGGCCAGGGGAGGAGCCTGGGGTCAGCTGTGGCAGCTACTCCGGCCACCCACAATACTCTGGTGGCTTTTCTTCTCCCTGGCCATGGGAAGGGCCCAGGGTCAGCTGCAGTGGTGATCCACTTCAGCAGCCACTGAAATTTCCACCAGAAGTGGCAGTCCTCTGGGGACCACACAGGCATATTCCACTCCATGACTATCTGCTTTCTTACAGCAGAACTGGGCCAGTAGGCCTCCAAGCTGGACCAGACCATGACTATGTGCTTCACTGTACAGACAGATTCCTTGCTATACTGGGAAAGCAGGCTCCTGTTTGCCATCCTCACACCATCTGGATACAATCCCACCCACTGCCTCAAACCACCACCAGAGAACAGTGTGCAAACAGTATGCTATGGTTGTACTGATATCCCTCACCAACATTTTCTGTCTCCAGTCAGATAGATAGACCCCATCAGCCAAAAGGAGGTGTGACCATCGGAATGAAAGATGACATGATCATCTGGCACATGTCTCTGGTCACTTTTTGCCCTGTGAGATCCATTTTCCTGGGATCTCTGGCTCAGTGACATACCTATCTTTCAAGGTCAGGCCACATATTCTGGGTGGAGGGATAAGTCATGGATCAGCTCTAAGCCTGCTTTCATAGGTTTGGTTGACAGTCATTTCCCCCAAGATGAAACAGTATAGCAGTCCATTTGGTCTGTTGCCATAAAACAGATATCAGGTGGAGCCACTGTATGGCTCCCCAACCCAGCCATGTGATTTATGTCACCCCATTGAATCCAAGGTGCCATCTCCACCCCAGCCACTGGAGCTATATAGTACCTTGCCCAGGGAACAATGATGTGGCCCATCAGCCATACCTCAAATATCTGATTCAATGGCAGAACTACAAAAAGGTAAGCACAGTGTTGAAATTTGGATTTGAAAATGTAGCATTTATAAGTCTCCAACTTCCATCTGCCTATTTGCTTCATGTGGTCAGGAGGCATCAACACAGGAACCCACTATTAACTCCCCAGCTCAAAAGGCCCCAAAGAAGGCTAGTGTGCATGCTATTTCAAACAAAGATATTTCATACTCAGGCCAACATATTCTCAGGCTCTAGGAAGACACATACTGATCACGTAGTTCAGAATGTGTGGAGGAGTGCATCGGCAATTCTTAGGTTTTACTGGAGTGGTGTGTGTGTGTGTGTGTTATCTACCAGCAGCCATTAAATTGTTTGAAGCCAAATTACTCGCCCAGCTTACATATGGCGCACAGCTGGGCCACTTACCAAGTTACCAGCAGGTGGAGAGAGTTCAGTCAAAGTTTCTTAGAGCTGCTCTCTCGACCCCATGCTGTGTTTCCAATGCCAGATTAAGGCTGGAGATGGGATTAGTGAAGGTGGAGGCCAGGTGTTGGATACTGATGGTTTCATATTGGCTTAAAATACATAACTCCCTGGGCACGTAGATGTCTCTTACACTTCAAGACTCTCTCCGCTCCTCCTGGGAATGCAATATACTTGAGAAATTAGCTACACTGGGTTTGTGTCCACCTACCCTGCTTGCAATGGAAGCACAACAAGCCAGGGAGCTGGTGAAACAGAGAATAAGGGACACGGAATGACAAATAGATGTGGCCAAGTCTCCCGGTTTTTATTGCATCGATTCTATCCGGTATCACCTTACTCCTGCAGCCTATCTGTAGCAGTTAGATCTTCCTAATTATAGGCTGGCATTCACTCAGGCCCAATGTGGATGTATGCCTTTAGCTGTCCTGGAGGGCAGATATAATGGGACACCCTATTCAGAACGTTTATGTCCATGTGGTGGCGGGGATGTTGAATCGATTGAACATGTTCTCTCTTTGCAGGCGCACCCCCCCAATAACGGACACAGACAACATTGAAAGTGGATAACAGCAAAGGGCCACATTTATTGATTCAATGCCCTAGTCCGAATTATAAATTTGTATTGGTAAAACGACCAATCATAATTCCTAAGGCAAGCAGGCCGAAGTAACACTGGTAAGGTACCACCCCAAAATTGCCAACGGCAATTGGTTACAATGTATCAAATTGTATCAATTTGTTTGTTAACAACAAACAAATTGTTGACCGTAGTCAATAACTAACTCATGACCCCACCCTCTGACGCGTATCCGAGAAATCACAGGGGTGATGCATGCTGGTTAGCAATCATCATCACCCCATCGCCTGGTTCGTCGTTGACCGGACAACGTTTAACTACTTTATTCCTGTCTAGTGTTGTCCAGTCAATTGCGAACCTGCCGGATACTTGTGGGTCATACTGTTTACCTTACCAGTGCTACCCGCCCATGTGACCAAAGTCAACAGTAGGAGAGAAGAAAGACCCCTATATCAAACCATAGCAACAGTGTGGGATGGGCAAAAAAGCCAGGACCCTAAGCCAATGTGGGTCCCAACCAAAAATTCCCACCCGGCCCCGAAGCGACCATGATCACACTGTTAACTAGGGAGGGGGTGGAGGGAAAAACTTCTCCGCTCCGTCGCTGAGGCAAAATGGCAGCGCGGCTGCCTCGTGGCCACCCCTTTTATAAGGGAGCTGGCCACGCCCCTAACTACCCGGATTCTCTGTCCTGTGGGGGGGGGCCCGCAAAGTGCGCGGCGGCCATTTTGGCGCCGCGCTTGCATTGCAGGCGCACCCCCCCAATAACGGACACAGACAACATTGAAAGTGGATAACAGCAAAGGGCCACATTTATTGATTCAATGCCCTAGTCCGAATTATAAATTTGTATTGGTAAAACGACCAATCATAATTCCTAAGGCAAGCAGGCCGAAGTAACACTGGTAAGGTACCACCCCAAAATTGCCAACGGCAATTGGTTACAATGTATCAAATTGTATCAATTTGTTTGTTAACAACAAACAAATTGTTGACCGTAGTCAATAACTAACTCATGACCCCACCCTCTGACGCGTATCCGAGAAATCACAGGGGTGATGCATGCTGGTTAGCAATCATCATCACCCCATCGCCTGGTTCGTCGTTGACCGGACAACGTTTAACTACTTTATTCCTGTCTAGTGTTGTCCAGTCAATTGCGAACCTGCCGGATACTTGTGGGTCATACTGTTTACCTTACCAGTGCTACCCGCCACACGGAGGGGCTTCACAGAAGACCTGACGCCCCCCCCCAGACCGTCAGCTCGGTCAACAGGCCTGCTCGCCAGTCACCCAACAGGAGGTCCATACCTCCTCGCGACAGATGGACCCCATCCCCTGCATACAAGTCACAATTTTGGAGACTAATATCGGGGTGATGACTAACCCGTCCCCAAGCCCTGGTGGTGAGAAACCGCGCCACTGCCTTATTGACCGCGCGCCTAGCTCGGTCAAGGGCCAGGAGGTTAACGCCCCCTCTATAAGAGTGGCGCGGAACAATGTCTGACCAAACCAGGGCCGTGGCAGGCCAGACATAATGCAAGTAGGCGAGGTCCTCGCAAATCGCATGCTTGAGCGATAAGCCGGTGACCTGGCCCAAATCATTGCCCCCCAAGTGGATGATTAGAATGTCAGGCGGGTCAGCCCCCAGGCCAGAAAAAAGGAAAGGCCGCAGCTCCTGCCATAACATCCCAGGCTTACCGTGCCATGAGAGACTGGCGTGGTCACCCAGTCCCAGTCGGGGTCCCCACTCTGTCGCCGCAGCGTAACGCGCTGCCCTGAGCACATAGCTGTGGCCCACCAGCCATACTGTCACCGGTGTAATACGACACCCAGGGTCTGTAAGAAAATTGAGAAAAAGGAAGGTAAGGTGACTGGATTGGTACTCATGGCGGGAGTGGGCGCACATAAAACTGAAAACATTGTGAGCCCCACCTCCCCATGCTGCGTATGTCAGCCCCAGAGTACCCAAAAGCAGCTGCTGTAGAGGCTGCGCCAATACGGAACGAATGTGTGCCATAACGGGCACCTGGTAGTCCCACCCTGGTGAGGGCTCTGGCTGTCACCTTCCAAAACTGAAATTTAGTAAGGGGAGACCCATCTTGGTGACAGAAAAACGGGCCATGGTGCCAGCCACGCAGTGCCAGGTATTCCTGTAGGGCACCAACCGGACAGATGTCTGCCAAAGAACACCGTAGCAGTCTTACTCCACTGCCTACGCCATGCTGATCTGTTTTGGAGGAGCGAATCCTCAACTGGGCCCAGTCTTTGGCAACATATACATCTCCGAGTTCCAGTGCCCTACCACTTGCATCCGCCTTAGACAGCATCACGAGTTCGCTGATGCGGAGCGCTCCAAAAAATGCCACCGTCGTGGCTGCATGAAAAAGGGCTGCCTCATAATGATCAAAACAGAGGCCTGGCCAGCTCCGGGCCAACTGGGTAAGAACCCCTGGGGAAATAGGGTGCCGGTCATCCGGGCAACGCCCGCGCTCGCGCACCCACCCCTCCAAAACGTGTCTCACACGGAAGTCAGAGGTGGTATCCACATGACCCCGTACTTTGGCCATAAAAGCCAACGCCGAGAGCTTGGATGCTATGGTGCGAGGTGCAAGGCCCTGTGCATGCAGGTGAACCATGAACCGCAGAACATGGTCCACCGGGATGGGCCAGGTCTCTGGCCATTGAAATCGAGTAGCAAAAGCCTTATACAAATTGAAAGCTTGTTGATACGCCTTACGCGTGCGTGGCGCTAGTGACAGGCCAATCGCCCGGTTCACCTCTCCATGCCAATAGTCCACATCTCGTCCGGGAGTGGCGAGGGAAATTCCTCCGCATCCGGGGCCAAGGCGCGGAACCGGGAGATCTGCAGGCGGGACAAAGCGTCAGCAATATCGTTATTAACCCCTGGGACATGCCTGGCCCTGAACATGACGTTGAGGCGCAGGCAGCGCAGCACAAGATGGCGCACTAGGTCCATAACCCTGGGCGATTTGGAAGTCTGTGCATTGACAATGTGCACCACGGCAGCATTGTCGCACCAGAAATGCACCACCGAATTAGCCCACTGTTCGCCCCATAGCATCAAAGCCCCCAGAATGGGAAAAAATTCCAGGTATGTGAGATCCCGCAGGCGACCTGTGCCTGCCCATGCCGGTGGCCACCCACCATAGGCCCACTTCCCATTGAAGTACATCCCGTAACCCAGGGATCCTGAGGCATCAGACTGGATCTGAAAATTGGGGGATGCCAGGAGGTCAGACCTCCAAAATGAGACCCCATTAAACTCCCTCAGGAATTGCAACCAGACAAACATGTCTGCCCTGATACCCCGGGTAAGCCTGACTCTGTGGTGGGGCCTGGATAACCCTGCCATGGCGTCACATAAGCGCCGGGCAAAAGCCCTGCCCGGTGCGACCACCCTGCAGGCAAAATTGAGGTGCCCGTGTAGCACCTGCAGCTCCCTCAGGGATGCCTTACGCTTGGCCAGCAATTCCGAGATAAGGGTCACTATCCTAGACACCTTATCACCCGGTAACCTAGAAGCCTGTACTACGGTATCAATCTCAACCCCCAGGAATACTAATTTGGTCGACGGGCCCTCGGTCTTTTCGGGCGCTAAAGGGACACCCAGTTCCTGCATTAGCGTCTGAAATGTATTGAGGAGACGTGCACACGTGTCCCAGCCCCGTTCACCCCCGAATAAAAAGTCATCCAGGTAATGGGCTACAGACCGGGACCCTGACCTGCGGACGAAAGCCCACTCTAGGAAGGTACTAAAACGCTCGAAAGCCGAGCATGATATAGAGCAGCCAAAAGGCATGGCCTTATCAAAATAATACTCCCCTTTAAATTTAAAACCCAGCAGTTCAAAGTCGCCCGGGTGCACCGGCAAGAGGCGAAAAGCTGACTTAATGTCGCACTTGGCCAGCAAGGCACCCGGGCCACACGAGCGCACCATGCGCAGCGCATGGTCGAACGATGTGTACCTGACCGAACAAAGGTCATCAGGTATCGCATCGTTGACCGATCGGCCGGCTGGGTAGGACAAATGGTGAATAAGGCGAAACTCACCTAGGGACTTTTTAGGCACCAAACCCAATGGTGAAACCTTTAGGTTGGGAAAAGGGGGCACGGGAAAAGGTCCGGCGACCCTGCCTGCGTCTAACTCCTTTTTAATGCTGGCCTCGGCTACCTCCTCCCTTCCCCTGAGGGATAAAAGGTTGGGAGCATCCTGAGGAGATCTATCACCCATAAAAGGGATACGAAATCCCTGCCTAAAACCTTGGATAAGGTACTCCCTGTCCTCCCCCCTTGGGTACGATGCGAGCCAGCGCTCCAGCATGTCCACATTAATTGGGGAGGGGGCCTTTCGGAGAACTAGTTCCATCCGTGGCAGGCTTGCCAGCCCACTGTCCACCCCTCCCTCTGCCTCGCACCCCCCCAGGCTTGGGACAAGCAGAGGCTGCATGGGGACCGGAACATGTGGGACACTCGTGCTTATACCTGCAGTTCTTCCGACTGCAGGAACCATTGGACGAGAAAGTCCAGCACAACAGGCGGGCTGGAACCCCCTGCCCCGCCATTTGGCGGGTAACCTGCGCTGGAGCTGCTCGCTGGACCGCATGTCCACAATGGTATCTATCCCCCGGGGCAGGACGTGTGGGTGTCATGTACAAGAGCCACAGTCTCTGGCACGGCTCATCCCATCTCATCTCGGGGTGCAGGGGAATCCTCATACGGAATTCCTCATCATATGCTAGCCATGAGGGGCCCGGGAAATCTACCATCGCCCTGTATATGTTGTCCAAATATTGGACCATGGGAATAGCTAGATCCGGCCGCGCCCTCAAATACACCGCCATGTATATCAAATAAGCGGGGAGCCAGTTAGCCCAGGTACGCGGCGGCTTACGGCGGCGTGCCTGCTCCTTGTCCTTCTCATCCTGACCCTCCCTTTCTTCCTTAGTGGGCTCTCTGTTCAGGAGTGAGAAGATATCCACGTACTCCCCTCGCCATATCTTTTCTCTGGTAGCCTGAGCCAAGTGATCACCCAATGGCAGGGAATACCCTGCCGTCGGCAAAGCCGAAAAGGGGATAGCTGGCCTACCCAAAGGGGCATGAGTTAACCCTGCCACCCCAAGGACATTCCCAGCAGTGTAAGAACCCATGCCCACCCCAGCGGGCATGGTGGCAGTAGTTGTCACCGGGTGGGTCGCCAGGGGCATAGCCCCTGCACCACCCGCGCGAGGCCAAGGCCACTGAAAGGTCCCCCCCATATTGGGAATGTGTGTGGATGTACTCGTTTGCACCATATACTCACACGCTGCACCCCCGCGGGCCGCCCCCAACGGGGGTTCCGGCCCACTGGGGGCGTCGGAGCTCACGACCGATGTAGAGCTCATCACCGGGGCTTGACCCGCGCCAGGTTGCTGGCTGGGGAGCTGCGAGGCAGTGGCCGGAGGCGCGCCACCCGCCTGCAGCAGCTCGACCCTCTCCGCCGGCCGTTGTCCTGCTGCCGATAGCGCCTCGAAAGGTACCCCAAAAGGGGCACCTGCCTGACTGGCACGAGCCAAAGACTCCTCCAAGGCCGCAATACGGGCCAGCAAGGTGTCTACAGTAACCATGGGCAAAGAGCCGGCCGGCCCACTTGACCCTTGCATGGGTACAGGTCCCTGCACCCCATGGCCCAGATATGGCCATTGGCCAGGGCCGAAGCCCGGTAGGGCTGGTGAGGAGACCTGCCAAGGCGGGACACCAGGCCACCCCCCGAGGCTAGAGGGCCCCGGGAGAGGCTGGGGTCCAGAAGTAGTCGGCCCAACAGGTTGGGCGGAAGGAGGAGCGGAGTCCACCGCTCGCGGGCCGCGGGCCGGAGCGCCCTCCGTGCCCGCAGGCCACGGAGCCATAGACCCCAAGCCACTAGCCCCGGCCGGGGATGGCAAAGGTGGCTGCTGAGGAGGCGGCACCACGGTCCTCCGACCTGGGTTGCGCCTCCTAACAGCCCGAGCTGCATTCGCAGCAGCCTTCTTTTTGGAAGGCATCTCGAACAAAAAAGGGAAGCTAGCTAGGCAAAATCGACCCAAAAGGCTTCCCGGCAATACCAACGAGCGACGGAGGCGCAGGGAAAAAACTTCTCCGCTCCGTCGCTGAGGCAAAATGGCAGCGCGGCTGCCTCGTGGCCACCCCTTTTATAAGGGAGCTGGCCACGCCCCTAACTACCCGGATTCTCTGTCCTGTGGGGGGGGGCCCGCAAAGTGCGCGGCGGCCATTTTGGCGCCGCGCTTGCATTTTGCTCATTCTATAATCCGCCTGCTGCACCAATGCACAGGTAAATTGCCTGCCCAACAAGTTTCCTTCCTACTTCAGGATAGTAGTATTGCCATCATGCGTAAAGTGGTGGTTTTTTGTGTGAAGGCTCATAGGATACAGCTGCTGCTGACTGGGTAGTCCAGGGTGGCATTATAGTGCAATGAGATTTCTCCTGTCAAATGGGGGTATCCTACAAGGGAGATTTACTTACTTGATTATGTATATGTATTATTGTATATTAAGTGTATTAATGTATTTTCTCCAGTTTACTTTCCCTTTGAAACTGGCCTAGTTTTGTATGTATTATTTTTTATTCTATTGATTTTAATTCTTCTGTTATTGCTATTGATAAGGTTATTGCTATTGATAAGACCAATCAATTAATAATAAGTCAAGCGAGATGATATGTGGCCTCATTGCTTAGCTGTGTTCTGTATTTTCTTATTGGTCACAAAGAAGTGCTGTCTGCATCTGCTGGTTCAAATGTTGTCACAGTTACTGTAGCACAAATCTTAAAAACTGATTTATTCAATTTTTAAATTTTGAATGGATATGTTCTTAAATAATATATTTTAACTACATTTTAAGCATTTAGATTTTAAAAGTTTCCCTTCATTTTACTATGCTGGTCGTTGACCGTAATAAACTGATTGTATTGTATTGACCAACTTACGCAGCTGAGCTGTGATGTCAGTGCACACAGAATGGGGTAAGATGATTGGTTATCATCTGTCTGGGGCCAGTAAGATAGCTTTCTCCCACCCTGTTATAGCTTGACAAATACAGGCTGTCCCACAGGGATCAAGTAAACCTTCTGCCTTACTTAAAGAAGAAGGGACTTGCTGTTAAATGGATACACATTGCCCTGAGGCCGTGTCCTGGACCTGAAGGGATACTGGCTACTAAAGCACTGTGCCTCTGTAATGGGAAGCATGGCAGAATCTCTTTTCAGTTTCTGGACTGACAGGAAAGAAAGCTTCAGTCACACTCTATGCCCTAAAGGTAGAAGAGGCAATGGAGTTATATAATCCCTTAGTTACTTCTTGTTTCCAAGATTCCAGAATTCTTCTGAGAATGGGTCTGTAGTGGAGCATGCATGCGGTACCAGATGATAGAACCTTTCTTACCTGGAAACAAGATAGGGCATGCCATTATCCAAGCCTGGAACACTTCCTGCTTATTTACTCAACCAACACTATCTTCATTTAATTGAAATTAAATTTTTCCCATATTCAATCCTGGCAACAGTCAACCACCAGTCCAGGATACCCTTTATCACAGACTATTAAAACTGAAACCTAGATGGAGGATCTCTATTAAAGTTAATATCGCCCATCATAACATATCTGCACCTCACATAGCTGTTCCTAATAAGATATGAACGGCAAATCACTTTAAAAGCTACAGCTTGTAATATCCAAGATAACTAATGCTATATTGAAAGGCTACACTGAAGTAAGTGAGCTGACGTTTAAAAGAAAATCTAATCCAAATGCAAATCTAAATAATACGGGAAGCAATCCTTATAATAATAATAATGTGAAAATGTTTCTGGATTTTATTACCACTTAAGAATTTAAGACTTTTTATCTGTATAAACCACTGTAACTGCAAAACTGCAGTTAGTAAGTATTATTCCCGCTAATGATTCAGCCCCCTGAATGAGATTTCATCTGTGTTCAATTGTGTGTGGTTTCATTTCTTTTCTTTGTAACACTGAATGGTTTTTCTCCTCCTCCTCCTCCTCCTCTCTCTCTCTTTGAACATGCACACCCATACCCATGTGCACATGCACACTCAAATGAACCCATGTACCCACACAGGATTTCCCCAGAAAAATAAAGAGTAGATCCAGATGTTTATAGAAAGGATACATTTCACGATCAGTTTCAGTAATAATAGATGTGTGTTTGTTTATTTTCATAAGATTTGTGCCAAGCCACAATGATTTATAAAGTTATAGAAAATAATTTATAGATTACCATGCCAAAATCCAGAGGAAATTTAAGGTTCAGTCACCAGTATAAAAATAGTGAAATAATTCCCTGTTTAACATATTGACAAGATTTGTGGGTATGTAAAAATGAGCTCTTTTCTCCCCAAGAGAAGTTGAAAATTAAAATGAAATAAAATAAACAAGGCTTCAGTTATATGATATTTAAGAACTTATGTTAAAATACCTAGCTTTCCTTTTTTATTTCCTCTTTCTTTCTACTTTGCATCTTAGTTATCTTTAATTTTCTGTTTTTCTCTGGATACTTAGTGTTATCTTTCTGTATACATTGCTCATACTGTGTATTTTTATTGTCAATGATTGTGTTTTATTTATATATTATTATTAGTAAGAGGAGGAGGAGCAGCAGCAGCAGTGTAAGCTGTCAACATTGCCACTTCAATCTTAAATAATTCACTTGGAAATGTCATGTTTATTTCAGGCAGATGTTTTCAAATAAGCATGCTTGAAATGCAGGCTTAAGGCAATTCCCCAGGCAAAAGCCAAACCGCTGGAGAAGTGTTTCATTAAGCTGATTTTTCTTTTCATCTTATTTTATCCTACATACAAATTCCACTTCCCCTGCCTAGAATAAGGACTGTTCAATCAGAAAATCACTTCTGTAAAATGAAGCCTAATAGTACTTTTTCTTTGCTTATAACATTACACACTGCTGCATTATTTTGAAACTGAGGTATTATTTATTTCAGAAATGAAATTTTATTGATAGTAATAAAAGGCTTGAATTTAATTTTGTATCCTCATATGGAAAAGAAGGTTTATGTATGATTGTTAATATTTAAGCTAGTGCAAAACAGCCATAATGCTTCATGCTGAACTGCAACTGTCTGGGATGTTGTTTGATTAAGGCATAAGAGTAGGGACAGTTTCCAGAGAGTACTGCTATAACTTGAAGCTATTGCTGTATCAACAAGGTCAAGACACATCACTAGACAAATCTAAAATGGGATTATTTTTTTAACCAATTGGTCAAATGTTTGATCACTGAATTTACTTCATAACTAAAACCAGAATTCCAAGCCCAGCTCCACATGTTCTCAAATATGGGGCTGTGAGGGCTAAAAGGACATCTATATCTATATAAATACTATATATGTTTGCAGAATTCAAGTTTCATCCACCAGCATTGTTACAAAAACAAAATAACAGGCCTTGATGTTATCAAAGCTGTCGCTTCCCTCACCCCATACCAAGTCAGAAGGGGGGTGGGTGTGTGCACCCCATACCAAGTCAGAAGGGGGGTGGGTGTGTGCACCCCATACCAAGTCAGAAGGGGGTGGATGTGTGCACCCCATACCAAGTCAGAAGGGGGGGGTGGATGTGTGCACCCCATACCAAGTCAGAAGGGGGGTGGGTGTGTGCACCCCATACCAAGTCAGAAGGGGGGTGGGTGTGTGCACCCCATACCAAGTCAGAAGGGGGGTGGATGTGTGCACCCCATACCAAGTCAGAAGGGGGGGGTGGATGTGTGCACCCCATACCAAGTCAGAAGGGGGGTGGGTGTGTGCACCCCATACCAAGTCAGAAGGGGGGTGGGTGTGTGCACCCCATACCAAGTCAGAAGGGGGGTGGATGTGTGCACCCCATACCAAGTCAGAAGGGGGGGTGGATGTGTGCACCCCATACCAAGTCAGAAGGGGGGGTGGATGTGTGCACCCCATACCAAGTCAGAAGGGGGGGGTGGATGTGTGCACCCCATACCAAGTCAGAAGGGGGGGTGGATGTGTGCACCCCATACCAAGTCAGAAGGGGGGGGTGGATGTGTGCACCCCATACCAAGTCAGAAGGGGGGGTGGATGTGTGCACCCTATACCAAGTCAGAAGGGGGTGGGTGGGTGGGTGGTTGCCTATTCCCGCCGCCACCGAATGCCTGCCCAGCTCGATGCCTGCTCTCCCCCTCTCCCCCCCCCCCATTTCTGCCGGGCCAGCTGCGTTCCACACGCCTTCCTGATTGGGCGCAGACTGAGGCGCCTCCTCGCTCGGAACCCGAAGAGGGGGAGGGGCCAGATGAAGAAGAAGCGGCTGAAGCCAGCTGTCCAAGCGCACGTTTTCGACATGAGTTAAGCTGAGGGGAGAGAGGGAGAGGGAGACTGAGACCACGCCGAGGTGGGGAAGGGGGCCAAGGAAGACGGACACCACCACCGCCAAGGCGAAGCGCGTCTCCTGGGTGAGTGGAGCCCCTCCGGCCTCCGTCCTGGTGCTGGGCGGCTTGCTTTGTCTCGAGACGGCTTCTTCTCCGCCGCCCCCCCCCGCACCCACCCACCCACCCAGGAGCGCAGCGTGGAGGGAGCAAGCGGAGGAGGAGGAGGACGCCAGGCGAGGCGTGAAGAGCGCCAACCGGCAGGGGCGAATGGGGACCCTGGACAGCGCTAGACGGGCGGGGAGGAGCTGCCCGGTGCCTAGCGCGAGCTGCTGCTCCCACCTGCACCGCGTCGATCCCAGACCCATCCCCTGTCTGGCTCTCTCCCCCCCCCCCCCAATGTGGCTGCTTTACCAGGGGGACCCCCTTCTCTTTCCCCTCCTCTTTGGTTTCGCCCCATTTCCTAAGCTGTTGGTTCGCTTCGCCAGCTTTGGGTTCCACTTAGTCCTACCTCGGGCAGGAGGAGGTGGAGTGGAAGGGACTGTAGCAGCCCCTGCCCTTTTCCCCTTTGAGCGTCGTCGGGGGCGCTGGTTCGCTGCCCCTCTTTCCCGCCAGGGGGTTTGGGGCTCCCTGTCCTCGCCTAGAACCCGAATTGGCCTTGGGTAAGGCGGCGGCTTGAGTGGTTAAGACGCTGAAACTTGACGTCTGGAAGGTTGGGCAGGTCAGCAGTTCGAGACCCGAGGTGCCGCACGACGGAATGAGTGAGCTCCCGTCACCTGTCCCGGCTCCTGCCAACCTAGCAGTTCGAAAAAAGCCAGACATTGCAAGTCGTTAAATAGGGACCACTTCGGTGGGAAGGGAAACAGCGTTCGGTGGCGCACTCCGGTGTCCAGACATGCCTGCCACGTGTCCACGGAAACGTCTGCAGGCGCAGGCAGCGCTGGCTCTTGGCCTGTAAACAGAGATGAGCACTGAACCTTAGAGTCGGATACTGGCTTTCGAGCAAGGGCGAGCCTTTAGCTTCACTAAGGCAGCTGCCTCAGTCAGCTTTGCCTGTTCGGCTTCGGTTTAAGCCCCCAGATGTGGGTGACTTGAACTTGAAGAGCCCCCGTGGGCGCCGAGATTCAACGGCTGGAGGTAGGTTTCCCTTGCTCCAAAGCCAGGCGTATCCGACTCTAGGGTTCAGTGCTCATCTCTGTTTTCAAAGCTGAAGAGCCAGCGCTGTCTGCTTCGGCAGACGTTTCCGTGGTCATGTGGCAGGCATGACTAGACACCGGAGCGCACGGAACGCCTGCAGCCAAACGTTGCGAGTTCGATCCCTGACGGCGGCACAAGGGCCTTCGTCCTTAAGCGGTCGGCAAAATGAGGACCCAGCATGTTGGGGGCAAAAAATGCTAATTATGAACCTCCCAGAGCGTGCACTAAGCGCTATTTGGGGGGGGGGGTGTTGCGGTAGATAAATATAATTGCTCTTGCTAATTGGCCGTACCCGCCCCCACCCACCTTCCGCGCGCCTTCTCGACGCCGCCTCTCGGAAAGAAGAGAAGCGCCGCGCCTTTTTTCCCGCCTCCCTCCCTCCCACCCGGCCCACTTCTTGAGGCGTTTCTGAGGCAGTTTTTCCCCCCCGCCGCCCCCTTCCCTTGCCGCCCGAGGCGCTTCTCCCGCGCCATCCCGGACTTCCCTCACGACTCTTCCCGCCTGGTTCCCACGCCCCGTCCTCCCTCTGCCCAGCTTGAGGCTTGCAGGGTCAGGACGACGAGCTCCGGCCTTTCCCGGACCCGGCCGCGGGGCAGTTTCGTGGCAAGGAGAGAAGGGAAGGAGAGAGGGGAACCCCCCCCCCAACCACCACCTCCTGCAGCCCGTCTGTGAAAGCGGCCTTGACATTTCCTTGAGGCCGAGGCTCCAGCGGCCAACTTTCCGAGCCGCCTGCTGCTTTCCCACAGAACTGCTGGCTACGTTTAGGGAGGGTGGGAGAATTCAGGTTCGTTTGTATTATATATATTTGTGAGCAAATGGGTTTCCTCACCCTCTGTGAGGAAAGAGTGGGGAAATGGGAATGGGTTCCCCTCGTGCCAAATTCCTCTACTAGGAGGAGAGATTCTCTGATAGAGAGGTAAGTCTGGCCATTTGCAGTGGTTTCTCCTAAGACAGGGGTGCACAAACTGTGGCCTGGGGGCTGGATCCGGCCCCGATGCCAATTCATCCGGCCCACGAAGCCCCCCCCCCGTATGGGCACATTTTACTTCCGCTTCCGGGAGCGATGAGGGCTTCACGGGCCGGATGAATTGGCATTGGGGCCGGATCCGGCCCCCAGGCCACCGAATTGGCATCGGGAACGGATCCAGCCCCCGGGCCATAGTGACCGCCCCCCTGAACTACATGACCAGCCAAAGTTTGGGCACCTCTGTCCTAGGAGCTTTGGGGTTTAGCACTGCTATTGCAAATTGGGCTGGGCAGCTGCCATCCCCCCTCTCCCCTCCAAAAAAATTGCATTCCCCACTGTGCCCTCCTACTATTGTTATTTCAGGGCATTGGGGTGATGCAAGCAGAGAGGCTTCAACCCTCCCAAAATGATGGAGATATTTTAGATGTGGCTTTCCCTGACTAGGAGAAGGAAGGGGAAAAAAAAGAAGTCTTAGAACATTTCTCAGTTGGGGGGTGGGGAAAATAAATTGCAAATAAATTTCAGTTCACGTTTGGACATTTATAAAGGTTTGGCACTTTCTCCAGGATCTCCCAAAGGTTGCTGTGGATTTGTTTTGTGTCTGCTACAGAAGATGATTGCAAGACAGCTTTTTTCCTTGTAAGCCTTGTAGCATGGATGAGAGAGGATGTGAGGGTTGTGCTCAGCTCCAGAAATGAGGTGGGGTTAGCAAAGCTGGTGAGACAAACATTTTAGGAGGAGGAACACTGGAAGCGATGAAGTAGCACCTGTCCTGCTTCCCCAAAGGATCTTGGCTATTGGTTTCCCCAGCGCATGGCTACCTCTGGAAATTAACTGACTGTATCTATGTTTGTCTTAGAGATATGGCCGTGGGCAGTGGATGCTGCTCCTACTACTCATTGCCACAATTGTTCTCATGCTATGTGGTGTGCCATTATTTCAACACAGACTCCATTACAGACTACACCTACTCCTGCTATTAGTGCTGTACCTTCTATGCATATATAATACTTTCTATTCTTTGCTGCTTAGGTAGCATATTCTACCTCCTCGCTTCACTGGAAGCACAGCAGGAATGCAGCTGCCTGCATTTGGATGAGCAGGAGATGTGGGCTCAGTGAAGTGGGCAGTTATTGTAAGGCAAGCAGTAATTAATCAGATGGCTGGGGTGGGGGAAGACAACTGGTTAATTTTTTTAAAAAAAGTAGATTTAAAACACCTAATGGTGAATGAAAAGTCAAAAGTAGTTCCCATATAAAAATCTTTTTCCCCTCTTGGAAAGGAGAAGAAGTAAAGAAATCAAAGAGAAGAAGCAATCAACAGCTTGGGAGATGCTACCTACCATCTATCTATTGTGAAAAGCTTTACATTTGAATTGTTGTCATTAAGCAACTATTAAAAAATGCAACAGTGAGCTAACACTGGTTTATTTCTAGATAGGTGAGATAGCTGAGGATGCAGCACGGCTGACGAAACGAGGAGGAAGAATAGTAGAAATTTACCTGCACTCCAGAGCATTTTATTGCACAGTGTTTATCGTTCTGATTGTACTAAACAGACTGATTCCAGTGTAGGTTGTTCCTGATTTCTCTTCCACCTGCTATAAAGAAATGCCTTAATCCCCCCACCACCCAAGATTTGAACATAACCTATGCTAGAGATATGCTTTTATCTGGCAGAAAATAGCTTGCTTTGTTTTCATATTCTTTACCAATGACTGTGGTCGAATCAGAGCTGTGATTAGTAAAGGGGGTGTGTGCGTGTGTGTTATGTTTTCTAAAAAGCAACAGCCATAGGCCAACTAATCAGTTCATCACTGTGTTCTTTGGGAAGATGTGTGTGTTAAAGAAGTGAGCTATATAGTAGTTTCTTGGTTGTTCATTGAGCCATTCAATTGGTGTATTTGGGGAGTGTTCCATTGTGTTTACAAAGAACCATTTATCATTTTTGTTTACAGTTGCTCTCTCATAAAAAGTGAAAGTTGAGACTGAAGCACAACAGCTAGAATTTTATCTACTCCTTATTGTATTTCCTTCCTATTACAGCAGTGCACCGCAAACTCAAGAAAGATATACTAGCTGTAATAGGTTTTAAATGGACAGTAGCTTCACTTGAACTGGAGCAACTATCCTTGAACTGGAACAACCAAATTGTTGTGCTCTGTGAGATCAGCCAGAAGAGCCGAAAGAAAGGCGGAGAATGGAGCTGAGTTCCAAACCCCTCTCAGCCCACTCTGAAGCCACTCTGCCAGTACAAAATTAGGTCCGGATTAGGGCAATCCTCTGTTATTTCTAGCATCAATAGGCTAGAAATGGTTTGGATTCTGCATAGCCTCAGCTGGCTTGGTTTTAGCTCAACCAATCCTTGACCATTCTGACTAATTCTAGAATTGTTAGTCAGTGTGAAAATATACCGTTGGCACCCTGGATTTTTGCTATTAGTGTATGTTAATTTTCTAACTATTGAATGGTTGGAATTTTATGACCCAAGTGGCTAAGGGATCTATTAGCATTCTTGGCCCTGCTTTATCAGATGCATCTGATAAGTAGAGTTCAGGTCCACAAAACCTACAGGGCATCTGATAAATTTTAAGAGGTGATTGAATTTTCATGACTTCTTAAAATATCTGTTCATGGGCTACAATTTGCAATCATTATAATGTTTGCAGAGAGAACGGCTTTCATCTGAAAATACGTTTTGTAATACTGGAACAATGTAGTCTCTGCTATAGAGTTATGATAATAAAGACGTTTTCATACAAAATTTAAAGAGCAGCAAAGTAATGAGAAAAAAGGATTAATGTTTAACTCCCTATTTCACTAAGGGTGCCTAAAAATGACTACAAGAACACTTTTGTTTCAAGTTAGGTTTTTAGAACAAAATTTATCAAATGAATGTATGTGATAAAGGATACAAGGTGTTTATGGTTGTTTTTTGGATTCATAGGACACATTTGTCATTTAATGGAATCAACATCCTAATACACAGCCTAAGGAATTAATGCTTTTTTAAATGTATAATGCAAGCACTGTGCAAAAAACAGAGCCCTTCTAATAGTCCTGAACAAAAGCAAATGTTGTAAAAATGAATATCTCACTTTAGAATTTCCACTTGTAAATTCTGGTACCAGTTTTAAATACAGAATAGTAGTAGTTTTGTGTGTTTAATATTTGCCACAAAAATGTAGGTGAGTAGGACATGTGAATAAAGCAAACAGATGGTGTTGGCCCCGTATTACTTTTGTTAATATGGTTTTAAACAGCAACTCTCACTGAGATAATAGCTACTGGATACATAACATATTTTTATATAAGAGTAATTGCCTTGTGCTTCAAATAGCTATATCAGGAGTTCTCATCCTGTGGCCCGTGGCACTATTTCATGTGGCCCACTACCACCACACCTGGAAGTGTTTATGTTGTTTATGTTTATGTTTATGTTTATTGGATTTATACCCCGCTCCACTCAGCCCAAAAGGCCAACTCAGAGCGGCTTACAACACAATAATATAAGTACAATTACAACAAAAAATTAATGTACATACAATTAATAAACATACAACTATAACAGTATAATAATACAAATAATCAATAATACAAAAAATCCAAAAATACAATATAATCATCAAAAATCAAATATAGACACAATATAACAGCATGAAAATACAATAGGAAAACAATAATAATACAATACAGTAAATTACACAATGAATTATACAATAGACATTTAATTACACAGCCCCTCGGCTACTAATGTCCCCAAAATGGAATCCCATGGCCCGCACATTAATGAACCGAGCCAAAGAAGAAGACAACCCGGTCCCAACACAGCCGAGGCCAGGAAATGGACCGGCAACTCTGGCGGTGCGGCTTTTGAATGTCCCGCCGCAACAATGCCGGTCAGCTGCGCTCCCACCTCCCCCACCGGCGGGGCGGGGGAGGGAGCCATGGTGGACTGCGGCTCCGACGGCACTGGCGTCGCGGCTTTTGAATGTCCCACCGCAACAACGCCGATCAGTTGCGCTCCCACCTCCCCCACCGGCAGGGCGGGGGAGGGAGCCGTGGTGGACTGCAGCTCCGACGGCGCTGGCGGTGCGGCTTTTGAATGTCCTGCCGCAACAACGCCGGTTAGCTGCGCTCCCACATCCCCCACTGGGCAGGGAGGGTGAGGGAGAGGGAGCCGTGATGGAAACGGGTGCATTTACATCAGCTGTAAAATGAAGCCCGCACATGCATAAATGCATTTATGTCAGCCGTAAATGAGCCTATGGCTGTTGTAAATGCGGAAGCGGGCACATTTACTTCCAGGGTGTGTGGTCTGGCTCGCTCAGCTGTCCCAGGGGCCTGGTCAGGCCCGCAGTGTAAAAGGGTTGGGAAATCCTGAACTATATGCACTAGAACAACATTTTTCCACATGAAGAAACAGCCATCTGTTTGTCCGTCAGTCCTGTCTGTCTATGTAAACTTGTCTTAAATACGTAAATATTTAAAATCAAGTATTTAATGTAATTTGTTCCCTGTGTGCATTGCCATGGTTTTGGAATTACAATTAGTCCATCAGATCAAGCCCTTCTCAGTTCTGAAAAGACAGGACAGGCTGCTGGATAAAACAGTATGCCTAAGCAGCTGAACTGATCATTATCTCTAAATACCAGAGCAGGCAAAAGGAATCTTTTCATCTACAGTCTCAGCAGGGAAGGAGAAAAATAGAAAGGTAGAAACAGGTTACTAAGAGATCCTTTCTCTCCGTATGATTTCATTCTCATTATAGACAGAAGGTGTATACTGTTTAATTATCTTTATCACTAATTGTACTATCTGTTTGGAGTTCATTCATAAAATATACTTTGCTTCTTGCATTGATATTTAAAGTCAGGTACTTACCCATCCTTTTGCAAAACCTGTGCCACTGAATGTGATTCCAACAAGTACTTGGTGAACAGTGGAAGAAACTTTATTAAAGGATAGTGTAAATTAAAATATTTTGGAGAATGTTGCTTGGAATCCCACTATGGAACCTCGTCTGTACAGCAAAACAAAACCTTTTTTCTTGGGAATTTCATTGTCATTTCATACCAGTATATCAGTTGCTCCTAAAATATGAAAGGAAATGAGCCTTGTGTATCATCTCCACAAATATATAGAGGGTTTTTAAAATCACACAGTATCCCCTTTTCTGTGACATGCATGGAGTTGGCATATAAACGGCATGTGAATACTTTTATGTGGAGGCAGGTTTCATGGTATAAGTTACATGCAGGGAGGGGTGAAAAGGCCACAACTAATTTTTCTGTCTAGAAATACATGAATCCTAAATGATTAGTAAGCTAATGAATAAGTGAAGGTAAAGGCTGTATCTGACTCTAGGGTTCAGTGCTCACCTCTGTTTATAACTAAAGAGCCAGCAACATCTGCATTTGCAGATGTTTCTGTGGACATGTGGCAGGCATGCCTAGACACCGGAGTGCACGAAACGCTGTTTACCTTCCCACTGAAGTGGTCCCAACTTCCAATTTCTTGCCTTCAAATAGCTAGGTTGGCAGGAGCTGGGACAGAGATGGGAGCTCACTCTGTTGTGCAGTACTCAGGTCTCGAACTGCTGACCTGCCAGTCTTGCAGTTGTCAAGTTCAGTGGCTTAACCATTAAGCCTCCACAATCTTAATGAATAAGTAATTTCCTTCAAATACTGTAAGTACAGGTGAAACTCGGAAAATTAGAATATCATTGTTAGATCCGCAGCAAGAAGTACGTTAGCCAGCAATGTGTGGGCTAAAATACAGGTTCTTTATTCAGGTCAGGAATCGGGACTGGGGAAACATACAGGGAGGTGGTATCTTATATACAGAGATTTTACCATTCAACACAAGGTATATGCCGGTGGAACAATCACAGTTTACTACAGACATTTGGCCCTTCTGAAACTTCTTTGAAATGCGCGCCTTTGAAGAGGCACACCTCCTGCTGACTCTTTTCAAACACAATTTGTCCCTTTGAAGTGAGGTAACACTTGGACATTACAATCGTGCAAATGTTCATTTCAATTAAAAGGTGAAACAAATATATAAGATAGACTCACTACATGCAAAGCAAGTGATGTCATCCCTTAATTCATTATAATTGTGATGATCATGGCGTACAGCGTAGATGAGATTATGTGATGATTATGGGGTACATGAGATTGGGGAGTTGGGGGTTTTATAAACTGTAAGCCATAAGCATCAATATTATAACAAAGTAAGGCTTGAACTATCTCGCTTTGTATGCAATGAGTCTATCTCATATATTTGTTTCACCTTTTAAGTTGCATTACTGAACTGAATGAATATTTGTACAATATTCTAATTTTCTGAGTTTCACCTGTATGTTCAAGATTAAAACTTTGAGCAAGGACAATTATGATTACTGAGTGTGAACAGACAATCTGATCTAAAGATTCTCATGCTTCGTTAGTAAAAGAATAGTAAGAGAAATAAGTGGGGAAAGGGGAAT
Source organism: Bradypodion pumilum (assembly GCA_035047305.1). NCBI lineage: Eukaryota > Metazoa > Chordata > Lepidosauria > Squamata > Chamaeleonidae > Bradypodion > Bradypodion pumilum. Next base: position 206,395,452 of record JAWDJD010000005.1, on the reverse strand, counting down.
TTAAAAATATCAGTACTTTGTGGGGAAGATGCACACCCTAGTTAAACCCAAAATCTCCCTTGCATGCTTCAAATGCTGAAGTAGGTGTGCCAATTTTTAGGAGCAGTGCAAAGCAGGGGACTTCCATAGATCTAGTGTACTTGCTGGGATCTCCCCCCATCTATTTTAAAACATAGTTTGACTCTTTGGTCTGATTGTGTACGTGTGTATAAATGAATGCCTCCATTTCTGTATGGATTTTGAACAATTTGCTTTAGGTCCTTCCATTTACATTTTGCTTACTCTTGTTCTTGTGGCAGATAAAACTTGGGGAATCTGAAACAATCTCTCTACAGCGTTGAGTACAGAGGCTCCTAGCAAGGTAGAAGGGATGGCTCAAGATCCTTTGGTGTTTTTATGTTCTCTATATTTCACAGTATAGACTATATTTATTTGAATTTAAGCAGAGGATGTTGAGTGTTAAGATTGGGAGAACTTTTTGGCAGAAAGTAGATTGATACTACAAGTGCACTACATACTTATTGTGCTTCAGTTTGCTCATTCGCGTGTTCCCTGACTGGAGTTTCTCCAGAAAAAATCCTTTCAACCCAGAATAATTTCTGACACAAAATTATTAGAGGTTTTTTTTATCTTGATCTAACTTATCTACCCTAATGGCAGAAAGTGAGGAAGACTTAAAGAACCTCTTGATTGGATTAAAGGAGGAGAGTGCAAAAGCTGGCTTGAGTCTTAATATCAAGAAAACCGAGATAATGGCAACAGGTCCGATCAGTCCCTGGAAAATAGATGGGGAAGAAGTAGAAGCAGTGACAGATTTTACTTTCCTAGGATCTAAGATCACTGCAGATGGCAACTGTAGCCATGAAATAAAAAGACGACTGATTATGGGAAGACAAGCTATGAGAAACCTGGGGAATATAGTGAAAAACAGAGACATCACCTTGAAAACAAAAATTCGCATAGTCAAAGCAATGGTATTCGCGGTGGTAATGTATGGGTGTGAGAGCTGGACCATTAGGAAAGCTGAGCGCAGAAGAATAGATGCCTTTGAAATGTGGTGTTGGAGGAGAGTCCTGAGAGTCCCTTGGACAGCTAAGAGAACAAATAGGTCAATATTAGAAGAAATCAACCCTGACTGTTCATTGGAGGAACAAATAGTGAAGATGAAGCTAAAGTACTTTGGACATCAAATGAGAAGGGAGGACTCACTTGAAAAGGCCTTGATGCTGGGAAAGGTGGAGGGAAAGAGAAGAAGGGGGCATCCAAAGATGAGATGGATAGATGGTATTGTGGTCATAATGGGCACAGAGCTGGGCGGGCTGAGAAGAATGGTGTAGGATAGAGGTGCCTGGAGGACCATGGTCCATGGGGTCGCAAAGGGTCGGAATCGACTGTGTGACTGAACAACAACAACAACTTATCTATAGTATTCCTGTTCCTTGTCACACCCTTCTATTTGATTTTACATGCAATAGTGAGGTCACATAGAGAGAAAACATACTGGATTTTCCTCCCTTGTTGGTGTTGTCAATGCCAAAGTAATTATAGCTGTACCTTTCTCTTTGTGCTTTCCAGGGGTGGGGGAAATGAGGTTATTATTCTGGTAGCTCTGTGTAACCCCTGGAAAAGCATGGTCATTTGCTTTTCCCCATTTATAGGAATTTTCCCCTTCTAGATATTAAGAAACATACAAAAACCAGCATGCGCATGAGTAAGGATCAGGTTGGAATGTCTCCAGAAAAGCACAGGGCAGATCAGGCATCAATGACTTCAAGCATGGACTGGGTTGGGAGGATGGTACTCAGTCCTATGTAGTAGTAACATTATTAGTCATTAATAATTATACAAGAAAAAAGTAGAGCGTGTTTATTAGGTAGATGAACTCCTGACGACAATTTCTATTTGTTCAGTTTAATAAAATGGCTTTTAGATTATACAGTACTTTTAAAATAGTATGAAATGAAGTTCATTGAGAGGTTACTTGTATCCATCTTCATTGCCTTTCCCATGAGTTTGAACAGGTTAATAGAATTGCAATAAATGGGCTGCTTCATTCAAAGCTTTCACATATTTGGCCGCTACTGACAATTTACTAAGATCCCTTTTCCAGACATTGTGAATAAAAAGAAATTATTCCTGCTTCTCAGAGTGGAGAACAGTCAGAATCCTGCTGGGGAGCATGCATTTGCATCTGTTTTCCTCAAATGTGTATGGAAGGAGTGAGAAAAGGAATCTAGTTTTGAATTTGGTAGACAAGAGAATCTAGTTTGACTTTTTAGACCCACATACTGTGCTGTATTCTGTGGAGCAGAATGATAATATTTTATGCATATCAAAGAACTCTTCTGTTATTTCAAAAGATATTACAATGCAGTTGGTTAATATGTTTGTTGAACCATTGCCATAGCTTATTTCATAGGCACAGCTGGAAGAAATATTTGACCTAATAAATAGTCTTTACCAATTAATTTTACCACACACATGCAAATTTTGTTCTTGTAGTTGACTCTGTTTAACATATATTAGTTTCTATTGAAAAAGGCACATTTAGTGCAAAGCAAAAAAGGGGGAAATGTAGCACAGACAGTAATAAAACTTTGTATGTGCTATACACTAAATTGCATAATTTCATAGAGATTGGTTGGGCAGATTTAGGGATTATATAGCTGCTTCACCCCAAGGTTTAGTACTTGCTCTCTAAACTCATTTAAAATATCATTTTGGCCTGTTTATCTGAGCTAAGATTGCCAGGAAGATATTGGGCTACATGTCTAAAAATCTATATCAGTTTGTTTAGTTACTAGGCCTCTCAAGAAAAGATGAGCCTGTTATTGTTGCTTTTTAGAGCTTTCCACTGATGCTTATAATTACTGACCCAATTCTAAAGCAAGCTGATGGGATTTTGCCGTCTCTAGTGACTGCAATAGTGTCTTACATGATTATTTTTGCTTGGTGGACAGATGCAAAGATTTGAGTTACAAGACTTGATTTAAAATACTGAAATTAAAAACAATATGTTAGAAGATGTATTTGTATACATAAAGTATAGAAATGCTACTCATAGGAGGAAAGCTAGAGGTAAACCTGATTGCAGTTTTTAAAAATCATTTAAAAGTGTCATGCTATTCTTGTGAAAATATGCCTCTTACAATGTTATAGACTCTTAAAATAAAACCCTGATGCTTTTCTTCATTTTAATTGGCTCCCATAGTTAACATACCAGTTTTTTTGATGTTTTACATCATGTGTGAGAGAAATGGATATGGTGACCTAGATGGAACAGAGCTTTCAAAAAATTAATGGGTCTTAATTGCCCATTCAAGAACAAGCCAATTAATATACTTTATATTACAAGAAGCATCATTTGTGTGTTATTTGACTGCTAGGAAAATTTTTCCATCCTCTAAGCTATGACAAGTACCTGTATTGCAACTGAACTGAGTTTTGTGGGAATGGCAGATGACATCATCATCAGCACAAAATCAAAATGTCCCTGCATCTAAATCAGGGGTTCCCAACCTTTACAAGCCATGGGCCGGGTTACACTCTCTCAGTCAGCTTTGAGGGTCGGATGGCCATTTTGCCCTGACAGTATGATGGTGGCTATTTTGTCCCAACAGTTTCAAAGGGGTGGTCATTTTGTTTCTCAAATGCCTTTGTGGAGGGGTGGGGGCCCCACATGAAATTGGACCGGGTGCCAGATCCAGCCTGTGGGGCTTAGGTTGGGAACCCCTGATCTAAATCATGCAAATCCTGCCTCCATTGACAACACTGTGTGTTTGTCCTGTTTACTTCTCAATCTAAGGGTAGGATCCTACAGTAGAAATGACCATGCAGGAGATGAGGGATATGTACCTTCTTTATATGTGCCTGTTCTCATTTGAACTGACCAAGCTCTGAAGAGTGCTGCATCACTTGTGTATTCTGAATATAATCGTATGTGCATTGTTTGCATGTGTATATTCACTCTTACATAAAATGAATCCATCTGCTCAGGAGCTTCCTAACATAAAAGTCTTAAACTTTAGAGTAATGTTATCAATTAATACTTTGGGGAGTGAATGGAGGACATGCTGTCACAGACAGGACAGGGCAAAATCTTGTTTTAAAAAACTGCACACAAAGAGCGATTGCACAACAGTTTCCTGCCTCTTCTCTGGCAGGCTGTCCTTGCTCTGATCAATCACACTAAAGGTCGCACATCGAGATTCAGAACAGATGCATGACTTGGGGAACCATTTATGCAACTGCCATTGCATGCTCCCCAGCAGGATTCTGACTGTTCTCTTCCTATAGGAAAAGAAAAATAACTAAAAATGAAAATAGTAATCTGGGAGTTTGATTCCCCAATAAGTCACCCTTAAAAGGAGTTAGCTTGTGTAGTCATGGGCAAATTGCACAGTTCCAGGGTGCTCCTAGAAGAAGGGAATGGTAAACCACTTCTGTGTATTCTCTACCAAGAAACCCCTTAAAAAAAGGTCACCATCAGTTAAAATTGACTTAAGAGTATGCAATTATTATTTGTTTATGTTATGCAAGTGTAGTAAATAGGCTCCAGGAATAACGATGCAAGAATTAATCTATATGCTGAATGAAAAACACTGATTGCTTTGTGGCTTAGTCATAGCAAATAGTAATTAAATACTCTTTTCCCAAGCCAGAGACTTTCATTGACTGGAGCTGATAAATATAGTTAATATTATGCCCTTAAGAAGGATTTGCACATTTATTTCAGCATTGAACTTGTCTGATGAAATATAGTTTCATTTGGTAAAATCTTATTCACAAACTTTGTCTGTAAATGCTTAACAATACTAAAATATCTGATAGACTTATACAGTATATGAGATAAGGAAGATTTATACAACAGCTTTATAGTTCTATCAGTACTATAAGCACTACTTAAAACTTCCAGTACAGTATATGAATACTGTAGAGAGAGAAACAGTATATGAATACTGTAGAGAGAGAAAGAGTAGAGACAGGGAAAAGTTGACAAGATCTGTACACACGTTATTACTCACTGTGAGAACACAATTGGAAGAGATAGCACCGTGTGAACAAAGTAGATTGGGTGTACCCTGGTATATGAAAACTTTTGTACAACATACTGTTACTTATTCTAAGCACATAATGTTTTGTATGTATTTGAAAAATTCGGTAACATAATAGGGTGGGTAGGAAAAACAATGTGATGTGAACAAAAGTTTATTGAGTGGAAAGAGTGGAGAAGGAGGCACTGTGGACTCAAATGCTTGCAACAGGTATTTGGAAAACAATATAAGTACTTTTTGAGCCCTGAAAACTGGTGGAGCTTTAGGGCTGCAATAGTGCTCGAAAAGCAGAAAAACACACATATACTGCAAGCGCGGCGCCAAAATGGCCGCCGCGCCCTTTGCGGGGCCCCCCCCACAGGACAGAGAATCCGGGTAGTTAGGGGCGTGGCCAGCTCCCTTATAAAAGGGGTGGCCACGAGGCAGCCAAGCTGCCATTTTACCTCAGCGACGGAGCGGAGAAGTTTTTTCCCCTGCGTCTCCGTCGCTCGTTAGCTTACCGGGAAGCCTTTTGGTAGCGGTTCTGCCTTTCCGGCTTCCCTTTTTGCTCCGGTGGAGATGCCTTCGAAGAAGAAGGCAGCTTCGAGCTCAGCTCGCGTTGTTAGGAGGCGCAACCCAGGTCGGAGGACCGCGGTGCCGCCTCCTCTGCAGCCACCTTTGCCAGCCCCGGCCGGGGCCGGCGGAATGGGGTCTATTGCCCCTTGGCCCGGGGTGGGTGATCAGAGTGCGGGCGCGGAAGGGGTTCCGGCCCGCGGCCCACGAGCGGTGGACACCGCTCCTGCTCCTGCCCACTCTGTCGGGCCTACTCCTCTTGGGCTGCAGCCTCTCCCGGGGCCCTCTAGCCTTGGGGGGTGGTGCGGCCCCCTGCCTTGGCAGGTTTCTCCACCAACCCTGCCGGGATTCGGTGCTGGCCAATGGCCATATGTGGGTCCCGGGGTACAGGGACCTGTACCCATGCCTGGGCCAGGCGGGCCGGCCGGCCCTTTGCCCATGGTCAACGTGGACACCTTGCTGGCCCGCATTGCGGCCCTGGAGGCGTCGTTGGCGCGGGCCAGTCAGGCGGGCGCCCCTTTCGGGGTTCCTTTTGAGACGCTGTCGGCTGGAGGACAACAGCCGGCGGGGAGGGTCGAGCTGCTGCAGGCGTGTGGCGCGGTTTCGGCCACTGCCTCGCAGCTCCCCAGCCAGCAACCAGGTGCGGGTCAAGCCCCGGTGATGAGCTCTACGTCGGTCATGAGCTCCGACGCCCCCAGTGGGCCGGAACCCCCGGTGGGGGCGGCCCACGGGGGTGCAGCGTGTGAGTATACGGTGCAAGCGAGTACATCCACACACATTCCCAATCTAGGGGGGGCCTTTCAATGGCCTTGGCCTCGCGCGGGTGGTGCGGGGGCCACGCTGTCGGCGACCCACCCGGCGACGACGACTGCCACCTTGGGCACTGGGGTGGGCATGGGTCCTTACAATACAGGGAATGTTCTGGGGGTGGCTGGATTAGTTCAGGCCCCTTTTACCAGGCCGGCTGTCCCTTTTTCGGCCTTGCCGACGGCAGGGTATTCCTTGCCATTGGGTGATCACCTGGCACAGGCTACTAGGGATAAGATATGGCGAGGGGAGTATGTAGATATCTTCTCACTCCTGAACAGAGAGCCCACCAAGGAGGAACGGGAGGGTCAGGATGAGAAGGACAAGGAGCAGGCACGCCGCCGTAAGCCGCCGCGTACCTGGGCCAACTGGCTCCCCGCTTATTTAATATACATGGCGGTATATCTGAGGGCGCGGCCGGATTTAGCTATTCCCATGGTCCAATATTTGGACAACATATATAGGGCGATGGTCGATTTCCCGGGCCCCTCATGGCTAGCATATGACGAGGAATTCCGTATGAGGATTCCCCTTCACCCCGAGATGAGATGGGATGAGCCGTGCCAGAGGCTTTGGCTTTTGTATATGACACCCACACGCCCTGCCCCGGGGGATAGATACCATTGCGGACATGCGGTCCAGCGAGCGGCTCCAGCGCAGGTTACCCGCCAGGCGGCGGGGCAGGGGGTTCCAGCCCGCCTGCGGTGCTGGACTTTCTCGTCAATTGGTTCCTGCAATCGAAAGAACTGCAGGTATAAGCATGAGTGTCCCACATGCTCTGGCCCCCACGCAGCCTCTGCTTGCCCCAAGCCTGGGGGGGCGCGAGGCAGAGGGAAGGGTGGACAGTGGGCTGGCAAGGATGCCACGGATGGAGCTAGTTCTCCAAAAGGCCCCCTCCCCAATTAAGGTGGACATGCTGGAGCGCTGGCTCGCATCGTACCCGAAGGGGGAGGCAGGGAGTATATCTTCAAGGTTTTAAGCAGGGATTTCGTATCCCTTTTGTGGGTGATAGGTCCCCTCAGGATGCTCCCAACCTTTTATCCCTTAGAGGAAGGGAGGAGGTGGCTGCGGCCAGCATTCAAAAGGAGTTAGTCGCGGGCAGGGTCGCTGGACCTTTCCCCGTACCCCCGTTTCTCAATCTTAAGGTCTCGCCACTGGGTTTGGTCCCCAAAAAGTCCCTAGGTGAGTTTCGCCTTATTCATCATTTGTCCTACCCAGCCGGCCGGTCGGTCAATGATGCTATCCCTGATTACCTTTGTTCAGTCAGGTATACATCGTTTGACCATGCGTTGCGCATGGCGCGCTCGTGTGGCCCGGGTGCCCTGCTGGCCAAGTGTGACATTAAGTCAGCTTTTCGCCTCTTGCCAGTGCACCCGGGCGACTTTGAGTTGCTGGGTTTTAAATTTAAGGGGGAATATTATTTGGATAAGGCCATGCCTTTTGGCTGCTCCATATCATGCTCGGCTTTCGAGCGTTTTAGTACCTTCCTAGAGTGGGCTTTCGCCCGCAGGTCAGGGTCCCGGTCTGTAGCCCATTACCTGGATGACTTTTTATTCGGGGGTGAACGGGGCTGGGACACGTGCGCACGTCTCCTCAACACATTTCAGACGCTAATGGAGGAACTTGGTGTCCCTTTAGCGCCCGAAATAGACCGTGGGCCCATCGACCAAGCTAGTATTCCTGGGGGTTGAGATTGACACAGTAATGCAGGCTCCTAGGTTGCCGGGTGATAAGGTGTCCAGGATCGTGGCCCTTATCTCGGAATTGCTGGCCAAGCGTAAGGCATCACTGAGAGAACTTCAGGTGCTACATGGGCACCTTAATTTTGCTTGCAGGGTGGTCGCACCGGGCAGGGCTTTTGCCCGGCGCTTATGCGACGCCATGGCAGGGTTATCCAGGCCCCACCACAGAGTCAGGCTCACCCGGGGTATCAGGGCAGACATGTTCGTCTGGTTGCAATTCCTGAGGGAGTTTAATGGGGTCTCATTTTGGAGGTCTGATCTCCTGGCGTCCCCCAATTTCCAGATCCAGTCTGATGCCTCAGGATCCCTGGGTTATGGGATGTACTTCAATGTGAAGTGGGGCCTGTGGTGGGTGGCCACCGGCATGGGCAGGCACAGGTCGCCTGCGGGATCTCACATACCTGGAATTTTTCCCCATTCTGGGGGCTTTGATGCTATGGGGCGAACTGTGGGCTAATTCGGTGGTGCATTTCTGGTGTGACAATGCTGCTGTTGCCCACATTGTCAGTGCACAGACTTCCAAATCGCCCAGGGTCATGGACCTAGTGCGCCATTTTGTGCTGCGCTGCCTGCGCCTCAACGTTTTGTTCAGGGCCAGGCATGTCCCAGGGATTAATAATGATATTGCTGACGCTTTGTCCCGCCTGCAGATCTCCCGGTTCCGCGCCTTGGCCCCGGATGCGGAGGAATTTCCCTCGCCACTCCCGGACGAGATGTGGACTATTGGCAAGGAGAGGTGAACCGGGCGATTGGCCTGTCACTAGCGCCACGCACGCGTAAGGCGTATCAACAAGCATTCAATTCTTACAGGGCATTTGCTACTCAATTTCTTTTGCCAGAGACCTGGCCTATCCCGGTGGACCATGTTCTGCGGTTCATGGTTCACCTGCATGCACAGGGCCTTGCACCTCGCACCATAGCATCCAAGCTCTCGGCGTTGGCTTTTATGGCCAAAGTGGGAGGTCATGTGGATACCACCTCTGACTTCCGTGTGCGACATGTTTTGGAGGGGTGGGTGCGCGAGCGCGGGCGTTGCCCGGATGACCGGCACCCTATTTCCCCAGGGGTTCTTACCCAGTTGGCCCGGGGCTGGCCAGGCCTCTGTTTTGATCATTAGGAGGCAGCCCTTTTTCACGCAGCCACAACGGTGGCATTTTTTGGAGCGCTCCGCGTCAGCGAACTCGAGATGCTGTTTAAGGCGGATGCAAGTGGTAGGGCACTGGAACTCGAAGATGTCTACGTAGCCAAAGACTGGGCCCAGTTGAGGATACGCTCCTCTAAAACAGATCAGCATGGCGTAGGCAGTGGTGTAAGGCTGCTACGTTGTTCTTTGGCAGACATCTGTCCGGTTGGTGCCCTACAGGAATTCCTGGCACTGCGTGGCGTGCACCACGGCCCGTTTTTCTGTCACCAAGATGGGTCTCCCCTTACTAAATTTCAGTTTTGGAAGGTGACAGCCAGAGCCCTCACCAGGGTGGGCCTACCAGGTGCCCGTTATGGCACACATTCGTTCCGGATTGGTGCAGCCTCTACAGCAGCTGCTTTTGGGTACTCTGGGGCTGACATACGCAGCATGGGGAGGTGGGGCTCGCAATGTTTTCAGTTTTATGTGCGCCCACTCCCGCCATGAGTACCAATCCAGTCACCTTACCGCCTTTTTTTCTCAATTTTCTTACAGACCCTGGGTGTCGTTTTACACCGGTGACAGTATGGCTGGTGGGCCACAGCTATGTGCACAGGGCAGCGCGTTACGCTGCGGCGACAGAATGGGGACCCCGACTGGGACTGGGTGACCACGCCAGTCTCGCATGGCATGGTAAGCCTGGGATGTTATGGCGGGAGCTGCGGCCTTTCCTTTTTTCTGGCCTGGGTGCTGGCCCGCCTGACATTCTAATCATCCACCTGGGGGGCAATGATTTGGGCCAGGTCACCGGCTTATCGCTTAAGCATGCGATTTGCGAGGACCTCGCCTACTTGCATTATGTCTGGCCTGCCACAACCCTGGTTTGGTCGGACATTGTCCCGCGCCATTCTTACAGAGGGGGCGTTAACCTCCTGGCCCTTGACCGCGCTAGGCGCGCGGTCAATAAGGCAATGGCGCGGTTTCTTGCCAACAGGGCTTGGGGACGGGTTAGTCATCACCCCGATATTAGTCTACAAAATTATGACTTGTACGCAGGGGATGGGGTCCATCTGTCGCGAGGAGGTATGGACCTCCTGTTGGGTGATTGGCGAGCAGGCCTGTTGACCGAGCTGACGGTCTGGGGGGGGGCGTCAGGTCTTCTTTGAAGCCCCTCCGTGTGGCGGGTAGCACTGGTAAGGTAAACAGTATGACCCACAAGTATCCGGCAGGTTCGCAATTGACTGGACAACACTAGACAGGAATAAATTAGTTAAACGTTGTCCGGTCAACGACGAACCAGGCGATGGGGTGATGACGATTGCTAACCAGCATGCATCACCCCTGTGATTTCACGGATACGCGTCAGAGGGTGGGGTCATAAGTTAGTTATTGACTACGGTCAACAATTTGTTTGTTGTCAACAAACAAATTGATACAAATTGATACATTGTAACCAATTGCCGTTGGCAATTTTGGGGTGGTACCTTACCAGTGTTACTTCGGCCTGCTTGCCTTAGGAATTACGATTGGTCGTTTTACCAATGCAAATTTATAATTCGGACTAGGGCATTGAATCAATAAATGTGGCCCTATGCTGTTATCCACTTTCAATGTTGTCTGTGTCCGTTATTGGGGGGGTGCGCCTGCAATGCAAGCGCGGCGCCAAAATGGCCGCCGCGCCCTTTGCGGGCCCCCCCACAGGACAGAGAATCCGGGTAGTTAGGGGCGTGGCCAGCTCCCTTATAAAAGGGGTGGCCACGAGGCAGCCAAGCTGCCATTTTACCTCAGCGACGGAGCGGAGAAGTTTTTTCCCCTCCACCCCCTCCCTAGTTAACAGTGTGATATTATGGTCGCTTCGGGGCCGGGTGGGAATTTTTGGTTGGGACCCATATTGGCTCTGGGTCCTGGCTTTTTTGCCCATCCCACACTGTTGCTATGGTTTGATATAGGGGGCTTTATGTGTTCCTACTGTTGACTTTGGTCACATTGGCGGGTAGCACTGGTAAGGTAAACAGTATGACCCACAAGTATCCGGCAGGTTCGCAATTGACTGGACAACACTAGACAGGAATAAATTAGTTAAACGTTGTCCGGTCAACGACGAACCAGGCGATGGGGTGATGACGATTGCTAACCAGCATGCATCACCCCTGTGATTTCACGGATACGCGTCAGAGGGTGGGGTCATAAGTTAGTTATTGACTACGGTCAACAATTTGTTTGTTGTCAACAAACAAATTGATACAAATTGATACATTGTAACCAATTGCCGTTGGCAATTTTGGGGTGGTTCCTTACCAGTGTTACTTCGGCCTGCTTGCCTTAGGAATTACGATTGGTCGTTTTACCAATGCAAATTTATAATTCGGACTAGGGCATTGAATCAATAAATGTGGCCCTATGCTGTTATCCACTTTCAATGTTGTCTGTGTCCGTTATTGGGGGGGTGCGCCTGCAATGTAGAATTGCTGTCCTTGATTTCTCCCTCCTCTTTTTTTGTGGTAAAGGATATAGAATTTTTTTAGATATGAGCGGATTTCTCTTGATCCTGTAAATCTTCTTTTCTGCTGTGACATAAACATTAACCCTGCTCCCAAAAAGGCTAAAGCTTTATTCTCTGCCTGTTAAAGGATGGCTTCAGCGGCTCCAAAGAGGCAAAATGTCTCATGAAAAACTGACATATCATTGATTTATTCAAGCTCTGCATTGCCTATCCTAAGGATGTCTTTGGATTGCAACTCCATTTATTCCACCTAGCATAGGCAGAGGTCAGGGATGGTGGGTTAACCATACCAACATGGCAAACTTTTGGTAAAGGTATTCAGGCTTTTCAGACAGCAGCATCCAGGCACAGGGATGGGCAGCAGGGTGTTCAACAACAGAGCTGTCTGTGTGGTCTGTCTACCCTACTGCACCCTGAACTAAGCTGGTTTGATGTTAAGAAGCAATGTGGCATGTGATTCCATTGCCAGTGCTGAAGAAAGTTGCCAGTTAGCCTCTGTATCAGAAATGGGGCACCGGTGCCATCTTGTCATTTGTACCAGGTGACAAAGTGTCTTAGGCTGACCCTGTTGACAATCGAGGAATCCAAAGAACTCCATTTTTGAAAATCTTGGGTTGGCATTTTGGTGTTTTTTCACCTTTTTGGTCTCTTGTTCTGAACGGAGTGGTAAGGTAATTTTTAAACATTGCTTTATTTTAGACCAGGGGTTCCCAACCATTTCATGTGGCCTACCACCACCTCACTCGGAAGTGGAAGCGGGTGTGTTTACGACAGCTGTAACACACACCCATGCATGCATAAATTTGGTTACGTCAGCTTTAAATGCACCTGCTGCTGTCATAAATGTGGAAGCAGGCACATTTACTTCCGCTTCCGGGGGCGTGACCTGGCTCTCTCAGCTGTCCGGGGTATGTGGTCAGACCCATGGCATAAAAAGGTTGGGAACCCCTGTTTTAGACTCTGAGAGGCCCTGTTTAGTTAGCCCATGACTAACTAACTAACTAAATAGATGGGAAAAGGCAATCTTTCAAGTACAGTACCAGTGTCCTAGGCCATGCAGAGGAGCCCTGGTGGTGCAGTGGTTAAACTGCTGTACTGCAACCAAAAGGTTGTGAGTTCGATCCTGGCCATGGCTAATGGTTAACTCAGCCTTTCATCCTTCTGAGGTTGGTAAAATGAGGACCCAGCATGTTGGGGGCAAAATGCTAATTGTGAACTGCGTAGAGAATGCACTAAGCGCTATGGGCGGTATATAAGTGTGACTGCTTTTTTTAAAATAAATAAATAAATCAGTACTTGGATGCAACCTGGAAAATAGTTGTCAACATTGTAAACATTTGTGTATGCCTCCTGTGGCTGATGCTAGTCAAGAGGCTGGCTGTTGGACAATACATTGTGGACTGTAAATGAACACTCATGTGCCCTGCTTGGTGGTGGTGTTACTTCTGCTTCTGTTCTAAAGGCTTTGGCTCTGGGATTAAGGCACTTAACAAATGCAGCTTTATAGCAATGTAATTATTCCCAAGCTGCCTAAGTGCCAAACAAAGGTGCCATGGGAGATCTAAGGTGACCGGATCTTATTGAATGTTTATTTTAACTAATAATGGTTGCAGGGACTTTGGGTTAGTTTACAGCAGTGGCCCTGGGTGAGGCGCAATAAAACTTTTCTTCTGTGTTGTTTGCCACCTACTTCTGTTACAATGTTTTTACTGGCTGCATCCATTTTGTAGCTGCTCCAAATGAATTTAGATCTCTCCAAGTTTGCTTTGATATAACGAATATGCATGAATATGCAGACAATTTAACCAAATACCTTCTAAATTTTATGTAGTTTGACTAGTATTTTTCTTTTCAGTCTGCATTCCAGTTTCACCAATAAATAGGTCATGCTTTCTATGTTTACATGAGAATAAATATCTCACATTGTTAATGGGAGTTAAGTATTATCTAGATCAGGGGTTCCCAACCTTTTCTTGCTGTGGGCTGAACCATGCCCCCCGAACAGCTGAGCAGGCCGGTCATGTGGTTCCTCTTACCATAAACGCTGCTGTAAAATGTGACCATGGCTGTCGCAAATGTATTTATGGCAGCTGTGGGTGCGTTTACGGCAGGTGCAGGCAAGTTTATGCATGCATGGGCATCTTTTTTGGCTGTAATAAATATGCCCATTTCTGCTTCTGGTAGCGGCGAGGGCGACAGCAGGCCACATGAAATGGTGCCATGGACCGGGTCTGCCCTTGGGCCGTAGGTTGGTCACCCCTGATCTAGAATGCTAGCTTTGTTACTACACAACATTGAGTTGTTAAAGTGAGAGAACCCTTTAAAACTAGTAAAGGTAAAAATTTCCCTTGCTCGAAAACCAGTCGTATCCGACTCTAGGGTGCAGTGCTCATCTCTGTTTCTAAGCCAAAGAGCCAGCGCTGTCTGCTTCTGCAGATGTTTCCGTGGTCATGTGGCAGGCATGACTAGACACACCGGAGCGCACGGAACGCTGTTTACCTTCCTACCGAAGTGGTCCCTATTTATCTACTTGCAATTTCTTGCTTTCGAACTGCTAGGGTGGCAGGAGCTGGGACAAAGACGGGAGCTCAGTCTGTCCTTTAAAACTGCAGGTTTGTAAACTTACCAGTTGCTATTTGCAGCTCTATGCAAATAACTAGCTATAAATATCCTAGGCATATTGTGTGTGCCTGCATGTGCGTACTTGCTTCTATGCATGCTTTGCTTATATAATTTAACACCATCACTTCAGAAGCAACTGGGAACTGCTGGAAAATATCCACTATATTAAGTCAAATATTAACAGTTCTTCTTGAACCCCAAACGCTACATTTGTTATTTTGTCTTTTTGTGAAAGTGTTGTGTTGCTTTGGAATTGGCTTCTCTTCCAGGTTGATACATTGCTAACCATGTAGTATTTAAATCCCTGCTGTAAACACACTTAAAAAATCAGTGCCTAGTCTGTGGTGGAGTCCAATATTTAAAACAGTTTGTAATAATGCCATTTCAAAGCATTCACTTCTCAGTTGCTTCTGGCGGTTTTTGTGTGTGGAAAAAATAGGTGATTTATGTCAGCAAAAATTCTCTCATTGAAAAAACGTTTTCAGTCCATCATATTCTGGCTGAAACTACAGAAAAAATAAACATCAAGGCTCAGACAGGGTCCATCGGTATGTTATGTCATTTTTCTTAGTAACTATCTCTCTACTGAAGTATCTCCAGTTGTGCTTCTCCCCAGGAAAAAGTACAGGTTTGGGGAGTAATAAATAATGAGCTAGAAGGACTAGGCATTCATCCCACCCACATAAAATAAAACGTCTAGTCTTTGGTCCATTGAGATTCTGACTCCATAAAGCATTAATATACCATTTCTTCAGAGAGATGAGCAAAGCCAGGCAGTCAATGCAGATGAAGCTATAGAAATATCTCCCCTGTGCTTTAGAGATATCTTTTAAGGCCACATCAACCTCTTGGGTGAAGGATGACCGGGCAAGCTTTGCTGAGATGGAGTATCCTTGATTTGGGTACCTGATGTGATTTGAGAAAGCAAACAATGGTGCTATATACCCCAAGCTAAGCACTGTGTATGATTACCGTTTTATGAGTACAGTACTTTAGTCATTTGGCAAAAATGTTTTTTATCCTCTGCTAGCTTAGGCCACTGTGAAAAGTAGCCTGTGGTCTTTATTTTTTTACTTTATTAATAAAACTTGCTTATTTTCAAAACAAAGATTTAAAATCTGCATCAAATTATAACAGAGCAATTAAAATTAGGTAAAGATAAAGGTAAAAGTTGCCCTTGCTAGAAAGCCAGTCAAATCCGACACTAGAGTTTAGTGGTCTTCTCTGTTTATAGCCAAAGAGCCAGCGTTGTCTGTGTTTGTGTCCGATTCTGTGGACATGTGGCAGGCATGACTAGACACGAGTGCACAGAACGCTGTTTACCTTCCCACCAAAGTGATACTTGTTTATCTACTTGCAATTTCTTGCTTTTGAACTGCTAGGTTGGCAGGAGCTGGGACAGAGATGGGAGCTCTCTCCGTCATGCAGAACTTGGGTCTCGAACTGCTGCCAGTTGTCAAGTTTGGCATCTTAACCACTAAGCCACTGTAGTCTTTCTAAGTAAAATTAGTATAGTAAAATATTCTATCGCACACTTACATAAATACTTAAAACATGACAGCTTGGCAAACTTAGTTTCTCTTTCTCCTATTTTCCCCTACTATTTTAACACTTCCTTGCTATTTGAGGCCTTTTTTTTGCCAAAAAATAAATATGTGTAGTAGGCAAGAAACTGGTTAAACAGAGCTTATGGTCTTGCCATGATTCCTAAAAAACTTGTCGTCAAATAATAGTCCGCAGACAGTTATAATCATGTTTGCTCAGACTCCAGATTTTAGAAATTAATTTTCTTCCTAATATGTAATTAAATAAGGAGCTCCTGAACATACTTCATTTCATGTTGCAAAAATAATAAGTAAGAATGACAGATTAAAATCTAGCAAAGGATGTGTGATTGAATTTTGCTCCCTCAGTTGAATGGTCAGGCTGAAAATAGGTCTCAAATAATTCTTCAGTCTTATGTCTTCTTGTAGTATAATGAGATATTTTATCCTTTGTTTAGAAAGTTTCTTTCTCGTGATGTTCTGTTAACTTTTGAATTGGTGAAATCATGAGCACATCCAGACTGCACTTTGCTAATTAACTTGTGAACCGGCCAGAGCTTGCACCTAAGCGCAACGGGGTGGTCTATAAGTGTGATTGCTTTGCTTTGTGGAGTTTTCTGGGATCAACAATATTCAAGTTGCTTGAGGATGGAAGAGGAGCTAATTTACTCCATTCATCTTGTTCAAACAATGCAAGTGACATTTGCCATGTCGTGAAGTAGGCCACTTCATCATATCATACCTGCCAAGTATCCCGTATTGGCCGGGATTTCCCGTAATTCAGCGCTGCTTTTTCTACTTTCCTGCCTGGACCTGCTGCCGTCCCGTAATTTGACAGCGGGGAAAGTAGTTACTGCACATCCCCTTCTGCGCAGAACCCTTCTATGCATGCACAGAAGGGTTCTGCGCATTTGTAGAAGGGTTCTGCGCAGAAGCCGCCTGCACAGGTCTCGTATTGTCCGGAGCCGCGCTTGACAGGTATGCACCCATATGGGCAAACGAAACATTCCCCTGCTTCTCTGTGGAGGGGCAGGGAAAGTAATATTTTTTTCCTATCCTCCTGAGGCTCTGAGCAGTGCTACAAGAAAAGAAAAAAACAAAGAACAACATTTTTAAAAACCTTTCCTAACCGAAGCAGTGAATACAGCAATCAACTTGGAGGGGGGAAATTATTACACTTTCCCTGCTCTTCTGTAGAAGGGTTTGATATTAAACCCTTCTACAGAAGAGCAGGGGAAGTGTAATTAGTTTTCCAATATGCTGAAAGAGCTAGCATTCGCCCCACCAAAATACCAGGTGTTGACACCAACAGCAGCTTTTCAAGGCTGCAGGGTTCCCATGTGCACCATTCCCAGCATCCATGGGCACTGAATATTGTACATATAGCGTTATTGCAACAAATGCCAAGACCTCTAACAAGCAGGCTAATGCCCTGTCTGGACATGCTCCATGATCCAGTGGTGGTGGTGGTGGTGAGTAATGGAATAGAAAAGACCTCAGGTTTGAAAACAAGGGTTCTGTGTTTATGGGCTTGTCCATTTATTTATTTTAAAGGCATAGTAGCATGGATTATGAACCAAAGATGCAAAACCTGTTACAGGTGTTATAGAATTTGACAGTTTGAGCAAGTTTATAGGGGAAAGCAAACCCTTCCCCCTCCCCTGTTTATTCACATGACAACTGGCTATTCTGAAGAGGAATTCCTGACCACATGCTGGATCTGCTTGCAAGAAACAGCCCAAAGAAGTTTGGGTTCTTTCTCATAGGATGACTTTTCTCCCCAAAACTAGTGATAAGGGCATGGTTGGACCCTCCCTTCTAAGCATATGCAAATTACTGAGTTCTGTAACAGCTGATTAGGGCTTTATAAATTTGTATGAAAGATACAGCCACAACAATTGTGGTGCCTGTGTTATCATTTTTTAGTCCTTTCCCTGCTATAGGTCCAGGCTTGTTATTTTTTTGGACTGTAATTTCCAGAATCCCTTAGACAGCATGGCCACATGCTTGCAAAACATTAATTCAGAAACGCTTGTGTTATTTAAGCTATGGGCATACCTAAGTCCTCTGTTTAATAATTTCATTTCTTTGTTGCACGGTGTTTACAAATTCCTTCTTTGGGGGTGGGGGGTGGGGGGGTGTTTTCTGCTGTGGCATGTAAGAATGTTCTTCCTTAATAATATTTGAAGAGCACTGGTCAGTCATTTTGTTTTTGTTTTTAGCAACTGCTTTGCCAACAGGGGTAAGAAAAGCTTAATTTCCTAATATCCCTAATGCTTCCGATAATGCATTTTTTTCTTGAAAATAGTTCATGTGTATCGCCAATGGAAACTATTAAATAGGTATAGATCAGGGGTGCCCAAACTATGGTCTGTAGGCCAGATCCAGCCTGTGGTGCAAATTAATCCTGCCCACGCTGTTCCTGGAAGCGGAAGTAAAATGTGCATGCACAGAATGTTGCTGTAAATGACCCACGGCTGCTGTAAGCACATTTACGACAGCCACAGCTCAGTTACAACAGCGTTCTGTGCATGCATGGATGCATTTGGCATCCATGCATGCACGTTTTACTTCTGCTTCAAGGTGGGAGGAACCATGTGACCGGCACACTCGACCATGTGACCAGCCCGTGGCCCGAAAGGTTTGGGCACCCCTGGTATAGAGGGCCTATTTCTATAGACCCTTTGGATCTGTAGACATGTAGATTCTGTAAAGAATGAGAAAAACTGGAAGTTAGTTAATGCTGCATCTTTTCCATCTTCTGCAATTGAATATGCTTTCTTTTTTGATTTTATTAACTCAACTGCCAAAAGGTTTGTCTTCACAATTAAATGAATAACTGAACATACAAAAATGAGTTAGATATGAAGATATATCAGCCACTGTGGTGATAGTTACAGGTAACACTTTCCCCCTTCAAAGTAAATCTTTTGTTTTGTCTTGTGGTTTAGTTTACTTGGGATGCAAAAACACACAATTGAAATAATATGCCATGGATTTTAATAGCCACATGTTTCCTGTAGTTATTGCAAAGAATGTTCAATATTTTTTGTATGTTTCTTAATAATAAAGCTGTCTTGGCCTCAGAACTATTTTTGTAATACTTATTGCCCAGACAGATTTGACATGTTTCATTCTGCCTGTTGTTCCAGGAATATCTCTCTGTTACTTAGCAACTAAAAGTAACCCTTTGAGAACTTTTTTGAGGTAGTAGTCATGGTATACCAACTAACTTTATTTTTGAACCGATGAGTTGTTTTGTTTCTATGTCATATAAACAATTCACATCGAGATGGGTGTTCCTTCCAAGTTAGTAAGGTAGCTTGGTACTCAGCAGAGATTCAGTTTCATTTAGATGGATTTAAGGTTATAACAGCTTTGTCATAATTGCTACTTCACTTTTACCCACTCTTGTTCTTCTTTTGTGGCAGATTTGAGAAAGTGAACTAATCTGTATACAGTGTTGAATACAGAAGCTTATAGAATGGTAGAAGGGATGGCTCAAATAATTGTAATACTTATGCATTTCTTTGTTCATTCTACACGACATATACCATATGTCTCTGAATTCATTGTTCATGCATAGGATGTTGAGTATTAAAAGTGGAAGAAGTATTTGGCAGTGAACAGACTGATACTAAAGGGGTATTAGATACATATTATGCTACAGTTTCTTTAATCTAACTCATACAGTGTCCTGTTCTCTGTCTCATCTATCCAGTTGATTTTGCACAAAATAGTGAGGTCACATAGGAAGAAGTACATAGCCCATATTTTCTGCTGATGTGTAAAGTTAGTCAGGGTTGTTTATATCATCTCAGTGTTTTTCAGTTTGTGCTTATTTTTAAGGATCTTGTATGATTATGTGTGAATAGGTTTTGTTTTGCCAAGAGTGTTGGCAGTGCTTTTACTTTGAAAATAATAAAACTATGTTAGTCTGGAGACAAAATGATGAAGTGGATAAATAATTATGCTAATCTTTTTATGAAAAATAACATATTCAGTACTGAATGGTTTGTCCTTCTATCTAAAACAGAACACACAATAAACAAAACTGAAGACAATTTGCATACATCAGGGGCCATGTGTATGTGCTGTGTCTTAGAGAATCTTGTGGCTATCTAAAAGCTTTTGTATAGATAGGTTGTGGAATAAGTGAACTGAGTAACACTATCTTGTTATGCTGTAGTGATGATTTTATGAAAAAGCCATGCAGGGAATTATTTTTTTAAAAGGCAGGCAAAAGTCTCCAATTTATTTGAGTGTCAGGTGCACTTTTGATGACTGATGGGTAAGAGAGCTAGGGCTGTTAGGAGGAAGAGGAAAAATGGAAGTAAAAGCCTCTGACCTTCTCCTTCATGGCTGTACCACAGGAAGAGGACGTGAGAGGGAGTGAATGAGCGAGGCTTATTCACTGTCTTCTCATCATATAAAACTCTTTTTAGCGTGGCATCTGAATGTAGTAATCGAACTTTGGGTCACCAGTTATGATTGTGCTCCACAAAATCCCAGTCCATTGCATCAGTAAGCTTGTTCTTAAGAAACCAGACCAAATTAAAGAGATGTATAGTTGAAAGCCTTCTGTTTCCCTTCCCTTCTTTCTTCTCCTATTGCAGGTATATATAGCAACAACTGTTCCTTCATTTGAGTTTGCAATCAACAATAATCTCTTGCAGCAATACCTGCTCTTAGATGCTTTCCTATGGTAGAGCAGACATGATAATCACAAAATAAAGATACCACGGTTGATGAAGAAAGTTGTACAGTATGTTCTGTACTAAACTTAAAGACCTGAAGATCACTGGCGAATGTCCTTTCTCCTTACTGAGAGAAAGTGGCATTTCGGATGAAAATGAAGTGGAATGTGCCAACTTACCAAACAACTCAAAGGGTCCTTTGCCAATCTGCAAAGAGAAGGATACTCATGGGAACAGTCCACAACGGAAAACCAGCAGGAGCAGAGTGTATCTGCACACTTTGGCTGAGAGCATCTGCAAACTCATTTCTCCCGAGGTAATTTTTTATAATGTTTCTATGAAAGTTAGCCAAAAGATCATTGAGAACAATCTTTTAAAGTAATGCCACTGAATTCTTGGTCTGACAGATGTTTTAAATGTCAGTTCCTTACACCCTTGGTCAATACTGTTAATGGGAGAGGGTTCTTAAAGCTGTAGTTCAGATATCTGGACAATAGTTATCCAATTTTTGTTTCAAAATAATGGCCTTGAAGAAACAACTGAACAGAGAAGAAGGAACACATAATGAATCCTATTTATACTTCTTTTTCGTCTCTTTTCTATGTTCATTTCTATTTAGGTCTATTTCTTCTCCATTCATTTAATTTGCTTCACTTCTGTGTTCAATTAAAGGATATTAAGAGTGATAAAACTACCCTAGGTATGATACTGACTCACTTATTGGTTTAGCAGCTATTTAACAACGTTTATGAAATCTGGTAACATAGAGAGAAGACAGGCACCTACATTATGGTGGTAGAATCAAGCAGCACCTAACTAGGACAACATTAGGAAAGCAAAAGAAGAAACCAAGTGAAAGTTGCTGTTATAACATCCAAAGAACTCTGATTAAGAAACTTAGTTTAGATATGTTTAACAGATATGTTTAACAGCCACAATATGTTTGATAAAAATGGTCAATTTCTTGTCCCATCTTCATTCTCCCCATGCTTCTGCTGGTTTCTTTTCAATTTTGTGCTTTGTATGTTGGTGCTGTGAAATACCCAGAATGGTATATTGGATAGAGTGACATACTAGGATACAGGAAGCTTGGGTTTGAATTTCTGCTCAGACATTGACACTAGTTTTGGGTGTGCAACTGATAAAACTACAGTACTCTATAATTACCCGATTTACCTTGAAAACCCTACTTAAGAGGGTTAAGTGACATGGCACCAAACATTGGTACTATCTTACATTTAGTGACTGAGGCTGTTCCTGGTTTAGTAATACAGTACTGACTCATACTCTTCAGTCAGAAATTGCTTCATGTTTCTGTAGTGAGCAGCAACTTCTAAGAACAGTCTGAAACAAGCTTACTAGGTTGCATTCAATTGTTCTGTTGTACTCACATTAGAAGGGACTGCAGTGGCTCAAGTGGCTAAGACGCTGACTGGAAGGTGGCAGTTGGATTCCTGAGTACTGCAGGACAGAATGAGCTCCCGTCTTTGTCCCAGCTCCTGCCAACCTAGCAGTTCGAAAGCAAGAAATTGCAAGTAGATAAATAGGGACCACTTCGTTGGGAAGGTAAACAGCATTCTGTGCACTCCGGTTTCTAGTCATGCCTGCCACATGACCACGGAAACTTTTGCAGAAGCAGACAGCGCTGGCTCTTTGGCTATGAAACAAAGATGAGCACTGAATTCTAGAGTTGGATATGACTGGCTTTTGAGCAAGGGAAACCTTTACCTTTACCTATCTTTACTCACATTAGAAGCTTCTATTTGCAGAAAACATGTTTGTTAATAGTTCATACCTTGAGTGTAGTAAATAGGGATAAAGCCCACTTAAATTATATCAGACTGAAATTAATTTGTTTTAAAACTTACAACAAGCACTGTAAAATCTGAATAGAATGTCCTGATCAACACACAAAATACCTGTACTGGAGAAAACTGCTCTTACTTCCAGTTTTCTATCAAGCCAGGTTCAAGATTTTGCTATTGGTATGCACATTCCTAACAAATTAGGATGCAGTTATCTGAAAAATCACATCCCTCAATATGTAGTCTGCTAGATTAGATCACAGTGATTTTCAGGGTAGGCATGCTGTCTGTGTCACATCCTGCAGAATCCCATTTGGTGAAAGTATGGCAACAGATCACTGTGGAGGTACTGATTTTCTGGAATGACTTCCTAACTCATATGCTTTAAAAATATACTTGTTTATTTTGGATCTTTCCAATCTTCCACTTCACTGATTAGACTGTCTTAAGCAATGTCTTACAAAGCCTTGTAATTGTGTTTAATGGTAGTTTATTTTTTTACAATTTATTATAATCCATTTCAGGATTTGTAAATGGCAATTAGTATGAACATATTTAAAATAAATAAAGCCATTATTAAAGTAATTTTTTTGTGTGGGGAATTATTGGTAAATAATATGAGCAAGTTGGGGAAACAGGGAGGGGATAAAATAACAAAATCATAGATTTCAGCCATTAGGTTTCAGTTCAGAAATCCAAACCTTTGTTACTGTAAATTAGGCAAGGGATTCTGATAACCTTATAGCTGCTCTTTACTCACTCTTCATTGCTTGTTCTATATCGCTGATGGCTCCTATTTTTGATTAAATAGTTTTATTTGGAAAAGCTGTTGAAGCTGCAGGAAAGGAAATCATACTTTAGAAACATTATAAATCTATGGAAGAAATAAATAAATATACAGCAGGCAATTTTGTAAGTCTTAAGAATATTTTGTAGCCAAACATGCAGCTCTCTAATATTGAATCAGACCAGTCATTCTTCTACATCTATAGCAATGGTGGTGAACCCATGGCACGGATGCCAGAGGTGGCAGTCAGCCCTCTCTGTGGGCACTCACACCATCACCCCAGCACAGAGTTCACCCTGCCCCTCTGCCCAATGGGAGCACTTCCTCCATCCTCCCAGCACAGAGTTTGCCCCACCCCTCTGCCCCAGCAGCTCAATGGGACTGCTTCCTCCCTCCTCCCAGTAGAGTTTGCCCTGCCCCTCTGTGGCACAGACAGCAGCCTGTTGAGTTTGGGCACTCGATCTCTAAAAGGTTCACGATCACTGCTCTATAGAATATGTCACAAAATGTATTTAAGATCTGTGAAGCAGGGATCTGTTTGGAATCCTTTAACTGGGGAGCAGACAAATAGGTTTTATCTTGGATGCTGTGCCAGAACAATGATTCTTTTCAATAGACTTATAATTCATCCATTTTAATTAAGATATTTTGGCTATTTGGAATAGGTATCTCTACTTATATTAAAAAATAAAATAAAATTACAACGGTGTAAAAAAATTGAAAGTCTTATATGGGCATATGAAAATCCTGAGGTTCCTATAAATCTGTCGAATATGGTATATAAGTTACACCAGCTGAGAAGAAGATTCAACATTACTTACAAAAGAGAAGATTCTTGGGAACTGATTATACCATGTGTGGAAAAACTGCCACCCATTTTGCACCCATGCCCATAGATGGTCTTAGTTTTGGTTAAAAGTTAACATCTTTTTCCACTGGCTAACTGACAGGATGAACTTCATGTTATCCTGCATGGAAAACATGGAAATCTCAAAAACAGAGAAGATTGCTATCATGCTCTGCATCTGCATATGCTGCTTCCATTGACGTCAGAAAGAGTAAGGATCATGGGGTGTTACTGGTTAGACCCAAAATAGTATTTGATGAAAATCACGATACCAGTGAATACATGTGAGACTTTATTTCCTCATTAATTCATCCAATTTTTAAAAAGGCATTAGAGAGTCAAGTAAGGATTTGGCGAGTTCTTCACATATTGCTTCTGTTTAGATATAAATATTAATTACATCTTGTTTTAATAAGACGGAACATTAGTTCAGTTCTTTTTATTTAGAATATAAAACATGTCAAAGAAAAAATACAGTTATTTTTAGAGGCAGAATAATTTTCATTTTACCTTCTGTCTATTAACCTTTTGTTTACCAATGTTTGTGTCACATACATTAAAGCTGACCTGAGATTTTGAGTAACAAGGTTATATGGTAAAATAATTAAATAAGACAATATATAAATTTTATCTCACACCAAGGTATACATTCCATATAATACATTATTTAAGTCTGCAGTTTCCACCTTCGAACTTTAACTTAACTATAGAACCTGAAACCTCAACATTTATCCAGGATGAGTTTTGTATATTTTTTTCCCTTTCCCTAATTCAACTCCTCAGTCGAGCTCTGCAACAACAAGCTTGATGAAGAGTCATGAAGGACTGAAGAGCTTTCTTGTTTATGATATATAATACCCAAAAGGGTATTGAACATCCCTAGTTTGGGATTCTGCTGAAATGTAGACTCCAACATTTGGCATCTAGACAGCCATCTGTTGAAGATGGTGTAGCTCTGGATTTTCTGCACTAAACACATGTTTGATCTAAATGGCTTACAACATATCATCTCCCTACTCAATGATTTTGATATTCTGATACAGTTATGGCAAAGTATTGACCAAAATTCTATGTTGTGTATGACCGAAAGGGTATTATGAGGATTATAAATAGGAATGGCATATGGAGCTGTTGTACTTAGACAACATCTAGTGAAGTAAAAATGAAAGCTTTGAAAAGTTGTTTTCTGTATTATTTGGGGGAGAGGGGAAATCCCTATGGGATTCTAAGAGTTACACTTGAAAATAAATAACATTGGTAAGCTTTGAGTAAAAATTTAACTTTTGCTAATTACTTTTTTGAAGTATGCCTGACAGTGAGAAAACATATAAGACATAAACCTAGAAGTTACCTGAAATGACACATTTTATGTTAGGGAATTATGCGAGACTGTTATTTGTAGATTTTAGTTCTGCATTTAATACTATTCTTCCTTATTAGATCTGGGGCTTCTGCCATGCTTATGCAGGTAGATACTAGAATTTCTTTCAGATCATTCCCAACGGGTCAGGATGGGCTCTCATGTCTCTGCGGATCTCAGTATTACAGGGACGCCGTAGGGGTGTGTGCTGAGCATAGCTGTCAAGTATCCCGTATTGGCCGGGAAAACCCCTTATTTTACCATCTTTCCCGCTGTCATCCCTTATTAATTAGACTGCAATGCCCTATGGGCAGCACAGGATAAGCATAGCTGTCAAGTATCCCTTATTTGCCAGGAAATTTCCCTTATTTCCAAATCCAAAACTTGACAGGTATGGTCCTGAGCCCACTTCTGTACACGCTTTACACATATGATTGTGTTCCCAGTTACCCCAGCAATAAGATCATCAAGTTTGCAGACGACACAACGGTGGTGGGTCTGATTACTGCTGGGGAGGGGGAGTCGGCTTACAGGAAGGAGGTTGAGATGCTGATGGAGTGGTGTAGGGAAAACAATTTATTCTTCAATGTAAAAAAGACAAAAGAGATCATTGTGGACTTTAGAAAATGCAAATTGAACATCCAGCCACTTATTATTGAAGGGAATTGTTTGGAACAGGTCTCGGTGTTTCGATTTCTGGGAATGGAGCTGAGGGATGATCTAATATGGGGAACAAACACCAAAGATCTGATGAAGAATGCACAGCAGAGATTATACTTCTTGAGAATCCTCAGGAAGAACAATCTTTCAAAGGACCTGCTGTTGGCATTCTACCACTGTACCATAGAGAGTGTGTTAACCTATGGTCTGTGTGTATGGTTTGGGAGTTGTGCAGCTAGGTAAAGAACAATGCTGTCCAGGTTGTAAAGACTGCGGAGGGGATAATTGGGCGTACTCTTCCCGCTCTAGATCAAATCTATGCCACCAGGTGTTATAGGAAAGCTGTAGAGATTGCACAAGACAGTACGCACCCCAGAAATGATCTCTTTCAGCTTCTGCCTTCTAGAAGAAGGTATAGGGCAGTGATGAGCAGTCTTGGCCCTCCAGCTGTTCTTGGACTTCAATTCCCAGAAGCCCAAGTCAACACACTAGCTGGTCAGGGTTTCTGGGAATTGAAGTTCAAGAACAGCTAGAGGGTCAAGACTGCCCATCACTGGTATAGGGTCATAAAGTCCAGGACCAGCCTCTTGAGAAATAGTTTCTACCCAAAAGCAGTTCTGGCTTTGAATGCAGTGCAATGCAGTCTATGAGGGAGCTTCTGTATATAGTTTTTAGAGTTTTTAGAGTCTTAGAGTTTTTAGAGTCTTAGAGTTTTAGAGCTTTTTAGGGGTTAAAGGTGTATATGTGGGGTGGGAGTATGTTGATAATTTTGTATAGTTGTATTTTGTTCAGGTTTTGTTGGGTTGATAAGTGTTTTCTTTCTCCCCAATCTTGTTCTGTGCAGGACAATGACAATAAAGATTTATCTAGACAAGGAGATATTTAATAGTGATATTAGTGATAGAACCAGGGAGCTTGGGCAGAAATAGATCTAGGTAGATCATAATGCCTTCCAGCTTAGGCCTTTCTCCCAGTCGAGACACACATTTAAATTTATGTAAAGTTTTTCTGTTAGCTAGAACTCTCAGAATTGAAAATTATGGGATTTGTATTCCAAAAAAATAAAAATATCCCATCCCATGTGATATCAATGAAAGGATATTAAACATGGCTATTGTAATATTCTTTTCTGCAAAGACATTCCCTCATTTCCCCGCCCTTGATCTGTCCAATGTATGCAAAATAATCTTCATGTCAAGTGATATAGCCTACAAAGACAAATTTCACATTATTTCATTGGAATACACAGGCAAGAAAGGTAGAGTTGTTGTTGCTCTTCATTTGCATAGTCGAGTCTGACCCTTTGCGACCCCATGGACCATCGCATGCCAGGCACCCCTATCTTCTACCATCCTCAACCCGCCCAGTTTTTCCTCAACCCACCCAGTTTTGTGCCCACCATGTCAACAATACCATCTAGCCATCTCATTCTCTGCCGTCCTCTTCTTTTGCCCTCAACCTTTCCCAACAGCAAGGCTTTCTCAAGTGAATCCTCTCTTCTCATTTGATGACCAAAGTACTTTAGCTTCATCTTTACTATTTGTCTTTCCAAGGAGCAGTCAGGGTTGATTTCTTTTAAGATCGATCTATTTGTCCTCCTTGCTGTCTAGGGTACTCTCAAAATTCTCCTCCAGCACCACATCTCAAAGACATCTATTCTTCTGCGCTCAGCTTTCTTTATGGTCCAGCTCTCACAACCATACATTACTACCGGAAATACCATTTGCTTTGACTTTGTGGACTTTTGTTTGCAAGGTGATGTCTCTAACCTTTGACTATGTTCCCCAGGTTTTCTCATAGTTTGCCTCCCAAGCATCAGTCACCTTTTTATTTCATGACTGTAATCTCCATCTGCAGTGATCTTGGATCCTAAAAATGTAAAGTTTGTCACTGTTTCCTGTTGCCATTATCTTGGTTTTCTTGATGTTTAGTCTCAAGCTAGCTTTTGCACTCTCTTCTTTCAACCTAAGCAAGAGCTTCTTTAAATCTTCTTCACTTTCTGACATCAGGATAGTATCATCTGCATATCTCAAATTATTGATGTTTCTCACAGCAATTTTAATTCCAAATTGTGATTCATCCAGCTTTGCATTGCACATTATGTGCTCTCTATATAAGTTAAATAAGCAGGGTGACAAAAGGTAGAGTATATGTACTTAAATAAGTTCTGTTAGAACCAATTGGCAGAATCCTCCTGATGATTGCATATGATTTGCATAACGTATGATGGCTAATTGAGTCAATTGATAAGGTGCTACAGCATGTCTCAGTCACATGTCTGGGCACATGCCAGATTGCACAACCAAGACATGCCCTGATACTGTTTAAATTAGCTGCAATTGGTAAATTATGGAAACCTGGTGCAAACACTAGTATAATTCTGTCTATTAATCACTACTGAGTTAGGACAGATGAAGAGTAGTGGGGCCTCTCCAGTAGATAGCAGTGTATTCCATCTTACTTAAACCAAAGTAAAATATGGCATTGTTCAAATATATTTTTGCAGAGTAATTGGAGTAATACCATCTGTAACTGACAATCTGTGTGAAGTACACCAATCATGTAGAATTACAAAACAACAATGTTCCAATATTTTATCTAATGTGACTGTAGAGCTCCTGATTAATATGCAGATGTTACCACTCTGGTTTAGAACAGTGACATCAGTCATACAATGAAGTGGATGGAGAGATATTGCCCGAAATCATGTAGCTTAGTGTAGTGAATCGTATTAGGGAAGGCCCACTGAATCACTGGAGATTTGGAGGATTCACTTTTCATAAATTCCATTGATATAGATTGGACTGATTTATTTGCAATTTTAGAATAGTAGGTAGTTAGAATAGGCCAATTTGCATCAGTGGAAATTACAAAAGAGTGACTCATTAATTCACTTTAATTGTAGTCTAGCTAATTACACTAAGCAACATTGTTTTGTTCATTGTTACTTAGAGGTCTATGAGGATCCAGTTGTTCTCTACATTCATTATGTTTTCTACCATCTCTTTCTCCATTTGGAAAGCAATACATCTGCAGAGGAAATGTTCCTGCTTCTGTGTAGAACAATATGGATTCAGAAATTAATGCTAGAGAGACTATGAAGGTTGGTGATTCTGAACTTTACAGAGTGGATAAGGTTCAGCACTTTGGAGAGTTCCTTTAAAAGTTCAGACTAAAACTTGGTGTGGAATTATTGCTTCCATGAAATCAAAGTCACCAGCCTCATTTGTTAAATTATGTACATCTGAATGCTTCTTATTTTACTTCTGGTTTGTATGGTTTTGCTCTCCACTTTAATCACTGGGTTTGCTGATTGGGTGATGCCCTTGGACTGATTCCTCCTCTTGGATGGCCAGGTATATGGAATGTATAGACGTCCCCTTTCTTGAAGGAGCCAAAGTAAACTAAATTCATGAATGCACAAGTCACATCCAAGTTATCTTACTATGATAGGTTTAATTTGAAGAGAAATTGCAGTGAGATGCAAAACGGGTTCAGTACATTACACAACATTCTACAGCACATGCATGATTTTTTGGATTGGCATCTTTCTGTTTAGATACCTTCTACCGTATTTATTCGTGTATAACGCGCAAAATTTTATACCAAAAAAAGAAATCAAAGTTGGGGTGCGCGTTATACACGAGGACTGGGTGCGCGTTATAAACGAGCCTCTTTTACTTCCTTTTTAGAATTGGGTCGGCTGTCTATTGCTGCGGCGGGTGAAGGGGAGGCGGGGGGTGGCTTTGAAGAAATTGACGGGATCTGATTGGGTGGCGCGGGAGACGAGGCGTGGCCCGGAGGTAGCTCGCAGTTCGAGCGAGGCTCCTGGAGGTCGGAAGTGCTCATTTCGGATTGCATTTTCTGCAACAGGTGGGTCTGATTATCCCCCCCTCCCTCAATATTTTAAGGTGTGCTCTTTTTCACCGATATAACTGGTTCCCCTTTAGATGGCATCTCAGGGTATCAAGCGTAAACGTTGTGCATATGACGCTTCGTTCAAGCTCAAAGTTGTTGATCATGCTGAAATGCATGGAAACCGAGCAGCTAGCCGAGAAAATTTTATACCGAGGTTTCATGGAAAATTAGGGGTGCACGTTATACACGAGTGCGCGTTATACTCGAATAAATACGGTACTTTATGTGTGGAATGAACTTGATTTGATTTATGGAGCTGGGACCCTGGGGTGTATGACATTCAGATTTTTTTATCCTTTGCTTCTATTGTTCAAAAGATCAAATTAGTCCTTTTTTATGCTAACAAACCTACAAAGTTATCAAATATAATTTGAATTAATACAAACTTTTCTCATTACAGTATGAAAGGCTATATCTTGCATTTCAGAGAACACTAATAAATAATGAAATAAAAGAAATCAGGTAAGTTAACAATGGTTGTAACATTTAATAACTGCAAAAAGTATTATTTATTTATTTATTTATTTATTTATTTACAATAGATTTATATACTGCCCCAATCAATAGACTCTGGGCGGTGTACACAGACAAGCGAGCACCTCACTGGCCGCTCAGCAACAGTTAAAAAACAATATAAAAACAGTTAAAAGCCCTTTCAACATAAGAATGCTGCCCCGCTGTACCTTTATTGATCTCTTAAAACAGGTATAAAAACAACATGGCATTTAAAATTATATAATCATTAAAAATCATTAAAAAAACAATTATGAAAGGGGGGACCTCAGATAAGCCAAAAAAGGGAGCTTGTTGACAACCCTGCCCCCTAGTCCGGCTTCGCTAACCACATTTTCAGTTCTCTCCTAAATAGTAGCAACTGGTCTTGGAGGTGTAATTCTACCGGGAGGATGTTCCATAGTGTGGGGGCTACAAAGGCCCTTTTTCTCATGCTGGGGAGGTGTGCCTCCCCAACGGATGGTATAGGGAGGGTGCCCTCTTGGTTTGCTCTCATGGGACAGGTCTATGTCCTAGGAACAATGTGGTCCCTGAGGTATCTTGGTCCGCTACTATGAAGGGCTTTAAACATGACAACCAGCACCTTGAATTGCACCCGGAGACATATAGGCAGTCAGTGTAGCTCCTGCAGCAGTGGCGTGGCACGGGCAAAATGACCCCACCCCACCAGACGCCACATTCTGGACCAACTGCAGTTTCCAGATGGTCCAAGGGCAGCCCCATGTAGTGTGCATTACAATAATTCAAATGGGAGGTGACCAGGGCATGGGTGACCATGAGCAGGGCCTCCCAGTCCAGGAGTGGACACAATTGATTAATAACACGCACTTGCCCGAAGGTCCTCCTGGCCACAGCCGTAACCTGCTCTTAGAGCAGAAACTGCGAGTCCAGGAGGACCCCCAGGTTGTGCACCAGGTCGGATTGGGGCAATGATGCCCCATCCCAAACTCCTTATGAGGGCCGGATCCCCTCACCCACAGCCACTCAGTCTTGCCGGGATTCAGCTGTAGTCTGTTGTCCCCCAACCAGACCCTAACCGCCTCCAGGCAACTGGTCAGGACCTTGACTGCATCACTGGGATCACCATGGGAAGAGATATTCAACTAAGTATCATCAGCATACTG
Source organism: Bradypodion pumilum (assembly GCA_035047305.1). NCBI lineage: Eukaryota > Metazoa > Chordata > Lepidosauria > Squamata > Chamaeleonidae > Bradypodion > Bradypodion pumilum. The sequence continues at coordinate 206,363,794 of JAWDJD010000005.1, read as the reverse complement.
GTGATATCTCACCCCGTGGGATTGGATGATCTCACCCAACAGTTACATGTAGATGTCAAGGAATAGGGGCAAGAGAACTGAGCCCTGAGGCACCCCACACATGAGCTGCCTTAGACTCGACTCCATGTCCCCCACCCACAATGACTGGGTTCAGCCACTCAGGAAGGAGGAGAACCAGGACAACACAGTGCCCCAGATCCCCAACCCCTGAAGCCGGTCCAGCAAGATACCATGGTCAAAGGTATCAAAAGCCAGTTAGAGGTCAAGAAGAGCAACAATGGAGGAGTACCCTCCATCTCGCTCTTGCCAGAGATCATTGAACAGTGCGACCAATGCAGTCTCTGTACCATGACCCAGCGTAAAGCCTGACCGGAAAGGGGTCCAGATAATCCACTTCCTCCAGGACCCCCTGGAGCTGCCACACCACCACTTTCTCGACAACCTTCACCAAAAAGGGGAGGTTCGAGACAGGGCAGAAATTAGATGGTATATTCTGATTGAGCAATAGTTTTTTTAGGAGGGGGCGCACCAGCACATGTTTGAGTTGCGGTGGGAACAACCCCTCCCTCAGCAAAGCATTGACCACCACTCGAATTCAGCAGCCTGTCATCGTCCTGCCTGCTTTCATAAGCTAGGCCGGACATGGATCTAACTCGCAGGTGGTGGCGCATATCCTGTCCACTTCATCTGGGTCAATCAAACCAAATTGTTCCTAGATAACCTGGCAATAGTGGCTCCTGGCCAACTCCCGTGACATGATGTTAAACCCTGAGCGAATCTGAGTGATTTTATCCTCCAGATAATCAGCAAGCTGCTCGGTGGACCCCTGCCATCCAGGGCCAGATCCCCCCCTACCAAGGAGGGACCTGATCACCTGGAACAGGGCTGCCGGGCGACTATCTGCCAACACGATATGAGCAGTGAAATACTGCCATTTCGCCACCTGTATCGTCACGAGGTAGGCTCAAATAGAGGCTAGCTCATGTTCAGTCTGAGACGCTCCGGGATCTCCAGTGGCGCTCTAGGCATCTCTTTACACGTTTAAGCTCCCTTAGCTCCTTGGAGAACCAAGGGGTGGCCCGAGGCCCACGTGTGCAGAGAGTCCGTAGTGGCATGATGACGTCCAAGGCTGTAGCAGCCCCCTTGTTCCAGAGGGTGATCAAGGCCTCAGTATTATCTCTTTAGCTGCTAACTAAGAAGAGGGCCACATGGTTTCCTTTCTTCATCTTATCTGTTTTGTGTCACTTCTTGTCTACCTTTTAAAAAAAAATTATAAATTGTATTCTTGAAAAGTAACTTCAAAGTATAATTTAATTGAACAACATGTGGATTTTTGTGATCTTTATTTTGCACATTTAATGGAGTAATTGTGAATTGGTAAAATTGAAAAAATAATCATTTTACTTTAATGGCTCCACTAATTCTGTAACTCATGGGTAGACACAGTTGTGTAGCTCTTTGAGTCATTAACAGTACATTGGCAAATATTTCTGACTCCTGCATAATGAACATAGCGGGAAGCTGCTTTTTATCATTGTACCAATCTAAGTTAATACTCCTGAATAGAAGAAAGCTATAGGATAATAGGATTTTTTTGGTGAGTTCAGTTCTGGCATTGAAAACAAATTTCTTGGCTCAGTATTATTTCATTATTTTGCACTAGATATTGTGTAGTGGATTGAAGGGTTTCAGTGGAAATCAAAGCTGCTGTAGCATGTATAAATCATTTGACGTGCTGAACCTTAAATACCATAACTTAAATACCAAAGTGTCTCAGATGACCCAAACACCAGGGCAATAAAAATGTTCACATTATAATGTCAAGATGATAGAATTCTTCAACTGAAAAAATTCACCTGGACAGTGTAAGATGGCACCAAGTCTTGGTTTTGGGCTTTAGTTTCATATGGATTGGCTTTCACTCCTGTGTAGACAGCAGTGCTCTTTGCCTGCCTTTTCAAGTGGGAGCAGTACAGTTCTCCCATGGCATAAAAAGCTTTGAAACAGCTGACTTTAATGCTGAGTATGTAATGCTATATACTCAGTTGCATGAATGTAAATCCTACTGAACTAAATGAGACTTGCATTTGAATAGATATGTGTAAGATTGCATGGTTAGATGGAGATTCTTCTTTTTCTTATACCCCCCCCCCCATGCATAGGGCTTTTTTGGAATACCTCCCAAAGGCCATACTGGTTGCAGATTTCTGGAGTTGTGGTTCAACAAAGCACAGTTTCAGAGCTATGTGGCTACTCCTTTGATCATGCCACTCATGGATGTTAAGATTCTTTTCTCAAAATGTGTATAATGATTTTAAAACATTGTAGCACCATGATTTAAAACTACCATATTTGCTGGTGTATAAGACTCACTTTACCCCCCTTAAAATACACTGGAAAAATGGAGTGCATCTTGTACTGTATATAGTGGGATATTTTGGTAATAACAGGGTGCATTTTATACTCCGATGCATTTTATATGCCAGCATATACGGTAATTTACTTGAGTTGCTGACTTTAAAGTTTAGGATTTGCTTCATATCACCTGGGGGTATGATGTGGTTGGAAAATGCCAGTCATTTTGCTAGTGGTTTAGCATGTGCAGCATGGGAAGGACAGATAAAACATAGGCTTGTTCAAACTTTTAAAGAATTAGAACAGAATTTCTGAGTGAAAGAAAATTTGAAGTTCTAGTTCTAGCTTTAAAATGGGATAATTTATTTTCTTTGTTGCTTTATTTGCCATTTTGTCTACCGTATTTTCCGGCGTATAAGATGACTGGGCATATAAGACGACCCCCAACTTTTCCAGTTAAAATATAGAGTTTGGAATATACTTGCCGTATAAGTCTACCTCCCTTCCAATGCACACCAAATAAAAATTAACCCACACTCAACCTGAAGACGCGCAGCTCTCTGAGTCGAATGGGCAGGTTCTGGTGGAGAACCAATCCACACTCACGTTCTCCTCCTCGAGGTACAGGAAGATGTGTGCAGCTTGCTTCCCCTTGCTTCATACTCCCCGCACAGAGCAGGGACTCGGCCGCGGCACCCCCCACCATATGCGCCGGACATATGAAGCAAGGGGAAACAAGCTGCAGTTAAGTACCTGTCCTATAAGATGACCCTTGACTTTCACACAGATTTTTCGGGGTTAAAAAGTAGTCTTATACGCCAGAAAATACAGTAAGTATTGGCTTTTGTTCATTTTTTTCATGCATTTGGAAACTTTTACATCTCATTTTGCCTCTTTGATAGGAATTCTGTGGAAAGAGAAGACTTTGAGAAGCTAATCACTGATCATGCAAATGCAGCAGGTAATGAGCTATTTTTGAATAACAACTAATATTAATACAACTGATGAATGTGGTTAAATCTTCCTCAGTTCTGTATTAAATTTACATGAAGCCTGTTTAGGCATGTGATTATCCAGCATAGTAAATGCATGTCCTTTGGCTTCTTCTGAAGAGGAAAGCCTCAACTAGCTATTAGTTTTGCAGGGCTCTTGATCATCTTGAAAGCCTCCCTGGAGTCTTCAGACCATCATTCCCGATGTATGAAATGTGTTAATAGTGGGATCAAGCACAGTATAGTGTGCTTCTCTCCTTACACATTTATTTAAATAGAGCTTTATTGTCTTCCCAAAGGACTTACAGCTCAAAATAAGGGATGCAGCAGAATGGGAAAATGAACAGTAATAACAATTGGCCATGTTTATGTAGTTGTTATTTTGGGAGCACAGTAGGAGATTATCATCAATCTTCAGCATAATTCTCACATAGTGGATGTGTTTATTCAATATTTTTTGTCATCTCTAGAAAATGGACAATGTGAGCAAACGTTTTAGCACAACTGTTGCTTAGTTTGATAATCACAATATTTGCCCATCATGAAATTGTGATCTGTGCTGCTTTTGTGTGTGACAACAATTATTTCTTTGCTGCAAACAAGCACATAATTTGATATCACAAACATTAATGTGGTATTTTCTGGATCTGATTCCTACCTATATTTATTTAGTAAAACACTTTGTGGTACCCTTAATTAGATAATTTTCTGGACAGCATACGATATAAATAGGAAAATATTTTAAAAATTATGACTGGAAGGAATGGTTTCATTTGGGGGACAATGTTTCACTGTTTTACACAACATTTTAAAGGGTTATGCATTCATATTCACCCATTTCCTTGAATTAGAAGTGGAAAACCTGTGACACTTCAAATGTTGTAAGCCATAATTCCTGTAAACTCTTTGTGTTGGATAAGGGGCGATGGGAATTGTAGTACAAAGATTATGGTGGCCTCTCAGTCCTCTAATGTTAAATAGCTGTTCTTCTCCCCAAGTTTTCTCTGCTTCTGCAAAGACAGAGTTTATTAAATAGCTGTATTGGTTTTATTTTGGCACTTGGGAAGCAGCACATTAATTCAGTACTAGAATGGAATCTCCCTTTATATAATCTCTTTGCAGTGTAGTGAGGCTAACAGTATCTGAAGATCACTTCAAATAATCACTTCAAATACTAAGATGTGAACATGGACCTTGTGGTCCAGGCAACTGGAGCTTTTCTGGAAAGCAGCATGGAATGACGGTCAAGGAAAATCAGCAGGAGAGAGTGTACAAAACAGTTTGCCCACCCACTGCTTTTTAATTCAACCATCTCCAACCACTCTTCTTATACTCCACAACCCCATGCCTATGGCTTTCATATCAGATGGTGAGGAATGGCTGTTGAAAGGGATTATAAAGTGAAACCAGCTGATGAATGAATTGTAAAACACATTTTGTTTGCTGATTCTGTTCCACAGTGTGCATACATACCAGATATGGTGCTTTTGCAGTGAATAAATGGCAGTTTAGGTTTCCCAAGCCTATATTTGCTTTCTGATCCCTAATTTATCTCTTTGTTTTTCTAAGAGTCAACGTCACTTTGCCATCTGGAAGGGCTGTTGCTCATTGTTGTCTGTAGCAAATGCTCACCAGACTTTTGCCCAACATAAATATCTATGCAAAAATAAGCAAGTTGTTTGTCTCTACCATACAAGGCATCAGAGGAGTGAGAGTACATGTCTTCAAATGCTGATCTGAAATGGCTCACTTAGTCTGAAGATTTTAGTCGTGTAAAACAAGATTGGGTACAAGGAAAGGAAACATTGAATTGAAATAAAAACATTGGAATAGAAAATATTTACAAGCAAAGGCATGCTTAGCAGGGAGGGAGAGGAGAAGGAGAATGGACGCAGAGGCAGATCAGTGATCAAAATATTTTATCTTGGCAGGAGTTCCAGTAAATATTATAAAGGAATCACTTGGTGAAGAGCTTTTCAAAATATGTTATGAAGAAGATGAACACATCCTAGGAGTTGTTGGGGGTACCCTCAAAGACTTTTTGAACAGCTTTAGTACTCTACTGAAACAGAGTTCCCACTGCCATGAAGCAGGAAAAAGGGGAAGAATTGAAGAGGTCTCCATTCTGTGTTTGGAAAAGGACCCTGAAGTCTTGAATGTGTACTATTTTTCCCCAAAGAAAACAACTAGTCTCATCCTCTCTGGCATTATCAAGGCAGCGGCTCACATTCTGTATGAAACTGAGGTGGAAGTGACTGTAATGCCCCCTTGCTTTTGCAAGGACAGCACAGAATTTATTAACCAGCCATATTTGTTGTATTCTGTGCAAGTCAAAAGTACAAAACCAACCCTTTCACCGTGTAAACCTCAGTCTTCTCTGGTGATTCCCACTTCTCTCTTCTGTAAGACTTTTCCATTCCACTGCATGTTTGACAAGGACATGGCTGTTCTGCAAGTTGGCAACGGTATACGGAGACTGTTAAACCGGAGAGAATTTCAAGCAAAGCCAAACTTCAACGAGTGGTTTGAAATCCTGGCCCCTAAAATAAACTGCACATTTAGCGGAATCATGACGATGTTGAACATGCAGTTCACCGTAAGGGTGAAACGAGGGGACAACGCTGTTAAAAAATCAACTGGGGTAAGAATTTGATCACTTACAGTATCTTTAACCACCCCACCCCCACATTTCTTAATTCCATCCAGCTATCTTTAGCTCAGGTGCTGTAACATATTTGGTTATCATTGGAACATTTGGAACAGTATTATGAGCCATTTTTCTTTCTATTTTCCGAACTTCCACTTTAATATTCAATTGGGAAATAGTGGCAAAGTGGGAGATGGGAGACCGGCAACCATGCGTGCATTTACAATTTCACATTCCCCTCATGCAATCCCCCTATTGTAAATGCAAAGAAAGTATACGTTATTCTTGCATATAATCATCCATGCTTTTGCCAATAACTGAAGACCTGTTTGTAAACTATTAAAACTACTTCTAGGCCATAATGTAGTTGAGCAAGCTAAATGTTGGGAGTATTACTCCCATCTTTTTACCACCTATGATTGTGGGCTGGGATAGAATCCTTATTCATATAAAATTAGAATGACAGGAAGAAGAGGCTATTAGAACTCTTTCGGAACAGCTAGATTTCAGTGCGTGTGCAATTTTTTGCCCATAGGAGAACGTGTGAACATGCAAACTCTTTCCCTAAATGTACAAAGATTCACCAGTTCTTGTTGTATTATTTTTGCTCAAAATCTAACTGCTGTGCAATTTTGATGTCTCCTTTTGTTCTAAATTTAAAGTTCCCTTTTGAAGTTTCATGTGGATTGAATTAGCACCGTACTGCTTACAGCCAAATGATGAGTACAGATAAAAAGATTTAGTTATAATCTTAGCTTCTTTTTCTGGTACTGCTGTAATCAAGAGCCAGATCTATATTAGGTATTCTGAATTTGGTCTGCTCTGAGCTCTTGCTGTTATCACATTAGAGGAGAACTTTCAGTAGAAAGATCCTGGCTGTAGATATGCATCAGAGAATACAGTCATTCTCTTTAAACCTATACATATCTTGGGGACATGAAAGGAGCCTCATTCGGGTGTCCCTTGAGCTGAGTTTCTCCAGCAAAAATCCTTTCAACCCAGAGTAATTTCGGACATGAAATTTATTTATAGTAAATCTTGGCTGATCAATCAAAGTTTTCCCTCAGAAACGCTTGGCCTCGTGCCTTTTTACTATCAGACAAAAAGAAATGATTAGCTCACACTTAGAAGCTGATAGTCTACCTCTGTGATGGTGAACCTTGGCACTCCAGCTGTTCTTGGACTTCAATTCTCAGAAGCCCAAGTCCCTGTGAATCCACACAATTCACAGGGACATGGGCTTCTGGGAAGTAAAGTTCAAGAACAGCTGGAGTGCTAAGGTGCACCATCACGGGTCTACCTCCACAACACAATGTGCTGTTTCCTCAGGAACACAATCCTGAACGATTAGACCTATAGATTAAGTTAGAGTTTACTGTTCCTGTGGCCTTGACAAAGTTTGTTGTAATGCAATAGAGGGAGTTGAGAGAAAGCATATACAGTGACAAGAGTCTTTCAGATCTTAGCGAACCTTTGGTTCTATAAATGTATTAACTATATCATCTTTATTAACTTCTAACACTTAGTACTGAGAGGTGAGGGATGGAGGATAGAGAATGCGGAACAGAACTGGTGATTTGCTTACTTCATCCTATAGCTTCTAATTATCTTAAGGCATTTTAACACTTTTAATGGTTTTCTAATGGTTTGTAAATAAGGACTACAGAGCAAGAATGGTAACTCAAAACAATAGTTACAAAACAGAATAAAATAATCCTTCATTTCCCATATCTCTTTTAAGTTTCTAACTAACCCTCTTCATGTCCCAATTTAAACTAACTGTTCTTTTCACTCTTTTTTTTTGTCTTCTCATACAAACACTAACCAATTAGACAACAACACCTCATATTGGTTGCTTTCTCCCTTTCTGGAAACTTTGTTCCAGATTTTACCCCTTCACACAATCAGTCCTGCAGCCATTTTAAATTGAGGTTTATATTCTACCCGGTACATCAACTAGCTGTGTGATTTATTTGCCTATTTCCTGTAACCACTGTTGTTTTTGGCAAATTCCCTAGCATCTTTGTCTCTCCCCTGAAGCCCACATAAGCCAGACATTATAGCATTGTGAGGTTTCTTTGGGTCTCTCCCCTCCCAATTTTCCCGTTCTACTCTCAGTCCTCTTCTCTCCTTAGTCCTTCTTGTTAAATTTCATTCAATTCTTACTTGACAATTCTATTTCTCAAGTCTGTACTGCACTTTACATAGGAGATCAGTAACTGAATCTCCAGTATTTACTTTAGGATTTTTGGCAGACTTGAAATTTATTTGCAGGTCTTACATTTCTTCATAGCAGTTGAAGAAAGGAATATCTTAACTTTACCCTATAGTACTTCTCTCTACCCCCACCACCCCTCACAATGGCTTCTTGCTGGCTATTGCACCTGTATTTTCTCCCTTACAGGTGCAACCAGTAAGAAGGCAGGATGACATTTGGAACAGAAAAGTGTGTGTGTGTCTGTGTAAAAGATCAAAAAGTTTTAACCTTAATTCCCCCCCCCCCAATTATTTCATAACTCCTGCAGGTGTGTTTCAAAATGTCAGGAGATCTAATAATAGATATTCTGTTTCATCTCTTGAGTTGTTTTGAGCTACTTACCTTCAGCTTTTTAGTTTTCTTTTCACCTAAATTTCTTTTTAATTGTTCTTATTTCCTCCTACAAAGCTTTACTTGCCCCAAGGAATTATGGGGTATCAGTCCAACCAAATTCACAAATTTTCTCCTCTCATGAAAACTAGCCACATGTGTCCTGACAGCTTTCCTGAGTAGATGAGCATTATAATTTAGCCAGATAATATCCAGCTACATGGACACAAAAGCTTTAAAATATCTATGGTGGCTAATTGATATAGGGCAGTGATGGTGAACCTATGGCACGGAGCCCTCTCTGTGGGCACCCATGCAGTCACCCAGCCCCTCTACCCAGCAGCCCAATGGGAGCACTTCCTCCCTCCCCACACACAGAGTTCACCCCGCCCCTCTGCCCAGCAGCCCAATGGGAGCACTTCCTCCCTCCCCACAGCACAGAGTTCACCCCACCCCTCTGCCCAGCAGCCCAGTGGGAGCATTTCCTTCCTCCCCTTTTGCTGTGTTGGCACTTTGAGATAAATAAGTTGCAGTTTGGGCACTCGGTCTCTAAAAGGTTCTCCATCACTGGTATGGGCAAGATCACCACCTGAGTCCATTTGCCGTAATTAGGTGGTTTGTAAGCCCTCCCAGATCCTAATATATTTTGAATAGCTGCTGTTAGGTACTCCCTGTTGTAATTAGTGTGTGTAATGCACATATTTTACCATATATCCCAATGGGAAATACAGTTGTTAAATTCTTCAGATTAGCTGCCTAGCCTTTTCATGACTAAAGCTGTTTAGTGGCGAAGTGAGAAAATATCATAACACATGGAGCTCCAGCTTTATAGTAGCTTAGGGAGAGAGTTGGTATTAGGAGCCAGCAAGGTGACTATTACTGCTTTAGTAGAATTTCATTGAATGAGAATTCTCATGTTGTCCCTTCTTTCTCTCATTGTTTCAGGTTATGGATCTTAAAGGACAGATGATCTACATTTTTGAGTCTAGTGCCATCTTGTTCTTGGGATCTCCCTGTGTGGATAGACTAGATGACTTTACAGGACGTGGATTGTATCTCTCAGATATCCCAATTCATAATGCACTGAGGGATGTTGTTTTGATAGGAGAGCAAGCTAGAGCTCAAGATGGACTGAAGAAGAGGTTGGGGAAGCTTAAAGCTACTCTTGAGCAGGCACATCAAGCACTTGAAGAAGAGAAAAAGAAGACAGTCGATCTTTTATGCTCAATTTTTCCAGGAGAGGTTGCACAGCATCTCTGGCAAGGACAAGTTGTACAGGCCAAGAAATTTAATAATGTTACAATGCTTTTTTCTGACATTGTAGGATTCACTGCCATCTGTTCCCAGTGCTCACCTATGCAGGTTATCACAATGCTTAATGAACTCTACACTCGCTTTGATCACCAATGTGGAGAGCTGGATGTCTACAAGGTAGAAACTTTATTTCAGAAATATGGCCTTGTTAGAGGGAAGCTAAGCCCTTTAAATGAGTGGGACTTTTTTTAAAAAACCTACTTTTAACATAGTTGGGATGAGAGAAGAATTGACTGAAAACTGAAACAGCAGTTATGTGCAAAAATATTTGTATGTTCAGCCATGTGCAAAATCAAATGCATTTTAAAAGATGGTTGCATTGCTTAAGACAAGGAATAAACAATTTAGCAAATCATGTACCTAGGGGCCATTCAACAATTATGTGATCCTCGAGGGGGTCTGCCATCTGAATTACAGAAAATTATGTGGGGGTAGGGCAGGTCAAAGATTACATAATCCAATTGGAGCTGTTTTGGTTTTGAAACATGGCACTTTTAAAGGTTTAAATATGATCTCTGGGAATTTTGATCCGATTTGAAATTATTGAATCCTGACTGATAAGTTCTGCATTAGGCACCAATAGTGAAAAGCTCTAAAAATTAGAGTTTCGATACAAAAGCTCTGGATTACATAATTTTAAAAGGGGGGGGGGTGTCGAAGCAAAAATTACGATTGGATTACATGGGGGGAGAGGGGTCAATATTTCCCCAAAAAAATGATCATGTAATTGTTGAATGGCCCCCTAGAACTTCAGTCTGTAATATGGAGTAGGTCTGTTAATGTAAGTGGCACATTCAACAAGCAAATAGCTTGAAAATTACAGTAGGGACTCACAAATGATGAACAAAGGATAAACATGTTGGTATAATGCCTGTGTCATGATGGACAACCTCTGTAGATGCAATTTTAGCAGCTTGCAACTTAAAGTAGCTTATCATTACTACTGTATAGTTATTTTCATTGCATTGTTGTCTCAGCACTACAAAGTAATAGTGTTCAAGATAGTTTATCAAAACAACATTACAAACAAGTTAAACAAATAATAATAATAAGTTAACCAAACTATTAAAATTAATACAATTACAATTAGAAATAATTAGAATTCTCACTCTTATTGATAAGCAGTTATGAATTTTGGAATGGACAGTTTTGTTGAAAGCCTTTTATGCCATGTTCCATGATTTCTTCATGTTAATTTTTCTTGCATTTTAATGCAACCCATTTTGCTTTTTAGGTTGAAACAATTGGAGATGCGTACTGTGTAGCTGGAGGCTTACACAAAGAAAGTGAGACCCATGCTATGCAGATAGCACTGATGGCATTGAAGATGATGGAACTGTCTGATGAAGTGATGTCTCCACATGGAGAGCCAATAAAGGTTGGTAAGAGATCTCGAAAACCTTAATTACTGGTATTTTTTAAACATTTTCATTTTATATATAATTTTCTGATCTTTGATTTTGGTGAGGTGGTTTATTAAAAGGTTTTTCATTCAGAAAAGATTGTTGTGAATGTAGTTCCATGCTACCTGGAGTTTCTCAGTGTAGCACTAAGGCCAAACCAAAAATAAAATAATTCATTGGAAATCAAGTAGCCCATCTTTTAAACACAGTAGCCATATTGGCAATGCTATCAGGAAAGTAGCAATAAAGTTTATTTCTAAAATTTAACTCTTCCCTGCATTTCTAGCCTAAACCAATCCCTGTCCCTAAACTTGTTCATTTCTTTCCCACATGAAGAAAGTAGAGAGAAGTTCCCTGTTTCTGACAGTGAAATGTCTGCCTTTGCTGATGCAGTGTCATGGAATATCCAGGTGCTTGAAATGGGAAAAGTTTGCAGTTTATCTTCTTCAAAGGAAGTTTTAAAAAAAAATTGGTGTGCAGGAATTCAGTTTTCACATAGGGATCACTGGGAAGATGTCCTGCAATGCAGTGACTCTGGAGGGAAAGAGAAATTAGAGATAAGCAGGAGAAGGCAAGGTGGAGATTAAAGTGTGAACTGAGAAGAACTTGTTGCACCAACAGATGGCTAGAGAAAGAGGCAGGGAGATACAATGAGGTAAAAAGGGAACAATCAGCTAGCCTCAGAAAGTGAAAGAATATAAAGGTAAAAGTAAAGGTTTCCCTTGCTCGAAAGCCAGTCGTATCCGACTCTTGGGTTCAGTGCTCATCTCTGTTTCAAAGCCGAAGATACAATGCTGTCTGCTTCTGCAGATGTTTCCGTAGTCATGTGGCAGGCATGGCTAGACACTAGAGCGCACCGAAGTGGTCCCTATTTATCTACTTGCAATTTCTTGCTTTCGAACTGCTAGGTTAGCAGGAGCTGGGACAAAGATGGGAGCTCATTCTGTCCTGCAGTACTCAGGAATCGAACTGCTGACCTCCTGCCTTCCAGTCAGCATCTTAGCCACTTGAGCCACTGCCAAAAGCACTGACTATAAGGAAGGATTGTAAAGTACATTGGTTATGGGTATAGAACAGCCTCCTCCAACCTACATCTTTGCAGATATTTTGGCCATATCCAAAGACCCAGAAGACTGTTCCTCATACATTTCTGCAGTCTAGCTCTGATTGGAAAATCCTCATGCTTAGGATTTCCATTTTGATGTAATAACTCTTGAGGCAACAGAGAGGACCAAGAACAGGGTTGATGATTTTTTTCCTCATTATGATCTGAGCAATGCACAAAATTCAGTCCAACAGAGAAAAGCTAGATATTTTTGTGAAAACCGCTATGCTTGGCAACTTTATTTTCAGCCCAGGCAGTATGAACATGAATCACCAAGTGAGCAGTAATGATAATCAGTACAGCAGCTGTTAGTACACTAAAATCCTATTGCAGTCTTTGTACTCCACCTTTCAACACATGGTTAAGTGCGCTTGAGCTTAATGGAAATCACCGGAGTGCTGAGCTTAATTTATCAGCCACTAGGTTTGGTGGGATTTATGCATTTTAGTACAATATGTGGTGGGGGCTTTGTGTTCTCTTTTGTGCTATGACACAATCAGTGTGATAATTGCATAGGTGGAAGCAACATCTGCAAGAGGAGGTAGCATCCTTCTTGCATCTGGAAAATGCTCTGGGACAGATGTTTCACTTCAAAGAGAAATGCAGCGGGGAGAGCACAAAAATCCCTTTCTGCCCATTCTCTTCTCATTGCAAGGATATATGAGCATGTGCATTTGTGCATGGAAGGATCTTGCTCTGTCTCATTCTCCTACTTTCATCAATAATGTATCACAAACTCTGTACCATTACACACGTATGCACACGTGCACGCACACACACACACACACACACACACACACACACTATCTATCTATCTATCTATCTATCTATCTATCTATCTATCTATCTATCTATCTATCTATCTATCTATCTATCTATCTATCTATCTATCTATCTATCTATCTATCTAGAGATTCCTGAGTCCTAGGTCAAGGACAATAGTTACCCTACCCATCTCCTCTATTATAACAAACAAACCATTCACAGAGGTCTGTTTCACAGTAAAGTATATGGGAATTGTCCAGAAATTGTCTAGGATAATAACATTTTGATTTGAGCCTCAGGCATAATCTTTTGTTATGCAATATGCCCTGTTTATGCAGATACCTCAGGGGACATGCAATGTGCATGTAATCAGAGAGATGTCTGTTGCTGATTTTATAATATAAATAGCTTTTCTTTTTCTTCTGCTCTGGAAACAGGTAGCATGATGCAAAGGATTTTGTTGGACATGGGAGAATAAACAGGCCACATTACATGCAAAATATACTGCCATTGTAGCAGTGTAGAATGCAGAGTTGGATCGCAGGTTGGGCTTGCTTCCTGGGGCATAATGGCAGAACTTTGAAATGATGGTAAAATCTGAGATGGTAGAATTTCATCTAAAATACCAGAGAACCCCCTTTTGCTGTAAAAGTGGACTGGGTGGATAGTTTTGTTGATATTGTTGTTTCTTGTCTATAATCCTAATGCATCCCCATTGTGACATGTAATTATTATTATTATTCAAAAATGAACTGTTCATGTGGAGGAAACCTAAAAGGCCATTAACTTGTTCTAAACATGCTTAAAATTGCCCCCCTAAAAATCAACACCACCACCCTGTGTTGGGAAACACGGCTCTAAACTAAAATGCTACATGAGTATCCATATGTCAATCATCTGTTAATGGTGTTGTGTAGATAATGCTTGTTTTTGGTTTTATGTAGATTTGCTTTTTATTTAAAATAGTTCAGTGCATAAATATGACATGTATTAAAGCTGGATTTGTAAAAAAAGAAAGAAAGAAAGAACTCAAAGAAAATTGTCTTCTATAAATTCGTATTGTGCATTTAAATTAATAGGAGTTTAACAAATGCCTGACCTTCTCCATCTTCCTGAAATACATATTGATATGGGTGCTATGCATGAATGATCATGTTTAAAACTGTCTCATACTAGCATATTAGCATACAGTTTTTCACAGACAATCCCCATGTTTAATGTCTGTGGTACTTTTCACTGTAAGGAAATCATGTCTATCTTGCTACTGTAGGAAATTTACAGCTATGTTGCAACTGTCTCAAAATCATAATATGTGCAAGTTATTACCATCTAATTTAAAAATCCAGGCATAATGTTAGCTGCAAATTAAAGTGCTATTCTGGAAAATTTAAGACCTCTTACATCTCAGGGAATCAAACCTTCATACATGTTTAAGCAACATATTTATGGGCTTCCTTTTGGAGAGGGATCTATAAAGCACTGCTGATGCACAAGCTTTGTATTATCAAAATGCCATCAAAAAAAAAACCCTGTGCATACCTTGTTTCAATTAATGTGGTATATCAGCAACTACATTTACTACTTTTCACTATGAACATGCTTTGTTTTGACTAACAGTTATGGAGAACTGTCATTGAAAGGATTCCATTGTTCATATTAAGTATTGTTCTCCATTTTGAAATATTTGCCTGAGATCACAACTAGGGATGTGCTATTCTGGTTTGTTATGGGATTTTGGGGACTCCAGCTTCCAAAATGCTCCAAGTATTCTCCAGACAGAATTCTGGGAATTCCAGCCAGTTGATCCACAATGACAGCTACATTTCATTTATCTGGACCAGGGCCTAATTCATGAGCTGCATGACTGTCTTGGGTCTTGCTTTCTGTTGATAATCCACTGAAAGAGAAATTGCCACAGTGCATCCCCACTGCATTAGCTTCCTGTTGTACACTGTCAACAGGAAGCAAGACCATGACTGCCATGGAACTTCCAAGATAGGCTCTGCTTCAGGTAAGCAAAGTGCAGGTCTATGGACTAGAACTCCCAAAATTCTGCCTGGGGAATTATTAGAGAATTCTGGGAGTTGGACCCCAAAAGCAATAAATGGCACGTCTCTAGCCACAACTCACAATCTGTCAAGGTCAAAGATCAACTAATAAAATGGCAACAGTGTTATTAATATTTGATGTTTGTCAAATGTAACAATCAGTGAATTTATTAGTTTCCCCCCTCTTTCATTTATTTTTAAAAGATGCGTATAGGGCTGCATTCTGGCTCTGTCTTTGCTGGGGTTGTGGGTGTTAAAATGCCACGATATTGCCTCTTTGGAAACAACGTGACACTTGCCAACAAGTTTGAGTCCTGCAGTGTCCCCCGGAAAATAAACGTCAGCCCAACAACCTACAGGTATTGTGTTCATATGATGCTTCTGAGGGATGGTTTGTCATTTGTACAAATACTTGCAGCGCTGAATCTCACCTGATGATGACATTCAATTCAGCCTTCCTGGCCATGGCCTTCAGGTGACTATTCAAGGAGGGAGTGATGTTCTTTCTCCAGAGAAATTATTGCCTTCATCTCTGTTATATATGGGTTGTCTTAACACTCCTATGACTCTGAAGAGACAACGGAGACACACATAGTGCTTTATCAAGGCCTTCTGTGGAAAAGTGAGACTCCTTTGGGCTTTCTGTTTTCCTAATTTTATTTCTGACAGGAGAAGGTTTTGCTTTTTGTAACTATTAGAAATAACTGTTACAGAATTGGCAAGTAAATTAGCCTTTTCTTCATGTTTACAATCAGCATTCAAAACAAACATCATGCATTTGATACTCTTAGATAAAGTTGATATTAAAGAAAACGATATATTTCCAGTTAATTTATCTTGGTTCTGACTTTTATCTGACAGCCATCAGGTAAATTGCAATGGTAGCATTCAACTTAAGGAAAGACATTATTTACACAATGTAATTCTGATTTTGGTGTAAATTTTGAAGTACAGTGGTACCTCGCTTAAAGAACATAATGCGTTCCATGGGATTGCTCTTTAAGTGAGTTTTCTCTTTAAGCAAAACACCATTGTATGTGATCAATTGTGACTTCTGGCGGGGGGAGGGGAATTGTGAACCCCAATATAGTTGTTAAGTGAGCTTTGGGTTATTTTTTAGTTATTAAGCGAGGCGGCCATTCAGAAAAAAAATCTGCTCTTTAATCGAGTTAGTCTCTAAGCAAGGCACTCTTTATGCATGATTTTACTGTATATTTCTTCACTCATTGGCATTTACATTTTAATGTCAACACTATCTAAACCCATTATTTGTTTTTCCATATAAGATTATATTCTAAACAACACTTCTGCTGCATTTAATTTCCATTTTACCACTCACATTTTCAGTAGTTATTGTAGTATACATTTCATTCACACATGCTTTTTGTTTCAGAATTGCAGACTTTGGAAAGAAGCGGGAGTTCTTTTTATATCCATCTTTACCAAGTCTCTAGAGCAGTGTTTCTCACCCTTTGGTTTTTGGACTTCAATTCCCAGAAGCCTAAGTCAATTTCCCAAAGCACTGATCAGCCAATGTACTGACTTAGGCTTCTGGGAATTGAGGTCCCCCTGCGTGGCGTGGGTTCCATGTTGGGAACTACTGCTCTAGATATATTGGACTACAATTTCCATTCTTTCCAGCCATCATAGCCTTGAGGGTTTGCTGGGGAGGATGGGTATAGGCCAATAACAGGGGGATGTTACATTTGGAAAACTAATCTAGCAAAATCATAGGAGAGGGGGAACACTTGTTTACAAGTTCAGCACATACATAAACAACAGAACACATAGGGTGTATATTTATTTTGTTAGTTTATATCCTGCTAACAATTAGTTCTAGGTGCTACTCTGGGCAGCATGTTAAAATATATATTTGACTGAAATCCTGTTGCTTAGTATGTTAAGTTGCATTAGAATAGACTGACTGGATCAATGGAGTTTCTATTGACTAGGCATATTTTAGTTGCCACTTACTATATTAAAGTATGTTGCACCTATAGTAGGCCTATTGAATCAAATGAAATTTAAGGAGGCATTGAGTCACCAAATCCCTATTGATTCAGTCTAGTGCAGCTTAGTGTCTGAATGTCTTAGATAAAATATCAAATAGTTTTTTGATGATCAGTTACTGAAGCCCTTTGATTTTAGGAAATATTGGACCAGACACTGAGACTGTATAAATCAGGAGTTCTCAACCTTTTTAAGCCTGGGACCAGGTCACATTCCCTCAGACAGCTTCGGGGGCTGGATGGCCATTTTGCCTTTCTTCCACCATATGGCACTTCCGGGTGTGGTGGAGGCAGTGTGGGGGACCACATGAAATGGCACTGAGCCACATCTGGCCCGCAGGCCGCAGGTTGAGAATCCCTGGTGTAAATCAATCATTTGTTATTCTGATGGCAGATACAACATTCCATCATGCATGTGATCACATAAATTAAAACAGAATTTCACCCATAAATAGGGGAAACAAAGGGACACCATTTTTATTCATATCACCAGTTCAGTGGTCTGATGCATATACACATATCTAAAAAGACCTTTCTGTTGTCTGTGACAGATCTGTGTAGATTTTAGAAGAAGCACTTGTGAAGGAGCTCTCGTGTATTGAGATATGAGAAATTATGAGGCTTCATATGTGTTTTACAGCCCCTTACAGATGTTTGCAATTCAGAATAAACCAGTTGCCTGTTCATACATGTAGCAACAAACATGTCTTCCTGCAATTTGAACAGACAATTACTTCTATATTTAGTATTTATAGGCTAGATTTCATTACAATATTTGAATTTTATTGCAGGTTGCTAAAGGATTGGCCAGGCTTTGTGTTCACTCCTCGTTCAAGAAAGGACCTTCCTCCTAATTTTCCAAGTGAGATTCCTGGGATATGTTACTTTCTGGATGCTTATCTTCAAGGATCACATTCAAAGCCCTGGTTTCAGAAGGAAGATACTGAAGATGGAAAAACAAATTTCTTGGGGACACCAACTGGTGTAGATTAAATTGGGTTTTGATGCATTTCAGGACAGAATGTGTTTATCAGAGTTTTGTACGAACTAAAAATTTAAATAAAAAGGAAAATGACAGCACTTTAGCCTGTTAACTCCTGAAAGCCAGTATTAAAAATTACAAACATTGGTGTTAATTTTATTGCAATTTTATATGAGGAATATATTCAGTAAAAACATTTTGGGAATTGTCACATGCAGACTCTGGAAAGGTTACATGGTTGGACTGTGACTTCCAGAACCCCAAGGGTGCTGTTCTGGGAGTGGTAGTAAAAAGAAGTAACTTTACCCAACTCTGTACATATATGTGACAACAGAAAGGGGGAGACCAACCAGCCAACAGTTTCTTTCCCAGAAGCAAGTTTTATTAGGGCTTCTGCTTCCAAAGAGCATGTGCCCTGCACTATTTTAGCCTTCCCAGCTGTTATAAAGGGTATGGAAAGGACGTTTATAGACCATTCTGGGCATGCAGAGATAAGTAGCTTGTGAAAAAGAGCTGAAGTTCTCCTCTTGACATTTACACAAATGATACATTCACACGCTGTGATGGGAGTCAGGTAAAATATTATATGCTGTTACAGTGATGTTTTCATCATCGTTTCATGAGGTTGGGTGGAAGCAGATACAACTTACTTACTTACAACATTGCCAGTGCTCCCTTATTCAAAAAGAGGAGCTTCATTATATAATGAACATTTAACATTGCCTCTTGAAAATTCTGAGAACTCCTCCATTAATAAGTAGAAAAATCTGGAAAGACAACAGAGAAGAATAAATCATACACAGCATGAAAACCTGTGGGCTGCCTTATCTCATACATTTTTTTCATTTTAATAGCTGTCTGCCGTGACCAGTTTTCCCTAAGAGTTGAAAAGATGAGAACCAGGCCTGCTCTGTCTCATTAGGTTAATGGGAGAAAACCCAGTAGACTGAAAGTGTTTTGAGAATTATGTGTCTAGATCGTTAGTTTCCAAATTTAAGTCCCTAAGACGGTGTTGAACATTGGCCATACAGGCTAGGGATTCTGGAAAGTGTAGCCCATTCTCATCTGGGAATCATCATCTGGAAATTAGAAGTCTAGGTTTAAATATGATCTGATACCTAGACCATCATCTGATTTGCGTAGTTCCAGAGATCTTGCAGTAGTGGCTGATGGTGAGCAGGATTGAAATAACATGTTGTTGTTGCCTTGATGGACAGACCATAGGCTCTGTTGTGTTCTATTTGCCTTTTTGAAGCATAATCCACACATCTGAAGAGTAATGGCACTATTTGTTGTTTTTTTTTGTTTCTTGTGTGTTCTGCTTTTTATTTAAAGTCCATTTTGACCTTAGTTATACATCTATAACAAGATTTTTAACAAAATTCACAGAAAAATTAATGTCATCCATTCCATTATTTTGCATTGATCTGAAGTATGGTTAATCTTAACTTTGGTCAGTTTAAGATTGTACCTTTGTGCACTTATTGTTATGTGGCAGATTTTCACATGGTAATGCATTGTGTGTTCACGGTATATGACACTCACAATGCATGTATTTTCAGGCCTAACCCCAGCCCTGTCATCTTAGCCTCCATGAGTGCACCTTGACAACTCATGCATTTGCCTGTTTTCAGTGGTGGTTGTCATTTGTGATTGTATCTTCCAGTTGTGGAAATCAGCTGCAAGAGTAAAACTTGTATAAAACTTGTAAAACACTGGCAAAATTGAAACTTGTACTAGCAAGAATTCTCCCAAAAATTCAATTGAAGCCTCCATAGAATATAGGTTTCCCCCACAAATTTGCAAAACATAAGTAAGAAGTCATAGCAGTCAGAATGGCCGTAATGTGTGCAACATCCTTCACCTCTGTACATTTTGATCATTTTGATCAAATTCTGTTCAGGTTTCCTGAAAGCAGATAAGATTAGGGCTAAATAGCTTGTGTAAAGCATTCTCTTCCCCATTGGGGAAGTGTATTTGCAAATATGGCTAATTTATTTCTTACTACTAAACTCAAAATCACTGGTGAACAGTTTGAAAAGCAGCACCCTCAACACAGACACTTGGAAGGCTCTAGTCCCATGTTGGAAAACCACGGTATTCCAGCTGTTCTTGAACTTCAATTCCCAGAACCCCAAGTCCCTGTGAATCCACACGGATGGGTTTTCTGTGTGGATTCACAGGGACTTGGGTTTCTGGGACTCGAAGTTCAAGAAGAGCTGGAGTGCAAAGGTTCGCCATCACTGCTCTGTTCTCTACATCTCTCCTTTGTGAGAACTCTCCATTTACCCGCTTTTTCTCTTCTTGCATTCTTCAACCAGATACTCTACAAGATACTCTTTATTTTATTTTCTTGGCTCCAAAATTTACTCAGGAGGATTTGGTGAGAGATTTTGTGAAAAGCTTTTCAAAAATTTAGGCAAACTACACATAATCCAACACACATGCCTGTCAATATTTTCAATTTCAGCAAATTGCACATTTGAGTTCCTTTAGAACTCTCAAATGGACATCCCTTTGAACCAATTATTTTATTGGTTTTAGTTTGTCAGTAAAGTCTAAGACAAGATGGGACATCACTATTTCCCTCAAACTCTCTTCTTGAGCAGGTTACCTGGGAAGGATACCTGTGTTACATCACCTCTAGTAAAGACAGGTGCAAATGTGTATTAACCTATCTAATCTTTTAAATTTCTATCTTTTAAATGTAATGTTTTTGTAAGTTTTTTTCAGTTTAACTCCCCACTACCCTCCTTTAATATTAATATGATTATTTTACTGTAAGTCTCAATGTCATCAGTGATACATTCCTGAAAATCTTATTTGCCATTGCTTATTGTGTGTTCCTTCTCTTTTGGTGGGTACATGTTCTTTTTTTACTCCCATTTGGTCACAACTTTCATATTTTGAAAGCAGCAGCCTTTTCTTTAACAGCTTTGCTTTAAAAAAAAACCCCACTGCTTGTTAACCATGCTGGTGACCTTTTGGATTTGGTGTTACCTTGCCTTCAAGTTGAGTTGCTGCTGTTCCAAATTTAATTTCTATGTATTTTGCAGGGGAACTGACCTTCTCAAATTCTTTGCTTTATCTCCCAACCAGTCCCTTCATTTTAAAAATAAATTTATTTTGAAGTCACATCTGACTGCATTAGATATTGTTGGTGACTCTCCACTTATGCATTCCATGTAATACTTCTGTAGTCATTGTATTCATCTTGCACGATGTCGTGACATCTCACTTAGACTTCAGACCATGGTTGCCTGCTCTCATGTTAGTTTCATAAGCAACTGACTAAGTCCATAGTCATGTAGGGTATCTAGAAATCTTATGCTGTTGTTATGATCACGATATACCTGTACATTGATCCCATTCACACTTTCTTCTTTTAATGCCTCCCCTACCCACCCCGTTTCATTCTTCATCTCAAGGTTGTTCCAAACATTTTAGTCAAGGGAGGGACAGCAGATGTTGATGAGTTCTTTGGTATTTCACTTAGATTGCAATTATGTGCAGATGGTCCTGTAGTTAAATGCCACTAGGGTCTGTGGGACTAATTTAGAATAAATCTACATAGGATTGCTTCATGTGTATGGCTATTGCCTATTTCCAGCTCCAGAATATGCCACTTATTGTTTCCTGAACTCCTTTAACTGACAATAAATTACATATATGTAATATATTGTATAATCAAATGTCAAAACCTGTGTAGTCAAAGAGCATTTTCATTCTTGGAGTTATACATTTTATTTCAATGGATTTGAATCTCCTATTATGTACTGTAGCAATATATTGTTCTCCTTTAATTGCTATTTAAGTTTTAACTACTTAGATTAAAAGGTGTAAAGTACTTCACAGTATTAAACATTTCTAACCAGAATTTCATAGCATTTAGCACAGAAAGTTGAGGAAATGATATGAGATACAAGTTAAATATGTATATATGGAAGTGCTGTGGGTGTGTTTTGATATATGATGAGTTCAATAAAATGAAATGCATTAGAATGTTGTGTAGAATATCACATTTTTAAAAAAGAAATACATGTCTTGAGGTGGGTGTGCAGACAATATGCAGTATAAAATTTTGAAAAGCCTAGAACAATTTAAACTATATAAATGGTGTGTACCAAAGCAGAACCCCACACCTTCATCAAGTTATGATTACTTAGCCCTACTTAGCAAGGGCTTTCAACCTTTTCAAGTTGGGGGCCAGATCATGCTCCCAAAAACAGTTGGTGGACTGGACTGGTGCTTCAGCCACCGCCGCCGGAATTGACCGTAAATGAGTCCGCAGCTGTCATAAACGCACTTACAACAGCCGTAAATGAGTCCACGGCTGTCATAAACATGTTTACGATGGCCGTAAAAGAGTACGTGGCCAATTATGGTGCCCCTGAATGGGGGAAAAGTGTCCAGAGGCTGTGGGAAAAGGAGCCATGGTAAGATAAAGGTAAATATTACCCTTGCTTGAATGCCAGTTGTATTAGACTCTAGGGTTCAGTGCTAATCTCTGTTTATAGCCAAAGAGGCAGCACTGTCTGTGTTTGAAGACATTTCCATGGACATGTGGCAGGAATGCCTAGACACCGGAGTGCACAGAACACTTTAACTTTCCACTGAAGTGATCCCTATTTATCTACTTGCAATTTCTTGCTTTCAAACTGCTAGGTTGGAAAGAGCTGGGATAGAGGTGGGAGCTCACTCCGTCGTACAGTACAGTACATACTTGGTTATTGAACTCCAACCTTCCAGTCTTCAAGTTCAGCATCTTAACCACTTAAGCTACTGCAGTCCCTATGGGAGCAGCTGTCAAACTTGTAATAAAAGTTGTGCGCAAGCAAAGTGATCCCAAGCTCATGAAGTCTGTCTCAGAGGGCCCCTTGCTGTGCCAAACCCTGGGAACTGACTGATGGGGAGGACAATGGGCTACAATACTGCTGAAACCATGCAGTGTCTTTCCTGGTTCTCTAGAAGTGGGTGAGGCCATGTACGACCTCTGTTAGATTCTATATTGAGCAGATTTATTATTTATACTATTTATACTACTGTATATAGAAAAAATAATATGGTGGATTTCAGGGAATTATCACACTCCAACTCTTCTCTCTCTTTGTCTCTGATGGCAACCAGCTAATAGTTCTCACAGCCAAGTGAAACCTAATCATTTATTGCTTAAAGATATAGGTAAAGGTTTCCCTTGTTCGAAAGACAGTCATATCTGACTCTAGGGTTCAGTGCTCATCTCTGTTTCAAAGCCGAAGAGCCAGTGCTGTCTGCTTCTGCAGACGTTTCCATGGTCATGTGGCAGGCATGACTCAACAACGGAGCACACGGAACACTGTTTAACTTCCCACCAAAGTGGTCCCTATTTATCTACTTGCAATGTCTTGCTTTCGAACTGCTAGGTTGGCAGGAGCTGAGACAAAGACAGGATCTCATGCTGTCCTGCAGTACTCGGGAACCGAACTGCTGACCTCCCGCCTTCCAGTCAGTGTCTTAGCCACTTGAGCCATTGCTTACTTCCTAACCTATTTCTAACTTGCCCAATATCAGTCTAGGACACAAGCAATGAGATTTCTTTTATAAAAAGTATGTTAACAAAATAGACTGTTAAAATAATTTGATTCAAAACCTGCAGACTGATAGATCCACAGTATTTTTCTTTTATGCAGCTCTGCCCTATCTGAGGGGGAAATGCAAAGGCGGCAGCCAGTGAACCGTCAGGGCAGTCGCTCTCCCTGGCGGATCGCTGGCTGCCGCCTTTGTATTACCCCCTTCGCTGTTTCGTGTCAGACTTTGAAACAGCTGAGGGGGGAAATGCAAAGGCGGCAGCCAGAGATCCATCAGGGAATGTGCTCACCCTGGCAGATTGCTGGCTGCCGCCTGTGAATTTTTCCTTCCGCTGTTTCGTGGGCTGACACGAAACAACGGAGGGAATAATACAAAGGCAGCAGCCAGCGATCCGGCAGGGAAAGCGACTAACCTGTCGCATCACTGGCTGCCTCCTTTGCATTTCCCCCCCAACTGTTTTGAAGGCTGACACGAAACAGCTGAGGGGGAAAAGCACAGGCAGCAGCCAGAGATCCGTCAGGGAGAACGCCTCCCCTGACGGATTGCTGGTTGCCGCCTTTGCATTACCCCTTCAGCTGTTTTGAAGGGCTGGCAGTCACCTACCCTCTCCGCAGGGCCCAAGTGACCTGACTGGCAAAGCCGGGTAGATATGCTAGTACTCTAATACCTCATACAAAGTCTGCTTCATACAACATCGAATTCATACATCGCCTAATTCCTTGAAAAAAGTTTCCTCATACAAAGTCGCTGCGACTTTGTATGAGGCATTGGGGTTTTTCCCCAGCATGGTTTGTCCCCTAAAATCAGGGTTGTTTGACTTGTTTTCGTAATGTATTTTGCCTTTAGACAATGATTTATTAAAGTTCTGTCAGTTTCCTGTCTGTTTCCTTGACTTTGCGCTGAAGTCTGTGCTGTTACAGTACAATGTATCTCTATGGAAACGACGTTGAACGAGGCATCGTGGCAAGGATTTGGACGTTGTATGAGGCATCGCGGCTAGGATTTTGCATGCCTCATACAAAGTCCAAATCCGTATAAAGTCCAAACTTGTGGAACCAAGTTTGGACGTTGTATGAGGTATCACTGTATTATACAAAGAAACAGAGCAATTTCCTTTTGTTGTATAGTTCAGGATTTTTAAAATGTAACCAAAGCAGACCGGGGGCGATCGGGGCTAACGTGTTTACAACAGCCGTAAATGAGACCACAGCCAATTCTGGTGGTGGCAGCAGCTGGAGTGAGGGTGGGGGCCAGATTATTTGGCTCTGTGGGCCAGGTCCAACCTGTGGGCCATAGGTTGCCTACCCCTGCTGGGGGGAGAGAGAGAGAGAGAGATAACACCATTAAATTGCAACTTTCAGAGGAAAAGGAAACAGGAATGTTTTCTCCGCCTGCATTTGCTTTGGTTACATTTTAAAAATCCTGAACTATACAACAAAAGGAAATTGCTCTGTTTCTTTGTATAATACAGTGATACCTCATACAGCTGCCATTTACAGTAAAGTACAGGTCCGTGCATTGAAGCATTTTGCATTTATTTCTCCTTATATAAAAACATCTATGCGCAACTGCAGCAGTATGGTGACTGCAGTTTAAACATGAGGATACTGTCCACATTGGGCTGTCATTCATTTGCACATAAAACAGTCAAATGTTTTAAAATATTCAGAGATCCGGACTGAAGTTTTATTCCTGACTGAACTGCGGCACAACGTTCGGAGCAACAAAACCAGCATTTCTCATAGACAACAAAGGTGTGGCTAAGAATCCTAACAGCCATACTTCGCAATAACAACTTACATGGGTACATAGGTGAAACTGCAGCAGGAACAATCGTTCACATCGACTTTCTTTCCTACGTAGAGATGATCGGGGTCTTTACTTTGCTTTGTATACCTGGCTAGTTGTTTAAGCCCTTCACATTTCATTTGTAGGAACTGAAGGAAGTTCAAAGGGGCAATTTATGCTCTGAAGCCTCACACGTCCACACACCCCTGAATAACCAGATACAAGCATTTGGGATGGAGTTTTATTCCAAGTACAAAGGGCAGATCTGAATGTTAAATATGTAGTTATGTTGGAACACAAGGTTAGACATACAGTCAAAGAAATAATAAACTGTGCAGGAATTTTGAATAAAGTAAACAATCCTCTAAAGATATATGTCCCAGGGGCTTCAGAGATCCTGGTGCTGAGAGTAAAGCATCTCTTCTGTTTATGTAAGTGGGAAAGAACTCTATCTTTTGTTAAAATCCTTTTGCCAAAGGATTGCATTGCAATGCAGTGTGAACAAATGTGTGTTATGTTAAATGTAGAAGCCCATGGGATGTGGAAGTGAGCCCTGGGGTTGAATTCCTCTCTCTGAGGGTCACAATCTGGCTCTCTGGCCTTCCCCAGATGGGCATCCACTCTTGCACATTTATGTATGTCACTCCCTTCCCTCCTTTTAAAAGTCCCCCTCCTAAAGTGTCATGAGGCAAAACGCTGGCTCCGTGTCTTGAAGCAGTACACCCTTAAGAATCAAATCCTGTATACTTATTCTGAGACGTGAACTCTTGGTTTTACTTTGGGAAGGGTAAACTGGGAGATGAGGTGGATTGCTTTGTGTGTTTAATGTCTCAGGCATGTGATAGAGAGGTATGCATGTCTGGATAACATTAATAAGAGGAGGAAATCAGTGTTTGTCTTAACATGTGTTCTGATCTTCAATCACATAGAAAGCGCATGACAGTATTTTTGGTCCCTACACTTTTTGCCATTATTCCCACCCACCCACCAGTGGAATGCAGTCCCATAAACCAACCCCCACCCACCCACCACCCACACACATACACTACCCTTACTCCCCTGGAACTGAATTAAGCTCTCAGGGCAAAAGAAAGTGTTTCCTATCCACCCTTGGTATATAAAAATAATTGACTTTGGATTAAGAAGTCTCTGTAAATTATGAGAGGTTTTGCGAGCACAGAAGACAAGAAAAAGTTGATCCATTCAGCAGCTTCTCTGCCTTTATCCTACAGAGAACTTGAAACTGGCTACAACACTTTGGCACTTTCTACTCATTGTTACATGTTGTCAAGCCATGTTGGAGGCACGGTGACCCTAACACTGCTTTCAAGGTACAGTATGTGAAATATTTAAAGAGTGGCTTTATTCTTGCCACACCTTTTCCCATGTGTTTCCATGAACCCACATCTCCTGAGTTGTAATCTGTCACTCTGTCCACCACACCACAGCAGATCTCATTTCCTGCTTAGCGCAGCGTGAAGATAATGGTAGCCAAAATGTTTTATAAGGGATCACACCAAGTAAAACAGTTGCTGAGGAAAATTTTGTAGTTGGCTGCTACTCGTATCTGAGCATACATTTTTCTTGGAAATCATTTTCACAGTTGAAAGAAGAATAACAAACAGGAAAAATGTCACTGGCATGAATTTGTTTAAGATGGATCCTAGCTTGCCATGAAGTGACCCACACACTGTGATCATGGAGCCATCTCCTGCGGCATATATGAAATGAGACATGCAGGATTTAACCCCAGGACTACAATGGACTGCTGCAGAAAAGGCGCTGGTACGCCCGGACTGGAGGACTATTATGACTGTGGTTAGGGTTTATATTTTTCTTGTTAAAATTAATGTTTTGTCATTTTGATATTGATATGTAACTTTGTAATTGTAATTATACTGTATATTCTTTATTGTAAGCTGACCCGAGTCACATTTTTGTTAAGTAGGGTGGGATTGTTGTTGTTCAGTCGCACAGTCGGTTCCGACCCTTTGCGACCCTATGGACCATTGTTCTCCAGGCATCTCTGTCCTCCACCATCCCCCTCAGCACTCCCAGTTCTGTGCCCATTGTGTCTACAATACCATCTAGCCATCTCATCTTTGGCCTCCCCCTTCTTCTTTTGCCCTCCACCTTTCCCAACATCAGGGCCTTCTCAAGTGAATCCTCCCTTCTCATTTGATGTCCAAAATACTTTAGCTTCGTCTTTACTATTAGCCCTTCCAATGAGCAGTCAATGTTGATTTCTTCTAAGATTGACCTATTTGTTCTCCTCGCTGTCCAGGGTACTCTCAAAACTCTCCTCCAACACCACATTTCAAAGGCATCTATTCTTCTGCGTTCAGCTTTCCTAATTGTCCAGCTCTCACATCCGTACATTGGGATATAAATCTAATAAATGAAATGATTATATTAACAAGGTGCACCTTCACACCCAGTCCATCTGGCATGGACTCTTCCACCTCCATAACCGTTGGGAATCAGAATATTAAAGTAGTTCCTCCTATGCTGATTTTGCCCTTGAGCCCAATATAATGGTTTTCAGCAGCATTTCCTACACTGAGGGGGGTCATCACCCCACCTAAAGGGGCTCATCCGCCTGTAGCTGTTGGCCCCTTTAAGGAGCCCTGTTATTTACTGCCACCCAACACTCGGCGTTGAGTTGCTGGCTGTATGGTCTACTCCAATACCATAGTGGGATGTTCGGCCAGACAATCTGAGGAAAATCTACAAATACTGGAAACCACTCACACATCAATTTAGTATAATCTGCAAAGTATAAAGTAAACTTGTCAAATTTTGGCCCTTTACAAATTTCACAGCGGCAATATTATGTGTGGAAGAAAACATCCTGAAAGTAAATTAGCAGTCAGAAACATCAACAACAAAAAGACAGCAAAACATGCTGCTAAAGGATTCAAATTACCTCCCATTGCAAGTGCTGCGGCTGAGAAAGAGAATATTCTTTCATGAGGCAGGGGGAAAGCAAGAGAGGTATTCAGAACTTTTTTTGTTCGTTGACAATGCAGATAAGGCAAAAATGCAAGTATAGATTAATGTATTTGGATTATAGTTGGCACCCAAAAGAAATATTTGTTGTATTTGAAAGGCAACAATTTGTCCCTTGAAATCTGAAAGCAAAGGAGAAAGAATGGAGCCATATCCATGCTACTACTTTTAAAACTATATAAAAAAACAAGCTTGTGGGTTTGAGAAATTGCTTTGGACGTTTTAAAAAATGTTCACATCATGGGTGGCATAAATCTGAAAGACACTGAGGGCTTGGCTATGTGGGGAAAACTTGGGACGGGCTGATTCACATTTTTTCCCATTGACCACATCATGAGATGGGAAGTGCAAATCAGAGACCTACAGTCTCAGTCCATAGTTTTGCTACCCACCAGAGGCTCTTCTTTTTTATTTTTTTTAAAAAAGTGAATTCTTTCTCTTCAGTTCAAAGCATGTGACAGAATAGATGCAGAAAAGAAAGACTAAGCTAGCAAGCAAGTGGATACAGAAAGCAATGCTTTTTTTTAAAAAAAAAATCGTGTCAGAAGTACACAAAGGTGCTTTCTGGGTTGAAACGATTTTTGCTGGGGAAACTCCACTCAGGGAATGCACGAATGAGGTTCCTTTCATGTCCCCAAGATCTTTTCCCACTGAAGTGCTCCCTATTGAGCTAATCACAATTTCATGCTTTTGAACTGCTAGGTTGCCAGAAGCTGGGACCGAGATGGGTGCTCATTCTGTCATGTAGTACTCAGGTCTTGAACTGCCTACTTGCTGACCTTCCAGATAATAAGGTGAGCCTCTGAACCACTGAGCCACCACAGTCCCTAAAGCAATGCTTTGAAAAAGACCTTTCTCCTGGCTTTTTGCTTCTGAAGGGAGTACAAGGAACTCTTCTTCCCTCCTTCTTTTCTGCCATGCACACATACAGACATATACACACGAGTAGCACCAGCGCAAGCCTCTTCCTGCAAAGCATCTCCTTTCCCAAGACACTTATTTCCTTTTTTAAAAGTTGCCCCTGGGGTGGGTAGTCCCTTTAATTTATTTATTAATAGCTTCGCTAACACCAGCAAGATAAGATACAGAAATGAGAAAGGGAAGCCTTCTTTAGCTGTTCCGTTGAACTACACCACCTACAGGCACTTCAAGTGGAACTGCAAGTAGAAGAGGTTTCTTTTCTTTTTTTAATTTTTAATTTTTTTATTAACCAGAAATAACAAAATAAGATCAAGCAACAAAAAATAATGATTCACAAATAAAATATAACCTATACACATCATTTTGTACATCAATACTAATATTAATTACTATTTGTCTATATTATATTTGGTTATAAGAAAAAAAAGAAAGGAGAGTCAGGAAGAAAAACAAAATACAGACATCTTATCGAGAGTAAAATAAAATACATCAGCCATGTTCCATTGCGATCGCCAGCAAGAGGTTCAAGACCATGTTACTATGTTATTTTTTAGATTTTTAATTTTTAGGATTTTAGAATTTTAGAATTTTGAAATTTTAAAATTTTTGAAATTTTAAAGTTTTGAAGTTTTTAAATTTTAAAATTGTACTGTATGGTACTATCTTAATTGGTGTTTCTGTAGCTGTTTTAAATTAAGGGGTATGCCTTATTTGAGTTGATATATAGCACATACCTGTCAAGTTTTGGATTTGGAAATAAGGGAAATTTCCTGGCAAATATGGGATACTTGACAGCTATGCTTATCCTGTGCTGCCCTCCAATGGTGGCAATAGGGCATTGTAGTCTAATTAATAAGGGATGATGGTGGGAAAGAGGGTAAAATAAGGGGTTTTCCCGGCCAATAAGAGATACTTGACAGCTATGATACAGCAACCGAGAAATTCCATTGTTCCTGCAAGGGGACAATGA
The DNA here is from genome assembly GCA_035047305.1 of Bradypodion pumilum. Classification (NCBI taxonomy): domain Eukaryota; kingdom Metazoa; phylum Chordata; class Lepidosauria; order Squamata; family Chamaeleonidae; genus Bradypodion; species Bradypodion pumilum. The sequence goes on along the minus strand of JAWDJD010000005.1, from coordinate 206,333,331 downwards.
CAATAAAGATTTATCTTATCTATCTCTTATCTTATTTTTTTTCCAAAAGAGGAATGTATCAGGGCCTGGTTTGTTCCCTTTTCTGTCGGTTAATGCACAGTCAACAAAAAAATTCCATATACAGTATCCCAAAATGGGCTTTTCACTTTATCCCTCTTCTTTGGTGCAGTTGCATAGTTAATTTTTCGTTAAGAGCCAATTGCCATACTTCTGCATACCACTTTATCTTGTTGACATTTCCCCCCCTTTTCCACTCTTTGGCAATAAGCTGTCCTGCGACCAGTAACAGAGTTAGTACTAATTCTTTTCTGGCATCCTCTAAGATTAATTCATCTGCTTCCCCCAAGATTGCAAGTTTAGGGTTTAGTACAATTGATGTACCCATTATTTTGTTGATTTCCTCTTCTATTACTTTCAAAAAAAAGCTGTAAATGGTTGCATGCCCACCACATATGGATATATATTCCCTTCATTTTATTACACCTCCAACATAAATCAGGTTTGTTGTTCATTAAATGGAGTTTAACTGGGGTAAGGTACCATCTCCATATTACTTTACAGTTGTGTTCTTTTTCTTTAATTGACATTGATTTCATACTCCCATGTGTCCATTTCCCCCCCAATTCGTATCTTTAATCAAAATTCCCAACTCCAGAAGATTTTTCTTCTCTGTTTGTGTGAACACTTATTTTGAAGAACCCCAAATGTGTGAACACTTATATTGAAGAAACCTTTGTAAATGTGAGCTGATTCACATCTCTCTCACTATGTAGATGCACCTCACATCTAGAAAGCTATAGTGATTTATTCTGGATGCATGCAGAACAGAATAAATGGATCAGAGCAGTTACTCTGCTTAACGGGTGGTATTAGAAAACCAAATGATTGTTGTCCAGTGCAATGTTGAATTTAAAAACCTCGGAATAAGGAACTGTTAGATGCTAGGACCTCATATTGAGAGGCATTGTGGTGTACTAGTCAGAAGGGACTTGAAAGGATTAGATTCAACACTAAGCTTAACCATACATTCTAAGACTAATCTATCATGCAGGATTTTGTGAGGATAAGGTGGAGAGAAAAGCCATGTACATTGTGCTGAGCTAACTGTGAGGATAAGGTGGAGAGAAAAGCCATGTACATTGTGCTGAGCTAACTGAAGGAGAAAAGATAGGATAGAAATAGAGCTAATAAATAGGCATGTGTGCTGTCTTCAGATAAATTTGTAAAAATAAACCAGCTCAGCAGTATTTGTGCATTTCCATGGTGTTCACACAGTGGAGCAAGAGCATAGAGGAGGCAAAGGAGTAGAGTGGCAAATCCACAGGTTAAATCCAGCATACAGACATCAGGATTGTCAACAAGCTCCCCTTTCTGGCTTGTCTGAGGCTCCCCCCCCCCTCCTGTAATTAATTTTTAGTGTTAAGGTATACAGATTTTATATTTGTGTTTAGATAGTAAATGGCACAGCGGTAGGTAATATTGCTATTTTTAAGGGTTTTTAATTGTTTTATATTGGTTTTAACTTGTGTACACAGCTCAGAGTCCATTGGATAGGGCGGTATATAAATCTATTAAATTAAATTAATTAAATGGTTAGAAGTGGAGAAATTGGGGTGGTGGTGCTGAGTTAGTTGTAAAAGGAAAAGGAGAGTATGTACTTTATTTTGGAAATGAAACTTTCTCCTGCTGCAAAATCAATGAATAATTTATCAGAGAACTATCAAAGTCTATATTGTGGCCATAGCAACACTGATTTGAGATCCAGGAAAGAGGGAGGAAGAAAGGAGATAGAAAGGACAGTAAGTGTAGAAATCTGTAAGCTCCCTTCATCCAAAGACCATAGAATAATGGAGTTGGAAAGAACATATAAGGTCATCAAGCCCAACCACCAGCTCAATGCAGGAATCCCAGTTCAAATATATTTGACAGCTAGATGTCTTTTGTCCCAGCTCCTGCCAACTTAGCAGTTTGAAAGCAAGAAATTACAAGTAGATAAATAGGGACCACTTCGGTGGGAAGGTACCAGCATTCCGTGTGCTCTGGTCATGCCTGCCACATGACCATGGAAACGTCTGCAGAAGCAGACAGTGCTGGCTCTTCGGCTTTGAAACAGAGATGAGCACTGAACCCTAGAGTATGATACGACTGGCTTTTGAGCAAGGCAAAACCTTTACCTTTACCTGTCTTTCTCTTGGATGCCTCCAGCACTGAAACGCTTGCAAATCTCAAGGTAATTGGTTCCATTGTCATACTGCTCTAACAGTTTTTCCTGATATTCAACAGCAATCTGGCTTCCTGGAACTTGAGCCCACTATTACATATCTGGAATGACTGAGAACAGATCCTGCTCCTCCTCTGTACAACAACCTTTGAAGTGTGCTATATATTTCCACTGCCAACCAGTCTTCTTTACTCAAGGCTAAACTTGCTCAGTTCCTTCCGTCTTTCCTCATAGGCTTTGGTTTCTAATCCCCTGATCATCCTTGTTGCCTTTTTCTGAATTTGTTCGATTTTCTCTGCATCCTTCTGAATATATGCTGTCTAGAATTGAGTACAGTACCAAAGATGAGGCTGAATAGAGAATAAATAATACTACATGTGGTTTGGAGAACTGTTAATGCTGACTAAAAGGCCATTTGCCTTTTATATAGTGGGAGCATATTATTTGTTAATATTCAGTTTGTGCTCTACAATTCTAAGATCCTTCTAGCGTGTAGTTGAAAGAATGAATAAATGAATGGCATTGCTGAACCGTGTATCTCCCATTTTGTAACTGTGTACTTTGGGTTTTTCTCCCATTAGGTGTAGAACTTCCACTTAAAGGTAAAGGTTTCCCTTGCTCGAAAGCCAGTCGTATCCGACTCTAGGGTGCAGTGCTCATCTCTGTTTCAAAGCCGAAGTGCCAGCGCTGTCTGTTGCTGCAGATGTTTCTGTGCTCATGTGGCAGGCAAGACTAGACACCGGAGTGCACGGAACTTCCACTTTTATATAGTGGGAGCATATTATTTGTTAATATTCAGTTTGTGCTCTACAATTCTAAGATTCTTCTAGCGTGTAGTTGAAAGAATGAATAAATGAATGGCATTGCTGAACCATGTATCTCCCATTTTGTAACTGTGTACTTTGGGTTTTTCTCCCATTAGGTGTAGAACTTCCACTTAAAGGTAAAGGTTTCCCTTGCTCGAAAGCCAATCGTATCTGACTCTAGGGTGCAGTGCTCATCTCTGTTTCAAAGCCGAAGTGCCAGCGCTGTCTGTTGCTGCAGATGTTTCTGTGCTCATGTGGCAGGCATGACTAGACACCGGAGCGCACGGAACTTCCACTTACCTCCATTAAATTTCATCCAACCATAACTGTGCACATTGCCCTTTAAAAGTTCTTCACATAGTTACTAGGAAGCTGCTTAGGGCTTTTCAAAGGAAAACCCACTAAAGGAGAAAAATTGCTCATGCAATTATCATATTTAACCCTAACTAACCCCCGCATGATTCTGTCCCATGAATTGGGAACAAAGCAATTACAAAAGAATAAATCGCCAGCCAGAAGAAGTTACCAGTAAAGACCAACCTAAGTGTGCTGGTGATTGTTATGTGTTTGTTGCAGGGCTGTCTTTTTCTTATAAACATTAGTCAGTATATTCTGGGGGCGGGGGTGGAGGGTTGGATGAACAAGATTGGAACTGGGCATAGTGGAATAAGTATGTAGCTTCTTTGTTCTGGAGTTGTTATCTGCAACAGCTAAACGGTTGAACTTTTCTTTGGGAATCTCTGCTCATTTGTTTCTGTCTCTCTGGCTCTCTGTTCCATTCCGACCTTTTATGTAGCCTGTCACCCACTGATATTTCCCAGCTTGTTCATGTTCACCCTTAGGCCTCTTTTACTTACAAACATCCGTGAAAACCTGAGCTTTCTCTGACTGCATGGCTTCTGAACATCTGCATGTTTTCTGGTTAGAAGTTCATTTGGAACGGATTCATCTCTCGAGTCCCATCCGGTACAGATCACCAAACTGTGTAAGAAAAAGAATTGACTTGGCAACTGTGCTTTCTCAAGTATTTCAGCAGTAACTATTTTGGTTTCTTTATTTAATACCTTGGGTATGCTGAGGGCAGTCAGTTAGGAGGTGTTAAGTGCAGTAGCTATGATCTCCTGGAGGTTCTCCTGAATTAAAAGTTGCCTTGAAAATACACGTCAGATTTATATAAACGGAAAATACAGCTTTTTGAACTGAGGGTTCTTTTCTGTCAACAAGGGATCTTGTATTACAAAAGGATTCTACATGACATCAAAACCAATGAATGCAGTGTATACTATATGTTACATTGCTATATTATATTACTGTGTATGTTATACTAAAATTCTTTGAACTGGTCTAAAATCAATAATAAATGCAAACTATATCAGAATTTTCTCTATCCATACAAAATAAAATAATATTGCTACAAACGAATGTCCTAATCACATTTTGGTGACCCTGAAGTTAGAGTATGCTGAGTTTAGCATTACAAGTTTCTGTGACTAGGTCACAGAATAATCAGAGAAACAAAATGAAAAAAAATGAAAAAAATCAATAATACAACCCCCCAAAAAACTCAATAAAGTCAAGAATTCCTACTCTTCTTTTTAAAATTTGAGTGAGAAAAAGAAACACTCTTCTTGCTATACTGAAAAACTACAAATGATTTTTTAACATCTTAACTGGTAATGATCTGGTCTATCTAAAAAATAATAATACAGGAAATCTGGGAGGACTACTTATGGGTTTTCGCCATGACTTCTCAAAATGTTTGGAAAGATTGCCCTTGATAAACCTCCCCTTTAAGAGTCCATTATCTTCACTCATTGATTCCTAGGATTTTCAAAATGCCTTCATATCTATATTCAATCCATTTCAAGTTCAAACTCCTGAATGGACTAAGAATGAAACTGGTGGTGCCAGTATTCCCAAAACTGCAACAAAGAGATAGCTTTGGAATATTCTGCATTGGATCATTGGAGAAGTGGAAGTTTAAAGACTGAGCCTCTGTCTCCTCCACTGCTCCCCGCTGTTGGTTTCGTTCTGCTGCCACAGTAAAGGTGGAGTGTTGTATAGTGTGAATGAGAAAAGGAAAGAGAAAAGGTTTGGCTAGGACATCTGACACCAAGATGAATTAATTGTAGACAGTGGCAGCCCATAATCTGTGCATGAATGTGCTTGTATGTGTGTTATCTCAGGATATTGTGTCTGGCCAGACATCCCGCTACGGTAATGGAGTAGACTGTACAGCCAGTGACTCAATGCCGAGTGTTGGGTGGTGGTAAATAACCTGTCTCCCTAAAGGGGCCAATGGCTACAGGCAGATGAGCCCCTTTAGATGGGGTGATGGTCCTCTCAGTGGAGGAAATGCCACTGGAAACCAAACCATCATATTGGGCCCAAGGGCAAAATGAGTGGAGGAGGAACTCTGATTCCCAACGGTAATGGAGGCAGAAGAGGCCATGCCAGATGGACTGGCTGTGAAGGTGCACCTTATTCATAGTATCAAGGCTGCAGCAGCCCATTGCAGTCCTGGTGTTAAATCCTGCATGTCTCATTTCATATGTGCCACAGGAGAGGGCTCCAAGATTGTAGTGTGTGGGTCACTTCATGGCAAGCTGGGATCCACCTTAAACAAATTCACGCCAATGGCATTTTTCCTGATTGCCTGGGAGGGCAAAGGCAGCCCAGAACCAGCAGCCTCCAAGACCAGGCCTCCCTGTGCCCTGAGGCAGGGAAAAAACCAAACATATACTCTGTTTAAATTGTGGCCAACAACAACAATCTCAGGATAAGATTCCAAACATGGGTTGCTTAAAAGTGAGCTAAAAATTGAATGGGGCATTTTGCCTAGAGATCAGAACTGGTGCAGCCCGTCTAAATTTGCAAAAATCCATTGCCATGGTCACCTCCAGTATAAGCATTTAGCACACAGTTTAGCTAGATATGCTTAATCAAATAGAATGATAGAAATGAAAACAGGGGCATCTCAAAATCCCAAACCAAAAATTTTAAACAAGACATACCACACACATGCCTTGGAATACAGGCTGAATATGGCTGAAAAATGTCTCTTGGGGAAATGTGATAGTCTGTAACAGGGATTCTCAACCTGCGGCCCATGGGCCAAATATGTCCCACAGCACCATTTCATGTGGCCCTCCACTGCCTCCACCACAGCCAGAAGTGCCATGTAGCGGAGGAATGGCAAAATGGCTGTCCAGCCCCTGAAGCTGTCTGAGGAAGTGTGACACGGCCCCTGGCTTAAAAAGGTTGAGAACTCCGTGTAGTTTTGCTACTGTTTATAAAAACCCATTATCAAACATTTTTCTGTGTTACAATACACTGCCATGCATGGTTAACACTTAATTTGCAAACCTGTACTTCTGAGTAAAACTAGATACGATTATGGTGCATACATTCTTTCCATCCTAGTCTCACTAATTCTATGGCGATCATATATCAACATTGCACTGACCACATAATTTAACAATTTCTAAAGCTGTCTCATTCATCAAATGGACTGAATTATCTCTATCTTTTTTTAAAAAAAATCAACCATTATTTTAACTAAACAGTGGAAAGTCCTTCACATTGTCATAATAACAACAGTATAAAACTATGCAGCAGTAAGAACATGCTTATAGTGGTGTATCTCTACATGAGGATATAAATTCTGGTTAAGATATTTTTAGACAATTGAGAGCATGAGGGTTAATGTTGCATCTCGAAAGAGTGCATTGTTAATTACTTTAACTGCAACTGATTCTTCCCTCTTCAATTTCTTTCATTTGCTTCATCTTTCACAATCATGGGTCACCAGTGTTAATAAGTAGAATCTACACACAACTTTTTGCACCTTGAAGAAGCACAGAAACATGCCTCTGAATTCATGGCACCGCACTTGAACATTCATTTGTGCTAGCTACTTTTATCTGCTCCATGAAAACTGCAGAAGACACTAACTGTTTGGATTATTCTTCCAACTGGTATCTTTCTGCCAAGAGAATAGTTTATTTAACCTTCTTTTCCTGGTAATCATGAAAACCTCTGGCGACCTGTGGGCATGTAAGGCAAGAATACAATAATTCATTCCATGGCTAAACAGTTTGCTTTGGCTAATGAGTATCCTGTTTTTCATTGCTTCAGAACACATGAGGGTGTGTGTGGATCTGCTATTAACCTGGAGTATAAGGAAAAAAAAATCAGGGACTCAAGTGGCTAAGATGCTGACTGGAAGGTGGCAGGTCAGCAGTTCGATACCCGAGTACTGCAGGACAGAATGAGCTCCCGTCTTTGTCCCAGTTCCTACCAACCTAGCAGTTCGAAAGCAAGGAATTGCACATAGATAAATAGGGACCACTATGGGGAAGGTAAACAGTGCACCGTGTGTCTAGTCATGCCTGCCACATTACCACGGAAATGTCTGCAGAAGCAGACAGCGCTGGCTCTTCGGCTTTGAAACAGAGATGAGCACTGAACCCTAGAGTCAGATATGACTTGCTTTTGAGCAAGGGTGACCTTTACCTATAAGAAAACTCTCACTTCAAAGAAATGTTGCCATATATTTTTGAAAGTGCTTTGAAAACTTTGTCAAGAAATACATAGCAACACTCTCTCGCCCACAGTGTGTACAGATAACCAACCAACCCCCCTCCATGTTTATGAACAGTATCCTCATTTATAATGATCAATTCAAGGTTAGAAACCACATCTTTTTCCCATTACCTATGAGATCTATGCTACCTTCTAATTGACCAGCAGCAATCTTACCATTGGTTGAGTAATTATTCTGACACAGCTTTGACACCAGTTACCAGGGGATGGGATAAAAAAGAGAGGCCCCAAATCTTTGGTGGTGATAGAAACAAGTACAAGCAAGAAAGAGAGCCTCTTCTCTTCATAATATTCTGTTTTAAGAAGGGAGCATAATAACATCTGAAAAGCAATTGACAAGATAATGGGGGAATTCTCCACTGGAGGAGGGGAAAGGAGTGTGGTATGTGCAGCTGTGATCTTTGACAGAATCCAACCTTAATTTGTTCCTATAAAAGCGGAGTTGCGGCTGATGAATACAGTGGCCATGAATTACCACGGTAGCATCAAGCAAGCCGTTTCCCCAGCTCCATAAACCAGGAATGATGCCCAACCAAGACATTCCTAGTGCAGGAAACGGCCACAGAAAATAGCGCAGAACACTGTTACCTTCCCACCGAAGCGGTACCTATTTATCTACTTGCAATTTCTTGCTTTCCAACAGCTAGGTTGGCAGGAGCTGGGACAGAGATGGGCGCTCGCTCTGACTTGGTCTTGAACCCGCTGACTTACAGACCTTCCAGCCATCAAGTCCAGCATATTAACTAACAATTGTTTATTTGGCATCCCCCTTCCTGGCTTGTGCCCTGTTTTCTCCAGAAGCCACGGGCTACAGTCTCAAGAGCTGGGCACATGCAAACATACACAGAAAGGACTTGTGAATGTCCCTAAATGTCCCACATGACCTGTCAAGCGCAACTCCGGAGATTACGGGACCTGCATAGAATGTTTCTGCGCAGAACATTTTTGCGCAAGTCTGCTCTACGCATGCATAAAAGGGCTTCTACGCATGCGTACAACGGACCTGCACATAAACGTTCTGCGCATAAACATTCTACGCAGATCCCGTAATCTCCGGAGTTGCACTTGACAGGTCATGTGGGACATTTAGGGACGTTCACAAGTCCTTTCTGTGTCTGTTTGCATCCCCGTCTGCACAGAAGCCTTCTACGCATGCGTAAAAGCCTTCGACGCACGCGTAGAAGTGAGCTGCGCAGAAGGGATGCACAGTAACTCAACCCCCCCCCCTGCCAAATTCTGGGGTAGCAGCAGCTCTGGGCGGGAAATGACGAAATCGGCGCAAAAAAAAACCACACATGGGAAATCCTGGCCAATCCGGGATACTTGACAGGTATGCGCATGACCTGAAAGATGGCCGTTTTAGAGGGTCGCTCAACTCAACAGCACGACAGGTGGAAAAGAAAAGAAAAAGGTGTCAAGGGAGGGACGTGATTTGAGGTTCCAGAATGGGCACCTTGTGGAAAGCAACGAGTCTCGTTAAACATTTACCTTGCAAAAAATTAATAATAATCCTGAGCAAGGTGAACTGTCGAATTAATCAAAGGGAAACAGACAGGTTGCTGAACGGCTAACGCGCCACCCGGGGGTGCAGTGTTTAAACGGCTGTACTGCAGTCCTAACGTTGCGAGTTCGAGCCCGACGGGGCTCAAGGTGAACTTAGCCTTCCAGCCTTCCGAGGTGGGTAAAATGAGTTCCCAGCAAGTTGGGGGGGGGCGGCGGCAAAATGCTAATCAACTTGTGAACCGCCCAGAAAATGCACAAAGCGCTGCAGGGCGGCAAAGATAAAGGCCGTCCTTGCTCGAAGGCCAGTCGTATCCGACTCTAGGGGTGCGGTGCTCATCTCCGTTTGCAGCCAAAGAACCAGCGCTGTCTGCGTGTGCAGACGTCTCCGGGGTCCCGTGGCAGGCATGACTAGACACCGGAGCGCACGGAACTGCTGTTCCCTTTCCCGCTAAAGCGGTCCCTATTTCTCTACTTGCAATTTCTTGCTTTCGAACTGCTAGGTGGGCAGGAGGGGCTCACTCCGTTGTGCAGCCCTCGGAGCTCGAGCGGCCGGCCTTCCCCGTCGTCAAGTTCAGCATCTTAACCCACTAAGCCACCGCGGTGGGGCGGTGTAAGGTATTTGTAAATGCTATTGCTAAAGGTGTAGCCCAGCCACCCTCAGGGACTGCAGTGGCTCAAGTGGTTAAGACGCTTTAGTGTATGAGAGCCAAGACAAAGGAACAGCCGAAGGGTTGGCTTAACACATCTTTATTGCATGAGTGGTCAGAGGGAACATGAGGTAATGGCGGATGAGCAGCTCAATATATACGGTGGTTATACATTTGAATGTGGCTCCACGATAGGCCATTGGCTATCCCTTGGCGTGACGTCATTCTTGGTCACGCCCTTCTTGTCCAGGTGAGGCAGTGGCGGGAACCTTCCCGCGCTGTCGTTCTTTGGTGATTTATGACCTGTGAGCTGGACGCTCGCTATTGCCACCGAGTGGTCATTAGCTCGCGTCCTGGTTGGAACGGGTTGCATTGAAGTATGGTTTAAAGGCACAGTATGAAGAAACACAATGCATAGAATTGAAACACAACATTCCTCCCCCCTAGGATGAGACGAAGTCTCTCATCCAAGATGGTTTATTGCAAACGCGCTTTGGGCGAGTTGTGGGCTGGCTTGTCCCGGCTCCTTGTCCTGCAATGGGAGAGGGAGACTCGTTAGTGACTCGCCGCGGCTCAGCGGCTGTTGGGGAGGGAGATTCGTTAGTGACTCGCCGCGGCTCAGCGGCTGTTGGGGAAAGGGCAGAAAAACCGGGGGCACTGGGGACTAACGAAAAACCCCGCTTCTCGCTTGGAAGGGTGGGGGACCACTCCTGAAAACCCCCCCGGCTTTGTAACTGAAAATTAAAAGTGTCCCCTGGGCCTCCATTAGGAAGATTCCACAGGATTTCTCCGGGGGCTGCTTCGGACTCCTTTCCCTCCCCCCTAGGTGGGGACCACCGATCCCCTCCTCCTCCCCCTTGGGCTGAACGGGTGGGGGAGAACCCTAACGTTGAAGGCACTGCCGCGCCATCCGCGGGGCGGTCGTCTGGGACCCGGCGCCGGAGCTGGTCCGCGTGTCGCCGCCAGAGTAGACCCGAACTTGTCTCGACACAGTACGACACGGGACCCGTCTGGCCAACGATGACGCCCGGGACCCAGGCCGGCCCCGCGCTAGCGTAGTTCCTGCAATGTACCGGGGCACCCACTGCGAAACTCTTCGTGGCTGCTAGCCCCACATTTCTCCCCGTGTCCTCCACCCTCGTGGGATCGAGTCTGGTCAGAATCGTCGTCAGCTTCCTACGCATTAAGAGCTCTGCGGGCGAATACCCTGAAGCTAGGGGGGTCACCCTGTATCCTAGCAAGAACTGACACACCTGAAGGTTGAGATCCCCTGGACCCATGCGCCTCAGCGCGTCCTTAGTGGTGCGCACGAGGCGCTCCACCTGGCCGTTCGTCGCCGGGTGGAAAGGGGCGGAGGTGATGTGCCGAATGGCGTTGATCTCCATGAATGCCCTGAACTCAGTGGATGTGAAACAACTCGCGTTATCGCTAATTAGGGTGTCGGGTATACCGAACGTGCTAAAGACCCTCCGCAGATGCTTCACCGTCGTAGCTGACGAGGTGCTTGTAACTGGGATTACCTCCAGCCACTTGGAGTAAGCATCCACCACGAGGAGGAAAAGTGCCCCTCTAAATGGCCCCGCAAAATCAACGTGCACCCGCGACCATGGCCCCCTTGCCGCGTCCCATTCCCTGTGCGGCAGACGCTTTTCTTCGGGCCTGGAGCATTGGCATTTCTCGCAAGTGCCCACCATGTGCTCGATGTCGGCATCTAATTGGGGCCACCAAAAATAGCTCCTGGCCAGAGCCTTGGAACGAACAATCCCAGGGTGGCTGACGTGCAGCAGTTTGAGCACCCTGGACCTCAGGGAATCGGGGACCACCACCCGCTGGCCCCACAGAAGACACCCCCTCTCTAGGGACAGCTCTAGCCTCTTCCTGAAGAACGGGGTGAGCTCGGCCGTCGGGGAGGACGCAGGCCACCCTTTCTGCACCCAGGAGCTGACAAGAGCAAGTGTCTTGTCTTTGCCGGTCGCCTTATTAATGGTGCACTTGTAATCAGCGCAAATGCGAACCTCCCCGTTGGCCTTTAGCGCGGTTACAATCGGAGTTTCCCACTCTGCGGAATCAACAGGAACAAGTATCCCCTGGCCCACCAATTTGTCCAGTTCCGTCTCTATCTTTTCTTTGAGTGCGAAAGGCACTCTGCGTGGCTTGAGTCTGATAGGGCGGACCTCCGGATTCAGGTCGAATGCTACTGGGGGTCCTTTGAACTTTCCCAGTCCTTTCTTGAAAACTTCGGGGTGCGCATCACATACCTCCTGAATTGGGTCAGTCCCGACGGCATGCACCCCCCCAATGAACAACCCCAGGGGTTTGAACCATTGAGTTCCTAGGAGGCTGCAACTTCCCCCTTTGAGAACGACCAGGGGCAGTTCCGCGGCGTGTTGCTTGTATCGGACCTTGACATTTCCAACCCCCAAAACTGGAATGCTATTTCCCTGCACGTCCCGCAGCGTGGACTTCAACGCTTTGAGCTTAGGGCGCACGTGGGGAGAAATTCCCAAAAACTCCCGCTGGGACATAATTGAGTATGAAGAACCCGAGTCTATCTCCATCCTAACAGGGGCCCCTTGCACCAGTACCTCAACAAAATAACGTGGGTGTCCCAAGGACACGCTGTACACGGGGGTCTCGTCGCCGCTGTCGTCGGAGATGCGGCCCACGCCGTCCTGCTTCCTCGCGGGCCGGGCGCCCTCCTTGGTCTTCGGCGGCCGGTCCGATGGGTTTCTCTGGTCTCTGCGCCGTTGTCTGCAAACCTTGGCGATGTGACCCCGGCGTCCGCAGTTGTGGCACTCGGCCTTCCGGAACGGGCACTTGATGCGGTCGTGGGTTGCTCCACAGCCGTCGCAGCGACGGCCGTCCTTCCGCACCTTCCGGACGTCCTCATCATCGCTACTCTCCGTGGAAGACTTCGGCGTGTGCCTGGCTGCCTGCACCGAGGCCGGGGCCTTGTCGGACTGCGGGGGTCTCTCTCGGAATCCCTTAACTCCGGCCCTCGTGGCCTCCGCAGCCTGGGCCGCCTTCATGACCTCGCGTAGCGTCGGCGGCGGCTCCTGGTTCATCAGTTTCCGTTGAACCTCTTCATCCCACAGGCCGCACAGCAAACGGTCCCTGAGGGTGATTTCGAGGTTTTCCCACTTGCATGGGCCGGCGGCCAATCTTAGGGCTGCTGCGAAAGCGGCGATGGATTCACCGGGCGCTTGAACCCTCTTCCAGAATGCGTCTCGAGCCGAAAACATCGAGACTGTAGGCTGGAAATGGTCTCGCATCACCTTTAGAAGCTGTTTGGCCGTCAGCTCGCTCACTTTCTTCGGTGCTACCAGGTCCACCAAGACTCGCTTAGCGGCGTTTCCCAGCATCCGAGTGAGGATGGCCCTCTTCTTCCCCTCATCTGTAATGTCGGACACCACCAGCATATCCTGGAAATCCATTTCAAAGAGCTCCCAGTCTTCCGGCTTGTTGACATCGAACCCGGCATGTGTCTTGGTCTCGTGGGAAGCCATGATCCCACCTTCGTCGCCAATTTAGTGTATGAGAGCCAAGACAAAGGAACAGCCGAAGGGTTGGCTTAACACATCTTTATTGCATGAGTGGTCAGAGGGAACATGAGGTAATGGCGGATGAGCAGCTCAATATATACGGTGGTTATACATTTGAATGTGGCTCCACGATAGGCCATTGGCTATCCCTTGGCGTGACGTCATTCTTGGTCACGCCCTTCTTGTCCAGGTGAGGCAGTGGCGGGAACCTTCCCGCGCTGTCGTTCTTTGGTGATTTATGACCTGTGAGCTGGACGCTCGCTATTGCCACCGAGTGGTCATTAGCTCGCGTCCTGGTTGGAACGGGTTGCATTGAAGTATGGTTTAAAGGCACAGTATGAAGAAACACAATGCATAGAATTGAAACACAACAGACGCTGACTGGGAGGCGGGAGGTCAGCAGCTCGATTCCCGAGTCCTGCAGGACGGAATGAGCTCCCGTCTTTGTCCCAGCTCCTGCCAACCTAGCAGTTCGAAAGCAAGAAATTGCAAGTCGATAAATAGGGACCACTTCGGTGGGAAGGCCAACAGCGTTCCGTGCGCTCCGCCGGTGTCTAGTCATGCCTGCCACATGGCCAAGGAAACGTCTGCAGAGGCAGGCAGACAGCGCTGGCTCTTCGACTTCGAAACAGAGATGAGCACTGAACCCTAGAGTCGGATACGACTGGGTTTCGAGCAAGGGGGGCCCTTTACCTAGCCCACCCTCACAGCGCACCACCACCCGCATGAGCCACCTCTGGCTCTCCTGCCTCCGCTTGTCAAGGCGGCCACGTCCTCGCCCGCATCTGCCCTGCCTTCCCGGTGGCGAATTGACGTCTGGTCTGCCTCTATCTCTCTCTTCTTCTCCCCCCGCCCCCCCCCCCCCCCACCGCCCGGCGCTCGAACCCTCCGAATCCCCTCCTCCGCTCCGGATTGGAAGCCACCCTCCGAGCCAAGTTGGCCATTGGCTGCGGGCCGGTGCCAATCAGAAGGGTGCGGCGGGTGGGGGCTGATTGCGAGGGAGAAGGCGAGAGAGCAGAGCCACCGCCGCGTCTAGCGCAGGGGCCGCTTGGAGTCAGTCGCCTGTTCCGTCGTCTCTCCTTCTCCGCCTGCCGCGCCTGCGCTTGCCCAGCCAGCCAGGCGCCCCCACCACCAGCAGCAGAGATAGAGGGGCGCGCGCGCGATGGTGAGTCCTGGGAAACGGGCGCGGGCGGGCGCCGCACACGGGGGTGGGTGGGTGGGGGGTTGAGCATTAAGAATGGTCCAGGAAGGGCCAGGCGGGAAGAGGCGAAATAAGGCGGGGGGGGGGGGATTGGAAGCCCTTCGGGGTCCCTAGAGCAAAGGTTGACATTGGCACCCCCCTCCTCGGAGCAGTGCACCCGGGTACCCATCTGAAGAGACCCTCGTCTCTCGAGCCTCGCCCTTCCATCCTCCCCTCCCCCCCCCGTGGCAGGTGGGATGGTTTCGCCGAGAGTGGGGCGCTTCTCTTTCTGTCGGCGCAATCCACTTTGGGGATGGGGGTGGGGAGTACGGAGAAGATGGTCCTTAATCTGCCGAATGCCATCTGGATTCGTACCTATCTCTTTCCCCAGGCAGGCACGGTCTGGCGCTCTCCTGCTGCCCACGCTCTCAGTCCCTTCACCCACCTGCTCCCGGTGGATCGGGCACCTCGTCCTTGGAGGTCCATTTCAGGACCCGTTGGCCAGAATGTGCCAATAATAATAATAATAATAATAATAATAATAATAATAATAATAATAATAATAATAATAATAATAATAATAATAATTTTTTATTTGTGTTCTTCTGTTTGTCTTTGACAGTACGGCTTTGTCAATCACGCCTTGGAGCTGCTGGTGATTAGGAATTACGGCCCGGAGATCTGGGAGGACATCAAGTAAGTAGGAACCCAATCACCCTATGGCCGTGATGGCGAACCTTGGCACTCCAGATGTTCTTGGACTTCAGTTCCCAGAATCCTAAGCACCCTGTGAATCCACACGAATGGGTTTACTGCGATTCATCCGGCCCACGCAGCCCTCATCGTTCCCAGAAGTGGAAGTAAAACGCTTCCATACGGGCAGCGCGGGCTGGATGAATCGCAGTAAACCCATTCGTGTGGATTCACAGGGTGCTTTGGCTTCTGGGAATTGGAGTCCAAGAACATCTGGAGTGCCAAGGTTCGCCATCACAGCCCTATGGGGAGAGCCCAACGCTGGATGCTTTGTGCTCCTACCCTGGGCGTTGGGGCTGTTCCCATCTCTTTTCCAGGGAAAACTGAAGGAAAGTCTTGGCCTTTCCCTCCTCCTCCTCTTCCTCTCATCTCCCCCCAGTTGGGTCTTCCACCAGTGGGACTCTTTCCCAGCTCCAGTTCAGCCTCCGCCTGGTTCTCACGCTCTCCAGGGCTCCAGAAGGGAGAGAAGTGCTGAGTGAGGGAGACCTCCCCGGGTTGTGTGTGGGAAGACCGTGACTCCGGCCTCCTGGGCCTTTCCAGCCGCCACAATCTTCATGGGAAGGAGATGAGCTTCTCACCCACCTCTCTCTCTGTGGCTCCAGTGGTGCAGCTGGTGGGGAAGCCGTTTGAGCCTCTTGGCTTCTGTGCCTGAGAAACCCAAGGGAGGAAGAGGAGAGGACTCTCCTACCCTTCCCCGGGCTACAAGGGAAGGGCGGCCCATTGGCCTCCCAGCTCCCAAATATTGTGGGGAAGATGAGAAAGCTTTAGGCCAGAGAGTCAGGATCGCATTAACTGAGACTGCAACCTGGTGCTCCTTCACAACTCCTGCTCAGCTGGATGCAACCTTTGTGAATTCAGGAAAATTCACCCATCATCCCATTGGTCCATTAGGAAATAAACACAATGTTTCCAAGACATGCACTAAGGTTGTACTTTTGTTACAATCAGGCAGCAGAATTAGGTAAGGAAATTGTTTGTGGGTTCTTCCAAACTCTTAAGCAGGTTAGATGTTAAACAAAGAAGGAAGGGGGGAAAATCTTCTAGCTCTCCCTCCCTCCCTTCTTCCCTCCCTCTCCCTTCTTACTCTCATCCCTTCAACCCAGATGAATTCTGAAGAGTTGCAAAGCTTGCTAATTACATAATGTTTTAATTGGCCTTAATAAAAATATTACCTGACTCTGTGTTATGCATAGAATTTGGCTGCAACATATGCCTGAACAGTGTCTGAGACTCACATGCTTTTCTGTGTGACTGTTGTTGAAATGAAACATGAGTGCATATATGTTTTAGTTAAGTGTCCATTCTTGCTGAATAAGTTCTGAATTCTACTTGCCATTTGAGAAATACAATAAAATAAAGCCTGGTAATGAAGGAAGAGGAATCCTTCTGTGCTGCCTTACCACATCATATTTTTCGTAACATTAAAAAAAAATCAGTAACACGAACTTACTTTTGCTCTGTATGATCTAACTTTCTGTGGCATTTAGGGACACATGCCATCGTGCTGCTTTATTGCTTTTGAAAGTTTTTCAGTCTCGCTTCGCCCCATAAATCACATATCTTTCTCCTTTGATATTTTGTTTACAAACAGAGCTAGCACACTTCCTCTTTTGGCACCATCTTTTAGGTTGGTCTGTAACACAGTCATTCTGTGGCTAGAGTAAAGGACTAAGACCTGGGTTCAAATCCCAGCTCAACCATGTATGCTCAGTGGGGGAGTGGAAATGAGGAAGCCATTCCTTAAATATCTCACTTTCCTTGAAAGCCTTATTAGAGTTGCTATAAGCCAATTCTGACTTGACAGCACATAACCATTCTGATTCGTTTGGTGGTTAGAGTCAGATGGGGCTTTCACATTTATTTCATTTCTCTTTTTCATTATTTCTCAGTTTTGTACATACATACATGAAGATGCATGGGACTACATTTTATGTAGCGTCTCAGTGTTACAGTTTTTTAGGTCTTAATTTGCACAGTGCCTCTAGTCCAGTGATGGTGAACCTATGGCACATGTGCCAGAGGTGGCACTCAGAGCCCTCTCTGTGAGCACCCATGCTGCCACCCCAGCACAGAGTTTGCCCCACCCCCTCTGCCCAGTAGCCCAATGGGAGCACTTCCTCCTTTCCCCCAGCACAAAGTTCGGCCCACCCCTCTGTCCAGCAGCCCAATGGGAGTGTTTCCTTCCTCCCCTGTTGCTATGTTGACACTTTGCGATAAGTGGATTTTAGGTTGCAGTTTGGGCACTTCGTCTCTAAAAGGTTCGCCATCACTGCTGTAGTCACATTCAGAAGACATGAATTTGCCAATAAGTAATGAAGAGCCCAGGCCAAGCTAGTGAGCAATCATCATCATCATCATCATCATCATCATCATCAACAACAACAACAACAACAACAACAACAACAAAAATGTGCTCTCAAGTAAATTCTGACTTATGTTGGCTCTTTCCTGGATTTTCAAGATACTGTATAGAGTACTTAGAAGAGTTACAATTCCTTTCTTTTCTCGGAAATGCCCTGGGACTGCATCTTGCCTAAGGCTGCACAGGCTGGCTTTCCTGGAGAATTGAACTCCCAGTCTCTGGTTCTGCAGCCAGATACCTAAATCATTAAGATGATCAGACAGCTGGACAAATCGTGCTTTACCCCCCCCCCCCCCCCCAAAAAAAGCCAGCTTCCTTGAAGTATGTAATGGAAGTTGGTGTAGAGGAAGAATAAGTTATCTCCCTAAAATCTTCCCAGCTCAAGCATTTCAATTTGTTCTAAAGGATAGGAAAGGATGAAATTTATTGCTGTAACCTGTAGTTTCCCAGAATCTCAGGACACCACAGTGTGTAATGCGCAGTGGTTAAACTGCTGTACTGCACCCAAAACATTCTGAGTTCAATCCTGACAAGGTTGACTCAGCCTTCCATCCTTCTGAGGTCAGTAAAATGAGTACCCAGCATGCTGGAGGCAAAATGCTAATTACCTGTAAATTACCCAGAGAGTGCACTGAGCACCATGGAACAGTATATACAGTATATGTATTTGTTGTTGCTTATCAAACAGGGTCCTTCAAGGAGGCAGTGGAAGAATCTGGAGAGAAGAATGGAAGAGCAGGAGGGTACTCTGCTTCACACACACTCTTATCTCACCTATTGCCTATACTGTACATGATAACCAAATCAGAGACCATGTCACAACTCAGTTATAGCCATGTTAACGGCCACGGCTGAGCCCTGCTCCATCCTAGGGTTTTGTAGTGTAGTGAAGTACTTAGAATTCTGTCTTAGAGAAGACTAATGGTTCAACCCTCTGAGCTACTGTAAAGAATTCTAAATACTTCACCACTCTGCAAATCACAGGGTAGATATATAGCATTTAAAGTAGCATCAAATTATGTGTTGTGTAGCTACATTCAAGCACTTTCCAGTGTCCCACCTTTCACTTTTGTCCTGTCAGACTTCTCAAAAGCAAAGCTGAAGCATGTGTGAATTCTGGTGGAGTGCGGGGAGGAGGCTGAGGAAAGGAAATACAGTGATACCTCATACAACGTCCAAACTTGGTTCCACAAGTTTGGACTTTATACGGATTTGGACTTTGTATGAGGCATGCAAAATCCTAGCCGCGATGCTTCATACAATGTCCAAATCCTTGCCACGATGCTTCATACAACGTTTCCATAGAGATATATTGTAATTTAACAGCACAGACTTCAGGGCAAAGTCAAGGAAACAGACAGGAAACTGACAGAACTTTAAGAAATCATTGTCTAAAGGCTAAATACATTACGAAAACATGTCAAACAACCCTGATTGTCCAAGAACCTGAAGAATGCTGCAAAAATCCCAGGAATGCTTCTAAAAATTCTGACAAAAAAATTTGAAAAAATCTAAAATCGTGCTCAAAACCACTCCTAAACACTCTTTGCCTCATGCAAAACCCACAAAAGCAATGCACGCATGTGTCCTGCCTTTTATACTGCCCAGGCACAATGCAACCTGGGAAAACCCCAATGCCTCATACAATGTCACACAACTTTGTATGAGGCAACTTTTTAAAAGGAATTAGGTGATGTTGTATGAATCCGATGTTGAATGAAGTGGACTTTGTATGAGGTATTACTGTAGAAGGATGTTGCCACTGTCCAGCAGACTAAACTAACACATTATTTTTTCCTTTGTGCCTCTGAGCAAAAGGGAAGACCCCCCCCCTTAACCCATCAAAGAAGAGAAAAAGTCATGTGGTCCTTCTACAAATTGCAAATCCCTGATTGGGTAATACCTTTGGAAGACCACCAAAATGTTGGAAATGGCAACTCGTACCCATTCTAGCTATTTAAAAAATGTGGTCCAGTATTAATCATGTAACATTTACTTTCCTTCATTTTGTGTACGTATATTATTGGTTTATAGCGTACTGTTTTCCAAAGTGTAAGGTGAGTTGCAATATTGAAATACTTTGCAGCATGATCCAACTGCCTTACCATTGACATTTGAGATACATTTTGGTGACATTTTCACTTGAGACAGAGGATTTAACTTTATTTTTCTATAGAAAGAGACATAGCTGTCAGAAATCAGAAGCAATGAATTAAAATTAGAATTGCCAGATGTAAAAACCAATGCATTAGAATTAGATTTGACAGTTGTAAAAAGCTACAATATTACTTTTATGTTGGACTGACCAATCATTATGTGCCTCTGTACCTGATGTGTATAAATTGAATGCCACATCTCACTCTTATGCCTGATGAAGTGGACAATCTACGACAGCTTACATTTCAATACAGAAATTAGTCTTTAAGGTGCCACAACTTTTTTTTTTACTTTTTGTTGTTGTTTTGTATAATATCTGATAAAATAAGAATGTTACTTTTGTTAAAAGTAATTAGTTATTTATTAGCTTAATTCATTATGTGTCTGAGTACTGGAGGATGAAGTCAGTGAAATCAACTTGCCCTGAAATGACATATGGGGAAATTGACTAACATTGCTATTTATTTGATTTTATTAATGAAAGCCATAAATTAAAATCTTTATATCCCAATTTGTATCAAAAATTCACAACCGTGCTTATACATGATGAAGTAATATGAAGTGATAAATAATACAAAATAATTTGAAGTACAGTGGAACCTTGTATAAGAAATGCATCATACAACAAAAAAAGTGTACAACGAAGAGAATTTTGGAACAAATGGGTGCATCGTACAATGAAAATCTCTATGGGAAAAATCGTACAACGAAAATTTTCTTTGTACAATTTTCCCCATAGAGATTTTGTTGTACGACTTTTCCCATAGGGATTTTCATACAACAGCAACAACAACAAAACATATAACAAAGTGCCTTGTGGAACCAATTATTTCCGTTATATGAGGTTCTACTGTAGTTTGAAGCTATATATATTATGTAGGGACTGGCCCAGAAGGTTTGACGAAGAGTTATGCAGCACAGAAACATGCAACTCCACATAATTGTTGCTTCCTGAAATGGGAAATTGGTTGGGAATCATTTTGGCAGATCTAACTTGACAGGATCATCCCAGTCTGTGTAACTGAGTTTGTTTCGCTTAAAGAAGAAATGTTGGGAAACTGTTCTGTAACACCCTCATTATGGAAGTAATGCCTCTTAGTCATAGCTCTAATTTTCTCTGCCAATTTGGACACAGTTCTAGAAGAAGAACTGAAGAAGAAGCTTTTTTATCTGCTATTGTACTGTACTTTTATGTATATTGTTAGCCGCCCTGAGTGATGTTCATCATCAGGAGGGCACGATATAAATTCATAAATAAATTTAAAAAATTATAATGGCAAGATGACTTTGGCCAGATATCACTGGAAAAGAGAGCATCCCTACACAGTGACCAATGGAGTATTTCTAAACTCAGTGCCAAAAGAATTATAGCTTTCTTTATCTCCTTGTGCAGAGTTCCATGGTGCCAGAAATCTACTCTGGAAAATTCTCCACCCTTATATAGTGGGTTTAGGATGTGAGAGAGGCACACACTGCCAATTATAGCAGAAGCAGCAGGATCCAGTGCAACTACGCCACAGGATTTTGACCACATTCTACCAAATGTTCACTTGCTTAACTCGAAATCAGTTTTGGTAGCTGTGGTTTAACTGTTTTATAAAGGCTCTGGAATGATCAAAGCTAAAAACAAACAATCTAAAAATTAAGTCAAACTAAGGAAGTGAACAAAAAAATCAAGAGGCTCCAGGAAGAAAATAGTGCTAAGCAAAGGTGAAAAATGATCTGGAAACATGATTTTAAAACATCAAGCTATCTCGTTTAGTTCTCATCCTCAAGTTTTACTTCCCTATTGAAATTCAGAATTTATGTTTTCTCAAGGCTCCCCATATTTTTTTTAAAAAAAATAGGAACATGTCAGTCTGCCCTTTTCACAGGCTTTAAATAACATGACATGACAGCAGTTCAATTGTCTCATGCCTGTGAAACAGCAGTTGCCATACATGGTGAAATCTAAAAATGACTGACAGTACTCTAGGCTGCCCCCCCCAAATATATGAAAGAAACATCTCTGTGTTGTTTTGCTTGCCAGCAACTCATTACCTCAGTTTCATTCAAATACTTAATTTATTCTGGGAAAGTTGACTATGTATGGGATACAAGACTCAAACCATATTTTCATTACAAATATGCTTCGCCTTGAACTGATAAAATTCCTTTGTTAAGAAGGAAAATTTATTTATATTTGCATATATATGGAGAAGCATTACAATTGCAAAATTGCAGTTACTGAAGTATTTGCATATTATAATTCTTTCAGAATTACTATAATTCTTTCAGAAATATTCCATTGGTAATTGTCTAAGGATGTTATCTTTTCCAGTGGAGTATTTCAATGTAGAAATAGGAATAGATCTTTTAGGGGAATTTCCTTATGGATTTCTATCTGGAGACTGCTGATCATGGCTAAGAAGTGCTATTGTATAGAAGAAAACCAATCTATAAGAGCTCCAGAAAGCAGATAGCACCCAGATGCTTTGAAAGGTGTTATCTGGCTGTGGAGATAAAAGATCCTGGAAGAGTTACCACATTTCATAGGATGATGCAGTTAAAGATGTACTAAGAAAGCAATAGCTGTAACTTTTTTTGCATGTTTTCCATAAAGAAAGCTATGGTCATCCCCCCCCCCCCCCCAATTACCCATGTCCACAAATTGAGGATTATCAACATAATGGTAATAAAAACATTTCAACATTTCAAGTTCGGGTTGTCTAAAATAGCTAACAGAGATGTTGGTGGTATAGAGTAATTTTTAATGACCTTTTAGAGTAAGAATCTTTAGTCTTCATAGTGTTTGGTAGAAAAATTTATACATATTTTGCATCACTCTGTAGGCTTAGGCTGCTATATATAGAAAGTTATTTTTGCGGAAAACTCAGCATTGCTCTGAATTTAGCTTTTCCAAGATTTGCTGTCACAACAAATTGTTTTTTTAAAGAATCTCATTAGTGTGCATTTGACAAGGTGATGCTTTGAATTGACTGCAGAGACATGAAGGTGGAAGGGGAGATTTGAGAATGATGACAAAAGCAGAGTCAATTGTTAATTTCAAAGACAAGGCAGGACTGGAAAAGTCATACAAAGATGTGTGATATTAATAGTAAACCTGTGCCATGGAAGTTTCACTTACAGTCAACCCTCACATAACAATGCGTTCGGATAACATCATTTTCACTTAACAATGCATCGTTATGCACCATGTGTTCCCCCACATAACAACGTTTTTAGTGTCGTTGTCCGGACAACAACGCTAAAATAACCGGACAACGACGCTAAAAACGTCATGCGGGAAACTCCATAGAAACCCGCATAACAACAAAAATCGCTTAGCAGTGCTACTTGGGGAACCAAGTAATGTCATTATGTGAGGGTCTACTGTATCAGAATATGGTTTACAAAGAAGATTTGGATTAAGTTCATTTGTAGACAGGACATCTCTTGGAATTATGCTTAAAGCAGGTTAAATAAGACTACAACAGTATATGGTACAGGTTAGCATTATATAGTATTTAATGACAATCTTTTTGTCAATAGTACATGAATTATCTTAGGTGAGACATTGTTTGCAGGAGTTATTCAGAATAACAGCTTTTGTGCTCATTTCGGTTTGTATTCTACACATAATTTAGATTGAGGCGAGGCAAATCCTTGCAGGATAAGGAGTGGCACGACTTGATGGTTTGTTTGTTTGTTGGCATTATAATACCTCTGCATTTTCTTTCTATTATGAGGAAGTGCATGATTGATAACTACTGCTAAAATAGAATTGTTTACAAGTTGCAAAGTTAGAAACTACGGAAACAACATTATCTTGAGACAGGCCATTGCACTATTTAGCTCAAGTGTTCTTAACCTTTTAAGCTGGGGCCCGGGTCATGCTCCCTCAGACAGCTTCGGGAACTGGATGGCCATTTTGCCCTTCTTCCACTATGTGACACTTCCTGGTGTGGTGGAGGTGGTGGTGGGCCACATGAAATGGTGCCATGGGCAGCATCCGGCCCACAGCCCGCAGGTTGAGAATCCCTTATTTAGCTAATGTGATCAACACTAACTGAAAGTTGTGCTCCGGGCATACCTGTCAAGTTTTGGGAAATTCCTGTCAAATAAGGGAAATTTCCTGGCCAAAACGGGGAACTGGACAGCTATGCTTATCCTGTGCTGGCCTCTAGTCTAACTCCAGTCTAATTGCAGTATAACGAATATGGGATGAGTGTAAAATACGGGGGTTTGACAGAAATTTCCCCTAAACTTGACAGGTATGGCTCCGGGATGTTGGGTAAATGTATCTCCCAGTTTTTGGAAAAGCTACTTTCTGGACAACACGGCACTCAGCTACCTAACCATTTTGGGCACTGATCATGTTGGCTGCATGATTTTATGAGTCATAGTCCAAAAAGTAATTTTAGCAGGATCTGGAAATGACAGGAGTTTCTGGGTAAGCCTGAGCTTCTAATTACAAATAATTTTACTACTGCAGTTCTCACCTAGGGAAATATCTTTGTGTGTGATAGAGCGAGAATGCTGACGAGCATTTATTCTATTGTACAGTAGTTGTCTGTGATTGTCCATACTATGCTGCAGTAAAATCCTAAAGATATAGCTGTTCCAATTATCCAAAGCATTACTTATCTGTGTGAAATAGGAGAAGAAGTAAGATATTTGTGGGGGTTGCTTTTGTTTAATTCTCGTGGGCTAAAACACAGCTTTCATGCAGTTTTAATGATAGAGGATAGTCTTCAACAAGAAAAAAACCCCAATATTAATAGAAGAGTTCATTCAATTTATTTGGCAATCAGAAAGTCATCTTAAATTACACTGTATTATAGGACTTAACTAGCTTCCCAAAGTGTATATATTTTAGATTAATAACAGAGTCTTTGCTTATTGGAAAATTGAATCTTTGAATGTAACTGATACATCTTTCTCAGGAAAATCATTGCAAATTTTTTATTTGCAATGATTTTCCCGAGAAAGATGTATCAGTTACATTTACATGATCCCAGAAAACTAAAGAGAGTGTAATGAATAGAAATGCATGAAGAATCATATACAAAGGAATGTTTTGTGGAGTCCTCCTTTTACTAAGTACAAATTGTGGAGTTTTACATATCCTGTTGTTTGACTGAATATAGGCTTCTGTTAGCATCTGGAAATGATGCAGGATACTGGTTGGATTTTATATGTTTTACGGATCTGGGCCTGGTATATCATGTGACAGAAGTCATCCATTACACTCCTTTGTTGAAATCAGTTTTGGAGCTTCTATGTCCTGTCCTGAAAAGTCAGATCTTTAAACTCATAGAGTGAACATGGTGGTATTGCAGTTGCACAAACTCCTTTTTAGAGTAGAGCATCCAATCCCATCATTTTTAGAAAGGCGGTAAATCCTTTTTCATTTTAACCAGTACCAAAGTTTTGCTTCTTTGTTTTTTAATTTATTATAACCCATCTAGTCATGTGCTTAGCAGAAAAGCAGCCAAGAAAATAACTAGAAAAGTAAATCCCATTATTTAAGTTCAATTGGAATTTTACATGTTTATTTATTTATTTATTTATTTATTACCTCATTTCTATCCCGCCTTCCTCATCCTTGGATGACCCAAGGCGGCATACAAACAAGAGATTAAAATATACAAAATCTTAAAAACTGCATGTTCATGTTAGTGCACCATCTAATCAAATGGTTTATTGTATTGATTAGGTAAATGTAATGCTTGCCCTTGCTTGAAAGCCAGGCGTATCTGACTCTATGGGCCATTGCTCATCTCCATTTAAGGCAAAAAATTCCAGCACTGCTTATGTCTGCAGATGTTTCCATGGCCATGTGGCAGGCATGAGTAGATACAGGAGTGAATGGAATGCTGTTACCTCCCCACAAAAGCGATACCCATTTATCTACCTGCAATTTCTTGCTTCTGAACTGCTAGGTTGGCAGGAGAGGGACAGAGAGGGGAGCTCACTCTGTCATGCAGCACTCGAGTCTCAAATGGCTGACCTGCTGACCCTTCCAGTTGTCAAGTTCGGTGACTTAACCACTAAGTCATTGTAGTCCCTATTGTATTGATCAATGTCATGATTTACAACAATGAATGGTCACTAATTTATTCAGATCTAGCAGTTTGCTGTGAGTGTGGAAGCATTTGATTGACTCATGGAGCTACACCTAGCAGTTCAGAAGCAAGAAATTGCAGGTAGATAAATAGGTATCGCTTTGGTGGGAAGGTAACATCATTCCATGCACTCCGATATCTACTCATGCCTGCCACATGACCATGGAAACATCTAGAATGTAACAGATTCATCCACACTGAACATTTCTTCAGTTTTTTTTGTACCTATGATGATGCTAGTACTTTCCCTGTGTCCACACGAGGCAATGCAGTTTTTACGTGCATCCAATTTATATCCTACCACATTCACAAAAGAAGTTTTAGTGAATGGCTAAGATAATAGTATTGAAGTAGCCTGTTTCTGGTAAAAAAAATATTTATTTTAACATTTTAAATCTGATTTGAATTTTACCTATATTGTATATATGTCCATAGTTTTAAATTGTGCAACACTCTGATACTGTATTAAGAATATTTTGGAAGAAAGAAATAAAAAACCTTGGCACCCCAAAATAGCCCCATTGTCCCATCATGGGAGAAATTGTGCCATATTTTGAGAGGGATTACCATAAACTCAAAGTCCCCCCCCCTGGAAATAACCCAATTTTTGTAAGAAAAAAAGTGTGTGGTGTGGGTAGGTGGATGGAGGAAGGCTTTAGAAATGTTTGTAGCCTTCCAAGTACTAGGAATGAGCATGTGTGGTCTCAGAGCTAGAGACTGCCCATGCTATTATAGACCATTGTTTATATATATTTTAAAAATACAGATGCTTTTTCCCCCTGTAGCATTTTTTTAAAATTAATCTGTCTTGGAAAGGAAATAAATGTGTGTTTGGAATATGAAGAGATCTTTGAATGTTAACATCTGATTTTATTTTCAGAAGGGTGTATGATTTTGAAAGCCTACATTAAACAGACTGATCCACAGTCCAGAAAACTGGCAAAAAATAGGAGCGCATTTTGAGTCCTATAAATAGAATTGTTTGCTTTACATAGAAAGCTAGTGCCTTGGGCAGATTGTTTAATTTTGTTATTCATAATAATTTTTCCCACACAAACTATTTACTGAGTTCATTAGGAACGAGACAAGCAGCATGTGAATACTCATCTTCGTTATGTTTTGGGATAATGATAATGGGCAATAAATGAGTGGGGAAAGAATGGAGTTCTCACAATGCTAGTAACTAAACAAGTGAAAGTTCTGGCTAATGCTGCTTGTCTTATAAGAGATAGTTGCACAGTGTGTATTATTCGTACAACACAGCAAACCAGAACCCTGTCTTGCTTGTTATGCTTGAGCAACATGCATGCTACTCAGTTGCTCCTAGTTGGAATCCATGGTTTGCTTAATTTCATGTAGAAGAGTTCAGCAACCCTTCTCTAACTTGCATATCTCCCAACCAAACCAGAGTAAAAATCCAGGGTTTCTTATATTGTTTGGCTGGTTTGTTGAGAGGGAAACAAATCAGGAAACACCTATATTTGTAGTAGACCATGGAGTGAGTGATGAAACAGCACGCATCACACAGTGCTTGTAAACAAGTCAGAGTTTCTTGTGAGCAGGAGGAGAGACTGTCTTGAAATTGGCGTCGATGTATACAATTTCTCATGTTGGAGCCATGTTCAGAGACTACAAAGATTTTGGTTTCTGCTGGCTTAAGACATCTCATGATATAACCATGCCATAGCCACCATCTCCCCTTTTTTTATATATACGTAGAGTACTTCTTACTATCAGGGTTCCAAATCAAGGACATTGGTGATGCAAAGCTTGCCTCATGTTGGGAAGTATGATCCAATGCCTGATTTGCTGCAAGGCTGCAGTTGTCCCCCAATTCAGAAAGGAGACTCAAACTGCAGTGGTTTAGTGGTTAAGACACTGAACTTCACGACCAGAAGGTTGGTAGGTTGGCAGGTTGAGACCCGAGTGCTGCATGATGGAGTGAGCTCCCGTCTCTGTCCCAGGTCCTGCCAACCTAGCAGTTCAAAAGCAAGAAATTGCAAGTAGATAAATAGTTACCACTTCAGTGTGAAGGTAAACAGCATTCTGTGCCTGTCATGCCTGCCACGTGTCCACAGAAACTTCTGCAGATTCAGACAGCACTGGCTCTTTGGCTATAAACAGAGATCAGCACTGAACCCTAGAGTTGGATATGTCTGGCTTTCGAGCAAGGGTGACCTTTACCTATTTCTCACTTATTTCTCCCCCCTTCACTCCCTGGCAAAAAGAAGGGGAGGAAATGGAAACAGCGATACCTTACCTTCTTGGGATCTAAGATCACTGCAGATAGTCTTCCCAGTAGTGATATATGGCTGTGAGAGCTGGACCATAAGGAAGGCTTAGCACAGAAGAATAGATGCCTTTGAACTGTGGTGCTGGAGGAGACTTTTGAGAGTCCCCTGGACTGCAAGGAGATCAAATCAGTCAATCCTGAAGGAACTCAACCCTGTATTTGGAAGAACAAATACTGAAGATGAAGCTCAAGTACTTTGGCCACCAAATGAGAAGAGAGGACTCACCTAAGAAGGCCTTGATGATAGGAAAGATCAAAGGCAAAAGGAGAAGAGGGTGGCAGAGGATGAGGTGGATGGATGGAATCATTGATGCGATGGGCGTAGATCTGGCTGGGCTGCAGAGGATGGCAGATGACAAAGGAGCCTGTCATGCGGTGGTCCATGGGGTTGCAAAGGGTCAGACTCGACTGTGTTACTGAACAACAACAACAACAACATTTTCTTACTGTCCTTTGGACATCATCTCAAGAGAATTTAAACAAGTTACTTTTTTAGACTATAAATTCCAGAATCTCCAGCCAAAATGATCAGTGTCTTACAGATCAAATTTGGGTGAAATATTATTTGAATCAGTATTTGTTTTTGTTTTACTGTATGGAAATGATGCCCTTAATTGTGGGATTGCTGTAGTTTAATTACTCATTTCAAAATCTGAAAGTAATTTTGAAAAGGAAATTCATGGAGTACAATGTAATCATATTAGTAAATGTATTTTGCTAATAAGGCAATTATTCAAGTAATTAAAGATCTGTGTTTCCAAAATAATGGAAATTGGCCATTCTGGGGGTTGTAATACAAAAGAAAACATACTCTAGCTACCATACATCTTTACATTTATTGGGGAAAAATACTAGATATTGATCCATGCACCTCTGTGCTGTGGATGTTGCAGAAGAAACATATGAAAATCCCCAAAATCATGACAAGTGTCCATGCCACATCTGTTTCTTAAAAGTGAGTTCTAAAAGGCATGTTTCAAAGACCAATCTGGGGTGTTGTATTTCAAATTTCACTTAACTGGCCATTCTGTGTAACTCCACTAATAACAGTTGTGTGTCATCAAGTCTGTTCTCACGGTGAACATTTCCATGTTTTTCTAAGTAGGGAATGCACACAAGTGGTTTGCCATTCTTTTGTGTGTGTGGAAACTGTACAACATGCCCAAGGGTACATAGGCTGGCACTTCTCACAGGAGGCACAGTGGGAAATAAAACATACAATCACTGGATCATTGAACTATCCAGCTAGCTATGCATAACTCCAGTGCCTGGTTGAATAAGGCAAGAGAAGAAATGTTGAATACCTGGCACTCCTTTGTTTGGTGAATTCAGAAAGATAATCTACTCAACAACTGTCGGGTGGAATTTGAAACCCTGCTCTCCTGACTCGTATTTGCGGTATGCATTTTGGAACTCACCTTTAAGGAACAATCTTGGCATGGACATTTGCCATGACATTTTGAACTTTCATATGATTTTTCTTCACCATCCACAACACAGAAGTACCCAGCTTTATTTGTATGGGTCAACTGAAGAAGAAAGCTAGCGTTTAAAAATAAACAGTCTAGCAAAGGTATCAATTGCCCTCACTTTTGGGTTATGTAAGGGCCAGGTGGATTTTCTTTTCTTCTTCTTCGGGTGTGGTGGTGATTCTTACAAAACCTGTACTTCCACTAACAATAATCATGTTCCACTGCAGAATCTGAAAACATGATTTCCGTATTAATGATGTTATCACAGCATATAAAGAGATCAGCAAACATTTTGAAAGTGAGCACAAAAAGGTCTTTGTAAGCCACTATTTGTTTAAGGTTTCCCCAAATCCACCTTTCTTTGGCTTTATGATATTCTGCAAATGAATTCTGGGCACTCACAGTATTGCCTGCTGCAGTTATTTCAGAAGGCAAGGAGACATTAGATCTACAATATTAAGGCTGCAATGCCAAATGTGTTGGGTGTTTGTTCTGAGATGAACATTCATCTGAATTGCAGTGACATCTTAAAAATGGTTGAATAACAGAAATCATTGAACAGCAAGGCTGCTTAACACACAATAGTGGCAAGAAGCCCAGGAACAAACAATGTCTGCATTTAATCAGATGTGTTTAAAGAGGTAAAGACAGACTCAGGAAAATTTGATTGCAAGGGACGTGGCTTTTGTGCCATTTTTTTTTTTACTGTTTGTGACAACATGGTACATGGTATGCCCAAGGGAAACCAGAGTATTATTTACATCTGTGAAGAGTTATTTCTCTCTTTCTTGGATTGTGTCCATTTTTCTTTGCAATTGTTCTCCTGAGAGCATTATAAATAAATGCTCTTTAAATGCTTTTTAAATATATTAAAAATTCATGGCAGGGAATTTCTTGGTGAATAGGAAATGCATTATCTAGATAAAATGTCAAGGTTTTACTCTACAAGATCAAAATGCTCTTAACAGTACTATTAATCTCGTTAAAAAGAAACACTGCTAAATAAATTTAAAGTTGAGTCACACAGCAAAAAATGTACACTGACAGGCTAAGTCCAGTTGTTAGTCCCAAGCCTTAGTATATCTGAATATCTATATAAAGCAATCCTATAAATAATCTACAGAAGTTACTAGCCTACAAAGTGGGCAAGGGGGAACCCTGTGCGCTGTGAACTGGCAGAAAAGGACAAAGAGATGTACCTTTCTATGCTGGTCCTGGCAGAAATGTTGGACATAAAACAGCAGAGTTAGTTAAGAGGCAGTTTGCACCTAGATTTGTTAACATCCACATTGAGAGGCTTAGAACAAAACAAACTCTAATCAAAGTTAATTTAAAAAATGAACAAAAGCTTATTTAGTTACACACAAG
This sequence comes from Bradypodion pumilum, assembly GCA_035047305.1. Taxonomy (NCBI): domain Eukaryota; kingdom Metazoa; phylum Chordata; class Lepidosauria; order Squamata; family Chamaeleonidae; genus Bradypodion; species Bradypodion pumilum. The sequence goes on along the minus strand of JAWDJD010000005.1, from coordinate 206,302,315 downwards.
CAATGCACAATTTGCACGCTTTTCCCTAGACAAAAATAGGGGAGAGAAAGATAGGAGTTACAGGGAGGAGAGAAAGGTAAACAGGAAAGAAACAGCTGAAGCAGAGATGTCAACCTATTCAGTCTCTGGTACTAAACCCTTTCCTCTTATATTGGTCACTGCACAGAGCACTCAGGGTTACTGAAAGCAGTGTTACAGATAGCTAATATGATACTACACTTAATCTTAGCCAAAAGGTCAAGAAGCGATTATATAGCTAACTAGCATAGTTTGCCCAGCGGTGGGATGGAAAAACTGTTTAATGCATCTTCCTCTTCAAGTGCCGTATCTAATTCCAAATGTTAGTTATCATCATGGTATCAGCCATGAAGATTGTCCTGGGGACAATATAATACAGTGGCCTTCCATTGCATTAGGCAGCAAAATTAATTGGCCCAGAAAATTGGTAGAATTGTTGACTAGTTGCTGAGCACATGTTTTGGAGAAAAAATGTATCTCTGCAGGAATTATTTCTAGTGACCAGGTAACTGGGCATAGACTTTCAAGCAGTTAGGATTGCAATCCTAAATCACTTGCAATGATTATGCTTCGTTTTCAAATAAATATTTGAGAACGATATATGTCAATTGAGTGTAGAAGTCGCTGCTGTCTGTGATAAAACCTGCTCATGACCCCACATACAATTACTTAGGAAGAAGGTTTGTTCTGTGTAGTCCTATACTACACAACATTTTACAGTGATACCTCATACAACGTCCAAACTTGGTTCCACAAGTTTGGACTTTATACGGATTTGGACTTTATATGAGGCAAGCAAAATCCTAGCCGCGATGCCTCTTACAACGTCCAAATCCTTGCTGCGATGCCTCGTACAACGTCGTTTCCATAGAGATACATTGTACTGTAACAGCACAAATTTCAGGGCAAAGTCAAGGAAACAGACAGGAAACTGACAGAACTTTAAGAAAACATTGTCTAAAGGCTAAATACATTACAAAAACATGTCAAACAACCCTGATTGTCCAAGAACCTGAAGAATGCTGCAAAAATCCGAAGAATGCTTCTAAAAATTCTGATGAAAAATTCAAAAAAATGCAAAATCATGCTCAAAACCACTCCTAAACACTCTTTGCCTTGTGCAAAACCCACAAGAGCAATGCACGTATGTGTCCTGTCTTTTATAATGCTCAGGCACAATGCAACCTGGGAAAAACTGAATGCCTCATACAAAGTCGAGCGACTTTGTATGAGGTAACTTTTTTCAAGAAATTAGGTGATGTTGTATGAATTCGATGTTGTATGAAGCAGACTTTGTATGATGTATTACTGTATTTGCAGCGTGGTTCTCAAATCACATTTATAATAAAATTATATTTTCTCAAAAATATGTGTGCTTTCCAAAAACAAGTTGTAGATTATGTAGAGAGTGAGCTGCAATTGAGTTTTTTCTATACAGTATATGTAACTGAATTGAACTTGGCTCCAGTTTATACATTTATAGTGTTTCTTGTAGCTTAAATCTAATTAGGAATGAAGCAAATTTTCTTTTCAGAAGAAAATGATAAAGATGGCACCAATCACAAATCTCATTTTTAAAATATTTATTATACTTGGCAGCCATTTTCAAAGAAAACCTTCTGCATATAGACCTTGAAAGTTTTCTGCTGTATAACTGAACTTTTTGAGAAGCCAACTCCAGCTGCACATGGGTGTTTCCAAAGATTGTTGCCCCAGGCTGGTTTCCAACCAGCGTATTAAGAAAATTACCACACAGTTTGTGATGTTAATACATCTGTGGTTAGCTCCTATAATTTTCATGACAATTCCCGTACATCACAAAGTTATTAGTAAATGTTGACTGCTGTTTATAGAGTAAAAAAGTAGAAAGCAGCTATGTAGACATGGGAAAGGAGTTTGACATGTGAAACAACATAAAAAAACAAATCATTTTTCATATTTAATAACCAAATATAAGCTCTTAAATTAGTCTGAGCTTTATTTCATAGTATTGTATTGATGGATGCATACTTTGGGTACAGTGCAGGGTCCCATTTTTACAAAAAATAGTTACCTAGATACAGATATCTTTTAACTTATGAGAGGAAATGTGTATTTTAGCACAGGGTAAATTGAGAATTTGGAGACCTGACTATGTGTGTACTTTGCTTTAACTACATCAAAGGTATCAAATATAATTTCTTGTTTGGCTACCCAGTGTGGTGTAGTTATTGTACAGAGAACAATGTTATGACTTCATTTTGGCAGTTTCATGTCTGGCCTGGACATGGAAGAAGAAGAAGCTACTGTATGTGGTCCTTCTTAGCTTTAGCACTAACAAAGTGGCCAATAATCTCTCACACTTCTTCAGTTTTTGGTTTCGTTGCTCACGAACATCTGTCCTTAATCTTCCTATAGAGGAATAGTGACTTGGACCAAGTCCTGGTTTAATTGCCAGCTGCTGGTACAATATTCAGCACTGACTACCCAACATGAAGGAAGGTAGAGCACAAACTCTGCCCACAACAAATTGATCTGAAAGTTCTGGGCAGCAGGGCTGGAGACTGAAAGGAACCCTTGCTCTAGAACTGTGCAACTCTTTCTGTTTCTATATCTCTTCCCCTTTCTCTAGTGTAGACGCTTTGACATCCTGAAGCGGAAGGAAAGGACATAAATCATTCCATGGTTTGGGGAGGGCAAATTAAACATTAATGTCCAATCCTATCTAATTTGTTTTAAGTGCTGCAGCCTTCCTATCCCCACTTGTTCACCATATACCACCTCTGCCAACATTGCTGTTGTGAGTGTGCTAGTCTGGGTAAATCTTGGTGTCCTCCAGTTGCAAGACTCCTCAATTAACAATAAACTCATGCAGTGTTGAGTGCAAACTAGATCTCTGATTGGATCTCCCTATACCTTCTTCTTTGATTAAACTCTGCTGCACTATACATGAAATCCCATAATTAAAATTAGGTGAATGAGCCTTTTTCCTAGTTTAAATCCTACTCCATCTTCCTTCAAACTGCTATTGAGCACATAATAGCTATTGGTTGTGGTGATATGATATTTCAAGGAAAACTGGTGCCACTGATGGACAGATAATTCTATTTCTGTTAGCATGTTTTCCTCTGTACCCAGATGGATAAAAATGTTAGTTTATTTTAGACTCTTAGAATGTACCAGAATGTAGCACAGCAAAGTAAAGTCTGCTAGCAGGTGGAAGAAAAATCCTTTATATGAACAAAACAGACGTGAAGTACATTAACTTTTATTAGATAAAATGTTTTGTTAGAGTGATTTGAGAGCAGAATAATGCTCCATAGACTACCAACACAATTTCCGTTACCCAAGAATTGCTACAAAGTATTTTCTGAATATTGCAGCTGCTTCGCCTTGATAGCATTTTTCATTGTCATACAACTTATGAACATCCATTATGCAGCTTTTCTTTTCAGCTGAATGGAAAATCTTCTGGGAGTACAGTATTTAAATTAAAGTTTACCCTGTGATTGCTTTCTCTTAATCCTCTGCAGCATTCAGTGCTCTGATAACTAGGGACTATTGAAGTGTTTTTTTTTAGCCATAATCAAGTTACTATATATCTATTGACAGGTTTCTGTCTTTTGTTAATTTTTCCAAATTTTTGTGCAACTCTGGCATTCCCTGAAATTGCAATGTCAATTGCTCAGTCATTTCTTCCTTCTGTTACTATTATGTCTGGGGTGTTATATTCAAGGTGTCTGTCAGTTTGGACTCACAAAATCTATGAAAAATGGTAACTTGAGCATGGCTAAAACTGAGGACCATCAAGAAAGCAATCAAAGGTTTACTTTTGCTGCATAAGAACAAGCACTCTAAACTAATTTTATGAAAACTAAAATTCAAGGAAGTAGTGCAAACAGCAAATGTCAACTCTGCCAAGAAAAACGTGAACATCACACTTCATTGTGAATGTTCAAAGATTGTGTGAATAGATTACAAAACAAGAAAAAACACAGTTACAAAATTAATGCACTGGTCTAATGTAAATGTTTCTAATATAAAAAATGACCTGTCTACATCCACGAATTTATGGTAACATAAGATAGAGAAGGTGCTAGAAAATGACCAAGTCAAGACCTTGTGGGAACATTTGGATCAAAACTGACAGGCACCTTGAGTATAATACACCTGACATAATGGGTAACCAAGCAAGCCCTACTTTATTGTATGCTAAGGTAAGCAGTTTAACTGTCCACATTCTTTAGCCAAGGGTGCACGTGCAGCTCAGGAGAGCATTGTCTGATGAAAGGATATTCAACAATTAATGCCAAAGTTTAGAACATTTTGCTTTGAACTTTATATTACTTTAAAACGTCATTCTTTAAAACTTGAATGATCATTTCTTTGATAATCTGATGAAGCTTTTTGTTATAAATGAATATTTTGCCATTATAAAATATATTGCAGCCTACATGAGAATTCTCCTGTATTCAAGTGGTATAGAAATGGGAGTTGAATGAATATGTTAGATTCCCTAGCCAATCACAAGACATTTGTAGAAGGAAACAAGAATCTACATGGTCCAATCTTAGAAAATGCCCAAGATTAAGATTTACTTCTTTCTATTGGGAAAGGGAACGGGCAAAAGAAGAGAATGAGATGGCTAGATGGTATTGTTGATGCAATGGGCACAGAGCTGGGCGGGTTGAGGAGGATGGTAGAGGATGGGGTGCCTGGCGTGTGATGGTCCATGGGGTCGTAAAGGGTCAGACTCGACTATGCGACTGAACAACAGCAAATTGGGACTATAAATAGTGGTTAAGGTTCAACAATAATAGATTAATGGATGAAAAGGTGACTGAATAGTCCAGTATGAGGGGATACTTAGGGCAAATTAGCTGGTCCTGGAGTGTTTTGGTGATATCCTTGCTTTCTCAATTTTTTCTTGCTTTGGCATCTTTGATTCTTTTCATTTTGAAATCTTTAGTGCCTTCTGCAGATAATTATAGTGAACATATAACCTGTTGGAGTTATATTTGTTTAATGGGAAATTACATTAGAACAGTTATTTTGTTTTATTATTTTCATAGTGCACAATGCAGCTATAACTAAGAAAATTTTAGTCCAGCTATGAATATTCTCCATTTCTGGTAGCAACAGAGATTGACTTTTTTCATACTAACAACATATCTCCTTCCATTCCTAATTTAACTAAACAGATAAATTTCAATTTTTTCAAGCTAGATCAACATTTATTTTCTTAATATTATGCATTTTTGGAAATATATATATAATTCTTTGTATGCTTTATTTTAGACGAGAGGCACAACTGGATGAAGAAGGACAGTTTCTAGTCAGAATTATTTATGATGATTCAAAAACGTATGATTTGGTTGCTGCAGCAAGCAAAGTTCTCAGTGAGTAAATCTTGCTTTCCTTCAGCATAAACTGTTAAAAGAAAGCTGATGTTAGGCATCAGCTCCTATGATTTATATTAATGTATCTGTTGTTTTATAAACTACAACACAAATATTGCAATAATTGCATGTATGTTTGCTTCTCGTATTACTGTTAGCATGCTACATATAGAACTGTTTCCTTGGACAAATTAAAGGTAGGGTCCAGTGGCATCAATGAGAGTTTTCTTTCAAATAGAGCAGTTTTCACCAGGCAAAAATGCAACAGAAGAAGGAAAGGTTAGATCTTAATCCCTTATCTTTGAGTACAAGAATTATCAGCAAACTGACATTGGGCAGAACCTTCATTGGATCACCAGAAGGTTAACAAATAATTATCAGTATTATTGCCATAAACACAATGAGTGCAAATGTTTCTTAAATAGTTTGACCCAAATTATTATTTAATGGCTGAAACAACAGGAATTCAATGGTTAAAATTCTGTTGCTTAGAGCAGTATGTCACAACTAGAGTAGGCCAATTGAGTAAATGTAATACAGTGATACCTCATACAGTGATACCTCATACATCCTAGCCGCGATGCCTCATACAAAGTCCAAATCCTTGCCACGATGCCTCATACAACGTCATTTCCATAGAGATACATTGTACTGTAACAGCACAGAGTTCAGGGCAAAGTCAAGGAAACAGACAGGAAACTGACAGAACTTTAAGAAATCATTAGTTAAAGGCTAAATATATTACAAAAACATGTTAAACAACCCTGATTGTCCAAGAACCTGAAAAATGCTGCAAAAATCCCAGGAATGCTTCTAAAAATTCTGACGGAAAAATTCAAAAAAATCCAAAATCCTGCTCAAAACCACTCCAAAACACTCTTTGCCTCGTGCGAAACCCATAAGAGCAATGCATGCATGTGTCCTGACTTTTATACTGCCCAGGCACAATGCAACCTGGGGAAAACCCCAATGCCTCATACAAAGTCGCTGTGACTTTGTATGAGGCATCTTTTTTCAAGGAATTAGGCAATGTTGTATGCATTCGATGTTGTATGAAGCAGACTTTGTATGAGGTATTACTGTATATGGAGATGTTAACTCAGCATCTCCACTGATTCAGTGGGACTACTCTAGTTGTGTTTTACTATGCTGAACAACAGGATTTCAACCAGTATGTAGGAAAACTCAAATCTGATAACTTTCTGAAGGGAAGAATGTTATGCTATATAATTTATTTACATAGTTTAGAGTTTGTTTATATATTTGCACAGACAGTAGAATTTCAATTCTTTTACTGAATTGTCAGACAATTCTTTAAATCTGCTATGAATTTCAGAAAGGAATTTGGCATAAATGTCTTCAAAAGGGAAACTTGTCTTGCTAATAAAAACATGAATTTGTGCACCTGTCAATAATAATCTACCAAGTCTTTTGGGTGCAGGCACCTGGAAGATTAATACTTTTGTATTTTTGCCTCTCTTTCTTCAAGCTGAAATAATGTTTGATAGGTTTCCCAGGAAGTGAAGGGGGGCATTGATTCCTTAAAATAATGCACAATTCTTCATGTTTTATGTAGATCTCAATGCTGGAGAAATCCTTCAGATGTTTGGAAAGATGTTTTTTGTATTCTGCCAAGAATCTGGCTATGATACCATCTTGCGCGTGTTGGGCTCAAATGTCAGAGAATTTTTGCAGGTAGGTTATTTGTAACTAAGTACCATTATGCAGGCTCTGGTAAAGTGAGGACATGTCTGGCTAGACATCCTGCTACCATAATGGAGTAGAGTGGACCATACCGATAGCGACTCAATGCTGAGTGTTGGGTGGTGGTAAATAACCTGGCTATGGGCAGATGAGCCCCTTTAGGTAGTCCCCTCAGTGGAAGAAATGCCACTGGAAACCATCATATTGGGCCCAAGGGCAAAATGAGCAGAGGAGGAACTCTGATTCCCAATGGTCATGGAGGCAGAAGAGGCTATGCCATATGGACTGGCTGTAAAGGTGCACCTTGTCAATATCCTCAAAGATGTAGCATTCCATTGCAGTCCCAGTGCTAAATCCTACATGTCTCATTTTATATGAGCCTCAGGAGATAGCTCCGACCTAGTGATGCACTGCAAAACTTTTTACTACGTACTCTGTGGGATGAGCAAATCTGTGGGCAGGGCCAAATCTGTGGGCGTGGCCAAACATCCTGCATTTTGGGCTATGGAGGTGGATGTGGCCAAACACATGGGTGTGGCCTGGGGGAATTTCCACTACCGGTTTAGCAGAACCTGACAGAACCTGCTGCAGTGCATCACTGCTCCGACCCACATAGTGTGTGGGTCACTGTACCTGAAGAATTGAGATCCAGAATAAAAAAAATGATTCTGAATATCTTTTTTAGATAGTTGTGTGTGGTTTGCTCCATAAATTATAATAGTTTTTCCAGAATATTTCCCATTTAAGAACAAAAGTAATACACTTAAGCTTGAATCCTAAATCAATTTACTTGGGAATAAGCCCACTAAATTAAGAACAAATTGTTTGTAAGTAGCACCATGTAAGATTTTGTTGTGATTTAGAAAAACCTACCTCCCAGTTTATGTGTGTGTTGTTTCAAGTTAAGGCTGCAGTTGAAGACAGAAAGACTTTATGCCCTGGCATGCAGCCGATTGTTTGTGGTGGATTGAAGGTGGTTTAGAATGGACTAATCTGATTGCATCTATATCTTTCCCCTCTTGAGACCATGTCAGGAGTGCAACAAAATTGCCTCACTTTATTTTATCCCACCCACAGCATATACATATGCTGGGAGTGGGATAAAATAGAGCAGAGGCTCATTACAGATGAATCAGAGGTCAGATGTAATGTGGCTTTTACCCCTGCATCTATCACTGATGGGACTCAGCTGTGGGCTCAGGGGTAAAATCCAAACAACATTTGACAGCTGAAGGGGATTTCACACATCAGGTGCAAAGGAACCTCCCCACCCCACCCCCTACCCCCCAAAAAACAACTTCAATTATTGTACTCATTCAACTGCATAGTACATTGGGAGGGAACCACATTTTTGCATGGTCAGTTGCAAAGCACTGTTCCAGCCCCATAAGAGAAGCCAAAGGCTGTCTGGATATAGCGATCATGGCAAACAGCATCCCCCCCCCCCCACACACACACACACTCCTTGGCTTTAATCAACTTTTAAAAGTAAAGGTAAAGGTTTCCCTTGCTAGAATGCCAGTCGTATCTGACTCTAAGGTTCAGTGCTCATCTCTGTTTCATAGCCGAAGAGCCAGCGCTGTCTGCTTCTGCAGATGTTTCCATGGTCATGTGGCAGACATGACTAGACACTGGAGCACATGAAATGCTGTTACCTTCCCACCGAAGTGGTCCCTATTTATCTACTTGCAATTTCTTGCTTTCGAACTGCTAGGTTGGCAGGAGCTGGGACAAAGAAGGGAGCTCATTCCATCCTGCTGTATTATGTTGGTCTTTTAGAAAGCTGTATTATGTTGATCTGGAGCGGGCAGTGTAGACAATCCTTGAGCTGCAAAAGGTAAGCCTATTGGCTTTGGTAAGAGCCTGGCCAGGTTATCCTGCTATGGTAATAGAGTAGACTATACTGCCAGTGACTCACGGCCAATTGTCAGGTGGGGAGTTAACTAACCTGACAACCCTGAGGATTAATGGCTTACTTATTCCCTTAATCGCCTCCTCTTCTACCTTGCAGTGTTTAGGATTTCACAAAGGATATCCATTGGGATAACATCAAGGAGGCCCTTCATGTTTGCGGTAGTGACCTGAGGCGAGCCACAGAGCTGTCCAAGGAGAGCATTAATGGCTTGGGTGACAAAGTCCACAGGGAAGGGTGATGGTCCATAAATGGATTAAATCCCACTTGAATCCATCTTGATGGAGGGCAGCAGCTTCATCAATACTGGCTGGGGGTTGATGAGGACTTTGTTTGCCAAAAGGGGTCAGGACCAGAAAGTGACTCCCAAAACTGGATTAGTGGTGTGGGGGTCATGCTGCGATGTGGAAGGCATATGAAAGGCCACTGCATGATATTCTCAGGACAGTCTTAATGGCTGATTGCCATAATGATTACCAACATTTAGATTTGGATACGGATACAGATTTGGAAGAAGAAGAAGAATTGGCTTTGGTGGCACCACAAATGTGAAACGGATGGAAGGGCAATGTTTTAATCTTCACATTAAACAGATTTCATTATCCATTATATACTTTCCTTAATACTCTGGGAAGAGAAGAAGGGCTAACCTTTATTTCCTTTGATGGGACTTCAGAGAATCTCAGTTTTGTTTTTTATATTGTTCTCCAATTTGGTAGACATGATGTTACTGATTTATGCAAAGTACAGAAATGCTGAAAGATTCTAAGCTGACTACAGTTCTACTTTCTTGACCTGTGTATGAAAATGCATGAGCAGTTTATATAATTTTAACATCCAAGTTTATGTTTACAGCTGGACTGAGAAAACATTTGAAAGTAATAACAGGCACTTCAGGTTGTGAACCTTGTTGAAAGATATTGGTTTAAAGCAGAGGTTCTCAACCAACGGCCCATGGGCCAGACACAGCACACAGCACCATTTCATCCAGCCTGCCACCATTGCATCCAGAAGTGGAAGCAGACATGTTTACGTCAGCCGTAAAACGCACCTGCACATGCGTGAACACACCCGTGGCTGTCATAAACATGAAGGTGGGCACATTTGCAGCTGTTGTAAATGTGCCCGCTTCTGCTTCTGGGGTTTGTGGTCAGGCCTGCTCAGCTGTTTGGGGGTGTGTGGTCAGGCGTCAAAAGGTTGGGAACCCTTGGTTTAAAGGATGTGTTTTTATTTCAAGAAACAAGACATGAGAAGTCTATTTCGAATGCACATAAAAGATAATTAGCCATTTAAAATGTGTAATTTCTATTTTCGGTGCAGTGAGAAGCTGAATAGCATGTGAAAGAGAGACAAATAGTAGATAGTAGCAACTTGAGATGTCCCAAGGGTGTTTTTAACACAACCCAAATCAATAAAACAGAAAGTGGTAGTTAATCTAAGACATTTCAGGGAGTACTTTTTGTATTGGCTTATGTTTTGAAAACAACACAGCAGATGTTCCATAACATTTTATAGCACTAGAAAGAATTGCAGACAAAATATGTCTGACCATATGCTCAGCAGTTTATTCTTGTGTTTTAAAGCTACTTATGCCACTTGGAAGACCGAGCCCCTTTTGGACTAAAATATCCAGAACCCACTAGCCAACATGCCTGTGTCCATACTGGCTGAAGGATTTGAGGAGCTGCTACCATAAAAAGCAACTTTTCCAAACTACACAGAGATCTCAAACTCACCTCAAGGAACACATTGGGATATAGGGAGGATAGATGTAAAAGAAGACAGACTTCATGCAGTTCAAATAATTGTATAAGATGGGGATTCTCAACCTGTGGCCCACAGGTCAAATGCGGCCCGTGGCACCATTTCATGAGGCCCCCCACTGCCTCCACCACACCAGGAAGTGACATGTGGTGGAGGATGGGCAAAATGGCCATCCAGCCCCCGAAGCTCTCTAAGGGAGCATGACCTGGCCCCTGGTTTTAAAAGGTTGAGAACTCCTGGCATAAGAGAAGGAATTGAAGCAGGAGTAGCTTGGAAGATGTAGTTTATCATGAAATGGACACCTGAACAACTCCCTTTTGTGCATAATGATTAATGGTTCAAGAACCTTGTTTTCTTAGCATTGGCCTGCTCTCCTGTACAGGGGGATCAGCTCTCATGACCTTGAATATTCCCAATTTAAAAAATAAAATCACTTAAAAGACCTTCCTTATACCAAGAGGCAAATTTATAAGGGCTTGTCTTTTCCTTTGTAACTGTTTTAGGTCCAGAAGAGACTCCTTTTATTTGTAAACTGGAAAAGCATTCTTCATACTTTTCACAAATTGCTACTCACATCCCTCAGTCTACTTTCTCATCTGCAGTTGTGTGATGTTAACATGTGAAGGGGAGTGAGGGGTCCTAGTTTAGCAATAACTTCCTTAAGTGCTGTATCCAATTCCAAATACAGTGGAACCTCATACAACAATCGCCCCGTATAGCAACGAAATCGCATAACAATTAGGTTTTTTGGGGAAATGGTGTCTCGTGTAACAATTTTCCCTATGGAAAAAAATCGTACAACAATTTTTCAATGGGAAAAACCACTTTGAAAAATAATAATTGTACAATGCATCCCATAGGAAAAAATGCTATACGATGCATGTATCATATAGCAATTGTTTTGTACAACAATGAGCCCCATGGAACGGATTAAAATCATTGTATGAGGTACCACTGTATTGGCTATCCTCATGGCCAGGGGTTCTCAAACTTTTCATGCCGAGGGCCAGGTCACACTCAGACAGCTTCAGGGGCCAGGTGACCATTTTGCCCTGCCTGCCACATATGGCACTTATAGGTGTGGAGGAGATGGTGGGGGCAGTGGTGTACTGCTCCAGGTTCCCACCGGATCCTGGGAACCGGTAGCGGAAATTTCCCATGGCCACTTGGCCAGCCACACCCACCTCCCTATCCCAGGCCATGGTGTGGCCGGCCAAGTGGGCATGGCCCACAGAGTTAGCCATGCCCAGGCTGGGGGTAGTAAATTTTTTTTTGCAGTGTATCACTGGGTGGGGGGCCACATGAAATGTTGTCATGGGGTGCAACTGCACCCAGGCTGTATCTGGCCCCCGGGCTGTAGGTTGAGAACCCCTGCTCATGGCGATCAGCCAGGAAGATAGTCCTGTGAATAATATAATGCAGTGATCTCTCATTTGCCTTCCGTATTGCAGCATGACACCTGTAGCACTGATCCAGTTACGTGAGTTACTTTCTGATCCTGAGAAGGGGTTCAATTCAAACATGGGTTACATTTGCTTCCAGGGGTCCCCATGCAGCCTACAGGCCAAACTTTGACCACCTCCAACTTGCACTATCTCTTCAGCAGGTGCCTGATTGCCTGCAAACCTTCATTCTCTCTTGATACTTACTGTAATTGAAAGGCAGTGCAGAAAAAGTTGCCACTTTCCTGCTTAGAATTGCACTCCTAGTCTGCTTTACCATCCCCAAAAGGAAAAGATATAAAGTGTCCATATATTTTCTCTTAAAGGAAGAGATGGAGTTGCAGAATGGCAATTTTAAGTAGACAGATGGCAGGATTTAATCTGCCCCCTTTCCTATCTTTTTTTCCCCTGTTGGACATGGGAGTTGTCTTACAGTTTCTTTGGTAATTAAATTGCTTCATGTATTTTCTACAAATATTCTGTTTTGTCCACCAAAAGGAGTTCAGAAAGTTTTTAAAAGAAATCAATGGTCTTTTCCTTCTCACACCAGACAAGTGAAAAGATTTGGGGTATTGACTATTAGTTGATTTATAGTGCTATGACCAACTTTAAGTCAGCAAGGCCATCTCCCTCCTCCTATTTAGTTGTGTTGTGATGACCTTCAACCTTCTGATGAAACTTTATTCAAGACCAGATCTAATCCATACCTGCTATATAATTTGTGCATCAAGTTTTTCCTTAAGTTATTTTATTTATTTATTTATTTAGAAGATTTTTACCCCGCCTTCCTCATCTAAAGATGACCCAAGGCGGCTAAGAAAGAGTTTAAAAAACATACATAGCTAACAAACAACAAAACCCCCACCAATACCCTCCCTAACCCCTTAAGAAACACATAGAGAACACAGTTTAAATGATTGTACAAAAGTAAAAAATAAAAAAAATAAAATTTTAAAAAGATTTAAAAGATGAGGGAGAGGAAAGGCGAAAAGGAGGGAGAAAAATACTGCCAATGAGTGTCTTGATTTCTTTTGTGACTGTTGTATTGCTGTTTGTTTTCCTTTTGGTTGCTTTTATTTTTAATTTTAAAATAAAGTACAGTTCTGTGGCGGGGGAAATACCATATTGATGAAAACGTGAAACAAATAAATAAAAGGAGGAAGTTTTAGACTGAGTAAGCCTCAGAAATTAATTTACAAGGCACTCATTTCCTTTGGAAACCTCCCAAATAGAATGGGCAGCTGTTAAGGCTTTTCATAACTCACAAGAGATGAAGTCCAAGCTATTTCTAGAATATCAAAGATCTGCACATGCAAGGGAGGACATGATACAACTTGTACTTATAAAACATCAGCTTTGGTGTATAACAACAACACTAGCAAATGTGGCATTAGAAAAATGCTGAAAGAATTGGAGAAACTGTAATAGTGCTTGATCTATTGGATAGAAAGACAAATTTGGTACACATTATTTAAACAGTTGTTTTGACACTCTACTTGCCAAAGTTGTAGAATGAAGCGATGGAAATATCTAGAGCTGGAGTACATGTTTTCTTTTCCTAATGCTTCCTTGTCACATGATTTTTTAACATTTGGATTTAGTAAGATTTGAACACACTTTTTGGGAGGCAGATATTCGGCTACATTTAATTGCTCATTAGAGTGGTTATAGAAAGAAATAAGAAAGAGATTACTGTAACGATAACAGCTATGAGATTGTTTATTGTTAAAAATGGGAAATATATTGTGAATATGAGTTGGGGGATTGGTAAAAAGAATTATGGAATTAGCAATAAATGATAGATTGACATGTGGATTAAAGTTAAAGAAGAGATTGATAAAAAAATCATTTTAAAGAGATTTGGGGAGAGTTTCTTTATGTTTTAGTTAAATTAGAAGGAGTAGGACCAGGACAAAAATACACATAGTTTTTGGAAATAGGGGTTAATAATATAAAATGATGCTTGTATTTTGATAATATGTTTAAGGCATATAATATCCTATTGGTGGTGGGTACACATATTTGTTAATGTAATTTTTTTTTAATTTCTAATTTTTTCTTTTATGTCTTTTTCTTTTAATTGTCATCATTATTAGTTTTATTGATGTTAGTTTTATAATTAGTATGTTTGTTTATATTTTATAATTTATTTAATAAATACAATTTTAAAAAAATAATAAAAAGCAATAATATTGGGGGGGGGAGAAAGTAGTTATGAGCACAAATTTTGTTTTGAAAGTATGGATCTCAAAGAGGTCTAAAATTATTTAGTGTTATTGCTGGGGGGCGGGGGTTTAGATCCTTACTTTTCACTGTTGTCAAATATCTTTGCAGAATTTAGATGCCCTTCATGACCATCTTGCTACAATATACCCAGGCATGCGTGCCCCATCCTTCAGATGCACTGATGCAGAAAAGGGGAAAGGACTCATTTTACATTACTATTCAGAGAGAGAAGGACTCCAAGATATTGTCATTGGAATCATTAAAACAGTTGCTCAGCAAATCCATGGCACTGAAATAGATATGAAGGTAAGTTTTAAAATAGAGTCTCATCAGTGTCACAACATCATGAAAGTGAAGGTAGTAATTTGACTTGAAATTAATTTTCTGCCAGACCTTTCCCCCTCTATTTACAGGTTTATTTTTAAACACTGTATTTCAAAAATATTATTCTCCCATTGGGGTACACAGAAAGAGACTCTTTGAAGATTGTGGTGGTGGTGGGGTTTGAACTGCAATCAAGCATACCCTGGTAATGGCAATCTTGTGTCACTGGCTAATGTTTCTCACACTTGGTCAGGTGAAAGGAACTGCAGAATGAACTCACCAAAAAAGTGCCTTCATTTTGGCAGTATCATGTCTGGCCTAGACACGGATGAAGAAGAAGAATTCTCCCATTTCTAGAATTGTACCACTTAGCGTTATTCTTAATGTATTAAAAATCTCTGCTTGATTTACACAATTTTTATTGAGCTTGGCAGCTCAGCACAACCAACCCTTGTGAATCATACCCTACATCTAATTCTAGGCCCAGCTAAGGGCAAGTTTAGACTGGCTAAATTGAAACGGTCTGGTTTGTGCTTCTTCTGTGTCTAGGCCAGATGTGAAACTGCCAAAATGAAACCTCCTTATCTTTAGTGTGATCTATTTTATCTCTCACTTGAGCAACTCTTCGATTCATGGTGATTGATGTCTCAAGGCTCCAGACAGCGTTTTGGATCTCATCAACTTGCCCACTTTCAGTTAATGACACTCCTCTTACCACTCCCTTCTCTGCCTTTTCCCAAAGCCGTCATTCACCAACATGCACCTAACATGGTACACGTAATATCATCAGTGCATCTCGTTTATCTAGAAATACTCGACATCACTAGGAAAATATATTTTATACAATTTAAAATGATTTTGTTGTTCAGTTGCACAGTCGAGTCCAGTCCTGTGTGACCCTATGGACCACCGCATGCCAGGCTTCTCTGTCCTCTGCTATCCTTCACAGCCTGGCCAGATCTATGCCCATCGCACCAATGCCTGACCAGATCTATGCCCATTGACCCCTTCTCCATTTGCCTTTGATCTTTCCCATCATCAAGGCCTTCTCAAGTGAGTCCTCTCTTCTCATTTGGTAGCCAAAGTACTTGAGCATCATCTTCAGCATTTGTTCTCCCAATGATGAAGTAGATGAAAAGAGAGGGAGAGATGTCTGCTGTCCTTTTCAATGTCAAACCCTACAGAGGAAACACAGATATAGAGATGGGACAGCAAACTTCCTAACATTAATACCGTATATACTTGACTATAAGTCATCCCAAATATAAGTAGAGGTGCCTAATTTAGACCTCTAAAACTAAAAAATAGATTGACCTGAGTAAAAGTCGGGGGTGGAAAATGCAGCAGCTGCTAGTGAATTTCAGTAATTAAAATACATGAAAATATGGTAAAATTTATTAATTTAGACATTTGTGTGGGTATGTTTTTCAATGTTTACGTTGACCCGAGTATAAGTTGTGTCCCATTTTTGGACCTCATTCTGGGGGCTAAAAAACCCGACTTATACTTGAGTATATACGGTATTAATTTCATTTCACTTTTTATTTGTATACCACTTTATTCAGCCCGAAGCCGACTCAAAGTGGTTTACACCAATGCATCCTCGATTCTTCAATTGACCAGACTATCAAGGGATGAATTCCTGCTGGTCGCAACTTGCTTTCCATTCCTTCCACTGCCGCACTCTTCTTCTCTAGGTTTTACCAAAACTTTTCATGATTAGGTCTTCTCATCTTTGGGGTGGGGGGATGCCAGGGGGTCTTTTTTCTACTATGGGATACCATTTGATGACTGCTGCTGTCCAATGCCCATCTGTCATTCAAGAAACGTGTCAAGCCCAGCGCAATTTTCATTTATGATATTTGATAACAGCTTCGTTTATTCCACGTAATTTTCTTACCTGGGCGTTGGAGATGTAGTCGTGAAGGGATACCTTTAGCATTGATATTTCCATGGCTCTTATGGCTCTTGACAGTTCTTCTTCCTTAGCCTTCGTTAATGACCATGTTTCACTCCCTTATGGAACTGTAGGTAGTACTGTCAAATTAAAAAGGTTGGTGCGTTAACATTAAAATACTTACTACAAACTGTTAAAGTTTTGGCAGATGAAATCTAACCTCCATTCCCCTCCCAACCCTTTTATATTGTTTTGAAAATGATACTCTTTCTCTCTCTCTCTCCTATCCCTAGAGGCTTCACTACCATCAGTATTCTGTAAGCACACCGCTTCCTGTCAGGCCGTTTTCGGTATCTCCTCTCCTTTTTTTAAATTTAGTTTAATTTTAATTCCCATGTTTACATCCTGCTTTGCAGATAGAGTATTCCCTGTACAAGTAAAAGTCACTATCTTATTTTTAGAGTTCAACTTTTAAATCCGTTTGTTAGGATAACCTTGAGATTTGATTGTTGAATGCATATAATGTATTTTTATAGTTCTGAGCCAAAGAAATCATATTGTATTATAAATAAGAACAATTGAATGGGGAAAATTACAATGCATGAATGTTTAGGAACATGAAGAGCATATTTTCTTCAGTAAATTAATTATATATCATAGCAGATACAGTAACTGTGGCTAAATCATACTCAGACCTTACAGACGAAAAGCTGTCACTGTATTGAGTTAATTCTTTTCAGTTCAGCCGTTCTCTTTTTCATACTGTACTCCATGTTTCTTAGAATTATTGTCTTTCTCAGAGAGTCTTATGTTCTCTAAATAACACTAGGTACTGTTAAGCATTTTAGTTTCTAGTGAGAGTTTACTATTGATTTGATCTAGATCTCTTTTATTTGTTTTTCCAGCAGTCAGTGACATCAATAAATGACTTGCTTTTCTTTAACTGTCCCAATTTCACATTCATAAATAGTAACTTTGGTGTTCAGTAATGAGAAGCAGCCACCACCATAACGGGGCCAAACTCAACTTTATTTCGGGTACTGACACACGGAATAGGGGCGTAGCCACGCCTTATATACACCTTGGGAAGTCAAACATTGACGCATGGAACAATCTGATTGGTTGCTGAGTCAAACATTGATGCATGGAACAATCTGATTGGTTGCTGAAACTGGCGTGAACAAGTCTCGTGAGAGTTCCTTTCTGAGGAGAACTCAAAATGAAGGATCACTCACGTTTAAATACATTAACATAAAATTACATACACAACAGTAACCATGTACAATAATGTGGACAATCATAGCCTTGATTTCCAGTGACACTTCCTTACAGTTAAGGGTCATTTCTAGTTTATTTATTTATTTGATACATTTATATCCCTCCGTCTGGAGAACAAAAGTGACCTATTCTGGGCAGTTCACAACTTTAAAACAAATACAATAGACAAAATTAAAGAAATCATGACAATAATAACCTACTCAGAGGCTACAACTAAAATAAATATATAAAACCTTTGGGTCTGATACCAAAAGAAATTAATTATTGGGAGGAGAGAAGGATACCTTTGAATTCCTTCCTAAACAAGCTTGTTTTCAAGGAATTTTTAAAAAAAATATCCAAAGAGGAAACTTGTTGCAGCTCCACTGACAAGTTGTTCTACAGAATATGTGCCGCCACCAAGAAGGCTCTTTTCCTAGCTTATTTATTTAATTTATATCCCACCAACAATTAGTTGCAGTCTTCCTTGCCACTCCTAGAGCTACATATTGAGAGGACCACATGATTTTCAGGATAACGATTCTTCAGTCTTATAAGGTACTAGCAAGGGTTACCCGGCGTTGCCGGGCTTTTTTTGGGGTTATTTTTTTAAAATTTGAAAAATGGTTGTTGGATGATTTTTCTTGTATGTGTATTTAAATGAGTTTTTTCTTTTTTTAAATAATGGTTTTTTATACGTAGGTAGTGTTTTAAAGTGTTATAATAAAATCGGATTTTGAAAAGAGGAATGGTTGATTTTTTTTTTCAAATAATGGAATTTCTTTAAAAAAAGGGGAATATTTTATTTTTTTTAAATTTAATGTTTTTGAGTGCTATTTTTGCTGTAGCCACTGGGTGGTGCTGTTGCACTGTTTTGAAATGGTAACTCAGTTGTGGGCTGTGTTTTCTTCCTGTTCTTTTTTCATTGCACATGTGCTCTTCGCTGAGGCTGGAGGTTGAAGGTGTGTGCTCGTTTATTTTATGTGTTGTGTTTTTGGGTTTTGTGGGGTGTGGGGGGATGTTGTTTGGGGGTATTTTCGCAGGGTGCTTTTGTTGTGATTTGTGGGGGTGGGGGGTTGTGTTTGTCCTTTTTTTTGGATTGTTGTTTGTGTTTTTGGTGTGTGTATTTCTGTGGGCCGGCCTCGGTGGCTGGGTGGCCCATTGAAATACCATGTGGTGGTAGTTTGGTTTTTTTTCCGCAGGCCGGGCTGGTTGGAATATCTACGCCGGCGGCCCATGGTAAGGATGGGGGAATGGTCATTGGGGGTTAGGAAAGGTGGGCTAGGTGGTGGGCAGGGGAGCTGTAGTGTGTTATGGTGCTTTGTTTTTGTGGAATCGTGAAGGTAGATCGTTTTTTCCCTTTAATATCAGTGGGTGGGGGCTGTGATCCTCCTCCCCGCTGCCTACCCTAGTGTTGGGAGGTTTTTTGGGGAGGTTTGTTGGGATTAAAGGTTATATTGGCCCTTCACTTCTGGACAGAGAGGAACAGGCAGAGAGGATCGATTCTCCCCCCCTCTCCTTAAAACAACTCCGTTTTTAAAGAGAAGAAAAGACGGAGTTTTTTTAAGGAGGGGTGGTTGGGGATCGATCCTCTCTGCCTCATCTTTTGTTTTCAGATGGGTTGGGGCAATATAGTCCTTTTATCCCCACAAACCTCCCATCACTAGGGTAGGCAGCGCAGAGGGGGATCGCCACCCCCTCCCACTGATTTTAAAGGGGAAACTCCATTCGGGAGATTCAGGCGCCGCGGGAGAGTAAAAGAAAGCCGGCTGCTGTTTGCTTGCCTGTGAGCTGTTTTTCTTTTTAATTTTCCGGGCGCCATTTTCCTCAGCGTTCTGCGTGGGCGCGCAGGACGCTGGGGCTTGTAGTAATGGGTTGGTGCTGTGTGTTTTTGCTGGGTTTTTTTAAAATGCGTTTCTTTCGATTGGCTGCGGCGTGTGTCGGAATGCTGCGCCGTGCGAGAGCCTCTCAGCGTGATTGGCTCTGGCGCGGCGCAGCGCAAGGAATGTTGGGAAGTGAAGTTCTTTCCCTTTCTTGCCGTTTGTGGGGCTGAGGCCCCCGTGCCGGATTTTTAAATCCTTCGTTGATCTGCGTAGGGAATTCGGCCGTGCGCACAAAGGGTGGGTGTGGGTCAGTAGGGCGACGCATAGCAGCCTATAGCCAGTTCCAACGGTGAACACTTGGTTTTATAGGTTAAGATAATGCCCCTTCCCAACCCTTATTTAAAGCAGATGGAGGAGGGCAGAGTTTTCCTTCTCCTGGCTGAATGAAGAGGCAGAGGTCAGCGTGACGTTTTGTCACTGTTGGCCAGCACAGGTGTGGGAGTAACCTGAGATATATATTGCCCAGCCTGCCTTCCTGCCGGCCTCTTTATGCAGTATCAGATGGCTCGCCCACCCACCTACCCACCCTGCAGTCTCAAGTGCTAAGGGGGCCGGATAGAATTTTTTGGAACTAGCCTTTCATTGGCAGATTGAAGAAAGTGGACCAGGTGATTTTTTGCCTATCCCACTCTGGTCTGTGGGTCATTAGGGGCTATTTTATGGGAGTCATCTTTAAATAGGTCACAAAATTAGTGGCAGGTAGTGTGGGTTTAGGGTGGTAGATGTGTATCCCTAAGGGTGTTATTGGACAAGGTGGAGACTCTATGCTCGATGCGATTCATGTGAATCAATGGGGCATGCATTGGACACAATGGGACAGTTTTGTGATGCAAACAACATCCATTCATGTGAATAGAGTTTGAAATGATCGCAGTGTTGTCTCCCCAATTCTGCTGGATCTGCACAGTCATTGGCAAGGACCAGCACTGCGCAGGGGTGGGGGATTCGCCAGTCCAGTCCAGAGAGGTGAAGACGAATTTACCTTCTCTACAATCAGTTTGTGCACAAAGCAGATGCAATTCTTGTAGAACAATATGATTACTTTGCTACAGTTTCTGTCATGGATTAAGTTTTAAGATGAATTCTTTTCAAAATAACTCATTACATTTATACAATATGTTACTCATTCTTTCACAACTTTACTTCCCACTCATGGCCTTAATCTGATTTCTTGGCTGCAGTCTTCATTTTGAAAGATAATTAAAAAATCTTCAGCAATTTCTGTTTCTTCGCTGTCAACATTTAAGTTATATAATGCTTCTGTGCTCGGTATTTATGTTGGATGTTTAACTGTAATCTTATTTTTGCGGTTTCTTTTACTTTTAGGAGACATTGTTATTCTCCTAGTAATATTGTGCCATTTGCTTATCTTTATTTCTTACACCAATTTTTTTGTATCACCTCAGTCCTTTTTAGCCTTCTATATGGTATGTTCTGCATATAAATGGAACAGATCGATTATTAAATACACTTTTGTCTGACACCTGTGCCAAATAAAGAGAAAATATCATGTTTCTCCAAGTGTAGGTTACATATCAGGACAGTCAAATGTCAAGACATTATTTCTTCTAGGAAGAGCATAGATTTTCATGAGTTATATAATCAAAGACTTTGTTGTGGTGTATAAAATACAAACTGATTTTTGCAATATAATTCTCAATACCTGTTCTTTTTCTGAATCTACCTTGAGCATCTGGTATGTCTTGCTCTATGTATGAAAAAGGGCTTCCTGCCCTTTGCTCAATGGGTGAAGAAGCACCCAATCTCATTGCTTGCACAGACCATCTGGCATAGAGAAAAATCATAATTTATTGTTGTTGATGTGCAGCCTCTTTCTGTCTCTTCAAATTCCAGAGGGATAACAAAGAACATTGAGGAGCCTTGTATCAGTTTAAAGACTAACAGATTCATTATTTTATAAAAGTATGAGGATTAGAATCCACTTCATCTGATGGAAATGCTAAATCAGTGATAAATCAGTTGATCTGCAAGGTCCCATAAACTTTTTTTTTGTTCTTGGCTCACCAAAGACCATCTGTTAGTATAGTGTGTTTGCTAAAGCTGCCATTGATCTGAACTGCTGTAATTGAGTACTCGGTTAAATTTAGCCTGGGAGCTTTGTTCCAGTTATATAAGCCAGAGGCATAAACTCCCTTACAAATCTGTATTTTTAAAACATAATGTAATAGAATCTCCACACCACCATTAGACATGTTGTGCATCATACATGTAGCAAAGGTGGGATATAATTTAAATATGTACATAAAATTATTGTTTTCTTCAGACCCTGCTTCTTTGTACTGTATGTTATTTTCATACCAATAGCTTATATATATGCTTGTATATGCTGTTCATTATGAACAGATATCCTGTTCATACATCCTATTCTGTGGTGGTAAAGAGTAATATACTTTATTTATACCATAGAGTAGGCAACATATTTAAAAGGACTGTGGTAACTTAGTAGTTAAGATGCTGCTGCTTGATGGAGTGAGTCCCCATCTTTGTCCAAGCTCCTACCAACCTAGCAGTTCAAAAGCAAGAAATTGCAGATAGCTAAATAGGTACCACTTCGGTGGGAAGGTAACATCCACATGATCACGGACACGTCTGCAGATGCAAACAACACTGGCTATTTGGCTATAAATGGAGAAGAGCAACACACCCTAGAGTAGGATATGACTGGCTTTTGATTATGGGTAGAAAAAAACTACATTTGAAAGAACTTTGAGAAATAACAGTGTTAAGTATAAATAGAAACCATAAGAGATGGCATTTAATTGCAGTAAAGAAGCAAAAAGATGAGTAAGTAGAAATTTGATATTAGAATGTGAAAGGTTATAAATTTTTTAGAAATATTTGTTGTTAAGAATTTGCAAGATTTAAAATATGAAACT
The DNA here is from genome assembly GCA_035047305.1 of Bradypodion pumilum. NCBI lineage: Eukaryota > Metazoa > Chordata > Lepidosauria > Squamata > Chamaeleonidae > Bradypodion > Bradypodion pumilum. Next base: position 206,279,613 of record JAWDJD010000005.1, on the reverse strand, counting down.
GATACATTGAAATATAAAATTAAAACTAGATTAAGTTAATATAATTAAATGAGTTTATCATGGTTTTGTAGGATTGCATTATGTAAAATTAAGATTATATCCAAGATTATTATTTTTTATTCTGGATATTGCAAATTATGATTAGAGATGAGGAGAGATGGGATGGGAGCGTCCTAATACAGTACATATTAAATTGTATAGCTAAATAGTTGATGTATACAAATACCTGAAATTCACCTGATAGTCTATTATGGACAGATATGGAAATAATGGAGAAAAAGGATAAAATCAACTTTTTCTTCTTTTGGAAAATATACTGGAAAGGTGTTGGAAGAAATGGGAAAACACGTTAAATATACACAGTATTACAAATTTGCAGTAAGTGCAGGAAGAATCATATGAAAGATGGAGTAGATAGGGTCTCTAGTGATCTTGATGTAGGGTGCATTGTCAATATATTTATATTGTGTTATATTGTGATTATTAATTTGTAATTTTTTAATGTATTTTTGTTTATTATATTAAAATAAAAATTTAAAAAATCCCATTCTTAAAGAGACAGATCTCACACACTACAAGATTGGTAATCATACTGAACAGTTGGTGTGTTCCTCAGAGTTTTATCCTAGAAAATACATTCCAAGATTTCACACACACACACACACACATACACACACACACACACACACACACACACACACACACACACACACACACACACACACACACACACACACACACACACACACACACACACACACAGCCAGGAGTTTGAGAGGGCAAACTGCTAACTCATGGTGGGCAACACCCACCCTGGCCACCCCCTGGCTACAGCCCTGCTGCAAAATCAATCGAATAGTAAAATTGCCAAAAAGAAAAAAGAAAAGGACACTACTAATTTTATAAGGTACATAATCTGAAATTTTCTCATTGACCATAATTATATATCCTATTGCAAGTCTCAGCTAAAGAGAATAAACATTAGATCAATTGCTGAATGGTGGTCAGCACTTATCCTGTTGGGACAATATGTTAACTCTAGTTGGCACAAGCAGTAAAATAGTAATAAATGGCTAGATCCATTAGGAAAGTCAATAAGAACCCTTATTCATTGCTGAATAATAATATAGATATAAATCAAAAGATTTCATTATCCACAATGTTTGTTATTGTCATTCAGGTTGTTCAACAAAGAAATGAAGAGTGTGATCACATTCAATTTTTAATTGAAGAGAAGGAATCTAAGGAAGAAGATTTTTATGAAGACTTGGACAGATTTGAAGAAAATGGCACTCAAGAATCTCGCATCAGTCCTTATACTTTTTGCAAGGCTTTCCCTTTCCACATTATATTTGACAGAGATCTAGTTGTTACCCAGTGTGGCAATGCAATATACAGAGTCCTCCCACAGGTGAGAATTCTTGTTCCCCCCATCCCCTTATCTGATATTCTAGACAGCATAAAACTCAGAAGTTTCTCTTTGCTTTTTCCACGATACTTTAACCATTTCTAGACCAATTATGGCCAACCTTGGCACTCTAGCTGTTCTGGAACTTCAATTCCCAGAAGCCCTGATCAGCATGAGTGCTGACTTGGGCTTCTGGTAATTGAAGTCCAAGAACAATTGGAGTGCCAAGGTTAGCCACCAGGGATCTAGACTAGCATAATGTGACTAGCATGTAAGGACAGTTATCAAGACGGGAGTACAGAGTAATTACCTTATGTGGCTAATGCTACTTAGCTAGGGTAATCTAGAGCAGCCTCTACCACCAAAGTGCTTTCTAAGTGCTTTGAAGTGGAATTTACATCAGCTCTAAGCAGCATGTTCATTTAATCAAACTCCAACATACTTATCAGTCCAGATGCTAAACACTTACATTTTATGTAATTGTTTCATTTCTTGAGTTGCTTAAATTTAACTGATTGCTGCCAACTTGGTTTAGTTAACACTCGTTTTTAGAACATGTCCATTACTTATTTCTTTAGCTTTTCTGAGCAGCCTTTGCAGGTCAGCTAAGATATAAGCTAGTAATACTGTGCCATCTGCATATTTAATGTTGTTGATAATGAGGTCATGATTTGAATCAGCGAGCTGTTCTCAAAAGATTTTCATGGAACATAAATGAAAATCAATGGTGAGAGAATTTAATCTTGTCAGACTCCATTTCATATTGTTATTTCCCCTGTCATCTGGTCTTCAACTTTAGTTTGAGCTCTTTGTTGTCAAGTATGGGCCTGTATCTTTCAGACATTTAAAATTATTATTTTCCTGTAATTACATTTCAGCTCCAGCCTGGATCCTGCAATCTGTTGTCGGTGTTTTCATTGGTTCGGCCTCATATTGATATTAGTTTCCATGGAATTCTCTCACATATCAACACAGTCTTTGTGTTGAGGAGCAAGGTAATCTAAATACTATTCATTTGCCATTTCTCAAAAGGTATTCCTACCTGGAGTAAGAACATAATCTCAAGACTTTGACAGTATTTGGAATAAAGGACACCCCCCCCCCTTTTAAAAACAAAATTCTTGAAACATTTCTGTTTGTGCTGTCCATAGAAAAACATTGATTGTAGATAATGTGTGAGAGAATAAGAAGGAATACGGGGCCATGGTAACTTAGTGGTTAAGACACTGAGCTTGACAGAAGGTCAGCAGTTTGAGACCCAAGTGCTGCGCAATGTAGTGAGCACCCGTCATCTGTCCCAGCTTCTGCCAGCCGAGCAGGTCAAAAGCTGCTTGGGTGAGAAACCTAACAGCATTCCATGAGCTGTGGCATGTATAATTGAAGTTATGACCTTTTTCTTTACAAGGAAGGTTTGTTGGATGTGGAAAAACTGGAGTGTGAAGATCAATTAACTGGTACAGAAATCAGCTGCTTACGTCTTAAAGGTCAAATGATCTACTTACCTGAAGCAGATAGTATTCTCTTCCTTTGTTCTCCAAGGTAAACAAATAAGATTTATCTACATTGCAACTGCATTATTACAACCCCACCTACTTCCACAAGTACTGGAGCCTTCATGTCATGTAATGAGATATGTATCCATTTATTTTATTCTGAACTAGTCATATTGATGACTCCAGTACTGCTTGGCAATTAAAAATCTTTTCCTCTTGGCATGGTTTGCGTGATTTAAATCCCAATAGCAAGCAGCTGTTAGCATCACTGTTGATATAAGAGGGGAATATTGTGAAGTGAGAGAGCCACTTCCAGATATTGGCAAATTAAGCACTTCCTCTGCTCCTTGATGGAGGGGCAAATGAAGTGAATTTTTTAAAGATTCTGTTGTCAGTGAAAATGTACTGCATCACAGCATAGGGCAGTACACCGATCCTTGTGGTGCCCTATGTTGTTGTACCCAAGCATCTGACAAAGTATGGCATGTTTAGTATGAATTATATAATGAGGAATAGACCAATTACTCTATTTTAGTAATTTATAAATAAATAGTGAATAAATAAATAAGTGGGATAGATGGCATCGTTGACACAGTGGGCATAGATCTGGGTGGACTACAGAGGATGGCAGATTACAGAGGAGCCTGGCATCCTGTGGTCCATGGGGTTGCCAAGGGTCTGATTCAACTGTGCGACTGAACAACAAAATAAATAAGTAGAATTTAATCCTGTGCAAGACAACTTTCATCCAAACATTTCTCCCCATTTTACCTTTAATGTCCACCTCTCTTTGACACAGTGTGATGAATTTAGATGACTTAACCCGAAGAGGTCTGTACCTGAGTGACATTCCACTACATGATGCCACCCGTGACTTGGTGCTTTTGGGAGAGCAGTTCAGAGAAGAATATAAGCTCACGCAAGAGCTGGAGATACTGACCGATAGGCTTCAGCACACTTTACGAGCACTGGAAGATGAAAAGAAAAAGACAGACACGTAAGCAAATTCCATAAGAATTTGTCAGTAGCGAGCTTTGTTCTTTCTGCTGTATTCTGAAGATTTGCAAATTCCTCTGCTTCTGAGCTGTCTTGGTGAAAACGATGAAATTCCCTCTAAATGAAGTGATGCAACAAATGTGACCGCCAAAAGACACGGGTAGTCAAATATTTCATGCTGAAGCTGAAAAATTGTTGAAGCCAGCTAACCGTTCTTTCACTCATTTGAACTGTGTATAAATGCTTTTAGTATGAATGGGCAAGACTGAGAAAGATTTTAAAGAAACCAATGATTGCCTACATTCGAAGCTAAATTGCGAAAAAATATGTATTTTAAGACCTTTGGTTGATACTACTTTTTCCAATTTATTCACAGTTGCTGTAACATTGTTATCAACACATGGCAACCCACTTAAAAGAGGAAAAAACTTTTTGTATGCTGAGATTGGCACCTTTTTAACATGCATGGCCATTTCCTTCGATGGAAATGACAAGAATTGTTAACAGAGAAACACTTCTATAGGGCGCCTTGTCGTCAGGCTCTGCTGCTGCTCATGTAGTAATGGCTGAATATAGAGTGGAATGCGTCATTGGCATCTGCCTGTCTACTCAGCATTGTATGTTTAACTGCTTGTGGTAATGATGTCTATGCTTACCTTTTAGTAAAACTGACTATTCTGGGATGATCCTTTAATGGTGGCCTAGGGATCACCGTCTTTAGGTTCAATTCCGTGACAGTTGTAATTGGCTCACTTTAATATATACCACCTAATCTGAGTAGGTATAAAAATCTCTTTGCCAAATAGGGAAACACACTTGTTAATTAAAGAATAATATCTATTCACTTACTACTACTTCTTTTGTGTCTAGCCCAGATGTGAAACTGCCAAAAATGAAGACATCCTTTGGTGAGTTCATTCTTCATATCCTTTCAACTGACCATTACCAGCGTACACCCAATTGTGGTTCAAAAATACCACAATCTTCGGGGAGGCTCTTTCCATGTACCCCTATTTACTTATTTCGAACACTATATTGATAGTTCTATCCTATACACCTTTTCTCAGAGGTATGTTCTATTTAATTCAGCGACACTTCCTTGCAGGCAAATGGATAAATTGTATTTTATCTGTTCAAAACCGAGGAAAACTGCACTAGTCTTTGAAGAAAATGTGCCTACTTCATTTACTATCTTCCCTTCTGATCTTTCTGATCTCTTTTTTCCTTCTCTCATTAGCTTTTATGTCTCAATCTTCAACACATGTTTAATGGGGTCTAACATATCTCCCAGAGCCCACATTATGTGAGCTCTCAAAATAGCAACATGCTTATCTCATTTAATAACCCAAATTACCAAATATTTTGCTCACCATTAAAAACATAAGAAAACAGCTGCTTCTGAAGATATATTATTAATCTGTGTGCAATTTAGAATCTTGGTTCCTCTTAGGATTTATCTTTGGAAATAGAAATATCTGGGTTGTGGGAAGGACAATAAATAATGTACTTGAAAGTGGCCCCTCAAGCTGAGAATGCTGCTTGTTAGTTTCTCCACTGAAATAACATCTTATCTTGGACATACTTCAGAAGTGAAGATGATTGTTTAAACAATCATATGTGCTTGTGTGTGTGTGCGCATGTACACCAGTGTTCACATCTGGGCCTGCCATTAGCCAGAGTGGGATGGTCACTGCAGGTAGTAGAGTGCTTGAGACAATAACAGAGATGCCACCACCCTCTCAGCACGTGTTCCTTGCCCCTTATCTTTGGCACCACCACATGGGAAAGGCAAGAACAAAGAGGGAAACCATGGCAAATCATTTGCATTGCCCCTGGCTACCTAGTCACATTCAGAGCATGGCCAGATGTTTGCCCAAAGGCGGGATCTTTTGGGCAAAGGCATTGTGCATATCTGTGGCCACATTTAGAATTTCAGAAGGCAAACAACATTGATTTGAAATGATGAGCCATTGCTGTTGACAGCTGCCACTGTCCTCTTCTTTGTCACCTCCCCTGCAGCTGGTGGGTGGCGAGTGGCATGAACTGGAACTCTGGTCACAACAACACTTCTCTTCCTGCCTCAGGTGGCAAGTGAACTTGTGTCGACACTGTTCATATTGGCTGTTACGCCATTGACTGATGGGAGTGAGGAAAACATTTTGAATTGCGTGGCTAGGAGAGTCTTTCTGAGAAAGTGTGAGGGTATAATTCACATAAAAATACATTTATGTCCCATTAATTATGGTAAAAGTCAATAAGGATGTGGCCAACCGGTATGTAACAAGTGAAAGAGGAAAAACCGATTGAGGCTATATTGGGTCACCAACAATATTTTTATACTGATTGCAGTCGTATCTTCAGTAAATAATAATATCTGTGTAGACTTCAAAAAGTTTATTCATGAGTTTTTTGTCTTCAAAGAGTTTATTCGAGAGTTAAAAAGTCCTCCGGATTAGAAACTTTTTTCGAGTACATTCTTCATCAGAACAATATTGACTGTAAATACAAAAGTGAAGAAAATGATGTACCAAGTATTTTAAAAAAGACTGCATGAGACAATAATGGTGATAAAACCCATAGAGATACATGACTGAAACATATTAAGGTATATACAAATATGTTATAATGCTTACACATGCAATACATATATTCTTTATTCTAGGCTTCTGGGATATATACATTTATTTTTATTATTATTAATATTAATATTAATATTAGTTTGAGTGCATTCCTTGCCTCCCTCAACTTATCACAAGTTTCATGCCTCTCTATAGCTTTACTCTTATTGTGCTAAGGAACTAATTCAGTTTTCAGGCTAAAGAACTGCACTAACTAATGTTCCTGATAAAGTGCCACATAAAGCCCATAAAAATACTACACAAAGACATGTTGAATAATGTTTACAAAGTTTATAGATATATACATTTATTTTATTATATTAATAATTATTATTATTAGTTTGAGTGCATTCCTTCCCTCTCTCAACTTATCTCAAGTTCCATGCCTCTCTATAGCTTTACTCTTAATGTGCTAAGGAACTAATTCAGTTTTCAGGCTAAAGAACTGCACTAACTAATGTTCCTGATAAAGTACCACATAAAGCCCATAAAAATACTACACAAAGACATGTTGAATAATGTTTACAAAGTTTATAGATATATACATTTATTTTATTATATTAATAATTATTATTATTAGTTTGAGTGCATTATTAATTATGGTGGCATTAGTTTTCAAATGTTTTGTATGTACTTCTTGTGTAGGTGCTTCTGCTAATAAACAAAAATGGATTCCTTAAATCACCTTTAAAAATAATCTGCTACATTAGCTGCCTAAATAAACCGTCAGGAAGCAGCATACAGTAGAACTCCGGATAACGTCGGTACCTGATAATGTCAAATCCGCATAGCGTCATGTTCGTTATGCACCACGTGATACTCCAGATAATGACGTAAAAAGGCTAAAAACCATTGTTATGCAGAGCATCTCCCATAGGAGATCCTGGATAACAATGGTTTTTGGACATTTTTGTGTTGTTATCCAGAGCGTCTCCCATAGGGACCACATAATGTCCAAATCCGGTTAACAACCAGACTTGTGGAACCAAGTTTAGATAGATAAATAGATAGCATAGCTGTCAAGTATCCCTTATTGGCCGGGAAAACCCCTTATTTTACCCTCTTTCCCGCCGTCATCCCTTATTAATTAGACTGCAAAGCCCTATTGCCACCATTGGAGGGCAGCACAGGATAAGCATAGCCTTCAAGTATCCCTTATTTGCCAGGAAATTTCCCTTATTTCCAAATCCAAAACTTGACAGGTATGAGATAGATAGATAGATAGATAGATAGATAGATAGATAGATAGATAGATAGATAGATAGATAGATAGATAGATAGATAGATAGATCTTTATTGTCATTGTCCTGCACAGAACAACGAGATTGGGGAGAGAAAATAATCTATTCACTTACAAACCTCCATTTTGGACGTTATACAGAGTTCCACTCTACTTGGATAAATAAATTTACTTATTTCTAAAAATAATTCAGTGTTAGTTATTCCTTACCTTTGGAGAGGTAGGGAGACAGGTTACACAGCTGGATGGCAGGCAAAGATAAAGCATTTCTTTAAAAATTATGTTAGTAGAAAATGGTAAAGTTTTGAAATTACAGGACTACAGTGGCTCAAGTGATTAAGATGCTGAACTCGACAATTGGAAGAACAGAGTTTGATTCCCGAGTACTGCACAACTGAGTGAGCTCCCATCCCTGTCCCAGCTCCTGCCAACCTAGTAGTTCAAAAGCAAGAAATTGCAAGTAGATAATTAGGGAAGGTAAATAGCATTACATGCACCCCAGTGTTGAGGCATTCCTGCCACGTGTCCACAGAAACATTTGCAGACGCAGACAGCGCTGACTCTTTGGCAATATACAAAGATGAGCACTGAACCCTAGAGTTGGCTACAACTGGCTTTCGGGCAAGGGTGATCTAACCAATATATGTTTAAAAATACACAATTAGGAGTCTTTCAACCAAAAACTGAGAAGCTTATCCAAGTTGGCCTGAAATAAATTAATTGCTAGCTTCTTGTTATTTTTAGAATACAGTACCTTTTGCTACATTGAGATCACTCTAAAATTAATTTATGCTGACCTTTTATAGGAAGTACAGTACTAAAAATTTCATGAACTTCAATTAGCTTGCTTTTATGTACTGTATATCCAAAAAATCCTCACTGTTTAGATGCCAGCAGAAGATAATCTCAGATGGTAATAATTACTTATAAATAAGAGTACATATAAAAAAGTGAAACATTTTGATAAGAATAGAGGAAGATCACAAAAAGGTGGACTGAAAGAATCAAATGCTTGTTTTTGAAAAGGGCAAAAAAGATGGTAAGAGAAAGAAATAATAATGACAGTAATTTTTTTCACTGTGTTACGTTATCACTTGGTAAATGGCAATTTATAAATGTAAGTGTAACTGACACTTCCTTTATCCTTCAGTGGCTCTGAACGTTTCTAATGCAGACTAATGTCTGCTATTTAGGAGTTATTAAGTCCCATTAATACCTTTCATTAGCGGCTGATGGAAGCTTATGGTATATAATAACACCCGTAGTATCAGAATTATATTGAAATAACTAATGCTTGCTCTCTTGTTCTCTCCCCCCCCCCTTTCCTTCTCTGCTCTTACTGCCCAACATAATGTAGATTGCTGTATTCAGTGCTTCCTCCATCTGTGGCCAATGAGCTGAGACACAAGCGTCCAATCCCAGCAAAGCGTTATGACAACGTGACTATCCTTTTTAGTGGCATTGTTGGATTTAATGCATTCTGTAGTAAACATGCCTCCGGAGAAGGGGCCATGAAAATCGTCAACCTGTTAAACGATCTTTACACAAGATTTGACATTCTGACTGATTCACGGAAAAATCCCTTTGTTTACAAGGTAAGCACCACAGGTCCATTTCTGAACTGTGTCTTTGAACTGTTGCTGCTTTAATATGCCAAAGAATGGAAAACGGGAGGAAATATCAATAAAGCGAGATGGTATGCAGATATGTGGCAACTGGCACTTAACGAAAAATTGACTATGCAATTTCATCAGAAAAAGCGGATAACAGTGAAGACTCCTTTTTGGGACATATGGAAACCCTTTGTTGACTATGCACTAACTGATGGAAAAGGATTTAAACCAGGCCCTGTACCTTTCTGGAAAGAGTCATAGAGTATTATGGTCTTAAGCCCCCCACTGCCAACCCCAACTGAAACAAGGTTCTTTTCCATATATTGGATCGGGCCCCTCACTTTATGTTTCACCTTTTTCTTTGTTTCCTATATTTTGACTCTTTCTCAAGACTTTGTACCGTAGGACTTTGTTATATAACAAACTTGAGAAATGCTAAAGCATGAATTGATTTGTGTAAGTTCTATTCTACAGTCACTTATTTTTCCTTTTCGGTGTTATATTGTCAATTTGTGTTTAATTTAAAAAATTTTTAAAAAAATATTAGAATTTCCTACAGCTATAATATAGATATAATTCTTCTCAAGAAAAAAATGTGCAATCAAAAGTCAAAATTAAGCCATAAATATCAGTTGGGGAACCACCCTCCAAAACCATTTACTGAAGTCCCACTTTGAATCCTGATGTTAATAGAATAGCAATAGCAATTACATTTATATACTACCCTTTGGTACTTTGCCCCCAACATGCCAGGTACTCATTTTACCAACCTTGGAAGGATGGAAGGCTGAGTCAGCCTTGTCCTTGAAGAAGATTGATTTCTAAATGCTTTCTTTATCAAAATCCTGTTATGGAGTTTTGCTGCTCAAAAGGCAGTGATAGAAGCTACAGTGGAAGAATTGCTTCTGTTTAACGCAGGGGTGGCCAACCTTTTTCTGCCGTGGGCCTGACCATGTCCCCGGGACAGCTGAGTGGGCCAGACTACACACTCCAGAAACGGGCACAATGATGGCTGTTTCTAAATGCGGCCACTTCCGCATTTATGATAGCCGTGCATGCATTTATGCATGTGCGGAGCCATTTTATGGCTGATGTAAGATACACCCGCGCATGCATAAACATATCCACTTCCATGTGTGGCAGATGTGGCAACAGGGGGATGAAGGCGCAAACAGTATAGAACTCAACTGATAAGAAGAACCGTTTGAAATAGTGACTGTGGCTTAAAGAAGAATGAAACCATAATGTATAAGCAAAAGTCTTTATAAGACTTTTCGAATTACTATATTCTTCTTCAGGAAGATCTGCACATAAAAATTATATACAAACATGATAATTAGCAAGACTAGAAATGGTAACTACTGTTGCACATGAGTTCTCAAAGATATATAACATTACTATGGATGTAAGAAAGTCAAAAGGCACAAGCTTACCAATATGTAAAAGAGTCTCTTGAAACCGCGTCCTTGCCTCCGCTCAAGCTATTAGGTGCATATGGACGTTAATGATGTGTGTGGGGCAGCTGCCTTTATGCTAGATGAAAACTGACTCACATGTAGTAATTCGAAAAGTCGAAATAACTGGTATCGACTTTGAAAGAAAATATTGCTATATCAGTGAATCATTCATTTCTACCTGTGAAAGAAACAGTGAACTATTTACATTTACCCACAGAGGAATTAATTTTGGTTTATCCAAGAATACGTCATTACTGTAACTCTCATTAACTAACTTACCCACAGAGGAATTATTTTTGTTGTTACGCTTTTGGAAATATATTTTTTATAAAGACTTTTGCTTATACATTACGGTTTCATTCTTCTTTAAGCCACAGTCACTATTTCAAACGGTTCTTCTTATCAGATGTGGCAACAGGCCAGAAGAATCGGCATCAGGGTCTGGGTCTGGCCTGCAGGCTGTAGGTTGGGAACCCCAGGTTTAATCAGTCACTGCTTGGACTGATTATGTGCCAAACTGGCTGATTGATGAGGAATATAAAGGATGATTTGTTAAATAGTGTTAATTGGCTACTGCAAATTACCATTCTGGTTTTTTTAATAGAAAAAACTATATTTTCCAAGAGCCATCTGAAAATTTTGCCTTGCTCCCTCTCCCCCCCCCCTTGCAATTTTGCCTTTTGCCTCTGTCCCTCTTCCACATTCATTGTTCTGAAACTAAAACTGATTCTGATTCAAAATGCTGCATTTTCTATTGTCCTGCTTAGGTTGCTATGGAAAAAAATGCCCTTTGATGAATCATAAAGAAGCTGTTTATTACAGACCATTTAAATCATTAATAGTAACTTGCTTTCTAATCAGAAGTAATAAATACTGTTCTTAACAACAGTGTTTTCCTATTACAAAGAATAACTGCAGTTGTAACCTTCTGTTAGGTTGAGACAGTTGGAGACAAATATATGACAGTAAGTGGCTTGCCAGAGCCATGCATTCATCACGCACGTTCTATCTGCCACTTAGCATTGGATATGATGGAAATAGCTGGACAAGTTCAAGTTGATGGAGAGTCTGTACAGGTTAGTGACTGACATTTTCTTCGGCTGTCACGGAAATTTTATGGGAGGAGAAATTTAGCCCTTGATTTTCACAACATATTTCAGGGACAATTTTCACATGGGGCAAAATGAAAATGTACAAAACAGTATTGAATGCTGTTACAGAAAAACAGGTGGTGAAGTATACCCAGTATGGTATAATGGAGAGACAAACAGACAGATTAGGACCCAGAAGACCTAGATTCAAATCCCTGCTTGACTATGGAAATGCACTAAGAGTGATAGAACTGGTAAAACTACTACTTAAATATCTTGCCTATCTTGAAAGTTCTACTGTATTAGGGTTGCTATAAGTTGGTTCTGATTTGAGAGCACATAACAAGGAAACAAGGAATATTGTTACTTATGCAGACAAGGTATTCTTGCATGCATTGCTCTCTAACCTCTTGTGGAATACTTTGTCACCACAGGAGCATTTTTGTTTAATGAACATGTAGGCAACTGAGGTAAATTTACCTCCCCCAAATGATAAGCAATTTGTCCACCTACCCCTCTGCATAATTGTTCTTTCTGGTAGTGTGACAATGTAATTCCTGAAATGGTACATGTGCATGATAGACTTGTGAATGGTGACATGCCTCAGTGATGAAGTTACAGACAAGTATTTCACTTAACCACTGGTCTTGAAACGGGGTCATTACTGTCCTTGAAACTGGTGAAAGTCTTGCTATGTATCTCCGCTGCCACAATGAAAGTGATATCACCAACAGCAGAAGATTGCTGGTCATTAAAGAGTTTCTGCTTTGATTTTGGGTTAGATGTGAGTTCATTTCATTGTACATCACATGCAACCCAAAGGTGAAGCAGGAACATTTTAATTAGTGATAGTATGGTGGCCAGCAATGATATTCACATGATTCCTGCAAAGCTAAGAAATAGGATCCCAGCCACTATTTTGGTAGAGCTACGAAACCATGTGCCAACATGGTTTCTTTTTCAACATGTAACTGTCTAAACTCATGAAACTTCATCCTCCCATACACATGAGGATGACAGGTTTTATGATAGGTTATGGGATGGGTTCTTATAATTACCATATCAGTAAAAATCTGACATAATTTTATGTGTACTCGAATTTGCGCCATTACAAGTAGTTTTCCACTGTAGGCATTAATGCCAGTGTAGAATACATTTCCATTCTTATGTGGGGTTTTTAACCATCTGAGTAAAGAAATCAATTATTTATCACCTTGTCTATAGCAGTCTAAGCTGTGAATTTATGTGGTATGTCCAAACTCAGTTTGTAATGTGTTCTTCTTTCTCATTTTTTAAAAAAAGATAACCATCGGTATTCACACAGGAGAAGTAGTCACAGGTGTCATAGGCCAAAGGATGCCCCGTTACTGTCTTTTTGGAAATACTGTAAATTTGACCAGCAGAACAGAAACTACTGGAGAGAAAGGAAAGATCAATGTCTCAGAATATACATACAGGTGAGAAGCTGAGTTTGCTGACTAATTACTTTCTAAGGAATAGCTTTGAAGTCATATTTTTAGAGTAATGGATTTATTTTGTCAGCCTGTTCTTTCCCTCTTTGGGAAAAAGATTGGCTGGAAATAAAGTAAATTAATAAACAATAAGTTTGCATTTAAAAATCACTGACAAAATTTATTGTTGATTCTCAAATAAGTCCTAGTCAGGCTATCAGGAATGGGTTTAAAGGAAGCCTGTGAGGCATGGAGAATGCTAGTTACCTTACCTTGGATGCCTTGGAGTCATTATTCAGGAGGAGTCTGCATGTTGGTAGACATCTCCATGACAACATTCCACACATACAAATGGACTTGAGAAATCAAGTCCACTTGCATGCGGTTTTTTAAGATATCTGGACTTCCTTGCGGCCGGGGCGGAGAAGCCGCTGCGGCACCAGGCTCCGGGACCCTCCACCACTGTCAGCATCCTGGGCCCCGCCCCAGGCCAGGGCACAAAAGGACACAACGGTGGCAGGACTTCACCGCCCCCCGGACTTCCTTGCGGCCTGGGCGGAGACGTCCCATTTTGAAGCTAAGGACGCCTGCCACCCCATCCCTGGACTTTGTTTTGGGAATTTTTCTATGTGGTTGTGACTCTATTATTATATTATAGTTTTGTACTATGCTGTTATAATGTGTTGTTTTTTGTAGATTGAATTTTGTATATTGTATTGTTGTGTATTTATTTTGTATATTGTTGATTTATGTTGTGATTCTTGTGAGCCGCCCTGAGTCAGTGTATGCTGAGTGGGTGGCATACAAATCGAATAAATAAATCAAATCAATATCACGTCACCCAATGGCTCGGCGACCATACGTGTGCCCTCAGTTTTCACTTTGCCCAAGGGATCTGATGGAGGACGTTTAGTTGAGTTTTAGTTTCAGCCTAACATAATTGACAAGAGATGGGAACACTGCCTAGTTAGACTGCTCAAGCCCCAGTGCCCTGACAAGGCTCTCACCTAGCAGGGGGTCACATCCTAGCTTTTTCTGGTGGTGTAAAAAAACTAAATGTGAAGAGGAAAATTGCCTGTGGAATTCTCTCTAATTATGTATTGAGTGAACTAAAGGGGAACTGGAAGTTTTGGGCTGTTCCTATAATAAATGCGACTTCAGAAACCCTTGATTTCTGAATTGGCATTTACATGAGCTGTAGATCATTGATTCCTGCACAGATAGAGAGCTTTGTTCTTCAGTTTTAACCCATGGAGAGTGGACAGAGGGCTAGAACAAAAAAGGTAGGGCTAACATCCTCTTTCCTCACATCTTTACTGTAACATCTCCATAAAATTCATGACTAGGGCTATAGTGTGGGTGTGAAAGATTATTAAAGCACTGACATCTTTATTGCATATTAGGGGCCGAACACTCTCTACAAGAGCATCTTTTGTTGTTACTGGCTGAACAATTGGACTCCTTTTCTCACTGCAGGTGTCTAATGACTCCAGAAAATTCAGACCCACAGTTTCACCTGGAACACCGAGGCCCTGTTTCCATGAAGGGTAAAAAAGAACCCATGCAAGTATGGTTTTTGTCCAGAAAGGGTACAGAGACTCAGGTATGACAAACTAAACAGTATATTTAAAACAAGAAGAAGTGATATATAATATGTATTTCTATAAAGCCTATGCTTAGTTGTAGCATATGATAGATGCTGTTCAGAACTTTTAGTCTTGGTTTAGTCCACTGATTACCAAATTATGTGACGCAACCAGTGGCATTTATACACTTTCCCCTTATAGTACAGTTTGATTAAAAATGTTTCATTTAATAAAAACATATTTGCATATTATGTTTATGTAAATAGGCATTTGCCATTTGTTGGTTTGGGGTTTGTTTGGCATTGTTTTGTGTTTACACCAAACTCCAGAATTCTCCATTCTTATCATACCACCACCTAAACTGCGAAGAAAGGCTCGGCTGGATGGCTTCATTGCCTTGGATAGACCTGAGTTTGGCCTAGCTCATTGTTAGAAAAGAAGTTGCCATGGTGTTTGCTGAAAACATCAAGACAATTTCTTTTCTAACAAGCAGAATTGTAATAAGGAATTACTCCAAAGAACCAGACTGTGTGATGTGGTTAATGAGCTATATGCAGTGATGCGCTGTGAAAATTATTACGACCCACTCGGTGGGCATGGCTATCTGGGCATGGCCTCAACCCCCCATCCCCCAAGAGAAAAAAGAAAGAAAGAAACCTACCTTGCTCTCTTTCTTCACGGAGATGAGGAGGATGACGGAGGAGTCCCAGAGCAGTGGCGCTGCTGGGAGGTGAGCGGGGCGAGTTGTTGGGCTGGTGCTGGCTGGGCTCCCCTTCCCAGCACTGCTGGAAATGTGTCCCATTTGCCTCACCCAGGGCCAAAGGCGCAAAGGAAGTGTGGAGATGAAAGCACGCCTTCGGACCTGGGCGAGGCAAATGGGATGCGTTTCCTCAGGCACTGGGAGGGGGAGGCCAAGAGGGCGTAGCATGGAATTTCTACTACTGGTTCACCAGAACCGGTCAGAACCGGCCACAGTACCAAACTGACTATATGTGGCAAAAAGAAGATGGGCAGGCCCTATCATCCACCTAAAGGATAACAGACTGGATACCAAGGGACCAAAAAAGACCACTAGACAGAGCCCAAAAATGATGTGATGAGCCAATAGTAAAGCTTTTCGGCCAGAGATGGAAACAGAAGGCAAAGGATAGATAGAACATTTTGGAGTTCAGTTGATTTGTGCTTAAATAGATAAGCAATGACAAATTGATATTGGAGTATTATAGAATGAAGATTTCTGGGATTTGGAATACAAAGATAAACAAATGGTCCATTCACTTTGTAAAATGTAAAAGACAGTATTTGTCATAGCTCTTACTCTGAAAATTACTTCACTCTTGAAGCATTTACTTTCAAGCGGTGAACTGCACATAGAATGTGATTTCTGATAAAACAGAGTTTATTATTGTTATAATTTGTTTAGACTTTTATGCTAAGTTTATTCTAAGAATCTGTTAATAGTTTATAACTAATAACTTTGGTATGAAGCAGTTTCACATGGGTGAATGAGGACGGGTCCAAAAAGTGTAGATGTTTTTCATGCCTTTGACTGTACAAGTCTTAAGCTATGTGGGCACTTAAAATTAACATAATTTCGTGAGGTATTTTGTAGTAAGACAAAAAGTTGACATGGGCAGGATTTTTCTGTAAAGAGAGGAGTTTCAAAATGATCCTCAGAATGCCATTGTACTAGGCATGTGCTGGCCATTTGGGACACAGGGACAAGCCCTGGTGTGCCCCAGTGACTGGCACCCCCCCCCAGAGGTGGGCAGAAGTATGTCACCTGGCGGCTACAATCCATGATGTCATGCAGTACTCCCCATAGGCACCACCCCTCCCTCCCTGTCCAGCACCCTTTTAGCATGGCCAGTACGCCTTTGCATTGTGCTGAAGATCATACTGAAAAATATAAAAGATGAGTCAAATTTTCTTCTTAGTGAACCGAATCCTAATACTCTGATACAGTATTTGACAAATGAGAATTAATGGAAGTTATAATATACTGAGGCAGCACTTGAATTCGTATCACATTACATTGTCAGTGTACATTTTGCAGTATACACTGCAACTAACCAGATTTGGAGGTACCATGTGGAGGAAATCAAACCAAGCTAGAAGTGGCTTCAGACTGTTCCTTAGGCAGACATGAGATCTGTGTGGGTTCTGGGCTGTTTTGTCTGACGCAATATTTTTATTTATATATAAAAGTAAAAGTTAACTTTCAAAGTAACTATATATAATTGCATTGTATATGTTCTCTGATGTACTTCCCTTATTCTTTCAGAGATTCTGAACTTATTAATATGGTAGTTTTTAGATGTTGTCCCAGTGTTTTGTTTGCTTTGCTAGCTTAGGTTGCACATGAGAATTATTTCCATTCTCAGTAAACATTCTTGCTTCTAAAACTAATTGGCATGATTACGTCATTTATAGAGTGGCTCAGAGATTTTTTCTGTTTTCTTCTGAACACCTGCAAGAGAATTATAAATAAATCAATTTGTAAATGCAGCTCTTAAGAACTGTTAAAGAAAATAATATAAATAGCATGGCAGAGCTACAAAATGCTTTAAATCATAATCTTATTCCACTTTTCTTTTAGTGGGAAACTGAGGCAGACTTATTGGATAAGTTACTTCAATAGTTGAACATTCTTTGTTTCCATGTGCTTCATCCTCCAGTAATCTCAGTTTTATAAGGCAAATGGAGGTTTGGCTGAGGAGGTGTTTTCGTTGTACGGGATTGCAGAACTTCAGTATCATGAAATGCACATTAGTGTAGTTCTCAAGGTTGACTGGATTCAAAGCCAAAACTGTGTGATGCATGTCTTCTCTGTGTGTGGTGGTTAATTAGCATTTATAATTATAGACATGCATATTTAAATATCATTTAAATTCTTTGCAAGCCATTTATATCATATCATATAATATTAGTTCCAACTGTCTACTCTTTGCTGTTATTAACTTATCTCCTCCTTTCTTCTGAAACTTTTCTTGCATGCCTTCAAGGAAGTAACACACGATGCTAACTGAGCCAAGTGAAACACAAGAAGACAAACAACAGAGTGGAATTCTGTGGCCTGCCATTAATGTAGTCTAATGTAGTCTAGTAGTAATTAGATGTGACTGCTGTTACTACATTTTGTATCGCCTCCATTTTCTCATGTGATCTGTGCCAAAGAGTAATATTTTCGCCAGGCTTTCTCCTGGCTTGCTTACTGCTTTTCTCTTTTTCTCTACTCAATATTGTTATATCTCTACTGTGGGTTTGTGTATCTTCCTTCCTGTATCTTGAACTTATCATTAACAATGAACATCAAGTCACATGTCTCTAGTTAATCATAAGAAATCTGACACTTCTCTCTATGTGCTTTTCATTTCCTAGTGGCTAATCATAAGGATATTTATGGCTCAAATATGATTCTGCAAGAAAAGAAATTCTATATGATTGCAAGAATCATGAGTTCAGAGAACTGGTAACTCTGTAGCCAGGATTTGAAAATTTTGCTAGAATGCTAACAGTACTAATCCATCTGCTTTCTCCCAGTCTGCTTTTGTGAAATACTGCTGTTTGTCCTAGAAGCTAGCTTCAGTGCACTGACAGTTGCTCTTTTAAGTAGTGTATGTATTGACTGTTGCTGTATGCAACATCTGCATTATCTATATGGAAAAGAAGAATAGAATAGAATAAATCTTTATTGTCATTTTCCCCTTGTGGGAACAACAAAATTTCTCGGTTGCTATATCAACTCAAAATAAGGCACTCTACATTAATTTAAAACAACTACTGTATTTTCTGGTGTATAAGACTACTTTTTAACCCCGAAAAATCTGTGCCAAAGTCGGGGGTCGTCTTATAGGACAGGTACTTAACTGCAGCTTGTTTCCCCTTGCTTCATATGTCTGGCGCATATGGTGGGGGGTGCCGTGGCCGAGTCCCTGCTCTGTGCGGGGAGTATTAAGCAAGGGGAAGCAAGCTGCACACATCTTCCTGTACCTCGAGGAGGAGAACGTGAGCGTGGATTGGCTCTCCACCAGAACCTGCCCATTCGACTTGGAGGGCTGCGCGTCTTCGGGTTGAGTATGGGTTAATTTTTATTTGGTGTGCATTGGAAGAGAGGTAGTCTTAAATAGCAAGTATATTCCAAACTCTATATTTTAACTGGAAAAATTGGAGGTCGTCTTATACGCCCAGTCGTCTTATACGCTGGAAAATACGGTACATAAACACTAATTAAAACAGTACAATACAGTACCATATGACAAATAAAATAAAATAAGATGACTTCAGCCTCCAAGGCTTCCATTTAAGGCCAAAATTGCCCTAGAGAAGAAGCTGTTCTTAAGACGGCTCATTCCCGCCTTCATTGTTCTATATCTCTGTCCCGATGGCAGCAGCTTGAAGAAGCGTTGACCAGGATGCGATGGATCTCCTAATATATCTAATGCTTTTCTGTGGCACCTGATGGTATAAATTTGTACTACCGTGGAAAGTGAACAACAAATAATACTCTCCACTGGATAAGTTAGATAGGTTGCTTGATGTTAGGCTAGTGGGAACTATGTACCAATTTCTTCTTTAAATTTAATCACATTCCCTGCTGTTTCCTTTACTGATTTCTAGTAGAAAATATGATCCATTCATAATATGTTGTTGCACATTTTTTAAAAAAATATCATACACATTGATATTACTTTTTAGACACTCTGGACAATATTTAGCAGAGTATTTATGCCCATGTAAATATAGTGGTGTAACGTGAAGAAGCACATAGTCACTAATTAACAACTCCCTGATGGAATTCCTAGTCACCTGCTGCTTTGTGATTCAGCACATAATTAGTGAGTTTCTTATGAACTGCTATTTAACTATTTGATGTTTCAGGTTACACCTCTGTAAATATTCAATTAAATTCTGGCTGCTGCTTCTGTGTGTGTGTGTGTGTGTGTCTGTGTGTGTCTGTGTGTGTCTGTGTGTGTCTGTGTGTGTCTGTGTGTGTCTGTGTGTGTGCATGTGTAAAGGTATGTGTAGGGTTCCAGAGACAAATTTGGATCCCCAGGCTTGAGTGCCAGTATAATGCCTTGGTGAGGGGGCGGTGATACAAATTGAATAAATTGAATAAATAAATAATGGGAAATTCCTGGACCTTTGACCACGTCTATCAAGAAAACAAGGTGTTTCTGCTGATCCATATCATCCTAAAATACTAGACGTACCTAGGCTTACAGAGAAACATTAGCAAAGCCTGTGTCCTACATGCAATTTGAAGGAACCTTTCCATATTACAATGACAAGATAAATATAAAATATATAAAAGAAATTAAATGGATATTAAAGAATTGCATCATGCTTTGGTGTCCCAAAAAGTAGTCATCAAAATGCATTAAGATAATTTTTATTATTCTGAATCCTCAAATCTTGTGATGTAAAGCCTTTCCAGCATAATTATTGTTGTTGTTGTTGTTGTTGTTCAGTTGCATAGTCGAGTCTGACCCTTTGCAACCCCATGGACCATCGCATGCCAGGCACCCTTATCCTCCACAACCCACCCAGCTCTGTGCCCATTGCATCATCAATACCATCTAGCCATCTCATTCTCTGCTGCCCCTTCTTTTGCCCTCAACCTTTCCCAGCATCAAGGCTTTCTCAAGTGAATCCTTTCTTCTCATTTGATGTCCAAAGTACTTTAGTTTCCTCTTCAATATTTAACCTTCTAAGGAGTAGTCGAGGTTGATTTCTTTTAAGATTGACCTACTTGTTCTCTTTGCTGTCCAGGGCACTCTCAAAATTATCCTCCAACATCACATTTCAAAGGCATGTATTATACCAGTATGTAATTCCATCAGGGATAAGGCATCAGAGTTAACGTAATCTGTACTGTGCAAGTAAGATTTCTATAGCACATAGGATATTGTAGTATGCCAAGTACTAGGGGCCAGAGAGAAAGAGAGAGTTTTTCAAGTCCGATGTGGACTAAAGCAGAAAAGCATATGTGATTATCCTCTTGTGTATTTTACAGTTTTTAAAGTAGCTAATTAACTTGCATTTATTTGGTGCTTGGCCATTGGATGGAAACAGTAGGCTCAATTTGCTATTGATTGTGAAAGCATGCAAGGGGGAAATAAAATGTTACTGTATGTCTTCCCGATTTGCAAAGCTGTCCATCTTACCCTGCTCTGGGGAACTTTTCCCAAGCCAAGTAAGTGGCAAGAAAGAATAAAACTAGATGTGGGTTTTCTTGCACTCCTCTGAAAATATTTTTAAAATTTCACCTGTGGGAGCCCCTAAGTATTATATCAATGTTGTAGTGTGCAGAATTCAAATTAGACTCAGTTCAACTATTTCTGTGTAAGTGAAAAACATGTTATTGAGCAAAAAAACAAAAACAAGAAGAACATACCTTACATTGAAAAAGAAATTTTGTTTTGTTGCTTGGAGTAAGGAGAAGGCAAAATGGTCCGCCATTATAAATTGATTGTCCAGATACATCATGTATTCATATAGAGAGAGACCTATGTAACTGGCATATAAAGAGCACTTCCTTTTTAAAATGAATCTCTGGTTATCTACCCCTCATTCTAAACATTTTCAAATTTATAAATTTGTTTTGATGTACCATAGAAATACTAAATCAACTTTTAATTTGTGAATTTTGGAATATATCTGTATATACATGTACATATACATAAGTATAAATGTTATGTATAAAATTTGTCAATGTCTAGTTTCTATAATTTCATATATATGTATATATATTCAACACAAAATATATGTATAAATGTTTTATGTTTATGTGTACATGGAGAGGTTTTAAATTATGGTCTTTATCCCACTGATGTCCCCCTCCCCTTTAGGGAAAAAGTGTATGTTAACTTTGTGATTTAATAAATGCACATTATTCTTAATGCTACATCTGCAGTGAGCCTTGTTTTAAGTGTATTGCAACCTATGCCCTGCAAGATTTTATTCTCCCTCTGGCTCTCTTGTTTATCAGTGCTGGGCAGCAATGTTGGTATGTATGCTTCCCATAAAGAGAGTGATGTGTAGAGTGTGTAGCCTAAGATGGCTGCCCACTCAGTTAGGGACTTTCCCACAGTATGCTATCTGTGTTTAGGTGAAACGAGCCAGTCAGCTCAGGGCAACAGTAAGTATGAATCACCACTACGAGAATATAAACGCAAGAAGACAGGAATTATCAAAGGGTGACTGTGAGTATAAGAATAAATAGTATTTGTATTATTAGAATAAGATAAATGTTGCCCTTGCTCGAAAGCCAGTTGCATCTGACTCTAGGGTGTGGTGCTCTTCTCCATATACAGCCAAAGTGTTATCCATGGTCATGACTCAATGCTGGAGCACACAGAACACTGTTTCCCGCCCCCTGCCCCCCAACAGTACTTATTTTTCTACTTGCAATTTCCTGCTTTTGAACTGCTAGGTTGGCAGTGGCTGGGACAGATGATGGGAGCTCACTTCATCATGCAGAACTCAGATCTCGAACTGCTGATTTTCCAGTCGTCAATTTCAGCGTCTTAACCACTGAGCCATAGTAGACCTATTTTTAATCATACACACTTGCAAAACTCAGATCCCCACTTACCAGGAAGCCATAGGTTGCTGGGTTTAATTTTTTATCACACAGAGACGCAGAGAACAATAGGAGTGAACTCACAACATCTATCCAAGTGCCTGCCAACCCAGCAGTTCTAAAGCAAGAAATTGCAAGAAGATAAATAGGTAACACTTTGGTGATGTCCGTCTGCACGCAAAGAATTCACTGTCGTGGCTTGGGACGAATTTAAACTTTTAACAAACTTCACACTAAGGTTGTACAGATTCCTGATGAAAGTATAAAACTGAAAAATCTACCTATGTACCGGAAGGGTTTTCGATCTGGATCTAGTGAACTTTCTTTGAACCTTGATTAAACATTTGGATTTTTTGAAGAAACTTACAGCCTCAAATGGTTTTCTTGTTACTTCTATAAACACAGATGAGCACAGAACCCTAGAGTTGGATATGACCGGCTTTCAAGCAAGAGAGACCTTTCTCTTTGATCTATGATTAAAAATAATAAAAATGGAAGTAGCCTCCAAAATTGGATGGTCTTCCCCTCATTTCTACAAAATTGCACAGGAAGGTACTTGTGTGCACACTTACAGTCAACCCAGGAATGCTGTCTGACAGTCCAGGCATGAGTTACACATTTTAGCAAATAAGAAATAATAATAATAATAAAGAGCAGCCTTCAGAGATTTTCTTTTAAAACAGTTTAGCTGCTAAAGCCGTGGCTTCTGTACACTTCATTTAGGATTTGAGCATGATGGTAAGAATTGCCAAGATGCCACAAAGTATGTACCATAGGCTTAGGCTTTAGCTGGGTGAACTCCTGTGACATGCAGACAAATTATACACAAAAGGAAACAGAGAAAGTTCACAATCTTTCCTTTAAAAGGTGGGGTGGGGGAGAGAGAAGATATGCAGATCTGTCAGAATCACTGGTATGAATGTGCAAGTTTAAGTTTGGAAGGGAAGCCTGATAAGGAACACTGCTACTATCACTTGTTCACTAAGTTTTATTTTTAAGTGGTCATTTCCTGCCTGCTTTCAGTAATTGCTGTGAAAAAAACATAGTAAGCTATATTTCGGAGAGCATATGTTCCAAGGAAAAAGTTCAGGAAGCCACAGAGTAATGGTTATTCTTATGCACAGTTGAAAACCTCAGTTGTAACTCTCATTTCCAAATAAGGAAGAACACATTCTTGGCCTAATGCCATAATATTATATAATTAATAGACCCAACCACCAGCCATTCTATTTAAATCCCTGTGTACACCCGATTGTACAGTGATACATCATACAACGTCCAAACTTGGTTCCACAAGTTTGGACTTTATACGGATTTGGACTTTGTATGAGGCATGCAAAATCCTAGCCGTGATGCCTCATACAACGTGCAAATCCTTGCCGTGATGCCTCATACAACGTCATTTCCATAGAGATACATTGTACTGTAACAGCGCAGACTTCAGGGCAAAGTCAAGGAAACAGACAGGAAACTGACAGAACTTTAAGAAATCATTGTCTAAAGGCTAAATACATTATAAAAACATGCCAAACAACCCTGATTGTCCAAGAACCTGAAGAATGGTGCAAAAATCCCAGGAATGCTTCTAAAGATTCTGACGAAAAAATCCAAAAAAATCCAAAATCGTGCTCAAAACCACTCCTAAACACTCTTCACTTCATGCAAAACCCACAAGAGCAATGCACGCATGTGTCCTGCCTTTTATACTGCCCAGGCACAATGCAACCTGGGAAAACCCCAATGCCTCATACAAAGTCACACGACTTTGTATGAGGCAACTTTTTTCAAGGAATTAGGCGATGTTGTATGAATCCGATGTTGTATGAAGCGGACTTTGTATGAGCTTTTACTGTAGTTCAAAAATACCACAATCTTTGAAGAGGCTCTTTTTGTGTAAACCCACCCCCCCCCCCCCAAAAAAAAAAAAGAAAAGAAAAGAAAAAGCTTAATATCTGTAAAGGAAAATATACATAGTGTAAGTTTGGATTGTTGTACTGATGTATTGTCTGACTAGCATGCTGTGTAAATATTTTATTCAAGCCCTTGCAAAATCTAAACTCCAAGATACACCGGTTGTAGCAGGCTTGAAAAAGGCAGAAGCCTCTTTGTTGGCAAAACAAAACAACAAACACTTGGGCTGGCACAAGCTTTTTGTGCTGGTTGATCTCAGATTTGCCAGGATAACTGGCCCTGCCTGGGATTAGTGGCAGAGCCAGAAGAGGAGTAGAGAAGGCAAGGAGCGGGGGCAATCCAAGTCCCAACCCTTCTCAGCCCACACTCATAGCTATGTGTCAGCACAACATTCAGCCAGGGTTAGAATACTCTTAAATAATTTCTCACATTCCTATATACTGTAGGGATGATTTGGATTCAGCACAGCCGTCTCTGGCTTAGTGCCTGTAGAAAACATTTGATTAAAATCAAGACACTAACAAAAAAACAACCCAAGTCTGGTGCCAGACAAACTAGCAATTCAAAAGACCACACAGATTTATTATGACATGGAGATCTGCAAACTCTGAGACTAACTGTTCAAAATAAAACATCCAGTAGGTGTACTAGTTTGACAGTAGCACTTCAGATAGCAGTAGAAAAATCACACAAGGTTAAGCACCATAGCTGTCAAGTCTCCCGTTTTGGCCGGGAAACCCCCCTATTTGACACTCTTTCCTGCCGTCTTTACACTCTTTCCCGTATTAGTTAGACTGCAATGCCCTAATGCCACCACTGGAGAGCAGCACAGGATAAACATAGCTGTCAAGTCTCCCATTTTGGCTGGGAAATTTCCCTTATTTTCAATTCAAAAACTTAACAGGTATGCTAAGCGCTAGTCCAATCATTCAAAATCTTTGCCACATCACCTGCAGAGAAAAGAGTCTAAAATGCAGGTGGCCAAAACAGCCATATTGATTTGTAGAACAGACCAGTTCTAGTAGCTTTTATTTCCACCAGAAGCTCATCTTTTGTGAAGCTGTTTGATTATCATTGTCCGTTCAAGATGAGAAATAACTGATGATATGAGAAAACCTGCAAAAGGTAGGGCAGCATATGGGGAGTTGCATGTGACATGGTTATCCGAAGGAATTGCAGTGCTTAGACAGTGCAAGTTCACTTATAATTGGCCAGAAATGCTGGTGAAAAATAGTATGTTTACAGCTGGTTGCAGTCGTGCATTGTATAAGGGTTCTGGGAAATTCATAATAAGAGATCCCCTCTGAATGTTTATATTATAACGCTAAAGGAAACTATCAGAACCACAAAGCAGGAAACAGGAAATGTCAGTTTACAAAAACAGTGCTAACTACTCTGGATAGAACACAAGAATTGACACCCATAGTTTACTTTTCGTGAATTTCATCATGCAGCTTTGTTTAAACAGTCTAAAAAGTTACAGCTTTCTGGAAAACTCTTTATAGTCCTAAATAATTGTCAACATCCCTAGATTGGGATGATTTGGATTCAGCATAGCCTCAGCTGGCTCAGAGCCATTTTAGCCATACCTCAGCCACTTTGGCTAGATTTTAGCCAAAACAATTTCTCCTTAGCAGTTTCTAGGCATTTTCTTTGTTCTCATTTGGATAGAAAGTATTCTGGCTGGAATGCAAAATCATATGGGTCTGTGAGGCATGATGCTATTGATGCAATCTGACATGCTTAATAGGTAAATGTATTGCCCAATTCTGGAGGGCTGGGTTTGAATTGCACTACCCCTTCCCCATGCCACATGGAAAGCTGCCAGGGTCAAAGAGAGCCATTTTTGGGGAGGGGAATATACAAATCCCTAGTTTCCTGCCTTTAGATTGTTAAAGGATGTAAACTGCTATCTGTTTCTGCTGTCTGTTTTCCAATTTAACATCTAAGAATAAAGCTGGCTGGGACTACATATTCCATGCCACGATATGCCTGAAGAAGTAGCCATGAGCTACAAAAGCTTGCTAAGTTTGGAATTTTTAAAGTCACCTGGAAAAGGTATCATCTCCCTCCTGCATTTGTTTGATTTTCTGATGGGTCACATGGCTGGACTTTGTTTACTAATCTGTATTTAACTGTCATCCTACAACCAGGCTTGCCAGTTAAAAAGGACCTATTCTAGACAATCTGTTTCATCTAGAAGTAAATGTCAATACATGCTCCTTTACAGAAAAGGTCCAGTACACTGGTGTTCATGTTCTTTCTTTCCTTTAGTTTCTAAACACCGATTTATTGCTGCCTCTTTTAGGCATGATGGAACCATGCATTCATTAGTCTTAATTGCTTTAAATAATCACTGCAGTCTATCATTACTGAAAATGTTTTGAGACTACTTGATTAGTGTAATAGGCTTCCTCCTCTCTTCTGGAAAGTACACCACATTTGAATTGCTTGTTACTTAACCAAGTGGGTTATGAACCATTAACATGTGTTTTTTAAAAATTGTGAATTTAAATTCTTTCAGCATAACAATTTAGAAGAAGCTGTGCTTCTGTGCTTTTCTGAAGAAAATGTTCTACTAGTCTAGTATCCCATTCAAAATTCCCAGCTGGGGAACTCATAGGTAAGGTGCAAAGGTAACAGCATTTCCCTAGTGCTACCCAGTCCCATCGGCTTATTTTCAGAGACATCCTGGCCGTATTCAGAGATTGCAAATGTAGGATAACTAAACAAGTAAGGAAGCATCATTGTTTTCTTCTGGTGGGGCTTAGGCCATGTGACAACCCACAGGTCTGAAGAGAAGCTTTCATTATCTCATGGAAGGTCTCCCTGCAAACAAGAATACTGAAACATCTGGATTCTTGATCACATGGAGATCCAGACAAACATAAGCTTATTTTGAGACTTGTGATCTAAGAGATGGCAGAGTGGGTGAGGTAAAAGCACTTTAATTCTGCATGGGGAAAAAATCTTCAATCCCCCCACCCCCCACCCCCCACCCCCCGCCGCCTCATTCTCAAAGGTCTTTAGGACTTCTTCAGTTTGATTTTTACTGCAAGGCAGTTAAGGGTGCTTTTCTTGTTTTCCAGTACCATTCTTTTCCATTGCTCAGCAGCTTACCTGGCTGCTTGTACTTCCTGACCTAAAAAAACAACAACCATATGACAATGACCTCTGGGCTTTACTTGTAGTGTGGAAAGGTGGTATCATGTGGGGGAACTGCCATCTGCCATGGAGAAAAATATACAGTAAAAAACAAGACCTGCACAGATACCTCATGAGTAAGGTTGGTATAAGCATCCTGAAGCTCACCAATGAGAATTTCTCCAGAATGTTTCTTCTTTCATAATTCTTTTTCAACGGAATCCCCACCACCATCAAATTGCAAGAGAATGGATGAAATTTCTTACAGGACAGATTTTCAGCATCGGCATGGATGCTTAGTTACTGTTGGACCACCATTCCCTCAGCTGTGAACACAATCTCTGCTAGCTAAAGCTGAGGGGAGTTATACTCTAAAAATATCTGGAGGCCCTTCTGTACCTTACTTTACCCCTTTCTAAACCACATACATAGGGGGCCATCAGCCATATCTTGTGGCACTAAATTTTCTTTTATGTAACCAAGGATCAAAGGATTCAAACATATTTACTGTGGCAAAATGCTGAAGATTTCACCCATTTTCTTTTGTCTTAAATCTATTGCCAATCAGTTTCACTGAGTGATAACGATGCCTAGTGCTATGAGTAAAATAAAACAATTCTCTTTAGTCCACTCTCTCCACAATATGCATAATATTAGTACATTGTTTTTTTTAATGTTTCTGAACTTACTTTTTTAAAATTAAAAATCCAAAAATACCCCAATTCTTTGGCCAAGGAAGATGTTCCAAATCTACATTTTGTTCATTGCACCAGTACCAATTCTCCAATAACTCTAACTCTGATATATAATTAATGTGACTTTAAAGCATTCTTATTATTCTCCTTATGCCCTGAAACCCATGCATCCTAATCACTAGTTGAATGAGAACCATTTAAAAAAGTAGGTCCTCTATATGGCTGGAGTTTGTTTCCATGGTCAAAAAGCTCTAGAGTAGCTTCTTCAAAAAGAGCAAGAGTACCCATCAACTGTGCAAAGTACTAGAAACATCTTCTTTTGCTGAATTCCATTGAGTTGGGATCATAGTAGAAAACACACAAAAAACTACTTATGGATCTTTTATAGCTCATTCTGGCAGATTTTGCTTCTGGTGTCTGAATATGCTTAGTTTTATATGGGGGAAAAAGAATAAGGTAAGTAGGACATCTGCTGGTGATGAACTGCATTTGTTGATGTCTCAGTCTGGAGATCAAATTCTATTTCTCTATTTCCTGCAGATTGCGCATGTCTACTTTAAACAGCATTTAATAAAAGTTTAATGTTATTGTACATTACATTTTAGCATTTCCTATGATATTTCCTTTCAAAGAAAGTATTGTTCACCGGGGAGGTGGGGGGGGGGGGATCCAACTATAGTATATTATGCACTTTATTGATGAATTGCTTTCCTTTTATTTATAAGAGTTGCCTTATAGCTCCCATCTGCCTTGAAGAAGTACTTTATGTTCTACAGGTCCTGCCCCCAATCACTGTTTTCATATATCAAGAATACAGCTACAATCCTCCAGAATGTCAACAATGGCCAGGGGGCTGTAAATATGTTGCTGAAGAACCACTCCCTAAATGGAAAGCAACTGTACCAGTAGGACAAGACTGTCAACTCATGAAGAGCCTGAATATCCCTCAAGAGCCTCTGAAGAAAACTCCCTGAAAAGCAGAGATTAATGACAGCAATATCAAAGCTGAAATAAATAGGCCATTTTACATGTTGGACTATCATCTTTTCGTATCTTTTTCTTGAATGGGGCAGCACAAGAGCTTTATTAAAAGGAATAAATTGCGAGCATTTTGATCTGTTTCTTTAAAATCTGAAATGCTAATATCTTGAGCATCTCTCTCTGACTCACCTGGAAATGCAAATACTGTGAACAGGCAAGACATCAGCTAAAACAGGTGTACAACAGTGGAAGAAATCTGAAGAGAGAAAAATGTCCAGCATGGCCATGTGTGACGCCCATGCAGAAGAATGGCAAGGCTTACAGCTGCTGGACAGGGGCAAGGCACCAAAGGGTTTTGTTGTTGTTCAGTCGCACAGTCGGTTCCGACCCTTTGCGACCCTATGGACCATTGCTCTCCAGGCGCCTCTGTCCTCCACCATCCCCCTCAGCCCTCCCAGCTCTGTGCCCATTGTGTCTACAATGCCATCTAGCCATCTCATCCTTGGCCTCCCCTTTCTTCTTTTGCCTTCCACCTTTCCCAACATCAATGCCTTCTCAAGTGAATCCTCCCTTCTCATTTGATGTCCAAAGTATTTTAGCTTCATCTTTACTATTTGGCCTTCCAGTGAGCAATCCGGGTTAATTTCTTCTAGGATTGACCTATTTGTTCTCCTCGCTGTCCAGGGCACTCTCAAAACCCTCCTCCAACACCACATTTCAAAGGCATCTATTCTTCTGCGTTCAGCCTTCCTAATTGTCCAAAGGGTACTTTATTCAATTTGTATGCCACCCACTCAGCATACGCCAACTCAGGGCGGCTCACAGAAATCACAGCATATCAAACATTACAATACCACAAAATATAACAATACAATAAAATTTAACAATGCAATAAAAATAACAATGCAAGAAAATATAACAATACAATAAACTGTACAATACAATAAACTGTAACAGGGATCATCAGTCACCTCCAGACTTGACTATTGTAATGCGCTCTACTTGGGGCTGCCCTTGATGACCATCCGGAGGCTGCAACTGGTCCAGAATGCAACTGATCGGGTGGTGATGGGGTGCGGACATTATGCCCATGCCTCGCCACTGCTTCGGGAGCTGCATTTGTTGCTGGTGTGCCTCCGGGTGCAATTCAAGGTGCTGGTGATGCCCTTTAAAGCCTTACATGGCAGTGGGCCAAGATACTTAAGAGGCTGCATCACCCCAGGACAGCTGCCTGTCCCAATAGAGCAGACCAGATAGTTCCCAGATAGTTCCATCAGCTAGAGAGGCTCGCCTCTCTAGCATGAGAAGAAGGGCCTTCTCTGTGTCTGCTCCAGCCCTGTGGAACCTCCTGCCAATGGAACTTCATCTCCAGGCAGAGCTTTTATCCTTTTGCAAGAGCCTTAAGACCTGACTTGAGCAGTGTGTGTGTGGGGCGGCTGGGGAGATAGCCATCCTGGGCTGGCTTGTTTAAGTATTGCCCGGGCTATCAGCTTCTGCAAACTTGTGATGCATCATTGGAGGGTATTTTAATTTTTTTAATTGTAAACAAATCTAATTTTTAATGCTTTTAAATTTTTTTATATTTTTAAAATTTGTTTTATGTGTAAGCTGCCCAGAGTCACCTTGGCGAGGAGGCAGTGGTAGAAATGAGAGTAATGAATAAATAAATAATCTCCTGAATCAGCCACTGGCCCTCCCCAGCTGTTTCTCCTTCCTCAGGACAGTTAAGTGAAGATACTTGGAAAAGACATCAAGTGGTGGATGCTTAACAGAAATGAGCCAAATGACAAAGTAGTTTACCTGGCCAGTTTTGGGGTGAGGAGTTAAAATGAAAGCGCGGCGCCAAAATGGCCGCTGCGCTCTTTGCGGCCCCCCCACCTGGACGCAGACATCCGGGTGAGTTAGGGGGCGTGGCCACCCCTCTATAAAAGGGGTGGCCACGAGGCAGACGAGCTGCCATTTTAGAAGAAGCGACGGAGAGGAGAAGTTTTCCCTGTCGCTCTTCGTTTCTCTCCGGCTATTCAGCCCAGTCTTCGGCTGTTCAGCCATTCCAGCGCTTCTGATCCCCGGAAAGGGATCGTCTCTGGCAGCTATGCCTCCCAAAAGGAAGGCCCCGGCGACCAAGCCACGGCCAAGAGGGAGGCACTTGCCTGGCTCTGTGCTTACGAGGGGGCAGCAATCGGGTCGGAGGACCGCGACTGCGCCCCCGCAACAGGCCCCCGCATCGGTGGCACCCACCGTTACCGGTGGGATGGGGCAGATTAGGGCATGGCCCTTGGCTCTCCAGCCTCAGGATGGCCCTGCAGGGGGTTCGGCCCCCGCCCCGCAATTGCCGGCCATGGGTCCAGACGATGGGGGAGGGCCTGGTCCGGTCGCTCAGAAGGGCTTGCCTCCGGCCCCTCATGGGCCGGAGTTCTGGGCATGGCCCTATTCAGGACCTGGCGCCCAGATGGGGGTCCCAAGTGTAGCACCAAGTGGGCCGTGTGGCCCACCTTGCCCGCCTTATACCGGGGGTTCTGCGACTGTGGATGCATTGCTGGCACGGTTAGCCGTGTTGGAAGCATTCTTGGGGGTCATTAACAACCCCTCGGGAGGGGGGACTGCATGGCCGACTGGGGCTCCTTTTTGCCCACTTCCAGCTCGACAGCCGCCACTTTGCAGCAGGCGGCCAGCAGGGTTGAGCTGCTGGAGACGCTCCGGCCTGTGCCGGCTGCGATCTTGCAGCTCCCCGTTCGTCCTGAACTCCAGACGGGGGGTGGCCAGATGCGGCCCCAGAGCTCGATTGCGGTCGCGAGCTCCGACGCCCGCCGTGGGCCGGAACCCCCGGTGGGGGCGGCTCACGGGGGTGCACCCAGTGAGTATCAGGTTCAAGCTAATGTCCCCACACCACAGTCCACGTCAGGTGTTAGTTTTCAGTGGCCGTGGCCTCGTTATGTCGAGGCGGGTGGGCATCAGTTCCCAGCTTACCCTGGTGCCAATGGGCCCAATACTGGCACAACATTGGGTGGGGGGGGGGTTTCCGCCCCCAGGACTGTACCGGGTATCGCAGGCACTGTACAGGCACTGCTGCCAATGCCCAGGGTGAATACAGTGCCGGTGTCGGCATTGCCGACGGCAGGGTATTCCCTGCCCCTCGGGGATCATTTGTCTCAGGCCACGAGGGAAAAGATTTGGCGGGGGGAATATGTTGATATTTTCTCCCTATTGAACCGTGAGCCCACCAAGGAAGAGGAGGGGCAGGACGACAGAGACAAAGAGCTGTCTCGTCGTCGCAAGCCACCTCGCACTTGGGCCAACTGGTTACCCGCATATCTTATTTATATGGCAGTGTACCTCAGGGCCTGGCCCGATTTGGCCATCCCTATGGTCCAATATTTGGACAATATTTACAGGGTGATGGTGGATTTTCCTGGCCCATCGTGGTTGGCTTACGATGAGGAATTTAGAATGAGGGTGCCCTTACACCCGGAGATGAGATGGGATGAGCCATGCCAGAAGTTATGGCTTTTATACATGACCTCCATGCGCCCGGCGCCTGGGGAGAGGTACCATTGCGGCCATGCCGTCCAGCGAGCTACTCCAACGCAGGCTCCCCGCCAAGTGGCGGGGCAGGGGGTTCCAGCCCGCTTGCTGTGTTGGAGTTTCTCGGCCAATGGCGCATGCAATAGAAAACAGTGCAGATACAAACATGAGTGTCCCTCTTGCGCTGGCCCCCACGCCGCCGCTGCGTGTCCACGAGCCGGTGGGTCACGGGGCAGAGGTAGAGGTGGACAGGGAGCGGGCAGAACTGCCGCTGAAGGAGCTGGTCAGTCAAAAGGCCCCCTCCCCGGTTAACATATTTATGTTAGAGAGGTGGCTCTCGACTTACCCGAGGAGGGACGAGGCGAGGTACCTACTCGAAGGTTTCCAGTACGGTTTCCGTATACCATTCAAGGGGGTGCGGGGACCCCAAGATGCTCCTAATTTGCTTTCCCTGAAGGGTAGGGAGGAGGTGGCCGCCCTAAGTATTGCCAAGGAGGTAAATGCAGGGAGGGTAGCTGGCCCCTTTTCTAGGCCTCCCTTTCCTAATCTTAAGGTTTCCCCTTTAGGTTTGGTTCCCAAAAAGGTCCCTGGTGAATTTCGTCTAATTCACCATTTATCATACCCAGCAGGTCATTCGGTCAATGACGCCATTCCTGATGACCTTTGTTCAGTCAGGTATACGTCATTTGACCAGGCCATGGTGCGCGCTTGTGGCCCGGGTGCACTTCTGGCAAAATGTGATATTAAATCGGCATTCCAGTTGTTGCCAGTGCACCCGGGTGACTTTGAGTTATTGGGTTTTAAATTTCAGGAGAAATTTTATGTAGATAAAGCCATGCCTTTTGGCTGCTCTATTTCCTGTTCAGCATTTGAATGCTTTAGCACTTTTCTCCAGTGGGCCTTTGTTCACAGGTCTGGGTCCCGGTCTGTAGCCCATTACCTCGATGATTTTTTGTTCGGGGTTGAACGGGACTTGGACACGTGCACGCGTCTCCTCACTACATTTCAGATGCTAATGCAGGAACTTGGTGTCCCTTTAGCGCCCGAAAAGACCGAGGCCCCATCAACTACGCTCACATTTCTGGGCATTGAAATTGACACGGTTGCGCATACATCCAAGTT
Source organism: Bradypodion pumilum (assembly GCA_035047305.1). Taxonomy (NCBI): domain Eukaryota; kingdom Metazoa; phylum Chordata; class Lepidosauria; order Squamata; family Chamaeleonidae; genus Bradypodion; species Bradypodion pumilum. The sequence continues at coordinate 206,245,700 of JAWDJD010000005.1, read as the reverse complement.
ACCTATGGACAAGGTCACACGGATCTCTGCGATGGTGTTGGCCTTGCTGGCCAAACGTAAGGTGTCACTACGTGAGCTCCAAGTTCTACATGGTCATCTTAATTTTGCCTGCAGGGTGGTCACGCCTGGCAGAGCTTTTGCTCAACGCCTATGTGACGCCATGATTGGGCTATTGAGGCGCCACCACAGGGTCTGACTTACCAGGGGCATGAGGGCTGACCTGTTGGTTTGGCTTAAGTTCCTGCGGGACTTCAATGGGGTATCATTCTGGAGGTCTGACCTCTTGGTCTCCCCTAGGTTCCAGGTTCAGTCGGATGCCTCTGGGTCCCTCGGATACGGGATTTATTTTGAGGGGAGGTGGGCCTATGGCCAATGGCCTCCAGCATGGCGGGGCACGGATCGTCTACGCGATCTCACATTCCTTGAGTTCTTCCCGATACTGGGAGCTTTAATGCTATGGGGCGAGGAGTGGGCCAATTCAGTAGTCCATTTTTGGTGTGACAGTGCTGCGGTGGTCCACATTGTCAATTCTCAGACATCTAAATCGCCCAGGGTCATGGGGTTAGTTCGCCAGTTTGTGTTACGCAGCTTGCGCCTCAATGTGCTCTTTAGGGCCAGACATGTACCAGGCATTAATAACGATATTGCTGATGCTTTATCCTGCCTGCAGATCCCCCGGTTCCGTGCCTTGGCTCCGGACGCGGAGGAATTCCCCTCGCCACTCCCGGATGAGATTTGGACATTTGGCAAGGAGAGGTGAACCGGGCGATCGGCATGTCACTCGCTCCCCGCACGCGTAAGGCGTATCAACACGCATTTAATCAATTTACACAATTTTGTGTGCAACTCCGGTTGCCCGAAGCATGGCCCATTCCGGTTGAACACGTTCTTCAATTTATGGTTTACCTACATAGTCTGGGCCTAGCTCCCCGCACCATAGCATCCAGGCTGTCAGCACTGGCATTCATGGCCAAGGTGAAGGGTTTCGCTGACAACATGACTGATTTTCGTATACGACATGTTTTGGAGGGGTGGACACGGGAACGTGGACGCCGCCTGGACACTCGCCACCCAATTTCCCCAGGGGTGCTTACACACCTTGCACGAGGCTGGCCTAACCTATGTTTTGACAGGTATGAGGCAGCTCTTTTTCATGCGGCTACCACGGTGGCCTTCTTCGGAGCGCTCCGCATCAGTGAGTTGGTACTACTGTCTAAGGCAGATGCGGCTCATAGGGCACTGGAACTCGAAGATGTCTATGTCTCTAAGGAGTGGGCTCAGTTGAGGATACGGTCCTCAAAAGTTGATCAGCACGGTGTAGGCAGTGGTGTTAGACTGCTACGATGTTCCATTACAGACATCTGTCCGGTTGGTGCCCTAAAGGAGTTCCTTGCAGTGCGTGGCACTCACCCTGGCCCGTTTTTCTGCCACCAGGATGGGTCTCCCCTGATTAAATTTCAATTTTGGAAGGTGACCGGTAAGGCACTGTCCAGTGTTGGCCTCCCCGGGGCTCGTTACGGCACCCATTCTTTTAGAATAGGGGCTGCTTCTACTGCGGCTGCTTTTGGGTACTCTGAGGCTGATATACACCGTATGGGGAGGTGGGGATCTAAGTGTTTTGCATTATATGTTCGCCCTCTTCAGGCATGAGTACCAGTTAAGTCACTGTTCTCTTTTTCTCTTACAGACCCTGTGTGTCCCCGCACACCGGTGGCAGTATGGCTGGTGGGCCATAGCTATGTGCACTGGGCAGTGCAGTACGCTGCGGCGACAGAGTGGGGACCCCAGCTTGGACTACGTGCCTCCGCATGTATCAGGTGGTATGGTAAGCGTGGAATGTTATGGCGGGAACTGTTGCCATTCCTTTTCTCCATCAGGGATGCTGAACCGCCCGATGTCCTGGTGCTGCACCTCGGGGGCAATGACCTAGGCCAGGTCACTGGCCTTTCTTTAAAATATGCGATTTGCAGAGACCTAGCTTATTTGCATTATGTGTGGCCTTCCACAACGCTGCTATGGTCGGACATCATACCGCGTCACGCTTACAGAGGGGGTATTTACCTCCATGCCCTTGACCGTGCTCGCCGCTCGGTGAACAGGGCAGTGGCCCGGTTCTTTGCAGACAAGGGTTTGGGGCGGGTCATCCGACACCCCACCATTAGTTTACAAAATTATGATCTTTATACAGGGGATGGGGTCCATCTGTCGGCTAGAGGTATGAACCTCTTTTTGGAAGATTTGCAAGCAGGCCTGTTGACCAAGCTGACAGTCTGGGGGGGGGGGGCGGTGAGTCTTTATTGAAGCCTCCCCGTGTGGCGGGTAGCACTGGTAAGGTAAATATTTATGACCCATAGGTATCCGGCAGCTTCGCAATTGACTGGCCAACACTTAGACAGGTACAAGTTTAATAACGTTGACCGGTCAACGACGAACCAGGTAATGGGGTGATGGCAGGAGCTCTTCAGCATGCATCACCCCGTGATTTGACGGATACACGTCAGAGGGTGGGGTCAGTAGATAGTTTATTGACTACGGTCAACAATTTGTTTGTAGTAACAAACAAATTGATACAAATGGATACATTGTAGCCAATTGCCGTTGGCAATTTTGGGAGGAACCTTACCAGTGTTACTGCGGCCTGCTTGCCTTAGAATTATAATTGGTTGAGTACCAATTGAAATTTATAATTCGGACTAGGGCATGATTCAATAAATGTGGCCCAATGCCTTTATCCATATACCGGTGTCTGAGTCTTTCTTTGGGGGGGTGTGCCTGCAAAGGCAATAATATGCAAAAGGTGCCTTCGTTTTGGCAGTTTCACGTCTGGCCTAGACACGGAAGAAGAAGGTCTGGATTATAGTACTACAAAACTATACTATGACACACTCTTATAATCAATAAACCTAGACGCAGGTGAAATTTTTATTGGTTTTTATTTTTAAAAAACAGAAAGTAGTAAAAAGTGAAAAACATTCAAAACAAAACTAATTTCAAATTGCATATTTGCACCAAAAAGATTCAAAGCTCTAACAAGCATAGCCAAAAGGTGAAGCCACTGCATTTTGTCTAGAATTGAGGCAAGAAAACACATTTCAGATAGTTATTCTCATGGAAATAATAAAGCTAAGCTATCGTAACCTGCTTATGTAAACATGGTCCACAAATAAGGTCAGCAGTTCGATTCCTGAGTACTGCAGGATGGAATGAGCTCCCGTCTTTGTGCCAGCTCCTGCCAACCTAGCAGTTCGAAAGCAAGAATTTGCAAATAGATAAATAGGGACCACTTCGGTGGGAAGGTAACAGCGTTCCGTGTGCTCCGGTGTCTTGTCATGCCAGCCACATGACCACAGAAATGTCTGCAGAAGCAGACAGTGCTGGCTCTTCGGCTTTGAAACAGAGATGAGCACTGAACCCTAGAGTTGGATATGACTGGCTTTCGAGCAAGGGAAACCTTTACCTTTACCTATTATTATACCAACCAACTCCATTTCCAGATGTTTCCATCAATCAGGACTCTGAGTTGCTAAAAACATCCAGATTTCAATAACTTCCAGAAAAGTAATCTCACCTCACATCCCCTCTCCAAACCATCTGATATCAGTTTTTCTAATTAATACAGAGAGTTTTCAGGTATTCCTGAATGACTTTGAGAGGATAGCTCATCTTTTCTCTTGTCTTGCCTCCCCTGAGAAAAACCAGGCCCTTAAGCTGGCTCATAGGGCAGCTCTACTGATGCAGCCTGTCAATTTGTCAATTTCTTCACTGCGCAGAGGTTGGCCATATGGAGATGTGTTACTCAGCAGCTGCACTGCTCCAAAAAGATATATAAGAGCTAGGAGTTTGGCCATTGTTGAGGTTCAGTCAGTGTAGACCACACTGCATGCTGGGGATCCCAGCATGCAGAAGTATGTGAGACTTCTCTCTCTCTCTCTTCTTTATCCTCTCACTGCTTATACCTTTTGTTTTATGGTCTTTTGTCTCTGTAATACAGTTTTGTACCTCTTTCTCTATGGATGAATTCATTGTCACCAAATTCCAAAAGAACTCTTGTCAACCATGAGAAAATGCTGTGTTATAGTAATATTTTGCACATTAAAAATGATCACAACAAGGAAAGAATTCCCCATGGAGGGTACATGTCCATGAGCAACAAATTACAGTTTGTAATAGGTTTGATTGCAGAGTGTCACTCTGGAAAACTCTCAGCATTGGCCCAAGTTGTCTGAATTTGTAAGAGGGTGCCCACTATTCTGTGTACAGAAACCAATCATATCAGCAGATGAATCTTAATTTAACCCTGGCAATGGGACCCCTTTGTATTTTAAACTTTAGAACATCATCTTAGCTCTATAGAATGCTTTAGGTGTTATCGAAATGGTTGTTGCTTGTAACTGCTACATCTCCCATCCCAAATATAGGATAGGGTAATCAATGCCTCATTGATTAATGGTAGGATCAGTCCTAAAAATTCTTGAAGGTAATATTTCTAAATCTTCAGTTTGGAGACTTTAGAATATGAGCAACCAATCATATCATATGAGTCCTGGTTACCTTACTGATCCGTATCCAAAGCACCAGCAAATCAGTACTGCAAGTCCATCAGCTAAAAATAGTGCAAAATATAGTAATGTTAGATAGCAATTTTGAAGAAAATGAAGCTCACCATCCTGTACACACTTCCTAAAACACACAGTTGTTTTCAGAGAGACATCTACATAGATATGATTAGATTGTGCCAGAAATATGTGAAGTACAATAAAGTAGAATATAGTGTTGGGAATTTGAAGTTGTATTCAAATTTCGTATTTCTGATCACTATGAACATATGAAAGTGGCCAGAATTTGTCTACAATCCAAGTGTTCAGAGCTGAGAGTTACACAGAAAGAAACTGAACTCCACTTTTCAAAGCTGTGTCAATTGTACATTGTCTAATAGGATCTAACAAAACACAAAACAAACAAAAATAGTGATTCCCACTGTTGAAACCCATCACATGGCATATACATTCTTGAATCTTCACTTAAAACATCTCCTTTTTCAAAAAAAATCCTTTTTGAATGTGAACAGAGAACTTTATTTTTTCTTCTTCTTGTTTTTCTTCAGTATTAGTGTCATTAAAAAAGTTTAACTTTCAGTACCTTTCTGCAAGTCTTCAACATTCCTGTATTCGCCTCTTTGGTTCTTGTTGATTCTCATCTGGAATATTCCAGTTGGGAATCTCTGGTGCTTTCAGAAGAAGAAAGACACACATCCAACAGAAGTTGGTGAAAATATATTCCATAATTTCTATGATTGTAATCACACTGGCTCCACAAAATAAACCAAGTTGCCCACCAATATCAGCTGGAATGAAAACAAGACCAATGTCAGCCTAACCATTGGAAAATATAAAATCAAATAACATGAACTCGAAATTTACATGATTTCCATTTTAGTCTTAATCTTCAAGCCATTTGCTCAGGTTATTTTTTCAAATGCCTTGTAGTTTATTGGCTCAACCATATTTGTATGCTTCTCTGTCTATAGTTGGGTTCAAACTGTTGCCAGTTAGTTGTAGTGGGAAATAAATCTGCCTGACCTCCTTTGGACTAGAAACATGGTGGCACATGAGATAACTGTAATAGTAACAAGGAAATTGTATACAGACATAATATAATATAATATAATATAATATAATATAATATAATATAATATAATATAATATAATATAATATAATATAATATAATATAATATAATATAATATAATATAATATAATATAATATAATATATTTCCTAGACAAAATATTTATATTATTTGTTTCATCTCTTTTCTTTTTGCTTGGCAATGGAATTTTTAAAAACTGGTACCTGCATTTTAACTGTTAACAAACACGAAGGTATTAGCATTAGTTAAGAGTGCCTTCTACTCAGGACTATAGAAGTAGCCGGGAATGTGCTTTCATTTGCCAGTGTCCAGCAAATCTTTTCCCATGGACTTTCTTGACTATTGTTTACTGGTTCCCAGAGTTCATTAGTGCTAAAATGCACAAGAAGAACTATAGAACAAAAAAATAACCCAAGGATTTAGGAAGGGAAAATACAAAGGAAGATAAGAAGAGCATTATTTGGAGTTCAGAAATTCTCACAACACCAGTTGAAAACTCCACCCTCCAGGCAGAACAAATGCTGCATTGGAAAAACAGAGCCTTGAATGAATGCAATTTGGTAAGTTAGCACTTATATAAGTAAGTACTGTTGAGTCAATAGATCGACTTGGGTTGAATCTAACAAATGATTTAGTCTTTTGACTGTTGGAAGAGAAATGCAAACCTTTATCTCCCCCAACCCCCTAAAAATGTTCATTACAATTCACTTACCAAGCAACTCAGATGCACTCAATGCTTTCTGCTGTTGGGTCATTTTGTAATTCAAATCATGATATTTAATGTCAATATACACAAGATTCTTCCTAAGGGAAAAACATTTTAATTATGCTGTTACTGGTTTTCATTCATTGATGTCATTTCAGACATTCCTCTCCATCTTTGGTGTTACATGGAAAATATAACCTTATACATACTGTAAGCACGTGGATATCTACATACAATATGGATAGCACTCTAGCCTGCCCCTTCTATTGTCTCTTTCAAGATGGAAATTCAAGTCTGAAAGAAGGTGGCTGTTCCATCAAGGTAGACTCTGCATGTGAGCGGGAACTAGATCTTTTGCCTAAAATTCGATAAACAACATACATTTGTCTTTAAAGAAATAGAAAACCTAGCTTTGAAAATAAATGACTATTTGATGAGACCATTCTGTTCCTCAGGGTCATTCACAACCCTAAGCAGTTTGTGTTATACAGTAAAACCTCACATAAAGAGTGCCTCGCTTAGAGACTAACTCGCTTAAAGAGCAGAATTTTCTCTGAATGGTCATCTCACTTAACAACCAAAACCAACCAAAAACTCGCTTAACAACTAAATTGGGGTTCACAATCCCCCCCTGACAGAAGTCACAATTGGTCACTTACAATGGTGTTTTGCTTAAAGAGCAAACTCGCTTAAAGAGCAATACCGTGGAACACATTATGCTCTTTAAGCGAGGTACCACTGTAATTATCTAAATGATCCTACAAATGGACCCCATTCTTCGGGTTTCTGAACATTCATGAGACGTGAGCATAATACATCCTTGGCATCAGGCTGTAAATAGTTAAATCTAAGTTTTATATACAGTACATCTATTTTTAAAAAGGAATAAATTGGCCATACTGCTAGATAATTTATAATGTGTACTCATTAATATGTTTGTTTAATTCCTAATGGTTAAGCACTTGGGAACAGAAATATTTTCCTGTAATTTGTCACACTTGACTGAATAATTGCTAGATAGTGACCATTTGCAAACAATAATCAAATGTCAGAATGAGTTGAATAAAAAATGTTGTTATGCAAGCCAGCTTTTATGAGAGATGGGAGATTCACTATGTTTCTGTTTTGGGGTTTGTTTTCTTTTTGTTTGTTTAGAGCAGGCACATACAGCCACAGTAGCGGGCCGGGAAGACGGGCTTTCCCCCTGTATATTTTCTCCAAATGTTATACCTGCCTCCCCCTGCAATACCCAAGATGGCCATTGATCCTCCAGGGAAGACATTAATTACTTGGTTTGTTTTTCAGGTTCTCTCTCATTCAGGCTCAAAATCAGAAATGTTGCTTTAGAATGTGCTGATTATTATGAAGGCAACCAACATATCCATGAAAAGAGATGAGGTACAACACTGATTGATACATTCCTTTTCCTATATTAACCTGCCACAACAGCTTTTGTTTAGTCAAAACAAATATCCTCCACATGCCACCATCCATTAGGAAATAGCACTCACAGGAAGGGCCAGTAATTTGCAGTGAGATTGTAAACATAATTTGGTAAGTGAGATTATAAACATAATTTGGTAACAAGATCAACAGCCGAGCTCTTGAAGAGAAGTCAAAATGGATGTTTGTGGAGACCAATCCTCTATCCCTGCCCTCTCCCAATTAACCAAATAGAGCTAACTAGAGTTTGGAGAAGATGATTTAAAATGTGGAAAACATCACAGAGTGAGGGAGGTGAATAAAAAATAAAATCCAGCTGCTCAATAGGAACATGGGAAAAGTTGAGAATTAGTGAATTGAAGTAAAGTTCCTTTCCTTTTTTGTTTGCTTCAAAGTCCACAAGATTATCCTTGCACCATCTATGACAGAACTGCTGTTAAGTTTTGATTTAATTGGAGATCATTCTAGCAATGACAGAGCTAATTTATGGAATCTGCCTCAATTAAAGAAGTGGGTATTTACATTTAAAGAGCTGTTTAGCAGATTACAAGCAAGAGCAGGTTTTGTGGAATCTTAAGCAGCAGCAGACTACCTGTGGTCAATGTAGTTATGTTTACTTTGATATAAGTCCTAGTGTGTTCAGTGGAGCATCTTCCCAGGAAAATGTGGTACAGAAAGAAGCTTTATATAGCATTAGGCTGCCTGGTGCCTTTCAAATGGCTTGGACTTCGGCCCTCTCAGCCCTACGTAGCATGGTTATAATGGCAAAAGATTCTGGGAACTATAGTCCAAAATAGCAGTAGAAGGTCAGGTTGGAAAAGGCTAGTACTGTATACACGTATGCATGGAACAGCATCTATAGAATACTCAGTCTATTTCTCCTTTCCATCTGCACACACACACACACACACACACACACACACACACACACACACACACACACACACACACACACACACACACACACACACACACACACACACACACACACACACACACACAAACTGACTCTGGCCTGAACTTGTGTCTGAGGTTCAGAAGGGACTGGTTAGGAACTAAGAAACTGAAGCTTAATCCAGGCAAGACAGAGGTGTTTCTAGTCATCAAAAGGCAAACCAGGGAATCGGGGTTCAGCCTGTGTTCCCTGAAAACTCAACAGTGTTGTTTGGGTATACATGAAGAATCCTCGCTGAGCTTGGAGATGCAGGTCTCAAAAATGGCCAAAAGTGCATTTACAGAATTAAAACCGGTACACAAGCTGTGCTTATTCCTTGAGAAGCCTGACCTGGTTATTTGGTTACCATGACTTCAAAAAGTATTTATCAATTGATTAGTCTTACTGCCTTATCAATAAAATCAGATAAAATTTAAATTAAAAAATACAATACAATGCATATACTGGTGACCAAAGCAGAATATAAACAGAAAAAAATGCAGTGATAAAATTCCTACAATACATATGTGATTATTCAACAGATTGAAGATCAGGTAAATTTTACATATGAGAACCTGATCAGCAAATCCTATCTGCTGGCCATTTTTGGAGCATTCCTCGGTAAACTGGGTGAGTTTATGTAACAGTCACAACAAGGTCAAGCATAGTGGATCTTAGCATTAACCTCTTTTTAGTTGTCTGTTATACTGTTAAATTATATCTTACTTACAGTATAACAGACAACTAAAGTATAAGTTGTTCAAAATATTGAGAGATATAAAACTGATTTTATAAGTGCCACCTCTCAATAAGCTTTCATAATTGAGCAGGTATTTGGAACCAGGACTCCTGAGTCCAAGTCTGTCATTTTATCCATTACACCACAGAAGATATTGTATTAGCTCAGTAATCATTAAAGAGAGATATGACTTATATTGAACTCAACAGATTCAACTACAGCTGGCTGGGATCTGTTGCTAATAAGTAACTACAGTAAATGAGCACTTGGAAGTGAGACAGGTAAGTCAATGAAAAAGATTCCTTTATTTGTATGTACAAGGTTTTCACTGGTACTTGTTTCACCAGTTACTGGAACTCTTTACCATCCACTTAAGGGAGTTTGACATGACATTCTTATTTTTCCATTCAAACAGTTCAATGTAACTGTAGATTAACTAGCAGACAAGTTTGTGAAGACAAAGACATCACAATTTTTGACAGAGGTTTCCTCAAAAAATTTCAGAGCACAAAGCATGTGACATGAACAAAAGCACTTGAAATGTTTAGTCTAGGCAAGGTTAAACAAATCAGGACCTCATACAAATATTTTGATACTTTGAGCTTTATCTTGGTTCAAAGTAAGAGGGTTTTGAGAAATAACATTTCCAAATATCCAGATATTTTTAAACATCAACTTCTTCTGTAGTTTGCCTCTGTCCCATAAAAATGCTCATTTAGGAGTAATCCTTTTTAAATTTTAATTTAATTTTAATTTAATTTAATAGTCATATTTATATATGCCACCCACTCAGGCAGAACCCGACTCAGGGCGGCATTACAACAAATTATAAAAACACATAAAAACACTTTAAAAGACCCATATCCCACCCACTTTAAAAGACCCATATCCCACCCACCCATCCCACCCACTATAAAAAGAAGAAGAGAGAGTTCTTAATTGTTTACATAAGCCAGCAAGTGGGGACCGTGTTCCCATTAGGGCCCCACACCTGCCCTGCCAGCCCGGTCTTCAATCCTTTCCTGAAGGGCAGCAATTCTCTTTGAAGTCTTAGATCTGTTGACAGGAGGTTCCAGAGGGTTGGTGTGGACACGGAGAAGGCCCTCCTTCGGGTGCTAGACAGATGTGCACCCCTAACTGATGGCACCATTAGAGAGCCCCTCCGGTCCGCTCTGGTTGGACGGGCAGACACTCTTGGGACGATGCGGTCTCTAAGGTATCCTGGCCCACTGCCATATAGGGCTTTAAAGGTCAAAACCAGCACCTTGAATTGCACCCGGAGACAAACTGGTAACCAGTGCAGCTCCCGAAGTAGTGGTGAGGCATGGGCATATCGCCCACATCCCATCACCACCCGGGCTGCCGCATTCTGGACCAGCTGCAGCCTCCGAATGGTCGTCAAGGGCAGCCCCATGTAGAGCGCATTACAATAATCTCCTATATAAGCAAGGAGCCCTGGTCCAGGAGCGTGCGCAACTGCCGAAGTTGGGCAAAAGCCCTCTTGGCCACAGCCACTAACTGTTCTTCTAGCAGCAGCCACGAGTCCAGAAGGACCCCCAAGTTGCACACTGGGTCTGTCTGGGGCAAAACAGCCCCATCCAGTACCAAAGATGGTAGCTCCCTGGATAACACGGGGCCCCTTATCCATAGCCACTCTGTCTTGCTGGGATTAAGCCGAAGTCCATTGGCCCCCATCTAGACCCCAATGGCCTCCAGGCATCCGGATAGTGACAATACTTTGAGATGTACCTGAGTACTAAATTGTCAAAGATATCTGCCACTTAGTTTGATATAAGAATGAAAGTAGTCTAGGTTTAAATTGTTCACTTAACAATTTAATGATTATTTTTGGTCTTCTGTATAGAGTCAATAGGGCAGCCAGCATTTCCCTAAAACAGATTACTTTAATTAGTTTCTGACAAGTTGTTCAAATACACGTGAACTTAACATTGCTCATCTGTGGGGAAATTAAAGATAAAGCTACCTGATATAGTCTGGACTTTTCTTCAGCTTTGTGGAAAGATATTTCAGAGCATTTTCACTTGCAAAAGTTGCATAAGAGATGGTGGTTGGGTAATCTGTTTCTTCACAAGGTACAGGGCATGTGGAATTATGTGTTCCAACTGAGCACAACCCCATCAATTCCAAGTTATCTAAAATTGGAACCATTTTGCAAACAAACATCAGCACAAAAGAAAAGGTCACGTTAAAAATTTATTCCACTCATCTAGGGACTTTCATGAAATTGACAAGAAACAGAATATGTAGAGCATGCTAAATAAAGGATTTTTAAAAAGCATAACCTTTGCCTCTGATATTTTACTGACTGAAGCATTTGGAAATGTTGGATATACATCAGTCATCTTCCACAATCAAAGGGATTAAATTACAAGAAGATTTTAGTATGCGATTTCCTGTAAAAATAAGTTTGTCTTCTTCATTGAATTTTGAAGCCAAAACCAGATAATATGAGGGGGGGGGGGCTGTATATTTCAAGACACAGGTGGGAATAATTATGCATGGTTTGTGTCAGTAGAGATTTGGATAGGGCTACAGTTGTAGTCCCAAACATCTGGAGTTACGAAAGCTTTGTTTGTAATTATTTTAACCTGTAATTAGTTACTTTTGAAGTGGAAAAAGTAGCCACCTATATCCTGTTGACTCCTAAAGGAAGCCACAGGCTTGTGTTTGCAAGAGCTAAGTAGGGCTGTAAAGGAGAGCCATTCTGGAGATCATTCATTCATAGCAATCTCTCATTCATAGTAAGAAGATTTGACAATAGGTAACAACAATCCTGTTGCAACATGTGATTATGCAATTGCAATCAGTCTCACGTATTCTTGCAGGCTCTATTCTGATTGTGAAATTGATTGCAAATTGATCATGAGATTAGCCAGGTAACACGGGTTTATTAGATTAGAGCAGTGTTTCCCAATGTGGGGCCCGTGCCCCACATGGGGGACTTCAGTTCCCAGAAGCCTATGTCAGTATATTATCTGATCAGTGCTTTAGGGCAGCACTCCCCAACTTTTGGGTTTTAGACTTCAATTCCCAGAGGCCTAAATCAATTCCCCAAAACATTGTTCAGCCAATGTACTGATTTAGGCTTCTGGGAACTGAAGTCCAAAACCCAAGAGTTGGGAACCACTTCTTTGGGGGAATTGATTTAGGCTTCTGGGAGTTGAAGTCCAAAAACCAAAGGTTGGAAAACACTGGAATATAGGAATGATTAAGTAACTTCCTCTAGGCTCCTAACAGAATAGCAGACAACACAATTAGTAATTAAAGTTACTCCTAAGTGATGCAGTACAACAGTGCAGACTCAAAAATAATCGCTTCTCTGTCTGTCTCCTGCAGCAAAACTTACTTGTAGTCTGTTCCCATTATCCAAATTTGCTGGGAAAGGGTTACAATTGAGTAGAACCCTTGGTATTTCCAAGCATAACATCTAAAAACAGTGCATTGTTATGGATGTTTCTTTTATGGTAAAGATGATGCTCTCAAGTCCAGTATTTAGCAATTCTAATTTTTAGGTAAAACTGGTGATGTCTTCTAACTCCACATCACACTATTGCTCTATGCAGGAACTTAACAAAGTCTTGTGTGATCTAATTGGTTGCCAGTCAGAAAGCTTGCAATGAGAACATAGTAGCCTCCCCATGTAGTACACATTGGGTGATAGTTGGATTACTTTTTGTTGTTATACTTACACAGTGTAGGTGAAACACAGTTGTAAAACTTTTCCAAGTCACATTCAGGCCCATTTCCTTTTCAACAGGTTTGTGGAAGAAGTGGAAAGAGAGAGAGAGAGAGAGAGAACAATGCTGATTAAAAAATTGAATTGAACCCCTGCTATAATTCATTTTATAAAATTATGCATTTATCTTTTTTCACAATGTGTATTTCGAAAGCAGCATGCAACAATTTTTAGGTACAATAAGCAGGACTTGAGCATATGTGTCAGCCTAAATCAGAAGCTCATCAAACATCTTTGAGTTTGAGTCATAATCAAGTAATTCCATTGCAAACAAACAATTTCAACTGTCAAGTATAATTTCTTTGTGATGCTGTGTTTAAAGATGGCATCCAATCAGTGCTACTTGGTGGACATATATCGCCCATCAGAGAAGGGAAGCAATTTTCAACAACTCCTCTTTCCACTTGCCATAGTTCCCCAACTCTTCTCTGGAGGATTGAGGGACCCTTCAGAACAGCATAGGGAGAAGGAATAAATGAAAACCACCCTTCCATTTTCTGCTTATTTGTGCCTGTCATTATAATTTTGATACTAACCCCCACAGGAAGAACTCAATTTGAATACTTTGTTGAGTAAAAACAGGGATAAATATAAAGGCTATGTAACAAAAGCACATTACATCTATAATCTATAGCAGTGGTGGTGAACCTATGGCACCGGTGCCAGAAAGGGCACTCCCAGCCCTCTCTGTTAGCACATGCACAGTCACTCCAGCACATAGTTCAACCTGCCCCTCTGCCCAGCAGCCCAATGGAAGCCCTTCCTCCCTTCCCCCAGCATAGAGTTCGCCACACCCCTCTGTTTGGAAACGTGGTCTTTAAAAGGTTTGCCATCACTGACATATAGCTTAGTAATTAACATGCAGCAATTATTATACAACAATTCTGAGGGCCGTTTGAATTTTAATTTAAGTAGCTCCTCATTTCTATTCTACTGCTGAAAGAGATTCTGGAAAGATTTACTAAAAAAGCCCCAGGATGAGACTACACATTGGGGAAAAATAGATTCAGTGTGATCTGCATCTTTTCAAAGTGGTCCCTGTTGGCTTCTGTGAATGAAAACTCTGAAGTTGACCATATAATGACAATAAATCTCTAATGAAAGACAGAGACTAGATTCTTTTTCACTTCAGTAGTGGAATAACCACCATCACCTTGAATCTGACAAGATGCTAATGGGCCATTTCCACCATTAGCATAAGTGCCCCTTTATTTTAGATTAGGCAATCACATAGAGAAGAAAGTGGAGAAATTCGATGCCAGCATGGAGCAAAGTTTAACCATATCTGCCAGATGAACTTAAAAAACAACAACACAATTCCCCACTAAAATGAGAAGATTCTCCACTGGGCTTCCCTATGCTTAGCCTTGCATTATGCTGGTTTTTAATTCAGTTTTGTCAATGTCTAATTTGAAGCAAACTGCTGAATAAATAACCAATGTAAAACACTCTTGTCAGATGTTTCTAAAAAGGTTGATCCAAATAATTGAAGAAGGGGAGACTACTACTCAAGTCTTGTGTTGTTTCTTTCCATGTACGTTGAGGTTTCCGGCATGATTGAGGATCCCAAAAATCAGGATTCCTTATAGTCTAGAAAACCTGCATTCACAGAAGAAACTCTTCTCTTCAGACTCCCTCTTTGCACATATGAAGAACATCAGTTGAAGGTGACTAGCAAGTATAGGTACTGCCCTCTTTCTCACATGTTCAGAGGAACCCATTTGTGAACACCTGTGTAGGGCTACTGATGTCCTCCAAACTGAAATATCTACCATCTCATTGGGTTTATTTGCAGAAGTTATACCTGGTAGCATAAATGGTAAGCATTGACATTGTTTTTGTATATGTCGAGACTTGCATTCTTGTAGACATCCATAGGTGCTATAG
This sequence comes from Bradypodion pumilum, assembly GCA_035047305.1. Taxonomy (NCBI): domain Eukaryota; kingdom Metazoa; phylum Chordata; class Lepidosauria; order Squamata; family Chamaeleonidae; genus Bradypodion; species Bradypodion pumilum. Next base: position 206,230,587 of record JAWDJD010000005.1, on the reverse strand, counting down.
ATCCTGTGGTGCTGAAGCTTGATGCTTGGGTTGCATTCTCCCCAAGGGTATTCTTGAATAATTGTCTTAAACAGGGGAGAAATGGAATGCTCATGGTTATTATTATTTTTAGAATTATTGCCCCTATTTTTAGTGTCATGTTTTGAATCAAAACTGTACAAGAATCATTTTTATTATAAGACAAACTTAAATTATTAAAACAAGAAACAAAATAAAAATAAACATACAAGTTAAAGAAGAAAAAACATTGTTTCACCTTAAAGTGTTTTATTAAACATCGTATGAAGTATTTTAGTAAATCTTCTTATCCAGGTGAAATCAAGACATTTTGCTTCTTAATATCACATAGTGTCATCCATTGGTGTCTGGATACGTAGCCACCCAAAACAACAATCCTCTCTTGACTTTATTCTGACATGATTTTTCATCAGGATGAATTGACCTAATGATTGAATGTTAAGCCTACTTATAATAAGATTCAGAACTTCTCTAAAGTTTGGCATATGATAATAGACAGGAGTGCATTTGTACAATGTATCTGCTGTGAAATAAGCCACAAGGAACAGGCCACGTTGGCTGGGTTTTCTGTTGTAGTTTTAAGAAGTAACAGTTCTTATCTTTGCTCTCTATATTGATAAATCACCAGGGATGGACAGTGATGATGTTTAAGTAGTTTGGCCTTCAGTTATTGTGTGGTTTAAAATGTTATCCAGCCTGCCAGCCATCTGAATACTTTTACTCCTCCTTCTTACAATCTTAGACAAAGCCTTACCTTTAACTGGCGAATTGCAGCATGAGCATGCATGCCTACTGGTGTGGATGTTCCTAAGCCATCAAATCGAGGAGGTTCTTTTGGTGAATGGATAGCAAAGGTTATACCAGCATCAACAAATCCAAGTGAAGGGTCATCGGTGAATTCTGCCTAGCACAACAATCAAGAAAGACATATAATAAAGCAGAGATACTGTATCAGTTTCAAGGAAGCAGAGCTGAAAAACAACCTGATAAAAAAGGGATTTTTTATTGTAATTAACATGATATAAATTCTTCATTTTATAAACCACTCTTTATCATTATGTCAACACTAATTCTGCAATGTTGTGCGTTCCCATTTGGAAATGTGTTGTTACTCCTAAGTAGATTCATAGAGTTGGATTTCTAAAATTAAAATAATCTTTCACATAAGAACATAAGAACAGCCTTGCTGGAACAGGCCACAGCCCATCCAGTCCAGCATTCTGTCTCACACAGTGGCTCACCATTTCCTTCAGGGTATTCCCAAGCAGATGCCTTCACCTGCTTAGGATTCCCTGGAAATGGCATTGAGAGATATCCTGCCTATCTTTACAACCCGGAGGTTGTCCTTAGGTTTCACACCAATTGAACATCTGACAGTGCAAATTGAAATTCAGAAAACAACTTAAAACTGTAAATGTTCAGTTCAATAATGCCAGGGGTGGCCAACCTTTTTGCGCTGTGGGCCTGACCATGCCCCCCAGTCAGCTGAGCAGGCTGGACCATTCCCCTGGAAGTGGGTGCATTTACAGATGTCATAAATATGCCCATTTCTGTGTTTACGACAGTTGCAGGTGCGTTTGCGCATGCACGGGCATGGGCATATGTAAATATATCCACTTCTGGGTGCAGGGGAGAAGGCAACGGTCCTAATGGAATGGCATCACAGGCCAGGTCCGGCCCATGGGCCATAGGTTAGGAACCCCTGAGTTATGCTTATGAAATCTGACTTTAAGGAAAATCTGTACAATCTATAAAATATTAACCAATTTCTTATTCAAATAATTTGGTTACCTTGCTTTTCTTCCTAACAATTTAAAAGGATGCATAAGCTGGAATCTTGATGAATATTATGAATTACTGTTTTGAAGCACATCCTGTTTTTTTATACTAATTTCAAATCTATACTAGCGAGATACATGTTGCTGGTTGGTATGCTGCAGACCTGTGCTATACCCATAATTTGAACCCTATTATCTAAAAAGATCTTTTCTATAGGCTGCACCATTCCTTTTATAACCAGAATGTCCCTGCTACCATTTAGCAGGTATTCTATTGATCCATCTTAAAAGGTGTAGGAATGCATCTGGATTCTGTCTTGCCTGTCTCTGACACATTTTGTAAACAAGGCCTCTTTGCTCACTGAGAGACAACGCTCCTTATCTCTCCCTTCTTTGGGTTCTGACATTCTGATTGATTATATAGCTTAAGTTTCGTTTCTGGTATACAATGCTTGCCCAAGATTCGTTTCTCGCTCTCTCTGCCTAAATAAAGAAAAGGTTTCAGTAGCTTTTGACCAGCCAAAGAGAGCAGGCGTGTTTTTGTGTGTCTCTGTTTTCTCCCTACTCAAAGCCTAATGAAGCAGGACTGCATGGGACTGATTGCTATCTTAAAGATCTGAGGATAAAACTGCTGCTAATGAGGCTGACTGAATAAAGAAGATATCTTTACATGAAGCAGAATTCCAACAAGTGGCGCTCCGTGTGACGCTTTGAACTACAATGAGAGAGCCTGCTTTGAACTCTGCTTCAGCATTTAGCAGCAATTAACACCCCATAATTGGCGACCGGGGACAAGGTCTCATTTACCCCCGACCGGGAAGGTCATAAATCGAGCTCGAGATTCATCCAATTCTACATTGGGTCCCACACAGGGTAAGTGGAAAAGAAACATATATATTTTTTTATCATGGGATGTTTGCTTTCTTCAGAAATGCAGGAACTTTGTAAAGATATCTCAGATCTTTTGCATGAGAATGGGCAGAAGGCTAATGAACAGGAGATACAGAAACTGGTTAAAGTTATAGCAAAAATCTGTCCTTGGTTTAAATATGAAGGTCTGGACTTAAAACAGTGGAAACAGATTGGGAGAGAAATGCAGAAGCATAATGGAATTTCTGTGTCAATATTATTTACATGGGAGGAAATTGAAGGCTGCCTTCAGAGACTTACTCCAAAAAATATTTTATTGTCTCAAAGACTTGATGGCCATCCCCTCCCACAGCCTTTGCCTTCAGAGAAAAGGGGGGCCATTGCAACTGCTCCTCCATCATATGAGAAACAACAGCCCCCTGATGGGGATGGAGGTAGAAAAGGAGATGGGCAATTATGTCCTGACTTGCAACAATCAAGTGCTTTTAGCCCTACAAAAGACCTGTTCTCTGCTGCGTTAACTACAGCTGTGCTGGAGATGGAACCTGTTGATGTATATCCAGTGAACAGAGAGCCGCTGGCAAATGAGACTGTTGCAATACAAATGCCGGCTGATGGGGAACAAATGGCGGGGAACTCATCACAGATTGAAGTTGTTGATGCATGCAGAGTGGCAGAAAGCAAGGACTGTGTTTCAAAGAGCAGCTTAGGGGATCTCAGCCCCCCCGTGAAGCAACCCTCATCACAAAAGCAGGAGAAGCTGAGTAGTAAATTTGATATCTCACGTTTGGGCAGGAAGATCCTGCAGAAATGGAAGGATGGCCCAAAGGAGGAACGCACAAAACCCAAGACAAAAAAGGGGTGCAAGTACAAACTAACAGATGCAGGTTGTCATAAGGTTGAGAATCATATGCTGGAGATGAAAGAAATACAGAGAAAGAGGGGGGTGAATATTTCCTGTATGGATAGCAGGCTGTGGCAAAAATACAAGGAGGAAGAAGACATACAGTTTTTTGCTGATTTTGAACTGCCCAACCCACAAACAAAGAGATACAGAGTGAGCTGTCCCACGTTTCAAGCATCAGGATTGCAGGGAAAGCAACTTGGACTTCCCTGTGATTTTCGTCTGTGTGAAAATTACTTGCAACTGCTGGAGAAGTCTTGTGCCTTCATACCTCCTCGGCCTGCCTTACTGCAGATGGGTGTGGCTGGAGCATGAAGGAATGTGTGTCTGCCTGAAAAGCTGAAAAGGGGGGTTGTGTGGGATTGTCTTGTGAAGTCAGTGAGAAGTAATTTATGGCTTAATTTCAACTTGCCATGCCAAGAAATGTGCTGGAGAAATAGTGTTTTGTGTTTAAATTGTCTTCAATCAACGTTTGGTCTTTAATTTGGACATTTTAATTGAACTAAAAAGTTTGTGTGGACTTTAAAGAAGAATTATAAAACCTGACAGCCTTTTTAAGAAATTGTCTACCTGCTCATGTTAATGAGATTTGTACTGTATTTGAGTTACCATGCTATGTTGATTATAAGTTATTGAATGCCTCTTTCACTTTACATCCAGTGGGAGAAGAAGAAATTTAATGCCTTACTCATGTAATTGGGTAGTAAGAATTGCTTTCTAGAATGCTATAGAGGCCTCCTTCATGTAAGGAAGAAAAAAAAATGTTCATGTCTTGTTTATGCTTAAATGTTTTGCTTATTCTTTTGCAGGAGAAAGATCTGTCTTTGCTTATGTTATGTATTGTCTTATGAAACTGCATACCTTCAGAAGCACATGGCAGAGTTTCCAGTACTCTACACATGTAAATGGGTTTGTGATATTGCATTTGTGTTATATGTCACTCATGTTTCATGTTTAGTTATATGGTACTAGTAATAACAGGGCATGCTCCTGTTTCTTAGGGGAGTGTCTTCTTAAGCCATTGGTCATCTATTGGCAACAAGGGGATCCTGAGTGGAAGGGTTCCTGCACGAGCGATCCGCCCATGGAGAGAGAGGAAGGTTACTCAGCTCCAGGATGGTGGTTCACCAGTAAACTAAAAGTGCTGACATTTGTTCTTTTCTTTCTTACTGTGCTTCCAGCTGTAAGAACAATGCCTCATGGGGGCAACCCCAACTTTTGGATTCGTCATGCTAACTATATGTTTGAGGTTCATGGTAAGAATGCAACGTTATACTATGAGCATCCACTGGCAGTGTCTCAAATGGCTCTTCTTCTGGCATTGTTCAACACACCAGAGCTGGTTATTGGACATTTGCAACATCTTGATAGGTCTACACTCTTCTCTAATCCTCCAGAACAATTTAACAACACCCGTTGGCGAAGCATGACATTCAAGAAATACACTAAAGGACTTTGTTTTTGCTGTCATAGTTCTGGAGTCTGGAATAGTAAATGGAAATACTGGACTCAAGCACAAAGGGTTTTGTGGAATGTAGGCAATTATACGGGTTGTGATGATTATTTTTGGTTATGGGGTAGTTATAACAGTTCTTATAAGCTTAATTATACCTTGTTTAACACTACTATTGAAGATATATATGATGTATTTCCTATGTTTACTCCTGATTATTCTGCTATGGATAGTGGTTCAATTTGCAATGGATGGCAAATCAAGGATCCCAACATGTGGTTCTTTTTTAATGGAGTTGCCACGAATTTCCATCCAGGACAATATCAATGTGCAGCATTGGGTTATTTTACCTTACCCGTACAAGTGCAAATGCCGCCTCAGGCACATGCACGGCGCCGGAGAGCTGCTGCCGGCCCGATGGGTTCTGGTTGCAACGATGAAGTGATAATCGATGTTCAGCTGTCTGATGGTAGCTCCTGGGGGAGAGCTATAGGGAGTGCTATCACTGGAGCACTCACATTGGGATCATACCCAGGTGTCATTTCCCAGGAGAATAGAAGGTCCATTTTGGGACTCACCTGTAGGCTGGAGAAATCAATCAATGCCACAGGGAGGGTCATACGGGATCTTCAAATGGAAATCACTGAGCTTCATCAAGACCAAATGCAGGACAGACTGGCCATAGATTACCTGTTAGCAAAATCCGGAGGATTTTGTAAACTGGTCGGGAACCAGGGATGTCGGATAAAATTCCAGGATTTGAATAATACTATTGAGAAAGAACTTCAGAATTTACAGGAGAGTATTACTAACAATGTACGCACTGATGTTAATCTCTTTGATTGGGTGACTTCTTGGTTGCCTGATTTATCTGTCCTTAGACAAGTTTTCTTTTATGGGTTCATTATTATTATCTGCCTTATATCTTTGTGTTTTTGCATTAATTGTATTCCTAACCTTATTTCTATGTGTAATACATGTCCACTGCGTAGAAGGGAGACATCGAGTTTTGCACGACGGCAATTGTACTCAATGAGGTATCTTCCTCCGGAACAAAGTACCATGAGTCAGGAGGGGTACGATGTCCAGGTGGACAGTGATGATGTATATGATGACATGCAGGGGTATGATTAGCCGTCCCTCTCTCAAATTTAAATGAAAAAAGGAGGACATGTAGGAATGCATCTGGATTCTGTCTTGCCTGTCTCTGACACATTTTGTAAACAAGGCCTCTTTGCTCACTGAGAGACAACGCTCCTTATCTCTCCCTTCTTTGGGTTCTGACATTCTGATTGATTATATAGCTTAAGTTTCGTTTCTGGTATACAATGCTTGCCCAAGATTCGTTTCTCGCTCTCTCTGCCTAAATAAAGAAAAGGTTTCAGTAGCTTTTGACCAGCCAAAGAGAGCAGGCGTGTTTTTGTGTGTCTCTGTTTTCTCCCTACTCAAAGCCTAATGAAGCAGGACTGCATGGGACTGATTGCTATCTTAAAGATCTGAGGATAAAACTGCTGCTAATGAGGCTGACTGAATAAAGAAGATATCTTTACATGAAGCAGAATTCCAACAAAAAGGCCATTTAACTTCTCCTATGTAGGTTTGGGAAATGATTAATGAAAAAGCAGAGGTATAATTGTTGGTTACATTTCTTCTTTTTTGCATAAATCTTAGTGTTTATTAATCAGGTCACCCACTTTTATGACTTATGGTTCTAGATAACTTACATATTGAAGTGATAAGTGCTGACTTTTGGAAATATATGTACAGTTACTATTTGCTTTAAGAAAGACTAAAACTTCCACAGAATCCAAATTTCCTTTATTGAATGGTGAAATACTCAACGGTGCTTTTCTTTACATGTTTGCAACCTCAATGGAAGAACATCTAAATTTCTACTGTAAGGAGGCCTTCTATTGCTATATCCCTTATCTGAGAATGTTGGAATTATATGTTCCTTATTTCATTGTATTGTTTATATTAATCTCATATACATAAATGGCAACTACCGTAATACCTCATACAAAATCCTCTTCGTACAACATCGAATTAATACAACATCGCCTAATTCCTTGAAAAAAGTTGCCCCATACAAAGTCGCTGTGATTTTGTATGAGGCATTGGGGTTTCTCCCAGGTTGCATTGTGCCTGGGCAGTATAAAAGGCAGGATGCATGTGTGCATTGCTCTTGTGGGTTTTGCACGAGGCGAAGAGTGTTTAGGAGTGGTTTTGAGCACAATTTTGGAATTTTATTTGGAATTTTTTCATTAGACTTTTTGGAAGGATTCCTGGGATTTTTGCAGCATTCTTTAGGGTCTTGACCATTCTTTGGCACAGTGGAAAGGTAGGTAAATGAGGTTTTCTGTTTCCGATGGGCTTGGGGTGGGGAGGTGGAGGGGGGAGGGCAATTTTTTGGTGGGGTGGGCAGTTGTTTGGTGTTTGCTGCCGTGGTTTTTAAAAACAGATTGCATGCTCCATAATTTTTCTTATGTTGGTCTTTTTTTGGGGGGACACTGTTTGGTGGGGTGGGCAATTGTTTGGTGTTTGCTGCTGTTTGGATGATTAACACTGTGTTGCATGATGGGACATGTCGGCATCCATTTTGCTCTTGCTTCCATCCAGTAATTGTTTACAGTAGCTTGTACAAAAAGTTAAAAACTTGTTGTATGGTTTGTCCCCTAAAATCAGGGTTGTTTGGCATGTTTTTGTAATGTATTTAGCCTTTAGACAATGATTTCTTAAAGTTCTGTCAGTTTCCTGTCTGTTTCCTTGACTTTGCCCTGAAGTCTGTGCTGTTACAGTACAATGTATCTCTATGGAAGCGACGTTGTACGAGGTATCATGGCAAGGATTTGGATTTTGTATGAGGCATCGCGGCTAGGCACTTTGCATGCCTCATAAAAGTACAAATCCATATAAAATCCAAACTTGTGGAACCAAGTTTGGACGTTGTAGGAGGTATCACTGTACTCCTAAAAATGAGCTTGTACCAGGAAGAATAGTTTTTTGCATTTTCTGTTGAATGAAGCCATTCATAGTGTAAAGCTAAAGGTTAGCTCTTATAATAATATATATTTGCATGCTGTCAAGATAGTTATGACTTTTGGTTGACCTTTCAACGGTTTTCTAAGTAGACAATACACTGGATATAGCTGTTTTCAATCCTTGCAGAAGCCTGAGGGATGGGTAGCTTGCTCAAGGTTACACAGGCTGACACTTTTCTCAGTAGTTGCAGTTGAGAATCAAACTCCCAACCTCTGATTCTGCAGCTAGAAAACTTATAGATGGTATTTAACATTATAATATGTAGTGTTATAGATTGGACTTAACACTATACTATATATGAAGCAAGTTTGGGACTAACTTGAGAACATAGATTTTGTACCATTAGAATTGAACATAGTGCTGTTCTTTAACACGAGGTCATTGTCAGAAATATGTTGAGTGTAGATGATAAAGGGCCAAAAATGTATTTACCTGCTTGACATCAAAAAGCAGACTCAAGCCCCTTCCGGAGATGCTCACTCTTCTTTTTGCAGGAATATTAATATGATTGAAAGTGAAGCAGTTTCCGTATTCAGTGAAGACATGCTCAAAGTCCTACAGTGATGAGAACAAAAGAAAATGGAAAAACTGAACTGACTGTTATGCTCATATGGAAATGTAGGCAGTTAAAAGAAGAGGAACACAAGGGGACACATTATCAGGCAGATCAGTTACCAGATTGCCAATGTCATTGGTGAACCCTTCTTGCTCTGGCATGTAGATGCAGCAACAATAATTTCAGCTTTTGAATTTGTAAAAGGAGGAAGCCAAAGAACGAGGGGAAGAAGCACAATGATGCAACTGTTATCTACCTAGATTTGTATTGGTTTGTTGTTTTGGCTTTCATCTCTTGTATTTTTTTTATGGCGCTTGCTCAAAGTTGTTAAATGTCAATCAATAATAGAAGAAACATGTGTATCATTCTGTCTTTCAAACTATCATCTCTTGGGCTGCCATATTGCATGTCTAGTTGGGTATTACTGATATTCCAGGCATGACACTTGCATTGTTAGCTGGCTCAGGTTTCCTCTACAGCATTTGTAGAAGTTGAGCTCTAAGACAAAACAGGCAGTCACTGTGGTGCCCAATTGTCCTGTGAGAAATGAAATTACTTCTACCTTTGGTGTATTTAGCCAATTGGTGAAACCACAGCTATGACTGATACTTCCAAGGCCTTATAAATCTAAAACAGAGATTCCCAACCTGCAGCCAATGGGTCGGATGTGGCCCACATGGCACCATTTTTTGTGGGCCTCCACTGCCTCTACCACACCAGGAAGTGTCATGTGGTGGAGGAAGGGCAAGTGGGCTGTCTGGCTCCTAAAGCTGTCTGAGGGAGTGTGACCCAGCCCCTGGCTTAAAAAGGTTAAGAATTCCTGATCTAAAAGCATGCCTCATGGCTTGTGTACCACTTGTACACATACTGCATAAAGCCACATGAAGTAATATTAGAGACAAGGACTCAAATACTGTACAGTGGTACCTCGGATAAAGTCTGATTCAGATAAAAGTCGATTCGGATAAAGTCGCGGTTTTCATCCACACGTGATGCATCGCATAAATTCCAAAAACTGCTAAAAATGGACATTATCCGAGGTATTTGGTATAGGACCTTTGGATAACATCCATTTTTGGATGTTATCCAATGCATCACCCATTTGATTCGGATTAAGTCCAAAATTGGATAAAGTCCAAACTTGTGGAATGGAGTTTGGACATTATCCGAGGTTCTACCTGGACATATAGGAAAAATGGCTGGTTAAAACTCACTTCATGTCATCTTTTCCTTTGATAAGGAACAGCAATTTTTTGTCCTGTTACTGTATTTTGCCTGCACTAGAAGTAGGGAGCAAGATGTTAAACTGTGCTTGGAGAGAAAAAGTTCTTAGGGGTAGGGTCTGAAGTTCCCCTTCCAGAGACCTTTTGTTTTATCTGACCCCATTCCTTCTCATTTCCACTTACTCGGGAGTAGACCCTATTAAAACATAATGGCATTTACTTTTGAGAAACATCTGTAAGCATTGTTAATTGACCTTTTAATTTTATTAGAAACTCTATAGCAAAGGTGAGAAGCTAGTTTTGAAAATAGCTTATGGCTGAGAGAAAAAATACACTCCAAAGAAGGATTATTTAATTTTGTCACTGATGACCTTATATAGTATTGTTATTAGCTTAACACTTATCGTTTGAAAAGTCTTTATTTTGGCATACAAAGCACTTGAGTTTTATATGAGTTCAGTATCTCGTGCAGCAACTGTAACAGGTCAGCATAACAGTTTATTTATTTATTTAAATTTATATACCACTCAATCAGGAGAACCCAACTCAGGGTGGCGTACAACAGTTAAAAATGTATAAAAACAGATTTTAAAATCCCAAATCGCCCACTCACTTCCCCACCCTACTACCCTCCACCCCAATTAAAGAATAAAAAGAAATAAAAGGTTTTTTTGGGGGGGGAATACAACAACACAAAGGGAGGGATATTAACTACGTACTAACTGGGGATGAGCCAACAGGCTGGAGCCGTATTCCCATAAAGGCCCCACACCTGCCCTGCCAGCCAGGTTTTCTGTCTGTAGCCTCAATTCTGTTGGAAGGAGGTTCCAGAGGGCTGGTGCGGACACGGCGAAGGCCCTTCTTCGTGTGCCAGAGAGGCTGGCCCCTCTAGCTGAAGGCACAACTAGGGAGCCCCTCCGGTCCGCTCTGGTTGGATGGACAGATACTTTCGGGATGATGCAGTCTCTCAGGTATCCTGGCCCTGTTGTGTTCTAACAGTGTAACCTTCTACATGTGATAACAATGTATCTGAACCAATGTAACCTTGCCTACGAGTAACAATGTAACCTTCAGCTGATCACTATAAACCCTGTAATAGGACGCGAGCTAATGACCACCAGCTGGCAGCAGCGAGCGTCCAAGCTCTCTCGGTTCAAACCCATCAAAGGCCACAGCGCGGGAAGTTTCCCGCCGCTACCTACACCTGGACAAGAAGGGCGTGACCAGCCATGACGTCACGCGGGCAGTAGCCAATGGGCTATCGTGGAGCCACATTCAAATACGTTACTACCATATATATAGAGCTGTTCGTCCGCCATTACCTCATGTTCCCTCTGTCCACCATGCAATAAACCTGAGTTAACCCAGCCCTTGGCTGTTTCCTGTGTCTTGACTCTCATACACCAAATTGGCGACGAAGGTGGGATAATGGATCCCCAAGGAGCCAGGGCACAGAGCGGGTTCAACATTACCAAACCGCAAGACTGGGAGCTTTTTGAGATGGACTTCCAGGCGGCACTGGTGGAACTCAAAGTCAAAGAAGACGACGAGGAAAGGAAGAGGGCCATCCTCACCCGCATGCTTGGGATGGAGACCAAGCGAACGCTGGTGGGCATTATTGCACCGAAGAAGATGGGTGAGTTCAAAGCCGATGACATCATGAAACTGCTGCGTGAGCGTTTCCGACCCTCGAGGGCAATGTTTCCCGCTCGGAGCGCGTTTTGGAGGCGAGTTCAAGCGCCGGACGAGTCGGTAGAAGCCTTCGTAACAGCTATGAGAGTAGCCGCCACCCCCTGCAGATGGGACCGTTTTCTAGAGATGGCCCTCAGGGACGGAGTTCTGTGTGGCCTGAAGGACAAGGAAGTGCAGCGCAGCCTGATGAACAAGGAGCCGCCACCCACACTGACGGAGGTTGTAGAGGCCGCGGAAGCCGCGGAATCCACGAATGCTGGAGTGGATGAGATGCACAAGTGGCGTGAGTGGCGTCCGAGGGCCGGCAAGGCGGAAAACTCGTTGCACGGAAAGTCCGGACAGTCGGTGCATGCAACCCGACGGACCTCGAAGTCGTCTTCGGAAAGCAGCGACGGCGAGGAGGTCCAGAAGGTCTGAAGGGGAGGGCGCCGTTGCGATGGTTGCGGAGCGGCCCATGAGCGCGTGAGGTGCCCATTCAGAAAAACCGAGTGCTACAACTGCGGCCGTCGGGGGCACATCGCCAAGGCGTGCAGGAAAAGGAAAGAGGGCCGGAGACAGTCACAAGACCGTTCGGCCAGACCGGACCGTCCAGCGAGGACCAAAGATGGCGCCTGGACCACGAGGAAGCAGGACGGCGTGGGCCGCATCTCGGACGACAGCGAGGGCGACGCTCCTGTGTTCAGCGTGTCTGCGGGACAGCCCCATTACTTCGTTGAGGTACTAGTACAAGGGACCCCTATTAGGATGGAAGTTGACTCGGGGTCCTCCTATTCTATAATTCCCCAGAGAGAGTTCTTGAAAATCGACCCCCACGTGCGGCCCAAACTTAAAGCGTTGAGGGCCACACTACGGGACGTACAGGGGAACAGCATTCCAGTGTTGGGGGTCGGGACATTCCGGGTTCGTTTTAAGAGACATTCTGCGGAACTTCCCCTAGTGGTGCTAAAAGGGGGGAGTTGTAGCCTCCTCGGGACACAATGGTTCCAGCCTTTAGGTTTGTTCATAGGGGGGGTGCATGCCGTAGGCGTGGACCCAATACAAGCGGTGTGCGACGCACACCCCGCCGTTTTTAAAAGTGGACTGGGAAAGTTCAAGGGACCCCCTGTAGCCTTCGACCTAGACCCGGAGGTCCGCCCGATAAGACTCAAACCGCGCAGGGTACCGTTCGCACTAAAGGACAAAATAGAGGCGGAACTGGACAAACTGGTGGGTCAGGGGATTCTTGTTCCTGTGGATTCCGCGGAGTGGGAGACTCCAATTGTAACAGCTCTGAAGGCTAACGGGGAGGTGCGCATTTGCGCTGATTATAAGTGTACAATTAACAAGGCGATCCGCCCTAATGCATACCCGGTGCCAGTGGTCAGCCACCTCCTGGCCAGGCTGAATGGGGGAAAGTGTTTCGCTAAGCTCGATTTAGCACAGGCCTACCAGCAACTCCCCGTAACCCCCGCCACAGCGGCGGCACAAACAATAGTTACACATAAGGGGGCGTTCCAGGTGTCGCGTTTACAGTTCGGCGTGAACTCGGCACCTGGCCTTTTTCAGTCGCTCGTGGAACGCCTCCTGAAGGGGCTGGAGGGGGTGTTGCCATATTTTGATGACGTGTTGATAACGGGGGGGAGTAAGGCCGAGCTGGCACATAGATTGGATAAAGTTCTGACCGTGTTCGAAAAAGCGGGGCTGCGACTGAGAAAAGACAAATGTGTATTTTTCGAAACAGAGGTTGAGTTTTTAGGGTTCCGTGTCACGCCCGAGGGAATTAGGCCGTCCAAATCTAAGGTAGCCGCCATCAAGAAAGCTCCTCGCCCCACATCCAAAACCGAACTACAGTCATTTCTGGGGCTTCTCAATTTCTACCATACCTTCCTTCCACGGAAGGCGTCTGTTGCCGAGCCGCTCCATCAGTTACTTAAAAAAGAGGAAAAATGGCTGTGGGGTGACGAGCAAGAGAGGGCGTTCACAGAGTTAAAGCAACTCCTAACATCCGAGGCAATCCTGACTCATTTCGATCCCAAATGGCCAGTAGTTTTAGTCTGCGACGCATCCCCGGTGGGGGTGGGGGCGGTGCTTTGCCACGTGTTGAACGACGGAAGGGAGGCCCCGATAGCGTTTTATTCAAGGTCCCTGTCCCAAGCAGAGCGGAATTACGCACAGACCGACAGGGAGGCATTAGCGATAGTAGCGGGAACCAAAAAATTTCACGATTTTCTGTATGGTCGCCCGTTCAAGATCGTGACTGATCACAAGCCCCTGTTAGGAATCTTCACTGCAAATAAGCCCACGCCACAGATCCTGTCCCCGAGAATGCTGCGGTGGGCTATTTTTCTTAACGCATACCAACATGAGTTGGAATACCGGCCTGGGAAGGAGATCAGCCATGCAGACGCGCTCTCAAGGTCTCCGTTGCCCTTGTCGGACGATCAGAAGGCAGGGGTAGGAAGAGACCGCCAGGTATTGCTAATAGAGGTCTTAGATTCACCCCCATTAGTACCGGCCGACATTGCCAAGGCAACGGGAAAGGATAGAACACTGGAGAAAGTATGCTCGTGGGTACAGAAGGGGTGGCCGGCGTCATCCCCAAGCATGGAATTCGACCCATTTTTTCGAAAACGAATAGAATTGTCATTAGAGAGGGGGTGCCTCTTGTGGGGCCAACGGGTGGTGGTTCCTACGTCCCTGCGACCGAAGGTGCTAAAGCTGCTGCACGTCAGCCACCCGGGAATCGTCCGTTCCAAGGCACTGGCCCGGAGTTATTTCTGGTGGCCCCAGCTGGACGCCGACATAGAGCATATGATTGGCACTTGTGAGGCATGTCAGGGCTCCCGACCGGAGGTAGCCCGTCTCCCGCATAGGGAATGGGACGCAGCAAGGGGACCGTGGTCCAGGGTACACGTAGATTTTGCTGGCCCGTTCCGAGGAACCATTTTTCTCCTGGTAGTGGATGCATACTCAAAGTGGCTGGAGGTCATTCCGGTAAAGAGCACATCCTCCGCCACTACCATTGGCCAGCTGAGGAGGGTCTTTTCCACGTTCGGTTTACCCGACACTCTGGTCAGCGATAACGCTAGCTGTTTCACGTCCGCTGAGTTCGCGGCATTCATGGAGGCAAATGCAATTCGGCACGTCACATCCGCGCCGTTTCACCCGGCCACGAATGGCCAAGTGGAACGGTTGGTGCGCACAACAAAAGATGCGCTGCGGCGCATGGGCTCGGGGGATCTAAATCACCAAGTCTGTCAATTTCTGTTAGCATACAGAGTGACCCCCTTAGCGTCCGGATACTCACCGGCTGAGCTGCTGATGCGGAGGAAACTGACCACGATCTTGTCCAGGTTAGACCCGACGAGGGTCGAGGACAAAGGGAAGAACATAGGTTTAGCGGTCTCGAAAGGTTTCGGCGTAGGCGATCCTGTACACTGCAGGAACTATGCCAACGCAGGCCCGGCCTGGGTGCCAGGGACGATAGTAGAGCAGACGGGACCAGTGTCGTATCGGGTGGAAACGAACACCGGTCTCCTCTGGAGGAGGCACGCTGACCAACTGCGGCGCCGAGTGAGTGAGGGACCGATCAGTGGGGCTCAACAACCAGATTCAGCGATAGGGTTCTCCCCCACCCGTTTAGCCCAAGGGGGAGACAGAGAAGGACACCAGTCCAAAGCCAGGGGGGAAAGCAGTGAGCCCGGCTCATATCCTTTTGATACGCCAGTTCTACCAGCTCTATCCGAGCCCGGGGAGGGGGAAAAGGAGTTTGCAGCCGCCGCTGCCGCTTCCCCCGAATTCGATTACGATTTTAATTTTGCTAGCCGGGGGGGTTTTTTGGAGTGTTCCCCCACCCATCCAAGCGAGAAGAGGGGTTTTTCGTTAGCCCCCAGTGCCCCCGGTTCTTCCCAAACAAAGCACACACCTCCCAACAAAGCCGCAGAGCCGCGGCAAGCCACTAACGAGTCATCCTCTCCGATTACAGGGCAGGAAGCCAGGGAGCAAGGAGGAGGGAGCGAAGCCGGGGCAGGGCAGCCCGCGCCGAGACCCCAGCGTGTTCGAAATAAGCCATCTTGGCTGAGAGACTTCGTCTCATCCTAGGGGGGAGGAGTGTTGTGTTCTAACAGTGTAACCTTCTACATGTGATAACAATGTATCTGAACCAATGTAACCTTGCCTACGAGTAACAATGTAACCTTCAGCTGATCACTATAAACCCTGTAATAGGACGCGAGCTAATGACCACCAGCTGGCAGCAGCGAGCGTCCAAGCTCTCTCGGTTCAAACCCATCAAAGGCCACAGCGCGGGAAGTTTCCCGCCGCTACCTACACCTGGACAAGAAGGGCGTGACCAGCCATGACGTCACGCGGGCAGTAGCCAATGGGCTATCGTGGAGCCACATTCAAATACGTTACTACCATATATATAGAGCTGTTCGTCCGCCATTACCTCATGTTCCCTCTGTCCACCATGCAATAAACCTGAGTTAACCCAGCCCTTGGCTGTTTCCTGTGTCTTGACTCTCATACACCAAAGGCCCACTGCCATATAGGGCTTTAATGGTCAAAACCAGCACCTTGAATTGCACCCGGAGGCAAACTGGTAGCCAGTGCAGCTTCCGGAGTAGTGGGGAGGCATGGGCATAATGCCCACATCCCATCACCACCCGGGCAGCTGTATTCTGAACCAGCTGTAGTGTCCGAATCGTCGTCAAGGGCAGCCCCATGTAGAGCGCATTACAGTAATCTAGTCTGGAGGAGACCAGAGCATGAGTGACCATGAGTAAGAAGTCCCAGTCCAGGAGCAGGCACAACTGGTGAATTACTCTAAGTTGAGTAAAAGCCTTCCTGGCCACGGCCGCCACCTGCTCTTCTAGCAGCAGTCATGAGTCCAGGAGGACCCCCAAGTTGCGCACTGGGTCTGTCTGGGGCAAGACTGCCCCATCCAAGACTAGAGGTGGTAGCTCACTGATTAACCCCGGACCTCCATTCCAAAGCCACTCAGTCTTGCTAGGGTTCAGCTGAAGCCCATTGTCCCCCATCCAGACCCCAACAGCATCCAGACAGGACTTTGACTGCATCACTGGGGTCCCCACAGGCTGAGATGTACAACTGAGTGTCATCCGCATACTGATGGTACCGCACCCCGTGGGAATGGATGATCTCACCCAGCGGCTTCATGTAGATGTTAAAAAGGAAGGGAGAGAGCACCGAGCCCTGCGGCACCCCATATTTAAGGGGCCTAGGGCTGGATCTCTCACTCTCCAATCACACCGACTGGGTACAGCCCTCCAGAAAAGAGGAAAGCCAGGACAACACAGTTCCCATTTTACAGCCAGGATGTGCCAAAAAGCACTGGGTAACTGCAGACTCTCCATTAATGTTTGTTAATATATGTTTTACTGACTCCAAAAGGGGGTGGTTTTTGTTTTTAAAAAAATCTGAATTGAATAAACATGTACAATTTTTATAATGATAATGATGACTGGTGGCTCAGTGGTTAGGAAGCTTGCCTTGTTAAGCTGGAAGGCTGGCAATTCTGCACTTTGAGACCCAGCTACTGCATGACGGATTGAGCACCTATCTCTATCTCAGCTCTTGAAGACATGAAAGGAGCCTCATTTGGGCATTCCCTGAGTGGAATTACTTCCGGAAAATCCTTTCAACCCAAACTAATTTCTGACACATCATCATCATCATCATCATCATCATCATCATCATCATCATCATCATCATCATCATCATCATCATCATCATCATCACCGCCACCGCCACTACTACTACTACTACTACTACTACTACTACTACTACTACTACTACTACTACTACTACTACTACTACTACTACTACTACTACTACTGGGTCTGTGATCTAAAATGGCTAGGTCCCACCCTGTCCCTTGATTTTCCTCTGTGTTATGGCATGATGAATTCATTGATGTTGTGGCCACTTTGTCTGAAGTAGCAATGCAAAGGTGTGAAACAATAAGCAAACTATGGGGCATTTTGCAGTGTCATTCCAAATCTAGTCAACTGAGGCCATGGATATCATGATGTTTGTTTTCCATCTCTGCTCCTCATAACTATCACGGTACCCCAGTTTCATATGGGGACAAATGAATAATGTTGCAAAAGAATAATGTTGATGTAATTTTTTTTACCTCTGGGTTACATGGCTTGCCAAAAAACTCACATTCCAACAGTGTGCTGTTGTTCAGATAGAAGCCATTATTCCTTGTGAATTCTTTGATACTAAAGTTGTTGTTCCCTTGAAGAAAATTGCTTAGTTCTTGCTTAGACTTGTTACTATTAAACATATGAAGAACTCCAGATACTATGCCCCATAAGATGAAGATGATGCTCAGGTTAGCTACTGCTTGGGCTTGGAACCTGTGAGGATAAACCAGAGATGTGCAATAATCCTTAAAATCCAAGATTGCCCTTAATATATATTTTAAAATATATAATTTTGGAACCAAGGCAGATTGTCTAGCAATAACAGTGCATTATGTAGATGCTGTATGGAAGACTAATGGATAGTTTTCAACACATGCAAGTAGATATAACAGAAGAATGTGAAAGATACCTTACCTGTTCAGATTGCAAAAAGTTACAGCAGGAAACTCAATGTTTTCCACATACTGGACAACTACCGATGTTGTGGTAGGCCATGTGAAATAATTGATTAAACGACTGCTTATTTGCCAGGTGACAAGAACAATGGAACCCATGACCACCAACATCCACAATATCTTACGTGTCTTGGTTTTGGTACGAATGATATTGTGCACCCCATGGAATGAAGTGGAAGTGGCAAATTCATAATCATACTTTTTCTTTTCTTCCAAAGATGGCAGTGACTTTCTTGTTAAATAGAGCCGGGCTTTTTCCAACATTCCTTAATATTTGAAAAGAAGAAAAAGTGTTGGCACTTAGATGCTCTCCAAGATGAGAAGAAAAAGATCTGGTTGAAGACTAGATCATGCAGTGTAATCATATCTCCCAGATAACCAGCCCATAATGCATTTTTTATTTTGGATTGCTGCTGCTGTTATAAATGTTTATATTTCTGACATGCTTTCCAATTATGTATTAAGAACTGGAGATTGAAAGTTAATACAGGGTTGGCCAACCTTGGTGTTCCAGGTGTTCTTGGACTTCAATTACCAGAAGCCCAAGTCAGCACTCCTGCTGATCAGGACTTCTGGGAACTGAAGTTCAAACCCTGGAGCACCAGGGTTGGCCACCCCTGAGTTAAGGTAACTAATTCATTTTAAAGCTCCACCGCCCCAACTCATTACTAGTTGCATTACAATAGGAGTGGCTTGTGCAAATTATATAACATTATTGCATGAAGAAGACTCCAAATGGCAGGCCATATTGTCCGTATAGAGAAAAACAGGATCCCTAATATGGCAATAACTTAGACCCCTCCTAATGCCAAATGCCTACAGTCCCCAAACATAACACGAAAAGTGTATATGGTATTCATTACGCCAAAAAGTAACTATGTGAGTGCCAAACCTATTTTTAAAAAGGACAGTTATGCCCTTACTGCCCTCAAGCTAACAAGTTATATGTAATGTCATTACTTCTAACTCATTACTTTCAATTTATATTAAGGACAAAATAAACTGAGAGTCTCTTAAAAATGATAACAAAAGATCTGGTCCTTTGGCAAGATTGTCTGATTATGGGCCACTCTTTCGGTGGAGTCAGTTAAAACAGTAGAGAATGAAGTCAACATTTCTCAATGAATATATTTTTTAAAAAGTGTACTTAAAATACATTTTATTACTGCTCAAATTGTTTACAATGTCATTTCTTCAAGTTTTACAGAGCCCAATTCTATCCCTGCTAGTCACAAATTAACTGAATTTTTTTTCCTAGACATCTTTGTCCAGAATTGCAGCTGTTGTCTGATTAGAACTACAAACTATACTCAAAAATAGAATATATAGCTTTTAAAAACGTTATTATTCTTTCCATTACCTCTCTAGAAGATGACTAAAATCAAAACCATCACATTCAAAATATTACCACTTAAATAGAAGGCTAAGCCAATTCACTATCATAGCTCTGATTACATACCTCTGACATGACCTCCACATAATTTTCTAAGCTTCTCCATTAGGTGTGTATCAGAAGATTCCACTATAAAGCAGTCACAGCATTGCTCTTATAAAATAAGGGAAGGGGTGGAGATTAATTAAATACACACCATAGGGTAATTTACCTGCCTGTGTTGCTATAGTCATTGGATTTTTAAAAAAGTAAACAATGAGACTAAATGCATGAGCTTATGTATACATAAGGTATGTTAGATAAAAGTGGAGTGTCAGTAGAATTTTAAAATGATTAGGTTTGAGAATCGGATAGTTCTTTGCCTCATTTCAGTATAGTGAATACTTTCATATTTTTTGGATCTTTTTACTCATCCAACAGCTATTGAAGAGTTGAAAGAACCATTCCTTTGTGTTTTGCCCATGACGATTAATTTTATTAATCTCAATATTGAGTCCTGTCATTTCACAACTCCTACATTTTCTTATAGCGTCCTCTAGTTATGCCAATGTGAAGGCAGTAAAACATCTGTTGGATTTGTTGTGAGTGTAACTTTTATGTTTTATTTTTCCTCTCTTAGAAAGTGTATGCAGTTGCCATACTATTTTGTTTGGGGTTATATTTGCACTCAGTATACTTTTGTTTGATTGACATTTAGTCTTTTCAATAGTACCCAAGTTTGCTGGTTGTTTCTTGGCCTGCCAAATTTTCTTGTAGTGTCTATCCAGTGAGTTCTTTTTTTATTTATGCCAGAGTCAAGATCAAATTTCTCCCAGCTCTTATTGTATTTTCACTAGGAAGTGGCTTCATTTTGGCAGTCCAGGGTTTGATCAGGACACAAAAGAAGACTAGAAGAATTGAATAAGTTTTTCTAAAGGGAGGCATGGGATGCAGTTTGTTCATTAGCCTCTTGGAATGAAGGCATGAGAACATTCCAAAACGGAACTTACAAATTTATTACAGTTCTTTGGTTGAGGGGCAATCTGAGGTACAGCTGCATCTAGCATTGTTGTAAAGTCCCCCTGTTTGTTGTTTTCTTGAAACGTACAGAATGGTATCGATAGAGATCAGACAGCTGAGTAGATCTGATATAGGATGGGCCTGTACTGGGTGTTTGGGATCAGATTACCTACATTCTTAATTCTCTTTTGAGCTTTAGAATGGGATTTTGCCCATATGGTTTCACCATTTTTCTCATTGTGTTCATAGTTGCACAAGTTGCTATGATCATTGAAATATCCAACTTGAAAGTAAGTATTTTGGTTTTCCATAGTCTACAGTTTCTTAAAGCAGAATGTTGTATTGTGTGATTTCTTACTATACAGGTAGTTGGTTCAACTATCAAGATTATTTTCCTCTTCAGTATAGTCCAGTGATGGCAAATCTTGGCACTCCAGATATTCTGGAACTTTAGTTCCCAGAGGCCCTGTTCAGCAGGAGTGCTGCCATAGACTTCTGGTAATTGAAGTCCAAGAGTCCTGGAGTGCCAAGGTTCACCATCACTGGTATATTCCATCAAGAGGAGTATAATATCTGGTCTTACACAATTGATACTTCCATAGTTTATGGGGCCTCTCAGGATCTAGACAAATGTTTCCCAACCTTTGGTTCTTGGACTTCAATTCCCAGAAGCCTAAGTCAGTACATTGGCTGATCAGTGCTTTTGTGAATTAGGTTTCTGGGAACTGAAGTTCAAGAACCAACGGTTGGGAAACACTGATCTAGACACATGTCAGGAACCTTTGGTCGATTATTTCCTCTGTGAGTTTCTTGGACACAAAGAACATTCAATTTCTGTTCATGGTAAAGTAAAGCCAGGAGTTCCTCTTTAGACGAAGAGATGCTCTCAATATTAATATAAGTTATTGTCATTTGTGGCCCTAAAAAAGGAACTGTTGTGTCAGTTTGCTTATCAGCAAGTATATGGTGTGATGCTTCGGATAGGAAGGATTAGCTGGCTGCATGCCATTGTCCAGGGGTATGACTGAATGTTCTCACAACGCTTTTCACTCTTTGAGGAGGCTCCTTCTATGTCTTCCAATAGGATGACTATGTGGGGGTGACTATATGAATACACCTATATATGTTTATACTCCAGACTTACACAAAGCTTGTAGAAGGAATAAGAGCTATCAAAATGTTAACAATACTCACATACCCATTAACTCAGTTGTGTGGCTTCAATAGTTGAGAAGTAATGTAATATTTTGGAAAAGGGCTTTTAATTGCAGACTGCATTTCCTTTCTCTGAAACTCAATGGGATTTATTCCTCCTTAAATGTTCAAAAATGCTTCAGGATACTCCCCCGCAGAGCTCTTAATGCGTAGGAAACTGACCACCATCCTTACTAGGCTAGACCCCACGAGAGTAGAGGACAAAGGAAGGAACATCGGGCTAGAGGCTACAAAGAGTTTCAGTGTAGGCGCCCCCGTGCATTGCAGGAACTACGCCAGCACGGGCCCAGCCTGGGTTCCGGGCGTAGTTGTGGAGCAAACCGGCCCCGTGTCGTACCGCGTGGAAACCAGCACGGGGCTCCTATGGAGGCGGCACGTGGACCAGCTCCGACGCAGGGTCTCCGATGAGCAGGGCACAGACCAAATAGAGGAAAAATCAGCGTTAGGGTTCTCCCCCACCCGTTCAGCCCAAGGGGGAGGGAAAGGGGTCCGCGGGTCCCCACCAAGGGGGGAGGGGGATATTCTCGTAGATATCCTAGGGGATCTTTCTGAGGAGGAGGAGGAACCCGACCCCATACATATCTCGCGGAATGCCCCCACAAATGCGGATACCCCTACTAAGTTAGATTTTGATTTTCAGAACCGGGGGGGTTTTTCGGAGTGGTCCCCCACCCGTCCAAGCGAGAAGAGGGGTTTTTCGTTAGCCCCGACTCCCCCCGGTCTGCCCACAATGGAGTTTTTCCCTTCCCCTAAGGCCGCCAGACAGCGGCAAGCCACTAACAAGTCTCCCTCTCCCATTTCAGGACAAGGGACCAGGGAACAAAGAAGCAGTAGCGCCCCCGGGGGGGTCAGCCCTCTTCACGGCCCAAACGCACATGCAACAAGCCATCTTGGCTGAGAGACTTCGTCTCATCCTAGGGGGGGAGGGATGTTGTGTTCTGTAAAGCTGTGCCTTTAACAATGTACCTTTGCCATGTGTTAACAATGTAACCTTTCTGTGTGCAACATTATAACCATCAGCTGTATCAATGTAAACCTGATAAGGGGACGCGAGCTAGTGACCACTAGATGGCAGTAGCGAGCGTCCAGCTCTCATGGCTCAGATTCACCTGGTTCAGCAGCGCGGGAAGATTCCCCGCCACCTCTTCACCTGGTCAAGCAGGGCGTGACCTTCTACGACGTCACGCAGGCAGCAACCAATAGTCTGTCGACGAGCCACATTCAAATGTATAGCCAGCTGTATATATTGAGCTACTCAGCCGCCATTACCACATGTTCCTCCGGATCATCATGCAATAAACCTGTGTTAAGCCAACCCTTCGGCTGTTTCATTGTCTTTGGTCCCTTACACTAAAGTCAGGTTTGATCTATTTGCTGTTGACCACACCATGTACCAAAGTTTGTGAACCACCCTCCTTCCGCACTGTGCCCAGTTTAGACCTTTTTAAAAGTAATCTGCAGTGAACAGACCTGAACTGTGTTTGGATAGAAGGATCACTAGTTTACAGGAAAACTTAAAAGATTACACCCAGTGAAGTGACTTTTTTAGCATGGTCCAATGTGATCTGTATGTCATTAGCTGACTGCACCCTAAATGTTGTGAGGATTTCTATGGATGACACTAGAGGGAGCACAATAGCCATCTACTTGCAACTAAATCCAGCATTTTGTTAATAAAGGCAAATGAATAAGAAATGTATTGATTTTGCTAATTTATTTGGCAAATGTTTCTTTGATACTTGGTATTTCATTGGTATTTGTGAAATTATTTGATACTGATACCCAAACTTTGATGGAATTATGAAACTACACAGACTACTGCATTGCTGCATCACACCTATGGTTAAACCATCTCCACCCCTATCCCCCCGCCCCTCAAACCCCACACGTCGATCAATACAAACTGGCAGAATGACCTGGTAATAAAATGAGTGAAAACTCATACCAAGCTACTTTGCTTATCTGTATAGTTTCTGTCTATTTAATTAATTTCTTTATTATTTACTTACAGTATTATATCTTGCCATGAGCTCAGGCACTGTATCTGCTCCTTACTGTATCATCGTTGCTTCTCATGGTTTTTCTGAGGTAATTCCAGCTGAACGAGACAGTGACTAGTCAATGTTCATGCAGTGAGCTTCATAATTCAGTGGAGATTTGAGCCTGTATCTCTCAAGACCAGAAAAACTCTCTAATCCCAACCTGCTGTTGCCATTGTATATTAACCCAATCAGAAGCCACTTATTATTTAGGATATTTCTTTTTGTTTCAGAACCAAGTCCTGAAATGAATGCCTTTTATTTTATACAGCACTAAAATATCATCTGTGTGTGAATTTTATATCAGTCAGGTTGCTTAGTTAATTCTGGAGTTTAGGAGAAAAATCAGGGTTTGGACTAAAACCAACCCCAGAATTCCCAGCATGACCACCGAGTGCTGTTTCAGATTACAATGGGAGTTGTAATTTTTAGAAATAACATTTTGTACTTTGATCCGTTTTTTTCTAGCCCTTTGTGAAGAAAATAAATGCTTGCATCAATTTTTTATTGGAGCAGGGGGTTATTTCAAGATGCCACAAGGGGAAGAAAATGACAACAGTAGAAAGGGTGCAGATAACCCACTCAGGTTGTTTCCCCATCCTTCAATTACATGCACCAAGATATGGAACTCATTTGTCTTGATGAGCAAGAGAAAGGTGCACATATTTTTTTTAAAAAACTCACCAGAACTATATCCATAAGCAAAAGAGAAACATTTTCTTCATAGATATAGATTGTGTTCAGTGAAAGTGTACAGTGCTAACATCGGTGGGAACATGGAATCATGTTCAAGAAGGGAAAACAATTGGGAAAGATTTGGTACCTTCTCTTTGTATGTTGTATCTAATGAACCAATTACCATGATAATTTCACACTGAGTTTGGGCAGGTTAATCTTTTGAACTCCTGCTTCCAGAGCATCTCAACCAACATAGCTACGGATTCTAAAGCAGTAAAGAATACCTCTCATCTCCACAGGGTTAAGGTCACGTTGCATGTGTACTGTTTGGTTGATGGTAAGCCAAGAGGTGAGCCAAGAGTACCGTATCAAAAAATGTTCTACTCCTGTCATTCTTCCCAGTAACCAGTATGTAGTCTGTGAAACCTTGAACTTTATTCCTCCCACTGAAAATGAGTATCTGATTGGATTATTAATATTGCATCACCTGTTATCCATATTTGCTTAACCTTGAGTTATTGAATCTCCCCATTTACTTAAAGTGGTCTATTAATTGCAAATGGAGGTTAAATAGAAAGAACACCGTGTCTGCGGAAATTACAAGATGCTCTGGAAACACAGGAAACATTTAAGAATAACCACAGAGCTGATATAGATAAATATATAGAGATGTTAATATTTTATGAAAGAACATAATTCAAAATATTCTCTCCTTCCAAATAAAATTTCAGTGGTAATGATCATGTTTAAATATGTGTTGCTAAAAGAAAATGACAGTATTTAATTATATTAATCTATTTTAACGAATGGAGAAAAAACATCAGAGGATAAATGAGAGTACAAATGATCATTATGCAAGCGCGGCGCCAAAATGGCCGCCACGCCCTTTGCGGGCCCCCCCCCACAGGACAGAGAATCCGGGTAGTTAGGGGCGTGGCCAGCTCCCTTATAAAAGGGGTGGCCACGAGGCAGCCGCGCTGCCATTTTGCCTCAGCGACGGAGCGGAGAAGTTTTTCCCCCTGCGCCTCCGTCGCTCGTTGGTATTGCCGGGAAGCCTTTTGGGTCGATTTTGCTTAGCTAGCTTCCCTTTTTTGCTCGAGATGCCTTCCAAAAAGAAGGCTGCTGCGAATTCAGCTCGGGCTGTTAGGAGGCGCAACCCAGGTCGGAGGACCGTGGTGCCGCCTCCTCAACAGCCACCTTTGCCATCCCCGGCCGGGGCTAGTGGCTTGGGGTCTATCGCACCTTGGCCCGTTCAGAGTGCGGGCGCGGAGGGCGCTCCGGCCCGCGGCCCGCGAGCGGTGGACACCGCTCCTCCTTCCGCCCAACCCGTTGGGCCGACTACTTCTGGGCCGCAGCCTCTCCCGGGGCCCTCTAGCCTTGGGGGGTGGCCCGGTGCCCCGCCTTGGCAGGTTTCCTCACCAGCCCTACCGGGCTTCGGCCCTGGCCAATGGCCATATCTGGGCCATGGGGTGCAGGGAACTGTCCCCATGCAAGGGTCAGGTGGGCCGGCCGGCTCTTTACCCATGGTTACTGTAGACACCTTACTGGCCCGTATTGCGGCCTTAGAGGAGTCTTTGGCCCGGGCCAGTCAGGCAGGTGCCCCTTTTGGGGTACCTTTGGAGGCGCTATCGGCAGCAGGACAACGGCCGGCGGGGAGGGTTGAGCTGCTGCAGGCGGGTGGCGCGGCTCCGGCCACTGCCTCGCAGCTCCCCAGCCAGCAACCTGGCGCGGGTCAAGCCCCGGTGATGAGCTCTACATCGGTCGTGAGCTCCGATGCCCCCAGTGGGCCGGAACCCCCGTTGGGGGCGGCCCGCGGGGGTGCAGCATGTGAGTATATGGTGCAAACGAGTACATCCACACACATTCCCAATATAGGGGGGACCTTTCAGTGGCCTTGGCCTCGCGCGGGTGGTGCAGGGGCTACGCCGCTGGCGACCCACCCGGCGACAACTACTGCCACCATGCCCGCTGGGGTGGGCATTGGTTCTTACACTGCTGGGAACGTACCTGGGGTGGCAGGGTTAACTCAGGCCCCTTTGGGTAGGCCAGCTATCCCCTTTTCGGCTTTGCCGACGGCAGGGTATTCCCTGCCATTGGGTGATCACTTGGCTCAGGCTACCAGAGAAAAGATATGGCGAGGGGAGTACGTGGATATCTTCTCACTCCTGAACAGAGAGCCCACTAAGGAAGAAAGGGAGGGTCAGGATGAGAAGGACAAGGAGCAGGCACGCCGCCGTAAGCCGCCGCCTACCTGGGCTAACTGGCTCCCCGCTTATTTGATATACATGGCGGTGTATTTGAGGGCGCGGCCGGATCTAGCTATTCCCATGGTCCAATATTTGGACAACATATACAGGGCGATGGTAGATTTCCCGGGCCCCTCATGGCTAGCATATGATGAGGAATTCCGTATGAGGATTCCCCTGCACCCCGAGATGAGATGGGATGAGCCGTGCCAGAGACTGTGGCTCTTGTATATGACACCCACACGTCCTGCCCCGGGGGATAGATACCATTGTGGACATGCGGTCCAGCGAGCAGCTCCAGCGCAGGTTACCCGCCAAATGGCGGGGCAGGGGGTTTCAGCCCGCCTGCTGTGCTGGACTTTCTCGTCCAATGGTTCCTGCAGTCGGAAGAACTGCAGGTATAAGCACGAGTGTCCCACATGTTCTGGTCCCCATGCAGCCTCTGCTTGTCCCAAGCCTGGGGGGGTGCGAGGCAGAGGGAGGGGCGGACAGTGGGCTGGCAAGCCTGCCACGGATGGAACTAGTTCTCCGAAAGGCCCCCTCCCCAATTAAGGTGGACATGCTGGAGCGCTGGCTCGCATCGTACCCAAGGGGAGAGGACAGGGAGTACCTCATCCAAGGTTTTAAGCAGGGATTTCGTATCCCTTTTATGGGTGATAGATCTCCTCAGGATGCTCCCAACCTTTTATCCCTCAGAGGAAGGGAGGAGGTAGCCGAGGCCAGCATTAAAAAGGAGTTAGACGCGGGCAGGGTCGCCGGACCTTTTCCCGCACCCCCTTTTCCCAACCTTAAGGTTTCACCATTGGGTTTGGTTCCTAAAAAGTCCCTAGGTGAGTTTCGCCTTATTCATCATTTGTCCTACCCAGCCGGCCGATCGGTCAACGATGCGATACCTGATGACCTTTGTTCGGTCAGGTATACATTGTTCGACCATGCGCTGCGCATGGTGCGCTCGTGCGGCCCGGGTGCCTTGCTGGCCAAGTGCGACATTAAGTCAGCTTTTCGCCTCTTGCCGGTGCACCCGGGCGACTTTGAATTGCTGGGTTTTAAATTTAAAGGGGAGTATTATTTTGATAAGGCCATGCCTTTTGGCTGCTCCATATCATGCTCGGCTTTCGAGCGTTTTAGTACCTTCCTAGAGTGGGCTTTCGTCCGCAGGTCAGGGTCCCGGTCTGTAGCCCATTACCTGGATGACTTTTTATTCGGGGGTGAACGGGGCTGGGACACGTGTGCACGTCTCCTCAATACATTTCAGACGCTAATGCAGGAACTGGGTGTCCCTTTAGCGCCCGAAAAGACCGAGGGCCCGTCGACCAAACTAGTATTCCTGGGGGTTGAGATTGATACAGTAGTACAGGCTTCTAGGTTACCGGGTGATAAGGTGTCCAGGATAGTGACCCTTATCTCGGAATTGCTGGCTAAGCGTAAGGCATCCTTGAGGGAACTGCAGGTGCTACATGGGCACCTCAATTTTGCCTGCAGGGTGGTCGCACCGGGCAGGGCTTTCGCCCGGCGCTTATGCGACGCCATGGCAGGGTTATCCAGGCCCCACCACAGAGTCAGGCTTACCCGGGGTATCAGGGCAGACATGTTTGTCTGGCTGCAATTCCTGAGGGAGTTTAATGGGGTCTCAATTTGGAGGTCTGACCTCCTGGCATCCCCCAATTTCCAGATCCAGTCTGATGCCTCAGGATCCCTGGGTTATGGGATGTACTTCAATGGGAAGTGGGCCTATGGTGGGTGGCCACCGGCATGGGCAGGCACAGGTCGCCTGCGGGATCTCACATACCTGGAATTTTTTCCCATTCTGGGGGCTTTGATGCTATGGGGCGAACAGTGGGCTAATTCGGTGGTGCATTTCTGGTGCGACAATGCTGCCGTGGTGCACATTGTCAATGCACAGACTTCTAAATCGCCCAGGGTCATGGATCTAGTGCGCCATTTTGTGCTGCGCTGCCTGCGCCTCAACGTCTTGTTCAGGGCCAGGCATGTCCCAGGGGTTAATAACGATATTGCTGACGCTTTGTCCCGCCTGCAGATCTCCCGGTTCCGCGCCTTGGCCCCGGATGCGGAGGAATTTCCCTCGCCACTCCCGGACGAGATGTGGACTATTGGCAAGGAGAGGTGAACCGGGCGATTGGCCTGTCACTAGCGCCACGCACGCGTAAGGCGTATCAACAAGCATTCAATTTGTATAGGGCTTTTGCTACTCGATTTCAATGGCCAGAGACCTGGCCCATCCCGGTGGACCATGTTCTGCGGTTCATGGTTCACCTGCATGCACAGGGCCTTGCACCTCGCACCATAGCATCCAAGCTCTCGGCGTTGGCTTTTATGGCCAAAGTAGGGGGTCATGTGGATACCACCTCTGACTTCCGTGTGAGACACGTTTTGGAGGGGTGGGTGCGCGAGCGCGGGCGTTGCCCGGATGACCGGCACCCTATTTCCCCAGGGGTTCTTACCCAGTTGGCCCGGGGCTGGCCAGGCCTCTGTTTTGATCATTATGAGGCAGCCCTTTTTCATGCAGCCACAACGGTGGCATTTTTTGGAGCGCTCCGCATCAGCGAACTCGTGATGCTGTCTAAGGCGGATGCAAGTGGTAGGGCACTGGAACGCGGAGATGTATATGTTGCCAAAGACTGGGCCCAGTTGAGGATTCGCTCCTCCAAAACAGATCAGCATGGCGTAGGCAGTGGAGTAAGACTGCTACGGTGTTCTTTGGCAGACATCTGTCCGGTTGGTGCCCTACATGAATACCTGGCACTGCGTGGCTGGCACCACGGCCCGTTTTTCTGTCACCAAGATGGGTCTCCCCTTACTAAATTTCAGTTTTGGAAGGTGACAGCCAGAGCCCTCACCAGGGTGGGACTACCAGGTGCCCGTTATGGCACACATTCGTTCCGTATTGGCGCAGCCTCTACAGCAGCTGCTTTTGGGTACTCTGGGGCTGACATACGTAGCATGGGGAGGTGGGGCTCACAATGTTTTCAGTTTTATGTGCGCCCACTCCCGCCATGAGTACCAATCCAGTCACCTTACCTTCATTTTTCTCAATTTTCTTACAGACCCTGGGTGTCGTATTACACCGGTGACAGTATGGCTGGTGGGCCACAGCTATGTGCTCAGGGCAGCGCGTTACGCTGCGGCGACAGAGTGGGGACCCCGACTGGGACTGGGTGACCACGCCAGTCTCTCATGGCACGGTAAGCCTGGGATGTTATGGCGGGAGCTGCGGCCTTTCCTTTTTTCTGGCCTGGGGGCTGACCCGCCTGACATTCTAATCATCCACTTGGGGGGCAATGATTTGGGCCAGGTCACCGGCTTATCGCTCAAGCATGCGATTTGCGAGGACCTCGCCTACTTGCATTATGTCTGGCCTGCCACAGCCCTGGTTTGGTCGGACATTGTTCCGCGCCACTCTTACAGAGGGGGCGTTAACCTCCTGGCCCTTGACCGAGCTAGGCGCGCGGTCAATAAGGCAGTGGCGCGGTTTCTCACCACCAGGGCTTGGGGACGGGTTAGTCATCACCCCGATATTAGTCTACAAAATTGTGACTTGTATGCAGGGGATGGGGCCCATCTGTCGCGAGGAGGTATGGACCTCCTGTTGGGTGACTGGCGAGCAGGCCTGTTGACCGAGCTGACGGTCTGGGGGGGGGCGTCAGGTCTTCTGTGAAGCCCCTCCGTGTGGCGGGTAGCACTGGTAAGGTAAACAGTATGACCCACAAGTATCCGGCAGGTTCGCAATTGACTGGACAACACTAGACAGGAATAAAGTAGTTAAACGTTGTCCGGTCAACGACGAATCAGGCGATGGGGTGATGATGATTGCTAACCAGCATGCATCACCCCTGTGATTTCACGGATACGCGTCAGAGGGTGGGGTCATGAGTTAGTTATTGACTACGGTCAACAATTTGTTTGTTGTTAACAAACAAATTGATACAATTTGATACATTGTAACCAATTGCCGTTGGCAATTTTGGGGTGGTACCTTACCAGTGTTACTTCGGCCTGCTTGCCTTAGGAATTATGATTGGTCGTTTTACCAATACAAATTTATAATTCGGACTAGGGCATTGAATCAATAAATGTGGCCCTTTGCTGTTATCCACTTTCAATGTTGTCTGTGTCCGTTATTGGGGGGGTGCGCCTGCAATGCAAGCGCGGCGCCAAAATGGCCGCCGCGCCCTTTGCGGGCCCCCCCCCACAGGACAGAGAATCCGGGTAGTTAGGGGCGTGGCCAGCTCCCTTATAAAAGGGGTGGCCACGAGGCAGCCGCGCTGCCATTTTGCCTCAGCGACGGAGCGGAGAAGTTTTTCCCCTCCACCCCCTCCCTAGTTAACAGTGTGATTATGGTCGCTTCGGGGCCGGGTGGGAATTTTTGGTTGGGACCCACATTGGCTTCGGGTCCTGGCTTTTTTGCCCATCCCACACTGTTGCTATGGTTTGATATAGGGGTCTTTCTTCGTTCCTACTGTTGACTTTGGTCACATGGGCGGGTAGCACTGGTAAGGTAAACAGTATGACCCACAAGTATCCGGCAGGTTCGCAATTGACTGGACAACACTAGACAGGAATAAAGTAGTTAAACGTTGTCCGGTCAACGACGAATCAGGCGATGGGGTGATGATGATTGCTAACCAGCATGCATCACCCCTGTGATTTCACGGATATGCGTCAGAGGGTGGGGTCATGAGTTAGTTATTGACTACGGTCAACAATTTGTTTGTTGTTAACAAACAAATTGATACAATTTGATACATTGTAACCAATTGCCGTTGGCAATTTTGGGGTGGTACCTTACCAGTGTTACTTCGGCCTGCTTGCCTTAGGAATTATGATTGGTCGTTTTACCAATACAAATTTATAATTCGGACTAGGGCATTGAATCAATAAATGTGGCCCTTTGCTGTTATCCACTTTCAATGTTGTCTGTGTCCGTTATTGGGGGGGTGCGCCTGCAAAGGGAAACTGTTTAAAGTATTTCTCCTTGGCCCCCACAGTAATGTACAATAAATTCATAACCTACAAAAAATAGTACAAAAGCAACATTTCTTAGAAATTAAAAGCCAAAGTAGTTTTGCACCATGAGGTCATCAATGGAAGGACTTTGCAATTAACAATCTGAAGCGGTTTGTGTGAAAAAGCCCTTGCTTCTCTCTTCCATCCTGGTATAAATATTTATTTATGCATGTTCTTTTGCAAATACATGCAGGAGCCATGCACTCGTAGGAGAGCCAACAACGAAGGCTTAGTTTTCAAAATGAAGGGTATGTAACACAGAAAATCCAGCCAACCAAGTTCATGTTTCTAGATGTTGAAGAAATTGCACAATTCTACACCTAATGTGATTGAATTCTTGAAGCAACCAGACATGTCTACTTATACCCTTGATTCTTTTGTTTAGAGACCTAGGATTCTAGTAAACAAGAATGCAGATTTACAGCAAGCTTAGAGGATGAAACACTATAATCTTCTAGTTCCTAAGGCCATTGACAAACTGCTCTTGCTATCTTGAACCCAGCCAGAAAACCTAGGGTGGGTTTTCTATATGTCATCTTGGACATCCTAAAAAAACCATAGGAGTGGATTTGCCATGAGCATTAGAAAGCTGTGCAGCTTTTCTTTGAAAGCTCATGATGAGATAAGTAATGGGTCAGGTGCTATGATCTGAGCCAGGTGTCAACTGTTGGGTTGCCAGTTTGTAGGGAACAAGCAGGGAATGGTTGTTTCCTTATTTATCCTGGCAAGGGAAACAAATAGCATGGCAAGCAGTGCTGTAGAAGCTTTGAAGCTTGGGTATATAGCAATTCCTCCTCACCAACACCAGGACTCACCGGCCCAGCACAAAGCTATCTGTATATGTTTTACAGGCATTATATTACTTTAGGTGAAATGCATAGGGACTACACCCTCTCACATTATTGTGCAGGTGTTATAGAAATATAAATCTTCTGTGACAGTACATAGGCCTATGCCCAAGTCTCAGATGTAGACCCTGAAATTTTAGGGAAATGGGAAACTGGTGATTTTGCAACCATTAGTTAACCACCCTATTTTAGCTGGCTCCCCTATAGCTGTCTGGTGGAAGCATGGGATGCAAATAATAGTAAGAATACAGAACATCTCAGCACATGAGCTGACTAGAAGAATGAGGAGATTTAATTTCACTTCTGTTTTGACAAGCATTTACTCAGATTTGCATAACACATTTGGGATGGAAAAAGCTTAAAATCTAAAAAAAAAGAATGTGAGTTAAATAACAAAATATGGATATGGGAAATATGGATATAAGCGTGCAGGTTCACAAAAGGATTCAAAATTCTATCTCTTGTCTTCAAGGCTTGTAGTAGACTTTAATAACACCCAGGCTGATGCCTTTTTCTGTCAAATGATAGACCTGGGCCCACTCTTTAAGACAAAATAAAATAAAATCTTGTGTTTATCATAGAGATTCCTGATAAGATTGACCTTTAACTAAATGTGTAGAATGTACTTGAGGTTATATTTTGCTAATAAATGACTACTACTGCTCTTATTGGTCCAGTTGGAAGGAGGTTCATTTTGTTTCAAACGTTCACTGAATGACCTGGTAAGTTGACCAGGAATCCAAGGTTTATATGGTTTTAAACCAAGTTGATACCATCATTAACTGGGTGACACCTCAAACAGTCCAATCAAATGTGGTCAATGTCAGAGCTGTGTAATCTGGGAATAGGCTCAAGACCCGCAATAGAAGGAGAGTTGTTTATACCTACTTTGTTGGAATCACTGCTTTTTTAGTAGATGTGAATTGACACCTGCTTGGCATGTAAAAAAGTACAGTGGATCCACCATGGACATGTTTAGTCTGCTCTTCTCTGTCTCCTTTTTCCTCCTCCGTCTTCTCTCCACACCTATCCTGGTTTTCTGTGTGTTTGTCTGGAGAAGAAGGACCTGAAAGACTGAACACTTTCCAAGCACTCAGAGTTGAATTGCCCAGTCCCTTTACTCCATGCCAGAGCACGGGGAATTAGCTTTAGTGGGCTAAATGAGTAAGATTTTAGTCAGTACAAATCCTAATTTAGTTTAGATTAGCACTGGTGGCTCAAGTATTTTTACTTAATTCAAATTAAATATTGAGTTGCCAGTTTTAAAGGAAAACCAAAGAGAAAATGACATATATTCCAGTGGTTCAAACCTGTTCCCTTTGTGACATTTTTTTCTTTCCAGGAAACTGGCACCTCTTGTAATATTATTTGGCTTCCCAAGCTTGATTGTTATTACCATGATCAGCATTAATTAGAACATATTTAAAACTTACTTTTTAACCTTAGATTTGTCTTTAATTTTAAATTGATCAGGACATAAATAAATTAAGTCACACTTGTTAATTGTGTATGGCCAAGATTAGGACAACATTGGAAGATACAGAGTAAAGAAAACAAAAAGACAAAAAACATTGTAACACCTTCAAGACTAACTCTTGTATTTTAATGTGAGCTTTCGTGGATCAATTCCACTTCATCAGACATAAGAGTGAGACTTCATGCCATCAGTTTATACAGGTACAGAGGTACACAATGGTTGCCTAGCATAACAGATAAGTATACAAATCAATATGGCTTTTTACAACTGGTAATAGCAGAAGATACCTGGTTGTTATTCAGATTTCGAACAAACTATTCCTTTATTTTAAATGTTACATGTAGTTTTGGGATTCTTGCAGGGCCATAGCCAGGATTCTAGACGTGGGTGGGCGAATATTTTTCCCCAGGATGGGCAACAAAGCCTCTTTTCAATGCATTCCTATGGGAAACTGCGCTTTGTCCCCTGGCTAAGGCCCTGGATTCTTGTGGAGGGGATGTTGTGTCCAAGCATTGTATTGCTTGGTGTTTTAGCTTCGCCGGAAGTCTAAAGCAAAGCTGCGCGCCATTTTCCAAAGGCGCGGATTTCAAACAAGCCAGCTTGGTTTCTGATTCGCTGTAATGAATGTTTCTGCTTCTTCGGAAGCCCGTGCAAATCTATCCTCTTGTGTAATGGCCATTCTGACTGTATAAAAGCAGGACACCTTGCCCATTGTGTCAGTCCGATTTCCTGAGCTGTAAATAAACCACTAGTTGTTTGACCTTATCTTGCTGGTCAGAGTACTTCTTTGTACCGGACTCAACAGGGGAAGATTATCTTCCAGGGCTAAGGCTGTAATTTGAAGTGAAAGTTTGGTGCAGAGGCATAAGAAGAAAGAAGGCTTCTTATCTCTTTCATGGTTAACCTTTTCCCTGAAAAACCATCCCTTAAGTCATTCTCATCCACTCTGGGGAAATGATACACAGGTAATCCTATATTTTCTTCAGCAGTGGCCATCTTCACTCGGCCATGAATCTTGTTGCATAACCTTCTGCCGGTCACTACTTCTCAGTTTAATCTGCCTTACAGGACTATTATGAAGATAAAATGAGGGAAAGAGGAGAAACATATGTTAGATTTGAATTTATAGGGGAACAACAGGGTACAGATATAACAACTAAATTAAGAAGATATTAACTAGATGTGACAATTTTCAGAAGAAGGCAAAGGATTAAGAAGCAATTTAAATGCAGACAGAGATAGGCAGGGGGAGAATCTTACTTCATTTTTTTTCACTACAAATTTTCCAATATTCACAAATTTCTTTATAGAATAGCAAACTCTTCAAAGTTAAAACAAAGCAATGCATATGAGAGAAACCAAGACTGACAAATTCATCCATCCAGTTGTTTTTCAGTGCTTATTCTTTGAAATCTGAGTTTCAAATCCCATTATATTCAACTTTAGTGTTGAATTAGGATCACGATCCCTTTTTTCTTTTTAGGAGATTTTCTTCTTTACGTCTATATATAGACACACTGATAGTCTGGACAGAGAAAACTTGAGGCTTGGAAAATTCTGAATGTTGGAAAAGAGAGAAGACAAAGAAGACTATAAAAGGGAAGTTTGCAAGACCTAAACAGGGATGTAAGATTGTTATGAGGTGATTAATTCTTTTGTTGTTGTTCAGTTGCACAGTCGGCTCTGACTCTTTGTGACCCCATGGACCATTGTCCTTCAGGAGTTGCAATAATTGTAAAGTGTATGACACAGTAACATATAATAATAATAATAATAATAATAATAATAATAATAATAATAATAATAATAATAATAATAATAATAATAATAATAATAATAATAATAATAATAATAATAATAATAATAATAATAATAATAATAATATTTGAACTGCCTAAACAGCTGCTGTCCAAATATGTTGAATGACAACTCCCATAACTCTTTACTGGGTGAAGCATGATGGATGTTATAATCCAATACATTTGAAGAAAACCAATTTAGTCTGGAAAAGTTATTCTAAGGGGATCTCTGCCTGGTTGTTCTATTCAAGCAGATAAGCATATATTTTTTGTTCATTTGTTGGGAATATTAAGGTGTTTTTATAATATACTTTCATAACACTGTGCTGGTTTCCCTTGCTTGAAAGCTAGCCATATCTGACTCTATGGGGCAGTGCTTATCTCCAATTTGCAGCCAAAGAGACAGCACTGTCTGTGTCTGTAGACATTTCCATGGTCATGTGGCAGGCATATCTCAATGGTGGAGTGCATGGAACACTCTTACCTTTCCAACTGAAACAGTACCTATTTATCTACTTGCAATTTCTTGCTTTCAAACTGCTAAGTTGGCAGGGGCTGGGGACAGAGATGTGAGCTCATTCCATCATGCAGCACTCAGGTCTCAAACTGCTGACCTGTTGACCTTCTGGTAGTCAATTTCAGTTTCTTAATCAGTAAGCTACCGCAGCCCCTACTATATAGATGCTACTAGGTAACTAATACCTCATACAGTGGTTGGATGGCTCAGCTGATGACTCTCTCACAACATTTTCCTTCTAATTCGACAGCTGCACAATAAGGGAGTTCTGATCAACATTTCATGGGAAATGCCTGTAGCTAATTGTAACAATAGCAGTGGAAGACACTTGCAAGCTAGCAGAGCTTTCACTGTTTTTCTCTGCTTGCACTAGAACAGTGCTTCCCAATGTGGGGCCCACACCCCACGGGATGACTTTAATTCCCAGAAGCCTAAGTAAGTACAGTGGACCCTCGATTAATGACACGTTTGAATAGCGTCATTTCCACTTACTGACGCATCGCCACTCGCCACGTGACTATCCACACAACGATGAAAAACCGTTGTTGTGCGGATTAACGACGTTTTTTTAACGTCATTGTGCAGATAATGACATTTTTTGCTGTTAGATGGCGCAGCTGCCATTGAAAACTGCACAACAACATTTCCCCTATAGCAATGCTACTTGGGGAACCAAGCAACATCAATATGTGAGGGTCTACTGTACATTGGTTGATCAGTGCTTTGGGGAATTGACTTAGGATTCTGGGAATTGAAGTCCAGAAACCAAAGTTTGGGAAATACTGCACAAGAAAGAGTGATTTTTTTTAATTGTAATTTCTAGGCAATTTTTCCACTTGTAACTGCTTCTACAACTTGTTACAGAAATGGAAACACTGGTTGAAATTCTATTGGTGTAAGTTTACACTACACAACTAGGATGTTAAAAAGAAATGTCAAAATAAAGAATAGCCAAGAGTTCTTGGAGTTCAAATATCAGGGAGGACTACCTCTATGATGATGTATATTCAGTAAATCAGGATTAGTCTAATTTGTGTGGTGCAAAATCTAGATAAACTGCAGAGAAAAGACAATATGTAATTTTTTCAGCTGGCGCTCTGTTAATGATTAGATTAAATTGAGTAACAATGTTCAACAAATACTACTAGGATGTTAAAAAAACAATGTGAGAGTTCAACACACTTTTTTAGTTCAACCATTTGACATGTCTCCTCCCAAAACAACTGATAACTCTCCTCCCGCCCCCGACAGTTTTATTTGAAAATATAGGCATTTCTTTGCCAGTCTTTATAACTGTCTTCATTGCATGCAATTTATTTTTATTTATTTATTTATTTTAAAAAATTCTACCCCGCCTTCCTCATCCTCGGATGACCCAAGGCATCTTACATGGCAGTTAAAATACATACAGGCTAAAACAACAATATCCACCCAACCACCCTAACCCCTTAAGAAAAAGATACAAAGACCAAATTTAAAACTGTTAAAAGAGAATTAAACAATGCCAAAAATATTAAAAAGTTAAAATACGCTAAAAGGGGGAAGGGACAGGGGACAAGGGGGAGTGATAAAAAACAGACAGGTTTAATAAAAACAGTCAGCATTTGCTGGCTTATAAGATGCATTCCATTTTCCAGGTGTATTTTAAGGGTGTGTGTGTGTGTGTTATACGCTGGCAAATGCAATAATTTCTTTCCCAGAATTAACTTTAGGTTCAGAGTCCAGAATTTTCAGATATTGCAACCCTTTATTATCAATTAATGATATTATTCTCTCCATACAATATCCCCACTAATTTATATAGTGTCAAGTACCTATACTGACTCTTACACTCTTTATTTTATTTCAATTTTCTAGATCTCAGACTTTCAACTTGTACTCTCAGGGAATAGGATGCCCCCAGATTGGCTGGAAAGTTTTGGGTTCCTACTTGAGGCTTCAGGACATTTTATTCAGACATGCCAAGAAGCACCTTTTCCCATTAATTGGCTGAAATCTGTTGTGTAATTACGCAAAAGTCTTAGAATCTAACATAGAGTAACAAATCGCTGTAAATATTATCTATTCAATGCACAACAGATAATGTCTATGGAGATGCCTTAACTCCCAGCAACCCAGCTCTAGAAATTATGCCTTTTGTGTTAACTGTGGAACAAGATGTTCCTTCTGCTTGAACTTATGTATGAGTATGAGTATGTATGAGGGACTGCAGTGGCTCAAGTTGCTAAGATGCTGTTGTGTCCTAAAGCCTGTGCCTTTAAACAATGTACCTATCCATGTGTATCCAATGTAACCTCTTCTATGTGTAACAATGTAACCTCCAGCTGAATCACTGTAACCTTAATAGGACGCGAGCTAGTGACCACTAGATGGCAATAGCGAGCGTCCAAGCTCATTGGTCCAAGACTCACCTAGAACAACAGCGCAGGAAGATTCCCGCCACTACCTTCACCTGGACAAGAAGGGCGTGACCTGCAATGACGTCACGCAGCCTGTAGCCAATAGGCTATCAAGGAGCCACATTCAAATGTATAGCCACTGTATATATTGAGCTGTTCGTCCGCCATTACCTCATGTTCCCTCTGACCAGCATGTAATAAAGTTGTGTTAAGCCAGCTCTTCGGCTGTCCTGGTGTCTTTGGTCCCATACACTAAATTGGCGACGAAGGTGGGATCATGGCTGCCCACGGGACCAAGACATACGCCGGTTTCGACATCAAGAAACCGCAAGATTGGGAACTCTTCGAAATGGACTTCCAAGGTGCGCTGGTGGAGTTCGAGGTGACGGACGAGGCAAAGAAGAGAGCCATCCTCACCAGAATGCTCGGGCACGACGGAAAGAGAGTACTGATTGACCTCATCGCACCCAGAAAGGCGGCTGAATTCAAGGCAAAGGAGCTCCTGACGGTGCTGAGAGACCATTTCTGGCCCTCGGTAGCGATGTTTCCCGCTCGGAGCGC
Source organism: Bradypodion pumilum (assembly GCA_035047305.1). NCBI lineage: Eukaryota > Metazoa > Chordata > Lepidosauria > Squamata > Chamaeleonidae > Bradypodion > Bradypodion pumilum. Next base: position 206,191,245 of record JAWDJD010000005.1, on the reverse strand, counting down.
GTTTTGGAGGCGAGTCCAAGCGCCTGATGAGTCGGTCGCCGCTTTCGTAGCGGCCCTGCGCCTGGCTGCCGGCCCGTGCAAATGGGAAAATTTGGAAGTCACCCTCAGGGACTGCGTGCTATGCGGCCTGAAGGACGCCGAGATTCAGCGCACGCTAATGAATCAGGAGCCGCCCCCCACGTTGCAGGAGGTCCTGAAAGCGGCACAGGCCGCGGAAGCCACGAAGGCAGGGGTGCAAGAGCTCCAGGACTGGCAGCCGAGGGCCGACAAAGCAGAGAGTTCGGTGCACGCAGCCTGGCGAACTTCGAAATCGTCCGCCGAAAGCAGCGACGACGAGGACGTCCGGAGGGTCCGAAAGGAGGGCCGGCGTTGCGACGGCTGCGGGGCGGCTCACGACCGTGCCAGGTGCCCGTTCAGAAAGGCCGAATGCCACAACTGTGGGCGACGCGGGCACATAGCCAAAGTCTGCAGACAACGGCGAAAGGACCGGAGGAGCTCGCCCGACCGCCCAGCGAGGGACCGGAGGAGCTCGCCCGACCGCTCAACGAGGCCAGACCGCTCGACGAGACCAAAGGATGGCACCCGGCCCACGAGGAAGCAGGCCGGCGTGGGCCGCATCTCCGACGACAGCGACGACGACGCCCCGGTTTTCAGCGTGTCCTTGGGACACCCCCGCTACTTTGTTGAGGTACTGGTGCAAGGGGCCCCTGTTAGGATGGAGATTGACTCTGGCTCCTCTTATTCCATTATTTCCCAGAGGGAGTTTTTGAGAATTGCCCCCCGCGCACGGCCCAAGCTCAAAGCGTTGAGGTCCACGCTTTGGGATGTGCAAGGGAACAGTATCCCGGTGTTGGGGGTTGGGAATTTCCAGGTTCAGTACAAGCGGCACGCCGCGGAACTCCCCCTAGTCGTTCTTAAGGGGGGTAATTGCAGCCTCCTCGGGACTCAATGGTTTCAGCCCCTGGGTTTGTTCATTGGGGGGTGCACGCCGTTGGGTCTGACCCGATACAGGAGGTGTGCGACGCGCACCCCGAAGTCTTCAAGAAGGGACTTGGGAAATTCAATGGACCCCCAGTAACGTTCGACCTGGACCCGGAGGTCCGCCCAATCAGACTTAAACCGCGCAGGGTGCCTTTCGCACTCAAGGACAAAATAGAGGCGGAACTGGACAAATTAGTGGGCCAGGGGATTCTTGTTCCTGTTGATTCCGCGGAGTGGGAAACTCCAATTGTCACAGCATTGAAGGCCAATGGGGAGGTTCGCATTTGCGCCGATTATAATTGCACCATTAATAAGGCAATCCGCCCTAATGCATACCTGGTGCCGGTGGTCAGCCATTTGCTAGCCAGGTTGCATGGGGGAAAGTGTTTCGCCAAGCTCGACCTGGCTCAGGCCTATCAGCAACTCATGGTAACCCCTGCCGCAGCTGCTGCACAGACCATAATCACGCATAAGGGGGCGTTCCAGGTGACGCGCCTCCAATTCGGCGTGAACTCGGCGCCTGGAATTTTCCAGTCGCTCGTGGACCGCCTCCTCAAAGGGCTGGACGGCGTTTCACCATATTTTGATGACGTATTGATAACGGGGGGAGTGAGGTTGAGTTGGCTAAAAGGCTAAACAAAGTCCTGGCGGCGTTCGAACGGGCGGGGTTGAGGTTGCAAAAAGACAAATGCGTCTTCTTCGCGAAGGAGGTTGAGTTCTTAGGGTTCCGAGTAACTCCCGAGGGGATCAAACCGTCCAAATCCAAGGTTGCCGCCATCAAGAAAGCCCCTCGCCCCACATCCAAGCCCGAGCTGCAGTCGTTCCTAGGGCTCTTAAATTTCTACCACTCCTTCCTTCCATGGAAGGCTGCGGTGGCCGAGCCGCTTCACAAGTTGCTCAAGAAAGATGCGGCATGGATGTGGGGCGATGACCAGGAGAGGGCATTCACGGAGCTAAAACAGCTCCTGGCGTCCGACGCCATTCTGACCCATTTCGACCCCAAACGGCCGGTGGTACTGATCTGTGATGCATCCCCGGTGGGGGTGGGGGCAGTGTTATGCCACGTGTTGGAAAACGGGAGGGAGGCCCCAATAGCGTTCTACTCCAGGTCCCTGTCCCAAGCGGAGAGAAACTACGCCCAAACAGACAGGGAGGCGCTGGCGATAGTTGCGGGGACCAAAAAATTTCACGATTTTCTGTACGGCCGCCCCTTCACCATTGTGACCGACCACAAGCCCCTACTAGGCATTTTTACCGCAGATAAGCCCACGCCACAGATCCTGTCCCCGAGAATGCTTAGGTGGGCCATTTTTCTCAACGCCTACCAGCACGCGTTGGTGTACCGGCCCGGGAGAGAAATCAGCCATGCGGACGCTCTATCGAGGTCCCCCCTCCCCCTGACGCCCAGCCAGGTGAGCAAGGGGGAGCGGGACCATCAGGTTCTCATGATAGAGGTACTGGATTCGCCCCCCGTAGTGCCCGCTGACATTGCCGCAGCGACAAGAAAGGACAAAACGTTGGCGGCGGTTTGCTCCTGGGTACAGAAAGGGCGGCCGGCGTCCTCCCCAGCAGAGGAATTCGCCCCATTTTTTAGGAAGAAGCTGGAACTGTCCCTAGAGAGGGGGTGCCTCTTGTGGGGGCAGCGGGTGGTGGTCCCTACATCCCTTCGACCGCGGGTGCTTAAACTGCTGCACGTCAGCCACCCCGGAATCGTGCGCTCCAAAGCGCTGGCCCGAAGCTACTTTTGGTGGCCCCAGTTAGACGCCGACATCGAGCACATGGTCGGCACTTGTGAGAGTTGCCAATGCTCCAGACCAGAGGAGGCCCGTCTCCCCCACAGGGAGTGGGACGCGGCTAAGGGGCCGTGGTCCCAGATACACATAGACTTCGCGGGCCCGTTCCGAGGGACCCTGTTTCTCCTTGTTGTGGACGCCTTCTCCAAGTGGTTGGAGGTCATCCCAGTCACGAGCACCTCCTCGGCCGCGACAATTAAGCATTTGCGGAGAATTTTTTCCACGTTCGGCATACCCGACACCCTAATTAGCGATAACGCTAGTTGTTTCACGTCCGCTGAGTTCAGGGCATTCACAGAGATTAATGCCATCCGGCACATCACCTCCGCCCCTTTCCATCCGGCCACCAATGGCCAAGTGGAGCGCCTCGTCCGCACCACGAAAGACGCGCTGCGGCGCATGGGCCCCGGGGACCTCAACCTGCAAGTGTGTCAGTTTCTGCTAGGGTACAGGGTGACCCCGCTAGCGTCAGGCTACTCCCCTGCGGAGCTTCTAATGCGCAGGAAGTTGACCACCATACTCACGAGACTAGATCCCACGAGAGTTGAGGACAAGGGGAGGAACATAGGGTTAGAAGCCACCAAGAGTTTCAGCGTGGGTGCCCCGGTACATTGCAGGAACTACGCCAGCGCGGGGCCAGCCTGGGTGTCGGGGGTGGTCGTGGAACAAACCGTCCCCGTTTCGTACCGCGTGGAGACCAACACAGGTCTACTTTGGCGGCGGCACGCGGACCAGCTCCGGAGCCGGGTCCCAGGAAATCAGGCCGCCGAAAAAACAAATTCAACGTTAGGGTTCTCCCCCACCCGTTTAGCCCAAGGGGGAGGAGAGGGGGGTCCAGAGTCCCCACCAAGGGGGGAGGAGAAGGAATTCATCTTCATAGATATCCCGCGGGATCCCCCAACAGAGTTTGATTTTGATTTTCAGAACCGGGGGGGGGGTTTCGGAGTGGTCCCCCACCCATCCAAGTGAGAAGAGGGGTTTTACGTTAGCCCCTGGTGCCCCCGGTTCAACCACAACGGAATCTACCCTTTCCCCTAAAACTGCAAAACCGCAGCAAGCCGCTAACAAGTCTCCCTCTCCCATTACAGGACAAGGGTCCAGGGAACAAGAAAGCGGGAGCAGCCCCCGAGTGGGCCAACCCACATCGCGGCCCAAACGCGAGTGCAATAAACCATCTTGGCTAAGAGACTTCGTCTCATCCTAGGGGGGAGGGGTGTTGTGTCCTAAAGCCTGTGCCTTTAAACAATGTACCTATCCATGAGTATCCAATGTAACCTCTTCTATGTGTAACAATGTAACCTCCAGCTGAATCACTGTAACCTTAATAGGACGCGAGCTAGTGACCACTAGATGGCAATAGCGAGCGTCCAAGCTCATTGGTCCAAGACTCACCTAGAACAACAGCGCAGGAAGATTCCCGCCACTACCTTCACCTGGACAAGAAGGGCGTGACCTGCAATGACATCACGCAGCCTGTAGCCAATAGGCTATCAAGGAGCCACATTCAAATGTATAGCCACTGTATATATTGAGCTGTTCGTCCACCATTACCTCATGTTCCCTCTGACCAGCATGTAATAAAGTTGTGTTAAGCCAGCTCTTCGGCTGTCCTGGTGTCTTTGGTCCCATACACTAAATTGGCGACGAAGGTGGGATCATGGCTGCCCACGTGACCAAGACATACGCCGGTTTCGACATCAAGAAACCACAAGATTGGGAACTCTTCGAAATGGACTTCCAAGGTGCGCTGGTGGAGTTCGAGGTGACGGACGAGGCAAAGAAGAGAGCCATCCTCACCAGAATGCTCGGGCACGACGGAAAGAGAGTACTGATTGACCTCATCGCACCCAGAAAGGCGGCTGAATTCAAGGCAAAGGAGCTCCTGACGGTGCTGAGAGACCATTTCTGGCCCTCGGTAGCGATGTTTCCCGCTCGGAGCGCGTTTTGGAGGCGAGTCCAAGCGCCTGATGAGTCGGTCGCCGCTTTCGTAGCGGCCCTGCGCCTGGCTGCCGGCCCGTGCAAATGGGAAAATTTGGAAGTCACCCTCAGGGACTGCGTGCTATGCGGCCTGAAGGACGCCGAGATTCAGCGCACGCTAATGAATCAGGAGCCGCCCCCCACGTTGCAGGAGGTCCTGAAAGCGGCACAGGCCGCGGAAGCCATGAAGGCAGGGGTGCAAGAGCTCCAGGACTGGCAGCCGAGGGCCGACAAAGCAGAGAGTTCGGTGCACGCAGCCTGGCGAACTTCGAAATCGTCCGCCGAAAGCAGCGACGACGAGGACGTCCGGAGGGTCCGAAAGGAGGGCCGGCGTTGCGACGGCTGCGGGGCGGCTCACGACCGTGCCAGGTGCCCGTTCAGAAAGGCCGAATGCCACAACTGTGGGCGACGCGGGCACATAGCCAAAGTCTGCAGACAACGGCGAAAGGACCGGAGGAGCTCGCCCGACCGCCCAGCGAGGGACCGGAGGAGCTCGCCCGACCGCTCAACGAGGCCAGACCGCTCGACGAGACCAAAGGATGGCGCCCGGCCCACGAGGAAGCAGGCCGGCGTGGGCCGCATCTCCGACGACAGCGACGACGACGCCCCGGTTTTCAGCGTGTCCTTGGGACACCCCCGCTACTTTGTTGAGGTACTGGTGCAAGGGGCCCCTGTTAGGATGGAGATTGACTCTGGCTTCTCTTATTCCATTATTTCCCAGAGGGAGTTTTTGAGAATTGCCCCCCGCGCACGGCCCAAGCTCAAAGCGTTGAGGTCCACGCTTTGGGATGTGCAAGGGAACAGTATCCCGGTGTTGGGGGTTGGGAATTTCCAGGTTCAGTACAAGTGGCACGCCGCGGAACTCCCCCTAGTCGTTCTTAAGGGGGGTAATTGCAGCCTCCTCGGGACTCAATGGTTTCAGCCCCTGGGTTTGTTCATTGGGGGGTGCACGCCGTTGGGTCTGACCCGATACAGGAGGTGTGCGACGCGCACCCCGAAGTCTTCAAGAAGGGACTTGGGAAATTCAATGGACCCCCAGTAACGTTCGACCTGGACCCGGAGGTCCGCCCAATCAGACTTAAACCGCGCAGGGTGCCTTTCGCACTCAAGGACAAAATAGAGGCGGAACTGGACAAATTAGTGGGCCAGGGGATTCTTGTTCCTGTTGATTCCGCGGAGTGGGAAACTCCAATTGTCACAGCATTGAAGGCCAATGGGGAGGTTCGCATTTGCGCCGATTATAAGTGCACCATTAATAAGGCAATCCGCCCTAATGCATACCTGGTGCCGGTGGTCAGCCATTTGCTAGCCAGGTTGCATGGGGGAAAGTGTTTCGCCAAGCTCGACCTGGCTCAGGCCTATCAGCAACTCATGGTAACCCCTGCCGCAGCTGCTGCACAGACCATAATCACGCATAAGGGGGCGTTCCAGGTGACGCGCCTCCAATTCGGCGTGAACTCGGCGCCTGGAATTTTCCAGTCGCTCGTGGACCGCCTCCTCAAAGGGCTGGACGGCGTTTCACCATATTTTGATGACGTATTGATAACGGGGGGAGTGAGGTTGAGTTGGCTAAAAGGCTAAACAAAGTCCTGGCGGCGTTCGAACGGGCGGGGTTGAGGTTGCAAAAAGACAAATGCGTCTTCTTCGCGAAGGAGGTTGAGTTCTTAGGGTTCCGAGTAACTCCCGAGGGGATCAAACCGTCCAAATCCAAGGTTGCCGCCATCAAGAAAGCCCCTCGCCCCACATCCAAGCCCGAGCTGCAGTCGTTCCTAGGGCTCTTAAATTTCTACCACTCCTTCCTTCCATGGAAGGCTGCGGTGGCCGAGCCGCTTCACAAGTTGCTCAAGAAAGATGCGGCATGGATGTGGGGCGATGACCAGGAGAGGGCATTCACGGAGCTAAAACAGCTCCTGGCGTCCGACGCCATTCTGACCCATTTCGACCCCAAACGGCCGGTGGTACTGATCTGTGATGCATCCCCGGTGGGGGTGGGGGCAGTGTTATGCCACGTGTTGGAAAACGGGAGGGAGGCCCCAATAGCGTTCTACTCCAGGTCCCTGTCCCAAGCGGAGAGAAACTACGCCCAAACAGACAGGGAGGCGCTGGCGATAGTTGCGGGGACCAAAAAATTTCACGATTTTCTGTACGGCCGCCCCTTCACCATTGTGACCGACCACAAGCCCCTACTAGGCATTTTTACCGCAGATAAGCCCACGCCACAGATCCTGTCCCCGAGAATGCTTAGGTGGGCCATTTTTCTCAACGCCTACCAGCACGCGTTGGTGTACCGGCCCGGGAGAGAAATCAGCCATGCGGACGCTCTATCGAGGTCCCCCCTCCCCCTGACGCCCAGCCAGGTGAGCAAGGGGGAGCGGGACCATCAGGTTCTCATGATAGAGGTACTGGATTCGCCCCCCGTAGTGCCCGCTGACATTGCCGCAGCGACAAGAAAGGACAAAACGTTGGCGGCGGTTTGCTCCTGGGTACAGAAAGGGCGGCCGGCGTCCTCCCCAGCAGAGGAATTCGCCCCATTTTTTAGGAAGAAGCTGGAACTGTCCCTAGAGAGGGGGTGCCTCTTGTGGGGGCAGCGGGTGGTGGTCCCTACATCCCTTCGACCGCGGGTGCTTAAACTGCTGCACGTCAGCCACCCCGGAATCGTGCGCTCCAAAGCGCTGGCCCGAAGCTACTTTTGGTGGCCCCAGTTAGACGCCGACATCGAGCACATGGTCGGCACTTGTGAGAGTTGCCAATGCTCCAGACCAGAGGAGGCCCGTCTCCCCCACAGGGAGTGGGACGCGGCTAAGGGGCCGTGGTCCCAGATACACATAGACTTCGCGGGCCCGTTCCGAGGGACCCTGTTTCTCCTTGTTGTGGACGCCTTCTCCAAGTGGTTGGAGGTCATCCCAGTCACGAGCACCTCCTCGGCTGCGACAATTAAGCATTTGCGGAGAATTTTTTCCACGTTCGGCATACCCGACACCCTAATTAGCGATAACGCTAGTTGTTTCACGTCCGCTGAATTCAGGGCGTTCACAGAGATTAACGCCATCCGGCACATCACCTCCGCCCCTTTCCATCCGGCCACCAATGGCCAAGTGGAGCGCCTCGTCCGCACCACGAAAGACGCGCTGCGGCGCATGGGCCCCGGGGACCTCAACCTGCAAGTGTGTCAGTTTCTGCTAGGGTACAGGGTGACCCCGCTAGCGTCAGGCTACTCCCCTGCGGAGCTTCTAATGCGCAGGAAGTTGACCACCATACTCACGAGACTAGATCCCACGAGAGTTGAGGACAAGGGGAGGAACATAGGGTTAGAAGCCACCAAGAGTTTCAGCGTGGGTGCCCCGGTACATTGCAGGAACTACGCCAGCGCGGGGCCAGCCTGGGTGTCGGGGGTGGTCGTGGAACAAACCGTCCCCGTTTCGTACCGCGTGGAGACCAACACAGGTCTACTTTGGCGGCGGCACGCGGACCAGCTCCGGAGCCGGGTCCCAGGAAATCAGGCCGCCGAAAAAACAAATTCAACGTTAGGGTTCTCCCCCACCCGTTTAGCCCAAGGGGGAGGAGAGGGGGGTCCAGAGTCCCCACCAAGGGGGGAGGAGAAGGAATTCATCTTCATAGATATCCCGCGGGATCCCCCAACAGAGTTTGATTTTGATTTTCAGAACCGGGGGGGGGGGGTTTCGGAGTGGTCCCCCACCCATCCAAGTGAGAAGAGGGGTTTTACGTTAGCCCCTGGTGCCCCCGGTTCAACCACAACGGAATCTACCCTTTCCCCTAAAACTGCAAAACCGCAGCAAGCCGCTAACAAGTCTCCCTCTCCCATTACAGGACAAGGGTCCAGGGAACAAGAAAGCGGGAGCAGCCCCCGAGTGGGCCAACCCACATCGCGGCCCAAACGCGAGTGCAATAAACCATCTTGGCTAAGAGACTTCGTCTCATCCTAGGGGGGAGGGGTGTTGTGTCCTAAAGCCTGTGCCTTTAAACAATGTACCTATCCATGAGTATCCAATGTAACCTCTTCTATGTGTAACAATGTAACCTCCAGCTGAATCACTGTAACCTTAATAGGACGCGAGCTAGTGACCACTAGATGGCAATAGCGAGCGTCCAAGCTCATTGGTCCAAGACTCACCTAGAACAACAGCGCAGGAAGATTCCCGCCACTACCTTCACCTGGACAAGAAGGGCGTGACCTGCAATGACATCACGCAGCCTGTAGCCAATAGGCTATCAAGGAGCCACATTCAAATGTATAGCCACTGTATATATTGAGCTGTTCGTCCGCCATTACCTCATGTTCCCTCTGACCAGCATGTAATAAAGTTGTGTTAAGCCAGCTCTTCGGCTGTCCTGGTGTCTTTGGTCCCATACACTAAAGATGCTGACTGGGAAGCGGAAAGTCAGCAGTTCGATTCCCGAGTACTGGGGACGGAAATGAGCTCCTGTCTTCGTCCCAGCTCCTGCCAACCTAGCAGTTCGAAAGCAAGAAATTGCAAGTAGATTAATAGGGACCACTTCAGTGGGAAGGTAACAGCGTTCCATGTGCTCCGGTGTCTAGTCATGCCTGCCACATGACCACGGAAATGTCTGCAGAAGCAGACAACGCTGGCTCTACGGCTTAGAAACAAGATGAGCACTGGACCCTAGAGTTGGATACGACTGGCTTTCGAGCAAGGGAAACCTTTACCTATGGCTTAGTAGTTAAGATGTTGAACTTGACAACTGGAAGGTCAGCAGGTCAGCAGTTTGAGACCTGAGTGCTGCATGATGGAGTGAGCTCCCATCTTTGTCACAGTTACTGTCAACCAGGCAGTTTGAAAGCAAGACATTGCAAGTAAATAAATAAATAAGTACCACTTTGGTGGAATGGTAACAGAACTCCATAAACTCCGGTATCTAGTCATGCCGGCCACATCACCATGAAAGCATCTACAGACACAGACAGTGCTGGTGCTTTGGTTGTAAACGGAGATGAGCATAATACGCTAGAATCGGATACGAGTGGCTTTTAAGCAAGGGTGACCCGTTTTACTATGTGACATCAAGAAATCCCACTCCCATGACATTGCAAGGAACTGAACCTACATCTGAGGTTTTCTGTTAAAATCTCAGGCAGTTGACCTAAACCAGTGATGGCGAAACTTTTAGAGACCAAGTGACCAAACTGCAACCCAAACCCCGCTTATTTATTGCAAAGTGCCAACACAACAACTGGGGAGGAAGGAAATGCTCCCATTGGGTTACTGGGCAGAGGGCCGGGGTGAACTCTGTGCTGAGGGGAGGGAGGAAGTGCTCCCATTGGCCTGCTGGGCAGAGGGGCAGGGCAAACTTTGTGCAAGGGTGACAGCACAGATGCCCACAGAGAGGGCTCCGAGTACGACCTCTGACACACGTGCCATAGGTTTACCACCACTGACCTAAACCCTTGTTCTGGGAGTCATCGTTCAATACATTAACTTTTTAAAGCTCTGCTTTCTATATAATTGAACAAGATCAGATACAGAGGGACTGCAGTGAAAGCTGTGCATGTGACCTTTGTGAGCATTTCTCCAGTTTTTGTTTGGCCTGAGCAGAAGATTTGATCACACAACAAAACAAATACTTTGTGGACTTTGCTTAAGGATATCCCTCCTGGTTGTTGCTGAATGACAACAGGGATGGGCTGAAGAAGAAGGGGATTGGCCTGAATTAGGGGATCAGTTTACATAAAAAGGCTGTTTTCTGGTTAGGAAATGTTAATATATTTTACCTTGGGGGAATTCTAACTCAGTCTGTCATAAAGTTCTGGAGTCATGAGTGGATGTCCTTTTTGGGAGAACAAATATCAGTAAGTACATTCTCCTAATAATGAATAATATAGTAATTAAGATAAGCACTATCTGTGGGCAGAAACTTTAGAAGACAAAAAGAAAGAATAATCAAAGTCTAACTGATGTATGATTAACTACTGTTTCTTTTTTTAAAAAAAGAAGTCCCTTTGTCATGTCATAATTATGAATGTGATACACATTTCTGCACAATTGACACTAAACCTGGACCCATTGAATCAGTCCTTCTTCAGTTGTGTTAGTTAGACATATGTATCAACAAAATTGTTGAACAAACTAAGCATGGATGATTGATGACTTGGTTTATTCCCAGATTCAATTTCAATAAGCTTTCTTTGGATGGGGAAGATGACAAGTCACAAGAAGGACTTAATAAAGCAAGCAAAGGTGGACTTATCTATGGAGACTATCTACAGGTAAGTGTGAGCTTGTGATAACCTGAAAAATGACATGTGAATCTTTTTGCAGATGTTCAAATACAAGTATAGTGAACATAGTTTTGCTAATCGCTCATAAGGCCTCCATGATAATTAAAAACATATTTTTATCAATTATGTCTTTGGATAGGGAGGAAATTAGAAAGTGTTGAGGGATACTAATATTCTGTATTTGGGCATCCCCTGAGTGGAGTTTCTCCAGCAAAATCTTTTCAGCCCTGAATAATTTCTGAAATGAAATTATTCTTATTAGTGACCATATAGATGGAATGAAACTGTGCAATCCTTGACCATTAGTAAAGGTAAAGTCTCCCTTGCTTGAAAGCCAATTGTATCTGACTCTAGAGTTCAGTGCTCATCTCTGTTTCAAAGCTGAAGAGCCAGCGCAGTCTGCTCCTGCAGATGTTTCTGTGGTCATGTGGCAGACATGACTAGATGCTGGAGTGAACAGGACACTGTTTACCTTCCCACTGAAGTGGTCCCTATTTATTTACTTGCAATTTCTTGCTTTCAAACTGCTAGGCTGGCAGGAGCTGGGACAAAGATGGGGGCTCATTCCATCCTGCAGTATTTGGGAATCGAACTGCTGACCTTCTACCCTCCAGTCAGCATCTTAGCCGCTTGAGCCACTGCAGTCTTTGACCATTAGAAGTATGTTTTTTTCTCATAGCCAAATATTACATTTTTTGGAAAGTTTATGAAGAAATGTGAATTTCTGAAACCAAATACCAGCCTCAGCATTTAAAAAGTACAGTGATTCCGAGGATGGAAAAGATTCTGTGATACCTGCCGACCATGTAGATGTTGAAGATAAAGAGCTTATCAAAAAGAAGAGAGGCAGAAACTTAAACTCGACATAACAGGCATTGTTAAATAAATGGAGTTTCAAAGTCAGGCTCTTCAACTCTAAACAACAGAAGCCCTTTATGTGTACAAATTTGACAGTTTCTCTTTCTTCTACGCTGTTGTTGTTTGTTAAAAAATCTCTTGGTATTTTCTGTTGAATTTATGAAGAAACTGGTAACTATTGGAAACTTCTGCCAGAAACTGAACAAATTTTTAACTCACCATCTGTGAAGAAAGTATCATTAAGGACACTAAATACTATTCATGCTTTGCTACTTAAATATATTTTTATTTTCCATGAGATTGATCAAAGTACTGGAGCCCATTCAGAAGGGAGAAATCTATTTGCTAGAAAGGAAAACTATGACTCACTCTTTGAGTCATGAGAGAATAACTGCCTGAACAAAATGTAATTTGCACTCTCCTTCAGACAAGGTGATCTAATTAATGTTCTCTCCCCCACTCCAATGAATGAACTGAATTGAGGCCTCATCTGAACATTATTCAGGCATTCGGGAAGAAAAAAAAATACCCTGAAAATGTCAGGGTTTTCTCTATCCTTGCTCTCTTCACATAGAGAGTGGGAGTCAGAAGATCACAGAATTCTCTGCAAATGTAGTCCCTCCATACAGATTTCAGGACTAGCCTGCTTCTTCTCACGTGTATGTGTTAGTACCACATTGACCAGGATGATGTTTGCTCAGTTTTGAAAGCAAGGTACATTGACATTGGGTAAATCTTAGAAGTTTCACTCAAAGAGTAGAGCAGCCCTGTATCCAATTCTGTTTGGACAGTCTTCGCTATGAAGCAAATCCACCCATGGCATGAAATGTGTCACAGAGGCAAAATAGGGTAGATTTCTTGGGATAATTCTTGTCTCTGCTGCATTATGTCTGTTTTTCTTAAATGCTTTATTTAGATAGTGGTTGGAACTTGGAACAGTGCCATAGAATTCCTATTCTGTAGGATAGGTTCTGAATGGATTCTGTCACAAAATGTGTCTTTGGTGGGCTAAAATGCCTTGCCCTGGAATTGAAGGTTTAAAAGCTGATACAAAAAAAAAAATCAAGGAAATTATCAGAGGCCATTGGGAGTGAGTGAACCCCTCCTGCTTTTGGCTTTGCCATAGTTGGAGAGCCTTCCAAATGCTCCAGTCATTTGTTACCATTGGCTATTCTGGCTAGAGATGATGGAAATTGCAGTCCAATAGTATATTGGATGTTCTACTTTGCCTTACCCTCTTGCACATACATGTCTGGCTATCATACAACTATTTTAGGTATAAGAGCATTACCAAAAATAAAAATAAAATATCACTATGGAAGCCATAACGAAGGTGTTTATCAAGAGAAAACAAGGGGATGAAGGCGCAAACGGTATAGAACTCAACTGATAAGAAGAACCGTTTGAAATGGTAACTGTGGCTTAAAGAGGAATGAAGCCGTAATGTATAAGTAAAAGTCTTTATAAAAAATATATTTCCAAAACCGTAACAACAAAAATAATTCCTCTGTGGGTAAGTTAGTAAATGAGAGTCACAGAGGAATTAATTTTGTTTATCCAAGAATACGTCATTACTGTAACTCTCATTTACTAACTTACCCACAGAGGAATTATTTTTGTTGTTACGCTTTTGGAAATATATTTTTTATATAGACTTTTACTTATTTATTTTTTTATTTATTTATAGTCATATTTGTATATGCCGCCCACTCAGGCAGAACCCGACTCAGGGCGGCATTACAACAATTCTAAAAATACTTATACATTACGGCTTCATTCTTCTATCAAGAGAAAACAGCCATAGATAAATGTTCTGATCTAGTTTTGGGGGGTTGAACCCTGTATCGTGCACATAACCATTCCTTTCCACCTGCTTCTTGGCTTTGGAAAAGTATTATTGCTATAGAATGGGGTGTTCTCGATTCTACATTTTCATTGATTTAAGCTGTCTCAATTTAACAAGGAACCTCCGTGAGGAATTTTCAAACTCCATGAGATTTTTCATCTCAAGGGAAGAAAGAGACAAAAAGCACTTTTAATTTTTGTCAAAGCCTTTCTTTTTTATATATTTTGTATTAATTTTTCAAAGAAACAAAAAGAAATAACAAGACAGAAAAACACACAAATACAATAAATTTCATACAATACAAAATACTAAAATACTAAACAATACATAAATGAATACATAAATGAAAATAAATGAATACATAATAAAAATAAAACTTATAATGTTCACCATTTTAAACTAATCTAATTTTTACCTGTTCATCATTCGTCAAATATATACTCCTTTTATATATGTCACTTATAATATATAACCACTTGTAAATTTATGTATATATTTTAATACATTTATTATATGTATCCATAACCTTCTTATTATATGAATGAACACAAAACCATACTAACAATAATAACAAAATAATAATGTCACCCCAAGATATATACAAGCCCTGAAGATCACAGTTTTGTCACAACTCTAATCATTTCCAAAAATTCATATGATCTGGTACTGATTTATCTCCTTTATTTTTACCAATGTATGTTCCACAAAGGGTCTCCATATTTTCCAAAACTTACTTTCTTTGATTATACTTTTCTTTTTATTCAACTCCCATGTCAATTTATCATTTAATGCAATTTCCCACATTTCTTTATACCATGCTTCAATTTTAACACAGAATCATTTTTCCAATTTCTTGCAATACATTGTCTTGCCACAGTTAACATTATAGACAACAAATCTTTTTTATTTATAACCATATTCATATTATCTATTTCTCTCAATAAGGCATATTTCAGGGTATCTCTGTCAAAGCCTTTATAATGTGCACAATCTGTCAATGTTCAAAACAAGTGAAACATTCTCCTTCATTAAGGAATATACAAACAACAAGCACAGAAGGAGTAGCGGACTGTAAGGTACAAACAGCTCTTCTGATGCTTATAATGCTGAACATGTAAAATGGTAGCAATCCTTGTCATATTATGAAATATTTGCCATTTCCATGAAAATACTAAAAATAAACCAAACTAAAAGAAAGCAGTTGTTTTGGAATTATATACTGTTTTAAAGCTAAGACTTTGTTTTTTCTTCTAAAGCTGGACAAAATAGTGAATGCTCAAGAGCTTCAGAGTGAAAAGAAAGGAAACAAAATCCATGATGAACATCTGTTTATTGTGACACATCAAGGTAACTGTTATTATTTGAAGATAAAATGGTTTTGATTACATGGTTATAAATAATAAGACCACATGTGTGCGTGTCATCCTTGAAAATATGGAATATTAGCATGGCTGCCCGGGCTTCATCCCGGGGATGGGTAGGGGTCGTTTTGGTCTCGGCTGATGATGAACTTACTGGGGGGGGGCTTGCAGTGCAGTGGAGGCAGCCGTGCCAGTGTCAGCATCAGGAGGGGTGGCCTTGTGTCTCCGGCCAGGGCGGGGGATCGCAGTGCAGCAGTGGCGTGGCCTCTTTACCTGTCCAGGTAGGGGGTCTTTCTTTTCCTTCACCTCTGCAACCCAGTCTCCTGCTGCTTGGGTGTGTGTGCTGTGTCCATCATCAGTCCCCTGCTGGGCCACCTCGGACTAAGGTGGGGGCTATGGCCCCCTTCCATGGCTGAGGAGGAGGCAGTGGCATAGGAATAGAGGTGAGGGAAATGGGGTCAGATGTCTCTTCCAGCCACCACCCCCCAGACGCATGTTCACTTGCGTCCTTTGCCTTCCATTGCCATGGCCAACGGGGCCTGTGGCACTGCCTTCTGTGCCCAGGCCATGGCCCTGTGTGCTGCTGATGTTGTAGGCATGCCTGAGCACTGCAGCCCTCTCCAGCCTTTTTTTGTGTGTGGTGGGGCGGTTGTTGCGTCTACTTCTTCCCTCGTGCCGGCTCCCCCATATTTGCCTCTGGCTAGGGGCGGCCTTTGCTGCTCTGCTTGCATGCACATTGGCGGCCTCAACGTTCCAATCGGGTTTTTTTTGGTCGGGTGCTCCAACGTTCCAACCGTTCTTCTTTGCCCGCTTGCGTTCTGTGCTTCCCAATTGGCTGCATTGCGTCACACTGGCTGCTAGGAGTTGTAGTTTTTTTGTTTTCTCTGTTTTGGGGTGCGTAGGGCCCCCGGTGGTCCAGACCCTGATGTTGACCATCTCTCCCATGCCAGGTAAGTGTGTGCACAGTGTGGATGGGGACAGTTAAGGGGTGTGGGTTCGTTTTAGGGAGCCACATGGGGATATTTGACTTTTATAGGTATAGATTGAAAATACTGATAGGGATGATTTAGCAAGGTATGCTTCTATTTGGTGGTAGTGCAGAATTCTTAGATTTCATGGACCCAAACATACTGATGGGGATGATTCAGCGAGCTTCTATTTGGTTGTGGTGCAGAATTCTTAGATTTCATGGACCCAAACATGTTTAGACATGTATCCACTCAACCTGTTCCACTGACTGTTTCTCAAATATTGCTAGAGGGTAAAAGGATAATTATCTATGATTTCCATTAAATACATTTTAAAAAAACAGTGTGGTGTAAGCAGTGGTGAGCTTCAACAATTTTTACTACCATACTGTGAGCGTGGCCAGGGGGAAAGCCCTGTGTTGCGTTGCACCTGAATTAGGACTACTTTATTTCAAAACTTGGATGGGCAAGGCCAGCCAGAATTTCTGCTACCAGTTCTGGTGAACTGGTGCGAACCTGCTGATGCCCACCACTGGATGTAAGGCTAAACTGAGAGACCAAAATTTAAATACCCACTTGGCCACAAATCTTACTATCTGATCTATAGGGCTCTCAAGCTAACCTGTTTCACAGGGTTGTCAGATAACAGAGAGGCAAAAACCCACACATACTGCTTTCCATTTCCTAGAGAACTGTTTAGGTATAAATGTAATCAGATGTTGTTAGATTACAGTTTTGGTAGCCAATAGTTATGAATGATGGGGAGCTAAAGACCAAGACTAGCTGGAAGTACATGCATTTCAAATCACTGTCCTTGTTTAACACATATGAATGGAAAATAATGAGTGTAAATGCACCCAGTCCATCTATCAATCTCCCTAATGTTTATGTGGTTGTGGTTAAAGATAGACAATAATCAAATGCATCCAATGTCTGCTAAAAAGCAGTTCTATAGAATTTGTATTTTATCATTATTATAACACTTTGAATTATCGGCAAGTCCTTGGCATCTCTAGGCCAAATTTCCTTTTATTGGTGACTCAAGGAAACATGCCAGCTTTGAGAGATGTGTTTATGTTTACAACCTGTGATGTGACTACGTTGACAAATGATGTGGGAAATGCTCCGGCATTGGGACCATCTGATTCATATTGTTTTCTGTTAATTACATGATGTAAAAGTCAATGTGAATCAGCCAGGAATCCCCGCCCTCACCCCTAACAATCTCTGCCACTGAAGCTTCTGATATTTTGGAATCAAATGCATTCTCATTGTTCTCTCTGTTGTATTTGAAGCTATTTCAACTGGCAGGGAGAGTGGTGGAGCAGCTGGAAAACTAATTGCCATTCATAGTCCTTTTCAATTGTAGTTTATGAGGAGTTGGCAGAGAGGCAAGAGGTGTTTTCAATCAGCATTATTTCCACCATTTTAAGGTATCCCTCCATTGACTGTCCAGATGTGCAGGGGCAGGAGTTAAAGCAGAGCTACCTTTAAACTATCTCCTCTCTCTATCTCTCTGCAGAATCATCAAACACCCCCCCACACACACACACACACCTAACTGCCTTAGGACTAGATTAGCAAAGATAGGAAAGAAAAGGAAGGAATGAAGGATGGAACTGACTGAAAAGGGAAGAGGAAGAAAAAGCAGACCCAGGCACTGCATGTAGGAAGAGAAGATTCAAATGGTTAACAAACTGCAGACAAGGCTGGTTTCTTCCCATCTGTCTGCTTGGTTGGCTGATGCAAAATAACCTGGGGAAACATGACTTCCTGGATGAGACTTCACAGGAGACCCATTTGCATTTTTCCTGCTTTTGTAGTCACATCCTTGGAGACAGCTTCTCAGATCTCCAGTATGTTAGGTCTTCCGATTAAACTTTGTCATAATTATATAGGCAATCCATATATAGAACATGATGCATGATAATGAAACTTACATGGACAGCATGGAGGCATCAACCTTGTGAAGCTATAGAATACAACTTATGCAGTGAAGGAAAAACTTACATGTCATGTGTTGTGACAATTTTCATGCCATTTTTCTCTCTATAGCAAAGCCCTTTACCTTGCTGAAATTTAAAAAATGGTATCTGTATGTGCATGGGTACAAATAGCATCCTGCCTTTCTTTGACACACTTACATTATTCAGACATTCATCTAAATGAATATGCGTGGGAGTTTGAAGCTTTTTCCGGGTCCTTCATCGTCATGTTTGGCATAG
This sequence comes from Bradypodion pumilum, assembly GCA_035047305.1. Lineage (NCBI taxonomy): Eukaryota > Metazoa > Chordata > Lepidosauria > Squamata > Chamaeleonidae > Bradypodion > Bradypodion pumilum. Next base: position 206,172,980 of record JAWDJD010000005.1, on the reverse strand, counting down.
CATCTGAATTCTATATCCATAAGAAAAACAGAATCTTTTGGCATTATAAAGATGAACAAATTCCACTTGATTGGCAAATGCTTTGGTTAGCTTTAACCTAATTCTTCAGATGCATCTAACAATGTTGGATATAGTTAATGAAAACTTATGCCCGGTGGGATCTGTGAATATTTAAAGTATTACTAGTAACTTTGTTAGTTTTTGCTGTAAAAAAACTTACACAGGTGGCTATTCACTTGGAAATATATGCATGGGCTCCAACCCATCACGAGTGAAATGCATATGTAGATTTCATGTGCGCAGAAGAAATACATGAATAACTACTGCTATTTTGCTCCTTTGCTATTAAACTATCTTATGCCTTAAAGCTTCTTGAAGTGAAAGACAGAAAGGGAAAAAAAAGAACAAAGTGACATCTGCACATTAAAGCTGCTATTATGTATATTCCCTCTTTATATTCCATCTCTAAGCAGGCATGACAAATCTTTGCACAATTATTTAAAATAAATAATGGAGATGTTTAACTGTTCATAATTCGCCATTAGGGGGAAAATGAGACTAACTCATAGTCCTTTTCAATTGTAGCTTATGAACTGTGGTTCAAGCAGATCCTGTGGGAATTGGATTCTGTTCGTGTGATATTTCAAAATGGGCACGTAAGTAGGATACGAATGCATCTCATTAAAAATGTTATTGGCTGAGAGTTTGTAACCAAATAATCACTGGACATTTGAGATTATGGACAGTTGATAATTCTAAACCCTATTGCCATCAATTAGACTTAACACCATAATTAAGTGCTTAAGAGTGCAATCCTTTACACAATTATTGAACTACAACTGAACTCATTGGGACTCACTTTTGAGTAAACATGTAATTGGCTGTATTATTGGGCTGTAAATTTTCTAAATTCTTGGGAATGCTGAGAAAGTAAACTGTACTCATGGAGAGAGCATATAGTGGGCTATTGGATATTTAGTTTCTTTCTTTATCTCTGTAATAAGAAAGGCAGCATCAGATCAGCACTAATGTTGTTGTTGTTGTTCAGTCGCACAGTCGATTCCGACCCTTTGCGACCCTATGGACCATCTTTCTCCAGGCACCCCTGTCCTCCACCATCCCCCTCAGTCCTCCCAGTTCTGTGCCCGTTGTGTCTATAATACCATCTATCCATCTCATCCTTGGCCTCCCCCTTCTTCTTTTGCCCTCCACCTTTCCCAACATCACGGCCTTCTCAAGTGAATCCTCCCTTCTCATTTGATGCCCAAAGTACTTTAGCCTCATCTTTACTATTTGACCTTCCAATGAGCAGTCAGTGTTGATTTCTTCTAAGATTGACCTATTTGTTCTCCTCGCTGTCCAAGGTACCCTCAAAACTCTCCTCCAACACCACATTTCAAAGGCAGCACTAATACCATGGCAGATACTTTACCATGGACCACTTGCAGTGCTCTAATGGAGCAAAAAATTGGATGTTCCAAAAATATGTCAGGCAAAATACTTTTGTTTTAAACCCTAAAAAGAAGATAACAACAGCAAAGGAAGAATTAACTCATTTAAGCTTTTGGAGTGATTGCAATGTTAACTGTGCAGACATATCGGACAAGGAAAAAAAGCAAAGAAAAAGTGGCACCTTAAAGCCTAATTGGTTTATTTATTTTATTTTATTTTATTTTATTTTATTTTATTTTATTTTATTTTATTTGTATGGCCACCTTTTTCACCTCAGCGACCCAAGGCGGCTCACATTGGTTAAAAAACCATCCATACAATAAGACCGAATACCAAATACTAAAACGATAAAACATTTAAAACATCTATAAAACATCCCTGATGCCTTTAAAAACCCCAGACAGGGCTAAATAAGCCAGCAAGGCTTGGTTGTGGTGCCAGATGCACCCCAGCCTGCTGGCAAAGCCATGTTTTCAGAGCCTTCCTGAAGGGTGACAACTCCGCCTGGAGGTGCAGTTCTGGTGGCAGGAGGTTCCATAGGGCTGGGGCAGATACTGAGTAGGCTTTCCTTCTGGTCCCAGTGCGGTGTGCCTCCCTAGCTGATGGGACCACCAGGGAGCCTCTGCGGTGACCGAGAGTAAGGAGTTCCAGTCCAGGAGCGGGTGTAATTGGCAGATGACATGAATTTGTGCAAAAGTTCTCCTGGCCATGACTGCCACCTGCTCTTCGAGCAGTAATCATGAGTCCAGGAGGACCCCCAAATTATGCACTGGGTCTGTCTGGGGCAAAGGAGCCCCATCCAGCACCAAAAATGGTAGCTCCCGGGATAATGCAGGGCCCCGAACCCACAGCCACTCAGTCTTGCTAGGATTCAGCTGAAGCCCATTGTCTCCCATCCAGACCCTTACAGCCTCCAGGCACCTGGTTAGGACTTCAACTGCATCACTCAGGCCCGATATGTACAATTGGGTATCATCAGCATATTGATGATACCTCACCCCGTGGGAGCATATGATCTTACCCAGCGGCTTCATGTAGATGTTAAATAGAAGATTAATTCAGTAATATTGGTAAGTGTTGTTCAGGAACCTCAGGCTACAGAAAACAACAGAGATGCAAATTGTGTGAGTCAATATGGCAAGTCCCACCTAGTGGTATCCCAAGACCGTAGTATGACATCCAGTTCTTTTGAGGCAATTTATCCAATGGATTCTATCTCTCTGTGTCGTCAACTGATTTAAACCATGATTTCATATATCAGCCAAGTAAAACTGAAATTATTACTGGATGAAGATTGCAGTGGTATGGTGGTAAATTTTGCAATTTCTGTCACCATTGACCCATGTCTCAGCAGTAAGGGGTGACCCATAGTGGCAGGATGAGCCCACTCTAAGACTAAGGACCCCGTAAGATTCCCATATCAATACCTCAAATGACAGTCCAGAAATTCATGATCACACCAGCAGGAAGCTCAGTTAGTAATCATCTTTACCTATAAGGAAGGGATGTGGCCGTGCATGTGTGGAATGCATTTCCACACCCATCCAGCCTATCCCGTAATGATCCGTGCACACTTACCTTACTTCACTGACATCAGCGCCGCAGGGGTTCAGAGAATGAGAGTGGGGCCTGAGCCTCACAAACGCCAACAAAAAACCTCGAAGTCCCAGCATCCTCCATGGCATGTCACATCCAATCATGCAGGATGGCCCGAGCACGGAGGAGGCGGAACAGTCAGTGTGCGAATGCTCAAACCAACGGCTGCTTCGCACACGCACGCTAAAGCTGAGTGCCCTCCCTGCCATACCCGGGCGAACTGGGCCCAGTCTGAGGGGGCGGTCTGGTCCTTTTCCCCCTCCTCAAATCCCAGCCCTCGGCCACTCTACCTGGTCGAGTACGGGCGGGCAAGGCAGCGCTGGTGTCACGGTGGCAGTGGGGTTGGCTGCTGATGGAGCGCAGGGACTCTGTCCATCAGCTTAGCCCCGTCCCTGTCCCCGCCCAGCCCCCAGGCCCCCCTGGGCCACAGCCTGGAGGCCTCGGCGAGAGCGCGGCTGCCGAAGAGAAGAATGCCCATCCACGACCAAGTACAGACTCAAAGGGCTGGGAACCAGGGATGAATAAAAGGGCCCAGCCATCCCCTCAGCCAGGGTTAGGTCCAGTGCCATGGGTTGAGTACCCCCCTAAAAAAAACACCTGTCAAAGATGGGCACTAATGCTAGTCCCTGATAAACAAAGGGATATACATTTCAATCTTGTTAATTTTGACTCAATTTCACCATTGCTTGAAAATAAACCACATTAAATATTATATATTATAGTGACCTGAACTATAAACTGCATTTTATCTGGTGAATACTCTAATGTTCAGGTGACTCATGACAAATTTTTTTTTTATCTAAGGTGAGAGATGAGAGGAACATGCTTAAAGTTGTTACTCGAATTCACAGAATTTCAATGATTCTTAAGTTACTGGTAGAGCAATTTTCTGTTCTGGAAACTATGACAGCCTTGGATTTTTTTGACTTCAGGTAAAAACCATACTGTTTTTGATGTTTTTATGTGTGATAGGATACAAATAATCGGATACCTCCTGGTGGGTCCAAAGAAACCTTGTACCTTGTTCAGCTTCTAAAGATAACTGTTCATATAAAATTAGTTGTTTTTTTAATCTGTAAGATTAAACCATAAACTGGCAACAGAAAAGTGGTAACTTCAGGTTTGCTAAAAATTTGCATATAGGTGAGAATGGGCCACTACTTGGGCCATGTTTGGAGCTACGCTTTAGTGTATGGCATTAAGCTCTGTCTACAGTACCATGGTACATGGAATGCCAGTGTGGTTAAATAGCAGATACATTAATAGATTGGATGCTCAACTGAACTGTACAATGTGCATAATAACAGGATGTATTAAGCCTACACTAATACATTGGTTTCCAATACTCAGCCACATCCCCCACACACACACACACACACATGAAGATGTGGTCAGCGCATCTAACCACAGATTGAAATCTTGACAACCTACAAGTAAAATGGATGAAGAGCTCTGTGCTAATAATATTGACAAGCAACAAAAATGTATGGCTGCAGTCCATGCCATCTGACATCCATATGAATATGTTGACTAATCAGGAGCACAATGGTTTTGATCTACCATGACATATCTGGAAGACCGCTAACAGGATAAGAACTGGCCATGGCAGGTGTGCAGATCTATTATACAAATGGTGAAAGTTTAGATGGGTATCCAGCATGTGTATAGATTTTGTCTCTCTCTGGATCCTTGTCTTGTAATTTTTCTGTTCCAAAATGGCAACATTCAAGTCTTGTGCATAGTGGCCCCCACTTAATGTGCCGGTGGTTCCTTCTGAATAAACATTGATAGGGAGTACTCAGGACCGGTTTCCCTTTTCTGGGGGCACTCTCGAACTGTGTACTTTGCCAAAGTCTACGCAAGCTGGCTTCTCTTCTGCATGGTTTGGTGTGGAATAAGACTGACCCGTGGTTCTCCAGCAGGTGTTTCGACTCAGTGAGATAACATTTTTGTCCCCATTGTTTGGACATAGGCCTTAGATAACAAAACAACCTCTTTTGACAAATCAACAACCAAGCATTGTGCTTCGTGTTGAATGTGGAACTAGTTCTTTAACTGGTCACATTATATATGCCTGATATTTGCATTTATTTAAAACGTTTTCTCTCTTTTTTGTCCACAAAGCAATGTTTGTTTATTTATTCAAACTTTTAAACAATGTTTTTCCTTAAAGAGATTATTTGAGCCCAGCTTCAGGATTTCAGAGCTTACAGTTCCGGTTACTGGAAAATAAGATTGGTGTCCCTCAAAGTCTGAGAGTCCCATACAACAGAAGGCACTACAGAGATAACTTCAAGGGGCAAGAGAATGAATTGTTGCTGAAGTCTGAACAGGAGCCAACTCTACTGCAGCTAGTGGAAGTAAGAATGTGCATCTATTAAATGTTGGCCTGCTATGAAGAATTTGAGTAGCTAGTCATTTACTTTTATCTGTAGTGGGTATGTCCCCATTATTCACCATGTTAAATGTTCTATAGGGTACAGTTCCTTTTAATTATCTTGCATAATCAAGTGTTAAAATGAAAAAGGACATATTCTTTCTTGTTCAACCCTATTTTATTACCTGTTAGTTATAACACGGTGGACAGTCACTTATGTCAAGGGATAGTTGGACATGTTTCTAAAACAAAACAGTCAATGTTCAGAATGAAGTGGTTACATACTGGGAGAAAACCCATTTTAACAATGTAATAGAGTGAGAAATGAGTAACCCTCTAAATCAGGGGTTCCCAACCATTCAAACTGGGGGCTGCTCTCAGTCAGCTTTGAGGGCTAGATGACCATTTTTCCCCACCTGTATGATGGGGGTGGACATTTTGTTTCTCAAATGCCCTTGGAGAGGTATGTGGGGGACACATGAAAAGGCACCATGAGCCCATGGGCCGTTGCTTGGGGAAAGATTCTAACAGAATACAATAGAAGTCAAATGTATTTTTATTGTGTTTAGCACTATTGTCTGAGAACTATACCTAGGTCTTTGCACATACACTCAGCATTATATGCATCTTGGCACACACCATAAATATGGTAGTATAACCAGAAGAGAACTATACTAGTTCAGTTACATATTAAAAATGATATCAGATATAAACATTAACCTAATATAACAATAGCAACTAGACTTATATATTATCTTACATTGTTTAGTGCACTCTCTGGATGGTTCACAGGTTAATTAACATTTTGCCCCCAACATGCTGAAGGATGGAAGGCTGGGTCAACCTTGTTTCCTGGTCAGGAGTGTCTTTAACCACTTCACCACCCTTTGCAGGCAGAATAGATTGTACTTGAATAGTGTATGTTGAAGTATAGAGATATAAAATAATATTGTGTTATCTAGTTAATGTAAATATACTGTATATCATTTGTATTTGCAGGCATGCACATACCTTATATAAATTGTAAGAAGCAAGTAGAATCTAAACTTGAAATTTAAATTTAGGGTTCTTAAAATATTTTCTAGTTCATGCATATCTACAAATCCTTCTCAAGATCATCATTACTATTTAGTATATTTGGTTGTCAAATACATAGTCATCAAATTGTGTAACCTATGTCATAAAATGTTTTATTTATTTTATTTCAAAAGGCATGGTTGGAACGGACACCTGGACTTAAACCAGAGGGATTTAACTTCTGGGAGAAATTTGAAGTAAATGTACATAAGGGACTAGAAGAGGAATTTGCAATGGTGCAGGTATATGTTACAATTTGTCATAGATTGCTTTAGAGTTGGTTAATATATTTAGGTATCTACTGATAGCTTCTTAATGGAGCTTCCTGAACACAGGTTCCATGAGGGAATTCCATTGTTCAAGCAATTTCTCATGCATATTAGTTTGTGTATAAGTGTTAATGTATATACAGTACATACCTGTCAAGCGTGGCTCCGGACAATACGAGACCTGCGCAGAACGGTTCTGCGCAGGTCTGTTCTACGCATGCGTAAAAGCCATTTACGCATGCGTAGAACGGACCTGCACAGAACGGTTCGGTACAGGTCCATTCTACGCATGCGTAGAAGGCTTTTATGCATGCGTAGAACAGACCTGCGCAGAACCGTTCTCTGTAGGTCTCTTCTACGCATGCGTAGAAGGCTTTTACGCATGCATAGAATGGACCTGCGCAAAACCGTTCTGCCCTGGTTGGTTCTATGCATGCATAGAAGGGTTCTACACATCCCCTTCTGCACAGAACCCTTCTACACATGCATAGAAGGGTTCTATGCTTGCATAGAAAAGTTCTATGCATGCATAGAAAAGACCTGCACAGAAGGGATGCGCAGTAACTCCTTTCCCCCCGCTGCCAAAATTTGGGATAGCCGCAGCTCCGGGTGGGAAAGGACGAAAATCAGCGCCGAGATATGGGAAATCCCGGCTAATCCGGGATACTTGACAGGTATGACAGTATTTAAAAATGACACTGTAATTCTTCTTATGGGTAATATAAGGGCAAGCAGAAGCAAGGGACATGGTATGCTTGAAAAAACACCTGAGTTGCATGAAGTGACTTGCATGTACCTTATTATGAGGTGATTTCCAGATCTTCAAAAGTTACTTTTTTGGACCAAAGCACCCAGATTTTCCCAACCACCATGGTCAGTGGCCATAATGACTGTGGGATTCTGGGAGTTGTAGTCCCCAAAATATAACTTTTCCAAACTATTGTATGGTAATACATAAATTATCATGTCATCACATTATTGATTTTAAAAATGTCTCTTATTTAGTCAACCATATGTATGATTTTGTCTTTATTTTATATACATGGCATAAGGAATAGATTTGCTAAATGTACTATCATTCTTTGTTCTATTTTCAATTACATAATTAATTAAAATAAAATAGAAGATACAATTTTATTGCCTTCTGTTATAAAACATAGTTCAGCACTCAGTATCAACAAGGAAGTGAGCTGACCCACTGTAGGAAAATATGAATCTTGGTGCTTTAGCCTTTGTTTTCTTGTAATAAATCTCAAGACACAGTAACCAACTCCATGAGACAAATTGTTTGACTGTAGAAAGTTTTCCAAACATGGGCCACATCCAGAAATGGTGGGTGTGAAATTCTGCTGTACCTTTTGGCTATTAAGGTGATTTTTAAACACATGTCTAGAACACTGTTAAAGTAACTGTTAGAGCAGGGGTTCTCAACCTACAGCCCATTGGCTGGATCCGATTTACGGCACCATTTCATGCGGCTTGCATCACCTCTGTGGTGATGGAAGCAGAAGCATTTTATGGCAGCGTTTATGGTGGGGGAACCACCAGTTTGGCCTGCTCTACTGTCAGATGGGGTATGGTCCAGCCCATGGCTTGAAAAGGTTGAGAACCCCTTTGTTAGAGTAACAAAAGAGTTGAGGATGAACCACTTCACTATTCTGATTCCCAATGGTCATGGAGGCGGAAGAGGCCATGCCAGATGAATTGGCTGTGAAGGTGCACCTTGTCAATATCCTCAAGGCTGCGGTAGTCCACTGCAGTCAAAATATCAAATCCTGTATGTTTCATTTCATACATGCTGCAGTAGATGGCTCTGTGATCATAGTGTGTGGGTCACTTCAAGTCAAGATAGGTTCCACCTTAAACAAATTCATGCCAATGGCATTTTTCCTGAAAACGATTCTTAGTAAAAAAAAAATGTATACTCGGACATGAGTAGCAGCTGATGACAACGAGAGTAACAATATCATGGGTTAAAAAGAACATTTGTAAAAATTTGCATTCATAGAAAAATTTATAGGAAAAAAACATACCTAAGGAAATGATTTGATGTAAGTTAACAAAAATGAAGCTTTTTGCTGTTTTCAAAACAATAATTATTCTGATTGGAAGGCCAAACCAGACTCAGAGGAAAAAGAAGATCAACTGGCAGAACTTCAGAAACAAAAAGAAGTGCTTATTTCATTATTTGATGAAAAACGCCATGAACACCTTCTTAGTAAAGGTAGGAAGAGTTGTGTTGGTGTACAGATCAGAAATATCCTTTTTATAACAGCTTCAACAAGTACAATTAATAAATTTAATTTTTAATAGATGTTGTATTTTTCAGGTGAAAGACGGTTATCCTATAAAGCAATGAAAGGAGCATTAATGATCTATTTCTACAGGTATATCACATGACTTTTATCCTTTTTCTTATCTCTGCTACTAAAAATCAATTTGATTGCAAAAAGTGTATATTGGATCTCTTTGCTTTTCAGAATAAAATATTCCTTGGCATATTCTAATGATTCCTTTTTAATTCCTTGCACATACTGTTGTTGAAAAATAGAAACACCCAAATAAGTCATCACTAGAAACCAGGTATTTTTGTTTGTGGCACCATAAATTTTGAATAAACTTCCATTAAAGGTTCACTTTTAAAGGTTAAGATGCTGAACTTGACCACTGGTAGGTCAGCAGTTCAAGACCCGAGTACTGCACAATGGAGTGAGCTCCTGTCTTTGTCCCAGCTCCTGACAACCCAGCAGTTCGAAAGCAAGACACTGCAAGTAGATAAATAGGTACCATCTCGGTGGGAAGGTAAACAGCATTCTGTGCACTCCGGTGTCGAGTTAGGCCTGCCACATGTCCATGGAAACGTCTGCAGAGGCAGACAGCGCTGACTCTTTGGCTATAAACAGAGATGAGCACGGAACCTGCGAGTCGGATACGACTGGCTTTTGAGGAAGGCGATCTTTACCTTTACCTCCTCAACTCTGGTACATTTATACTCTGAAGTGTAGAAAGAACAAAAAAGAATGAGAAACAAATTACAAGGTGTGTTTATGAGTGGTTGTAGCCAAGGTCATTTAAATGATGTGTGTGTATGTGCACAGCACAGATTTTTTTTTTGGGGGGGAGGGGGATTTGCTCCAGGTGGAATATATTTTCTTACACTACTTGCCATCATGGAGTATTTCTGTTTTTCCTTTTGGATGCACTGTAAAATGCTAGTACTGTGTTGAAAAAGGAGATTTGAAAAAAGATAATGAGCTTGCTTCTTTCTGTCTTTTCTTTAAGAGAAGAGCCTCGTTTTCAGGTTCCTTTTCAGCTTCTCACTTCTCTTATGGATATCGATGTGTTGATGACTAAATGGAGGTGTAAGTCTTTAGTATTCCTTTAGTATGACTACCATAGCACTGTGACTCACAGGAGTATTGGCAGCTTTGCTTAAGTTACAAACTAGCAATATTTCAGATAAAAAGTAATTCCTTAATGGACAGGTTGTCGATGAAGATTATGCCTGGTAAATAGGGGTTACTAGATGCTTTAAATGTAAACAGAGATGATATAGCCCTAGTGTTTAGAGGTGTTACTTATTGGACTACATTTCTAGAATGAATGGGATTCTGAAAGTTACAGTCCAAGACTGCAATAACTTTGCTCATTTCAGTATATTCAAGTAGTAAATATCTGTCTAGAGACAACTGAGGTTGTATGGCCTAAATCCCATTGTGAGTTCCAAATGGAATAGGCCCACTGAAAGATAAGTTTTGGCTTACTATTTGGCCATGGATTCCATCAATGTGTTTTAGTTGGAACTTGCAATTGTACTTAGGCCAAAGTATATATAAATTTCTATTTCTATCTCTTTGTCTCAACTTTTCCCCATTGAATGTGTGAAAGATGAAATTACATGTAACTGAAAGCATGAGTATATGATTGAAGTGTATAAATCAAGAAGCTGCAAATTGAATATTCACCACTCCTGTGAAGTCACTTGCCTAAAGCCCGCCATTTTATTTCAGCTTCCCAAAGATAATTATACTAAAGTACTGCGGAGTTTCATTGCAAGTACAGTAGAACCCCGTATAACGATCGCCCCATACAGCGATGAAAATGATTAGTGATGAGGCTTGGAGGGGGGGAGGCCGTTCCGCATAGTGACCGTTCCAATGGGAAAATCCGTACAACAATTTTCCAATGGGAAAAACCACTTAGCGCCAAACATTGTTGTATGTTTTTTTCCATAGGGAAAATTGTTGTACGGATTTCCCCATAGGGAAGATCATACAACGGCGAAAACCGAATAGCAATCAGCTCCGTGGAACGGATTACAATTGCTATACAGGGTTCTACCATATAACAAGGAGTTAAATCCATCTTTCCACTGACAGTCACATTGGAGCTTTCTCCCTCTCCTTTCTATGCTTCAGCCTTTCACACAACCCAAAGGTCAGCTTTAGTATATGGAGACTATCATGGGAGATAAGTTTTTTTTCCCTCAGTCAACACAGCCCCTCATCTCACATTGTTTGACTCTATTGACTTCTCCTCAAGAAAGTGCACAGAAAGCACTTTAAACATTTAAAGGCTTAGATTTTATTCCAGCACATCCAGGACTGAGACCTGTACAACTCAGTGGGCATGCTTGTGTGAAAACTTCTACAGGATAATTCTAGGAAGCACAATATGCATGCTAATTTTTTATAACGCCACAGGAAGAAATGTAACATAATTTAAACAGTGGGTCTTGTAATTCAGGTAAACAAAATGATTATTAGACAGTTATGGCTCATTTCATCTGTGAGACAGAATGAACATTGTGTTAAAAATTAGAATAATTTTTCTTTTTTGCTTAGATAACCATGTGTGTATGGTACACAGAATGATTGGAAGCAAGGCTGGGACAGGAGGCTCATCGGGATATCAGTATTTACGTTCAACTGTGAGGTAGGTCTACAAGGTAGACTGGAATATATACCTATAAGAAGGGGGTTGGGCCTTGCGTGTCTGGAATGCATGTCTGCACACGTCCATCCCATCCCATAATGCACCAGCCACACTTACCTTACCTACCCAGACAACATTGCCGCAAGGGTCCAGGGACCGAGAGTGGGGCCAACACCCCACGAATGGAAAAAATAAAAATCTATGCTACCCAGCATCCTCTGCACTGTGGCACACCTCAGCCAATCAGGCATGATGACGTGGACACAGAGGAGGTGGGACAGCTACCGTGCACGAGAGAGAAAATGACTCACGTGCGCCTTTTCCCCTCAGCAGCTGCTCTCCGACAGCCTTAAAAAGTTGCCTCACCGCCCCTGCTACTATATTTATTTTAGTGTTAGCTTTCACATTTCAATCAAGATCTTCAGGCAAAGGACCACCTGTGGCTCTGTGTCCATAGAAGGGAACTGTAGTCCATGAAAGCTACAATATTTTCATTCTCTGGTTTTTGTTGCTGGTTAGATGATAAATAAGATAGTAACATCTTTGAAAATTGCTAGTCGTCGGTATTGAACAGCTACCTGCCTTCTGAGAGTGTTCTAGTGTTTGCAGTGCCAATTCCAAGATTATATTTGAAAAACTTTGAAGGGAAAGAAGGGTATATGAGTGTGAAACATTTTTAAATTAGTGAATCTTATTTTTTCAAAGCACTAGAATTGGTGATTGGCAGAAGGTTGATAGGGTCTTGAAGTTGGAATCTCCACTGTGCTTCATGAAAGAAAGACTAGGCAAGATCACCTGGAGCATATGTGGTTGATGGGATTACATACCCTGAAGGTTTGCACAAACTGCATAATCCCAGAGTGCCACAAGAAAGTCATAATTGATTTGACAGCACATAATGATTACCGGGACTACTGGAGACAGAATTAATATACTAAAATCCTCATTAAGATATGACAAAGACCATTAACTTGCCCTGAAAGCGGCTTTGTGCTACTATTGTCAGAATTAGTGTTACGTTCTTAATGGTTGCTCATAATGGCTTATCAGGTGCAGCTGTCTCCACATAGTTACATCTCATGCAGCAACCTATGCAGCAGCTTGAACAAATACATCAGGACATGGCTGATTTAGCTTCAGAAAGGGCCTGGAGATATTAAATGCATGTAGTTTAGATGTTCAGATCAACCAGGTAGTGCTGCCAGTGATAAAAAATGTTAAAATCGCAATATTTTAATGGCCATAGCTTCTCTATCCCTGTTCTAGTGGTAAATGAATTTTAGATATCCTGAACCAAGCCTCTGTGGTTTCAAACTCTTGGAGGAGATATGGAAAGGCAGTAATGAGCACTGTTGATCTTTCAGTAGGATTCATGCTTACTGCTGATAGGTTAGCCTACATTTTTGTCCCTTTCATTTCTAATGCTTTTATTTTTATTTGCATGCTGTATTAGTTAAAGCCGATCTAAAAAACAAAACAAAAACAAAGAAAGAGAGGACTTATTGAGTGTGATTTTTGTGGAGAAATTAGAAAGGAATATACAATTCCAAACTGGTATGTCTTGTAGACCACTACTGGATTTTCATTTCACTAGCTAACATTTTACTTTAAGCAACAAGGGTTTTTGGTTTTCTTACTTATTTATTTTTATTTAAATAAAAGCTCTGCTAAGGCAAATAGCAGGCAAAATCTTGTTCTCTGCCCTCATGGCCCCAAAGGTACAACAGTTTGTTGCAGGTAGTGGATTTTTAAAACATTGATTGCATGATTGTTCATGCAATAAGCCCAATTTCTTTTAATACATGAAATCCTGAGCTGCTCCTGATAAAAGTAGTCTCTATATGATGAAGTCCTTCAGCACAAGAAGCCAAGGTGACTACAATACCACCTCTGAGACTAGCTGATAGGGAGACTATTCAGCAAAGGGGTGGGAGGTACACCAACAGAAACTTTATTCTGTCCTGGGCACCCATTCCGAGACGTACACTCAAACCCCAGTCTGTGGGTCAGGACATCTGGAAAGGGCGAATGAATATCAAGTCTCCTCCCACCCCCCACCCCTTGCTACTGCACAGAACATCCAGGTGGACAAATCTGCTATGGCTATTTCTCCAGTTTCATCCAACTAAGTCTTGTAATGCAAGCCAGTCTGAATGATCATTCAGGATTCTCTTACTTTTCACTGACCTGGCACACAGGATAAAATTTGCACACCCTAAATAATTTGTATGAAGGCAGATTATTACTATTGCCACAATTTATAGCAAAAGCTCTCACATGTCATGCTTACCAGTTTGTGGGTGGTATGCTCAAGGCTGTGCTGACTATACCTAGCAGGCTAGGGGTGACAGCATTAGCACCAGATCCTCCAGAAGACAGAAGTTCAGTGAAATAACATTGTTGGGAAAATATGTGCAATCTAAATAAAAACACATTCTATATGACTTGGGTTATGGATTCTTTTCCCCATAACACCATGAGATTGGAAAATATCATTGAATACAACTTCCTCATTAATATATTTCTTTTTTTCCTTCACAGTGACAGATACAAAGTGTTTGTAGATTTGTTTAATCTTTCAACTTATTTGGTGCCAAGACATTGGATCCCAAAGCTGAACCCAACTGTCCATAAATTCCTCTATACAGCAGAGTATTGTGATAGCTCCTACTTCAGCAGTGATGACTCAGATTAAAATCCTTCCTTGGAAAATGTTGTAAATAACTGAAATATAATTGAGAGCACTCTTTTCTTTTAATGTTATATCTTATATGCTGTTCTATGCAAACATGTTTTATACATACATACATGCACAGGTATACACACCTATTTATGCATTATATATTATAGCATGTCAGATAGGTCACCAGAAATAAAATTTAGAAATGAGATGAACTCAGAATTCTATTATTTTAAGACAATGGTTAAAACTATTGATTTAATTGATGCATCCTATTTAAATCATTCTATTTGTTATCTATTATTGTAACATTTTCTATTTGCTTTACTTTGTGCTGACAGAGATATGACTTTGACTGTATATTAGGTTTAAGTATAATAAATATGAGAGCTCACCCTAGAAAACAGCATGAAAATATTGGAACGTAAAATTCCAGTGTGCTATCTAGCAATTGAAGAAATAATTTGGCATAAGAACTAAAATACTGTTGGTATAACTTACCCTATGTAAGGCTGATGATGTAAGAGACAGGATAGGAAAAGCATAGCCACCAGTAAAGTCACCTTGCTGACATTGGCTTTCAGTAATTAAGGACTTTCTCCATACATCTCATGACCCTTTAGCTCCTCAATTATGGAAAGGGCTATATGAAAGCCTCAGGACCTTCAAAAGAGAAGCCAGCTGAAATCATCAGCCTTAAACAGTTTAAATTACATCAATTGGATCTCAGCTAATTTACTTTAAATACTTTAATCTTTGTATAAGATCATAACATGTAGTGCAAGTTTCTGACTCCCTGCTGAACAACTGACGAGTTCATATTATACTGTGTGTCCTTTGCAAGGTTGCCATTTGATTTCTGACAGAAAATATTCAGTGATACATAAGTGGGTGTCTCTTTTCATTAGAGATTCAAAGAGTGAAACAGTTCCCCCCCCCATTCATCTTTATTATAAAAAAATAGTTGTTTTGTCAAGTACAGTATATGAAAATATTTTTCCAGTTCTACTAACATTTAGATATGTGTAAACTAAAATTAATCATCATCACTAAACAATTAAGAGTTCTTTCCATGTTTGTCATCAAATGCTAGCAACTTTCAAAATGCTATTCATTCGTTTGTGAAAGCCAAGGAAAGAAAATTGGTGATTATCAGTTATAAGCTAGATTTACTAAATCAATTTAAGCTCATACCAATATACATAAAATATATACACCACCCATTTAATGACAAACATTACCTTAGGCAGTTTACAACAGATGATTTTTTTAAAAAACCAACAACAACCATGCATGAAATGAATGTGGCTGATGGAAGTAGCAGTCCAAGAACATCTGGAGCCCTTGTGGTGCAGTGGTTAAATTGCTATACAGCAGCCAAAATGTTACGAGTTTGATTCAGAGCCAAAATGTTATGAGTTTGTTTCAGATGGGGATCAAGGTTGACTCAGCTTTCCATACTTCTGAGAGTGGGAAAATAGGTACTTAGCATGTTGGGGGCAAAATGCTAATTACCTGTAAACTGCCCACTGAGTGCAGTAAGTGTTACGGGGTGGTATACAAGTATAATTGCTACTGCTATCTGCATGGCTATGCTTTGCTCACTCAACTGCTAGTTGGGGGGGGGGCATATGAGGCATATGCCATATATCCCCTCAGCCATTCCTGCCATTTCTGCTGCTCCTTTACCATCCAAGAAGTCCAAAAATCTCCATTACAAACAAGAAGAAGCTCTGCCCTGTGGGCCTTTGCAGTGAGGGAGGTCACTGTAGCCATTGCACTACACAGATCTACACTAGTTGGAGCCAAACATTGATAATAATAGCAATGAAATCTCCACTAATAGTAGTGATTTAGTTCCTGGTGGATTGGACAATATAGAACCGGATGTGCACACTCGAGATACCAGCATACCACAAAAGTGCCTACCTCTGCTCTAGAGGTTGGTTCACAGAAATCAGGGCTTTATGCAGCTCTGCTGATATACATGAATGTTACATAAAACATGTGAGGAAGAGGTAGGTACCCTAATCATTCAAAGTACACATAATTCTGAATTTTATTTGAAAGTTGCTCCACAAACATTTCTTTGCAATAATATAAGAATATGGTCACAATGTTACAAATAGGAAACGGAGGCACAGAATGTAATTTGTCTAAGGCCAGATAGCAATTATAGTTGATGAATTCAGATTTCCCATCTAGAAACTTTGTGTTCTTGTGGCATTGTACCTCAAAACACTTCTTTGAAGTATTTTTATAATCATAAGAGTCACGATTACCATAATTCATACCATAAAGGTTTCCCTTGCTCGAAAGCCAGTCGTATCCTCTAGGGTGCAGTGCTCATCTCTGTTTAAAAGCCGAACAGCCAGCGCTGTCTGCATTTGCAGACGTTTGCATAGTCATGTGGCAGGCATGACTAGACACTGGAGTGCATGGAACTCTGTTTACCTTCCCAACGAAGTGGTCCCTATTTATCTACTTGCAATTTCTTGCTTTCGAACTGCTTGGTTGGCAGGAGATGGGAGCTCATTCCATCCTGCAGCACTCGGGAATCGAACTGGTGACCTCCCACCTCCCAGTCAGTGTCTTAGCCACTGCAATCCCTTTCATTCATACTATACCTAGGCACATAAAATACACTTCTAATGCACAGTTGTATGGGTTTGCATCACACTGTGAGTCCGTTGCAAGAATGTCATTTAATTTCTGACAGAAAATGTCTATCATTTCAATGCACATAATGTCCCTTTTTGAAAATAAAATGCCTTTATGTTCTTATAATGCATGCTAAATGCATGTGGCGACATGTCCTTTGTCCAGAGCAGCCATTTCACACAAACACAGAAGACACTTCATCAGCAATACCTAGAGGGCAACAACATTAAAGTTATTATTTAATTGTTAGATAAATCCACCTTCTGTCCCTTTTAAGGACTTTTTATAACATATCACTCTTCTTGAGTTGTGTAAGTCATCATTCTTTCATTTTAGATGACAAATGTTTCCAGTGAGACACTAAGAGGCTATTACAAATGAGTAGTACCCACAGAGAAGCTGCTGTTCTGAGAGGATCTAATTACTAAGTAAGATGTGTGTGACAATTAGATTTTAAAAAAGCAATGTTTTCTGTGCTTTACCTTATTTTTTTCTGTTATCCCCTTCAAAGACAATATCTATGAGCTTACTGCTTTAACGGGGCATTAGCATATAAACAGATATTCCAGACAAAAATAGGCTAGTTATGCATGACTTAAGATAACTCATCTTTCCTCCTATGAGGGTAAAGTTTTATTTCTAATAAGTTATTTCATAGAGCCATTGCATCCTGAGAAAACAAAGTCTTATTCAGACACTTGAAACAGACTTAGTGTGAATGAGGAGAGCAGGCTAGCCATGTCTCATCCCTTGATTTCTGTGGAGAGTTAGACTGAAGAGGACAGTGTCTTCTATGCAGATAGCCTCTCCACGTGACAAGAAACCTTGAGTTGTCAGGTTCCAGATTAAATTGGGTAAATCTACACTCATGGTAAACTCTACACTTTCTCCACATAAGGAGAACAATGAGGAAGGAGGTAAAGCTAGCCTGGTCCCTCCTATCAGGTCAATCCTTTCATGAACACAGGAAGAGGGGGCATTTTGAAAGGTAGGTAAAGGTCACCCTTGTTCGAACGCCAGTCGCATCCAACTCTACGGTTCAGTGCTCATCTCTCTGTATAGCCAAAGAGCCAGCGCTCTGCGTCTGCAGATGTTTCTGTGAACATGTGGCAGGCATGCCTCAACATCAGAGTGCAGGGAACGCTGTTTACCTTCCCACCTAAGTGGTCCCTGTTTATCCACTTGTAATTTCTTGCTTTCGAACTGCTAAATTGGCAGGAGCTGGAACAGAGATGGGAGCTCACTCTGTCATGCAGTACCCGTGAATTGAACTCCGACCTTCCAGTCATTGAGTTCAGCATCGTAACCACTTGAGTTACCACGTGCCTGAAGCATCAAACTAGTTCCTTGATAGATGAGATTTTTGGATTTTTTTTTACTACAAATCTCATAATTCCCACCTTTTGAAGTTTCACTTATGTTACATACAGAACCTAAAGGTGGCTTGCCTGGGACAAAAGGCCTAAACTGGAAGGCTTTGAGGCTTAGCTAGGTTTGGGAGTGCTTAACTTCCTATTTAGAATGAAGTTCCCAGCTAATACTGATGCAGGAACAGAAAGAATGGGTAGACCTAGGCCTGTCTAAGCCTCAAAGCCTTCCAGTTTAGGTGTTTTTCTCCATTTAGGTTTTGTAAGGCGTGGGTAAGTCAAGTTCCCAGAAAGGGAAATTAAGAGATTTATAGTCTAAGAAATAAAAAATCCCATGTCTAAAACAGAACCAAATCTATGTCTGGGTGGCAAGATCTGTTGCCTCCCACTATAAACCACAATGTCTTATGCTCAACTTACCACAGATGTTGGAACCCATTTTAATATGAGCATAGCCATCTATTCCCCATGTATGTCCCCAGGAGTTCCGTACAATCCAATAAGGAATGCTACCTGTAAAAATTGTTTAAATTATTCTTTAAAAAAAAATAAAGTAGTATACAGGCTTTAACTTCATATAATCAGATCTAGATATGGAAGTGTGTACAGAACCTGATTTCCTAGACCTTTTTAAGTTCCACATGCAAAGGCAAATACCAAAGTATAGTAAAACCCCCTACTGATTGGCTGAGGCATGCCACGGCACAGAGGACGCTGGGACTCACAGGTTGTTTTTGTCCACGTCCGTGGGGCGTTGGCCCCTATCTCGGCTCCCGGACCCTTGTGGCGCTGATCTCTGGGACAAAAGGTAGGTGTGGAAGGCGCGTTATGGGATAGGCTGGATGGGTGCAGACACACATTCAGGACACATTTTTATAGGTATAGATTCTGTACAGCATGCTAAAGTTGATTTGGAGTTTGGGCTGTATCTCTAAAACAGCATGTTGTTTTTTGTTGTGTCTGGATACTTGCTTGATGATTAAAGATACAGAATTTGAAAAATGTTCAAATTGTTACTGAATATTGTTAGACATGTAACTTATGAAGCTATGGAGCTAGGGACCCTACTTCTGAATAAACATGACTGGGATGGGGTTGTTAAATCTCTGAACAGATTATACAGTAAAATAAAAAGATTACAGCTCACCTGTTGTATCATAACCTGTAATAAGAACAGCATGATTTGCTTCTCCACTGGAACAATGATGCTGTATAATACCACCAAGATAATCTTGCCAGCTAACCGCATCTACAATTACTGCCAAAGGGCCCCACTCAAGCAGCATCCTCTTCATTTCATCTTCCTGGCCACTGCAAGAGAGAGGACCTTTTCATAGCTGGCACTAGCATGTAGCCTAAAATCAAAATTTGAAGAAATCAGCTCCTGAACACCTTTTGGTGGTGATGAAAGCAGTACATAGCACACATACATATTTATGAGGCATGCCTGCCACGTGTCCATGGAAATGTCTGTAGATGCAGACAGCACTTTATCTTTGGCTTTAAACAGAGACAAGCACTGAACCCTAGAGTTGGCTATGACTGGCTTTCAAGCAAGGGCGACCTTTACTTTATATATAACTATATATGAATCTAATATACATATATAAGTAAAGGTCACCCTTGCTCGAAAGCCAGTTGTATCCATCTCTAGGGTTCGGTGCTCATCTCCATTTATAGCCAAAGAGCCAGCACTATGCATCTGCAGATGTTTTTGTGGACATGTGGCAGGCATGCCTAGACACAAGTGCATTGAATGCTGTTTACCTTCCCACTGAAGTGGTCCCTATTTCTCTACTTGCAATTTCTTGCTTTCGAACTGCTAGGTTTGCAGGAGCTGGGACAGAGATCCAAGCTCACTCCATTGTGCAGTACTCGGGTCTCGAACTGCTGACCTGCCAACCTTCCAGTCATCAGTGTCTTAACCAATAAGCCACCACAGTCCCCATATTTGTGTGTATGTATATCAATTAAATGTTGGAAATGAAGTTGAAATTAAAGCTTAGGGAACACTTATGGAAGGGAAATATAGTTAAGAAAGCTGATCTTCTAGAAATCTTCACTTTCTTATATAAACCAAGAACTACTGGTACTATATTCTGCTTTGTACTGATAAGTTTGCATGGTGCACAGAAAAAAACCCAAGACCATTAAAAGGGGACCAGAGCAATTTGCTCTTTAAGTCATTTGCATGTCTGCTACAGGCTGCTGCTCCTGAACTTGGAAAGTTCATCTTTTTATACTACAATTCCCAGAATCTATCAGTCAGCATGAACAGTGGGCCAGCTGACAGAATGATTCTGGAAGCTATAATTCAAAATCTAATCTCTCCAAACTCTGCATTGAGCAACCGTGTAATCTGTGCCTCTGTAGCTCAATACAGTGGTATGCCGCATAACAAACGCTTCGTATAATGAAAAATTTGTACAACGAAGCATTCATTATGCAATGGCGATACCGCACATAATGATTTTTTTCATTATATGGGTTTTTGGGTAACCGGGGTATATGGAAACCCCATATAACGAACATTTTCCCGTTATATGGGGGCTCTCCCATTGGATCTGCATAGCGAAAAAAACACATAGTGAAGAGCTCTGTGGAATGGAGGGTTCTACTGTACTTGCATGTCTGTCCTGGGCAGTGGTGGTAATAGAGCTGAAGTTTCTAATCTCTCTTGTCCCTCTCATTACACAAGTGATACTAGTGCAGTCATAGACTATCTGATTAGGGCTGCTTGCTTACAGTTCTAGATGCTCAGTCTGTGCAACTGTATAAGTAGCACGTTTGCATATGGGCTTCTTCACATGGCTCTGAATAAGCAGAAAAACCTCTTTTCACATAACTACAGCCCTATCTGGATTAGAGTGCTAGACTATTAATTACTGTGTGATTTTTTAAAAAAGCAAAGTGGAATAATACAGAAGTACACTAAAGAAAGTTTTCAAAGAAGTCTGTTTCAGTATATACTAGCAGAGGTGCCTGTCCTTTGTCCAGGTGGGACTGATGCTGGGCTGGGGAGAAAGGGGGGGGGCTCTCCTGCACCGAGTTTACCTCATGTGTTGGGGGTGGGGGATGTTGTTACTGGCACTGCCCGGGCCTGGTGCCTCAGTCTGGGTGGTGTGTGAGGCCCAGCTCATGGCTGAAGACGTGAGGCAGTGGAGGCGTCAGGCCACGGCCTGAAGAGGCAGCCAGTGGGACTGTTGGTGTTGCTGGGTGCATGGTGGTGGCACTCGTGCATTGTCGTGTGCACTTACACGTTCCCATCACGGCTGGGAAGGGAGCCCGTATGGGCACCCATGGCTGCTGGCTGGCTCATCCTACTCGTGGCACAGGCACCATTTTACCATGCATGGGCGTCATTGTTAGGCAGTCATTTGTGAAATTGGACGTCTGACGCAGAGTTGTGACACCCACATGCTTGCGTGCACTGGTGTACCTGTGGCACCGTTGGGATACCTGTGAGTGGGGCTTACACTCCACCCTCAGTCCCAGGACCCCCCTCTTTGACCTCTGGGACATGGAAAGTAGGACCAGGACGATTGTCGAGTAGGTGGGTCACAAGGGGGGAGGGCATGCAGGACATAAAAATGTACGACTTTGCTTTATATATTAAGGTAACAATAATAAAAACAAAAGCGTTTTAGTGCCATAAAGATTAAGGGGTTTATTTTAGGCTGTTGAAATAATTCTGTTAGCCTTTGAGCCCCAACTCTTTTGTTGTTGTTGTTCTATATACTGTATGTTGGGCAGTGCTCTTTAAACAATCATAGCAATTTATTCTACTATGATTAGCATGTCCTCTTGATGCAACTTATTCAGAACAGTATTGATATACATTACATAACTTAGTGAAATATTCTTGTATTTTCTATGGGTATCTCATTTCAGAATCAAACTGATCAACCTCACAATATATCTGCATTTAATTTTTTTAAAAGATACTAACCTGAACAAGCAAGAATCCCATAAATGCTGTTCTTTTACCCAGTAGTCTTATTTTTCTCTTTTTCATTATTGTATGTGGGATTAAATAATGGGGAAAGCGGTTTCTGCAATTTGCAAATATCCGTAATTGCCAACATTCTGTTTGTTAATGAACAAAATTTGCTCTAATATCCAGCTAAACAATCTCAAATAAGGTTGCTGCTTTTACACATTGCACTCATTATGACTGTTTGTTTTGGCCACATGGGAAAAACAGTGCACATATTGCAGAGGAAATGCAAACAGAATTGACTCCTTTTTATGAGCAACTGAGTGAATGCATGGCACATATCACACATCTGTCTCTATGTGTATCACATCCACCTGCCTTGGAAATTATGGCACTTCCTGCCATGTTCTCCTTCATTAGTAACTCATTCTGGTTTTGATCAAGACTGTTCTGCACTGCATTGGGAAAGGAGAATAGTTGATTAATTTACTGTACAATTGCAATGTCTAGCTTTTTCTCTATCTGGAGCATCTCCAATTGCAGATGTTATTTCAAGTTCAGAAAGAGAGCTGGAGTAGGATAAGATGCTACAGAATGCATTTAAAGTTTAAAAAATATTGTATCTTTTTAAGAATATGTTATAATTTCATTTCATGAATATGTTATGATAATTTCATTTCACAGGGAATATATGAAACATATACCATGTTGTTTAATATATCTCACAGACATAGTCTGGCCAGGTTATCCTGCTATGGTAATAGAGTAGACCAGAGGTTTTTAGCCTACGGCCGGCAGGCAGGATCCAGCCTGTGGCACCAAATAATCCAGCCCCCCACCCTAGCTCCAACCGCTGTTGGAATCGGCCGCAGACTCGTTTACGACAGCCACGGACTCATTTATGGAGGAACAACAGTTGCATGGTGGTATGTATTAGTTAGAGCAGGGGTTCCCAACTATGGCCCGTGGACTGGCCCTGACCCCCGACGCCATCCCATCCGGCCTGTTGCTGCCTCTGCCTCACTTAGAATTGGAGGTGTGTTTACGTCATCAGTAAAATGTGCCCGCGCATGTGCAAACATGCTCATGGCTGGCATAAATGTGGAAGTAGGCACATTTATGTCATCTGTAAATGTGTCCACTTCTGCTACCTAGGGACATAGTCTGGCCCGCAATACTATCCAGGGGCGTGGTCAGGCTCATGACAGAAAAAGTTTGGCCACCCATGAGTTAGAGTGGTGGCCAGAAAAAAGGACCATACAAAAATATTCATAAGCTATTACCTGAGATCATGTGCAGTGTAATCTTGAATTGAGACCCCAAAACCTGAGTGACTGAAGAAATGACACAATCCTGTTTCAGCTTTGAAAGGATACTCTGAGTCTTTCACCAGTTTGACACTTGTCTATAAGAAAATAAACCAAATGACCAAAGTATTATGTTACTTTAACATGTTGATGTCAAAGCGTTTCTTTTGTGTTAAACAGGAAGATAAGCAAACTAATAGGTAGAGAATAACAGTTTAAAAGTAAAGTTTTAAAAATTAACATCTTTCTATCAAAATATTATTTCCTTAAGACTCAATGTAACCAACCTGTTTTGATGTCAAAACAGATGGTTTTAAAAATAAAACATTAAATGTACACATTATTTCTATGTTAACACATTCAATTTCCTCCAAGCTCTGACAATGACTTGTACTGTACCATTTGTTATCAATATTGCCTTCACGCAGCAGTGGCTCATTAAAAGGGTCAGAGTAACATTGCCTTTTTAAAAGTTGCGGTTTTAGTATTACTCTTGATCAGGGATTCTCAACGTTTTTACACCACAAAAACACTGCTGTAAACCGTAATGGGAGCATTTGCACATGCATGGGTGCATTTGTACATGCATGGGCACATTTGCGGCTGTCATAAATGCATCCGCTTCCGCGGTTATAGCCTTGAGCCGATGATTTGCCACCATGCACCGGGTCTGGCCCATGGGCCGTAGGCTGCGAACCCCTGCTTTTAATGGACACAAAGGGGACCAAGCTGGGAAAGAAATCATCAACTCTAGGGCAAATGCTTGGAAAAGTTAATTCTCTGTTTTATAACTCCAAGAATCCCACACTCAGCTTTAGCAGTGGCTGGGGAATTTTAGGTATTATAGTCAAAACAAATAACTTGATCTAGATTTATTCCTAATGTTAATTTACCTGTTGTTATATGAACACAGCATATACTAGTCAGATGCAGGGAACAACAACTGCATCTATAGCTAATTGTATTTACTGTGTGATCATTATTATAGGGTCCATCTGGATACTATTCAACATAACATAATATCATTGACTAAAGAGGCTCCCAGAGAAATCCAACAAGGGTATTTTTGTCAATTTCCAGATGTTTTTTCTTTTTAGCAAAAATTGTCATTTATCTAAAGAAAGATTGCAGATTTGTGAGAAAATAGTACCTGATTCATCCAACTCAAAGCAGTTACAGTAGAGCCACCTTGACAACCCTTATTATTGTATGAGCAGTCAATGACCTGTTGTTCACTGAGTTCTTCCAGAACATTCCTTTTAATTGCATACGCAGACTCTATTCCACCAACAACACTGAAAGCCCAACAACCACCACACTGTAAAAAAAAAAAATTAACAGCAAGCAATATCATTCAAGCCAATTATCACACATACATAACTTTTTTACCTTTTTAAATAGAATATTTTAAAATAACATGTTTGTCAAATATGTTTCACAATTCTATATAGGCTGTAGTTGTATAGTTTGCTTCTAGGTCCATGTGGTAATCTTTCAGAGATGACCGTCTCATCCATTTCCATTTGACATGGTCATAAATTGGTGGCTTTTAGTTCTTGAAAATAAAGTTATTTCACGTTTTCCACTAGCTGGAAGTTAAGGAAAAGCCAATCTATGAAAAATCTTGATATTATACAAAAGTTAAATTCAGAGCTTACCGTTGCTTGATTTTTCACTTGTGTAACAACATTCTTGTCCCTCCAATCAAACTTTGCTGGCAGTGGCTTTTCTGTTCCTTCTAGTCTAACATCTCTGTTATATTTGGGAACTTTAAACGGTCTGCTCTGTAAGTAAATAGCTTTAGAATAAAACAAATGGTTTATCATCCTCCAGTTTTGAAACAATGGTAGCCAGTACTGTTTGATTTGATTTCTGTCCCATTCTTTGCTGGAAACTGAGACTCAAAGGAGTTTGTGAGATTAACAAATATAAATAAAAAGTAAAGATAAACACATACAGAAGTTAATTGTTAAATATTATTAAACTATAGGGTTACAAAAAACATCAATTAAAAATAAAACTGTACAGCACAATTAAAAGATCTTGGCTTACAACTACCATCTAGCTACCCAAACCATGTTTTGCCTGCTACTAGAAATACCACATGGTATGGTCAAACTTTCCTTGGTACTGAATTCCACAACCTTAGACAGTCATCGAGAAAACCCTCTCTTATGTATTTATCCCTAAATTTATTTATTCCTTTTATATACTGCCCTATTAGCCAAAGATATGGGACATGCCTGTGAGAGTGGCAGAATCGAGAGAAGGCCCCCTAAGGATCACAAGACGTGGGCTGGCTTATATGAGAGAATATAGATTCTTTGCCCTGCTTCATATATGGAAATCTATAGCGAGGTCCCAACACTATTGTCTTACAATTAGAAGCAGATAGTGCTTTCATACCTTCTTCTTTACCAGAAAAAGGAAGCAAATTGGGATACACTCTCACTACATTTTGATTAATAATACCATTATTATTTGATAAATAATACTAGAATAATACTGCCTCGAAGCACCTTAAATACAGGTTTACCTCATTGGACACCTATATTATGCCCGTTTAGACATAAACCGGAAAGAAGTGCTTATACACCACACTTTATATTATTTTGTAGTGTTGGCATTTACGTCCTGAATTTTTCAAACCAGCTTCCCATAGCATTCAAAACATGAATCTTGGTTTAATATTAATTTACAAACCAGGATTTTAACATCCTAGGTACGAAATCAACAATAAAATAAGTTTCCCATTTTGGATATAATAGGGATCTGTCATGGTATCATTGACTCAAAACCAAAGCAAAATATGATCTATCATGATCAACCTCATCACGATCACCTTCATTCTGTACCTCTAAATTCTTCAGGAAACAAATGGGAAAACTGATTTATTCCATAGATTGCTGTAATGTTGTCACCAGATGATAATGAATTCAAATGGTTAAATCTCTTAATGCTTTCCTGAAAAATAAAAGAAGAGAGTCTAAGCCCAAACTACGGTCCACAGGCCCAATTATATTCCATTTTTCTTTATTCGTGTCAGATGCATCTCATTAATCAGGCCCCGAGTGAGAACCCAGGCATTTAGTGGCGGCTGTCACACTTTTCCCGTTGTTCTGAACGTGGTTCTGCAAGTCCCCAAGGCAGCAGAAACCCCTGCCAAAGTGGATCACTGCCTTGTTGTGTGTGTGTGTGTGTGTGTGTGTGTGTGTGTATAGCACTGAGGAGGACCTTATGTTGGCAAGAGGAAATGCTGATGTGGCCCGATATTGGGCAGATGTCATCTAGCCCTTTTTAATTCTATTTTGTTCTTAAGTGTGTTAATTTGAGCTTTGTATGTTATTATATGCTGGTGGTGCATCTGACACGAATAAAGAAAAATGGAATATAATAGTGGTTCATTATACACACACACACACACACTTAGTTGTTAAGATGCTGAACTTGACAACTAGAAGGTCTGCAGTTCAGCAGGTCAAGATCTGAGTGCTGCATGACAGAGTGAGCTCCCGTCATCTGTCACAGCCCTGCCAACCTAACAGTTCGAAAGCAAGAAAATACAAACAGTTCAATAGGTACCGCTTTCGTGGGAAAGGCAACAACATTCTATGAGCTCCGACACCTAGTCTTGCCTGCCACATAGCCACAGAAGGATCTGTAGATGCGAGCATCACCAGCTCTTTGGCTGTAAACAGAGTCAGACACGATGGACTTTCAAGCAAGGGAGACCTTTACATTTATTTAACCTACGACTGAATTCTATTGATCTCTGTGAGTTGACTGGACATATATTTATGGGATAAACCAAACTCCTGCACATTACTTGGAGGACCCGGAATAGGCTGAGGGTTGAAGTCCCTAAAATGCATGACCAATATGCTCAAGAGGGGGCTGCTGGCAGGCAACAACATGTTGTGTGAATGTGGATAATCCAGCTCATTTGTGGATCTGTTGATTACCAACAGAGACATGTGCTGATGAAGATTTCACTTTGGCCATAGGCAAAACCAAGAAAGTGGCTCTGTGTGTGTGTGTGTGTGTGTGTGTGTGTGTGTGTGTGTGTGTGTGTGTGTGTGTGTGTGTGTTGGAAGGCCGGCAAGTCGGCAGCTTGAGACCCGAGTACTACATGACGGAATGAGCGCCTGTCTCTGTCCCAGCTCCTGCCAACGTAGCAGTTTGAAAGCAAGAAACTGCAAATAGATAAATAGGGACCACATCGGTGGGAAGGTAAACAGCGACCCGTGCGCTTCGGTGTCTAGTCATGCCTGCCACATGACCACGGAAAAGTCTGCAGAAAGTGAACAGCGCTGGCTCTTCGGCTTTGAAACAGAGATGAGCACTGAGCCCTAGAGTCGGATACGACTGGCTTTCGAGCAAGGTTGACCTTTACCTTTGCCTACAAGAGGCGGGAATGGGCTTGCTATCGCAGGAGCACCCCGGGGGCTGGGGGAGAGAAAGCGTCGAGGAGGAGGAGGAGGAGGAGGAAGAGGAAAAAGAAACTTTCCCTGGCGCCATGCAGGGACGCCACAGACCTTTGTCCCAACCAAGCCCTGCGCGCCTCCGCCTACCTACCCGCAGCGCGGCTTCTCTCTCCCACTCGCCCACTCTGGGGCCGGGGAAAGGGACCCGCCGGTCGCCTGCGGCGGGGAGGCCATTTTGTGCCCCTGCAGACTCGGCGCCGGCGAGGCAGGCGAGGACGCACGAGACGAGCCAAGAAGAAGACGCCCTCATCGGACGGAGGGAGTCAGTCAGCCCCCTGTGTGTCGTTTTCCTTTCGCTCTCTGCAGGCTCCTCCTCCGGCCTCGGAGGAGGTGGCTTACCGCTTAAGACGCTGAACTTGACAGGGAACTAGTCTCGGCATACTCGCGGGTTCGAGACCCGAGTGCTGCACGACGGAGTGTGCTCCCGTCGTCTGTCCCAGCTCCTGCCAACCTAGCAGTTCGAAAGCAAGAAATTGCAAGTAGATAAATAGGGGACCACTTCGGTGGGAAGGTAAACAGCGATCCGTGCGCTCTGGTGTCTGTCTAGTCATGCCTGCCACATGACCACGCAAACGTCTGCAGACGCTCTGATGCAGACAGCGCTGGCTCTTAGGCTATATAAGACTCTTTTTTTTCTCTTCTGTGTTTAACTGTGGATTGCACTCCCGTACAGCATATGAATAAATGGTAAAAATAATAAAACCTGGGAGAGCACATTGATTAGAAATTATGGAGAGAGATGCAGAGTGGCCAATTTATTTGCCATCCCTGCTGCAAATGGAACACCCAGACCAAACAACGCTTTTCCTCAGAGCTTGGAAAAGTTACTTTTCTGACCTAGGTAAAGGTCTTCCTTGCTTGAAAACCAGTTATACGTGGGTATAACATACTTAATGACCGGTGCAATTTGGTAATAGTATTTCTTTATCATTTTTCTACCCATGCACCACAACTCTGAATTTAGCTGTCTCTTGAGATCATAGTGGGTATGATTTAATTTAATTTTAATTTAATAGATTTATATGCCACCCTATCCAATGGACTCTGGGCAGTGTACACAAGTTAAAACTAATATAAAACAACATAAATGATCCTGTATTCTGCAGAACAAAAATTACCAAGATGATTCAGTCCATTTTCTAATGTTTCTATTTGCACCCAGTCATACACTGGTGATAGAACCAATTATATGAGTGGATGATGGCACTCTTGAAAAAAGGAGAGAGAGGAAAACCCTGCTTGTACAAGTGTTATTTACTTGGTTAATTTCAAATTGAATTTTAAAATCTTCAGTTAAAAATGCCCAGCTACATATGGAGTTTAAAGGACTCTCCCACTCCCCTTAGTTATCATGCCAAACGTTCGGCACATGTTCAAAAACATGCAAATTAGAGAAAAAGAAAGAATTTTGATGTGTGGAAGGAAACAACCCTGTTCTTTGTTGTTCAGTCGCGCAGTCGACTCCGACCCTTTGCGACCCCATGGACCATTTTCCTCCAGGCGCCTCTGTCCTCTACCATCCCCCTCAACCCTCCCAGCTCTGTGCCCATTGTGTCTATAATACCATCTAGCCATCTCATCCTTGGCCTCCCCCTTCTTCTTTTGCCCTCCACCTTTCCCAACATCAATGCCTTCTCAAGTGAATCCTCCCTTCTCATTTGATGTCCAAAGTACTTTAGCTTCATCTTTACTATTTGACCTTCCAATGAGCAGTCAGGGTTAATTTCTTCTAAGATTGACCTATTTGTTCTCCTCGCTGTCCAGGGGACTCTCAAAACCCTCCTCCAACACCACATTTCAAAGGCATCTATTCTTCTGCGTTCAGCCTTCCTAATTGTCCAGCTCTCACATCCATACATTACTACTGGGAAAACCATTGCTTTGACTATTCTAATTTTTGTTTGCAATGTGATGTCTCTGCTTTTCACTATGTTCCCCAGGTTTCTCATTGCTTGTCTCCCAAGAATCAGTCGCCTTTTTATTTCATGGCTGCAATCCCCATCTGCAGTGATCTTGGATCCTAAGAAAATAAAATCTGTCACGGCTTCTACTTCTTCCCCGTCTATTTTCCAGGAACTGATGGGGCCTGTTGCCATTATCTTGGTTTTCTTGATATTGAGTCTCAAGCCAGCTTTTGCACTCTCCTCCTTCAGCCCAATCAAGAGATTCTTTAGGTCTTCCTCACTTTCTGCCATTAGGGTGGTATCGTCTGCATATCTCAGATTATTGATGTTTCTCCCAGCGATTTTAATCCCATATTGTGATTCCTCCATCCCTGCACTGCGCATTATGTGCTCTGTGTATAGGTTGAATAAGCATGGTGACAAAATGCAGCCTTGTCTTACTCCTTTTCCTATTCCAAACCACTCTGCCATTCCATGTTCTGTCCTAACTGTTGCTTCTTGGTTCATGTACAGATTTCTCAGGAGGCATATGAGGTGCTCTGGTATTCCCATCTCTTTAATTACTTGCCACATCTTGTTGTGGTCCACACAGTCAAATGCCTTAGTGTAGTCAACAAAACAAAAGTAAACTTGTTTCTGGTATTCCTTTGTTTTCTCCATGATCCAGCGTATGTTGGCGATGTGGTCTCTAGTCCCCCTGCCTCTTCTGAAACCAGCCTGCACCTCTGGTAATTCTCTCTCCACATGCTGCTGAAGTCTGTCCTGTATTATTTATTTATTTTATTTATTTATTTATTAATCACATTTGTATATGCCGCCCACTCAGGCAGAACCCGACTCAGGGCGGCATTACAACACACTAAAAATACATAAAAAAAAACATTACAAAATCTTATAAAACCACCCAATAAAAACCCACATCCCCCCCCTTTTTTTTAAAAACCCGTATCCCACTCACCCAACCCACCCACCGCACAAGAAGGATGAAGAGAAAGTTCTTATAAAAACCAGCCGGCGGGGACCACAGTCCCGTTCGGGCCCCACACCTGCCCTGCCAGCCAGGTCTTCAGTCCTTTCCTGAAGGGCAGCAGTTCTCTTTGAAGTCTTAGTTCCGCTGGTAGGAGGTTCCAGAGGGTTGGTGCGGACACGGAGAAGGCCCTCCTTCGGGTGCTAGATAAATGTGCACCCCTCGTTGATGGCACCATTAGAGAGCCTCTCCGGTCCGCTCTGGTTGGACGGGCAGTCACTCTTGGGACGATGCGGTCTCTAAGGTATCCTGGCCCCCTGCCATATAGGGCTTTAAAGGTCAAAACCAGCACCTTAAATTGCACCCGGAGACAAACTGGTAACCAGTGCAGCTCCCGAAGCAGCGGTGAGGCATGGGCATATCGCCCACACCCCATCACCACCCGGGCCGCCGCATTCTGGACCAGCTGCAGCCTCCGAATGGTCGTCAAGGGCAGCCCCATGTAGAGCGCATTGCAATAATCTAGTCGGGAAGTAACCAGAGCATGAGTGACCATAAGCAAGGAGTCCCGGTCCAGGAGCGTGCGCAATTGGCGAATCACCCGAAGTTGGGCAAAGGCCCCCCTGGCCACAGCCGCCACTTGTTCTTCTAGCAGCAGCCGTGAGTCCAGAAGGACCCCCAAGTTGCGCACTGGGTCTGTCTGGGGCAAAACAGCCCCATCCAATACCAAAGATGGTAGCTCCTTGGATAACATGGGGCCCCTTATCCACAGCCACTCTGTCTTGCTGGGATTCAGCCGAAGCCCATTGGCCCCCATCCAGACCCCAACGGCTTCCAGGCATCCGGATAGGACTTCAACAGCATCACTGGGGTCCCCACGGGCCGAGATGTACAACTGAGTATCATCCGCGTACTGATGGTACCGCACCCCGTGGGAACGAATGATCTCACCCAGCGGCTTCATGTAGATGTTAAATAAGAGAGGAGAGAGCACAGATCCCTGCGGCACCCCGTACTTGAGAAGCCTAGGGCTGGACCTCTCACTCTCTAACCACACCGACTGGGTACGGCCCTCCAGAAAAGAGGAAAACCAGGACAACACAGTGCCCTGGATCCCCAATCCTTTGAGCCGTTCCAGCAGGATACCGTGGTCGACAGTATCGAAGGCCGCTGAGAGGTCAAGAAGAGCAAGGACGGATGGATAACCCCCGTCCCGCTCCCGCCAGAGATCATCCATCAGTGCGACCAATGCCGTCTCCGTTCCATATCCGGGCCTGAACCCCGATTGAAAAGGGTCTAGATAATCCGCTTCCTCCAGGACACCCTGCAGCTGGCGCGCCACCGCCTTCTCCAAAACCTTACCCAAAAAGGGCAGGTTGGAGACCGGCCTGTAGTTGTTAAGGACAGCTGGGTCGAGGGACGTTTTCTTCAGGAGGGGGCGCACCAAGGCATGTTTTAACTGTGCCGGAAATACCCCCTCCCGTAACGAAGCATTTATTATCCCCCCGACCCAGCCCCCTGTTACCCCCCTGGATGCTTTCACTAACCAGGTGGGACAGGGGTCCAGAGGACATGTAGTGGCACGAACATCTGCAAGGAGCCTGTCCACTTCATCAGGGACAACAGGCTCAAACCGATCCCAGATCGTACAGCAAGACTGTGCTCCGGCACCCCCCCGACCCTCCCCATCCACGCCAGGATTCAATCCTGAACGAATCCGATCGATTTTCTCCACCAGATGGTCAGCAAAGTCCTCAGCCGAACCCTGCCAACCGGGCGCCGATCCCCCTCTACCGAGGAGCGACCTGGTCACCCTGAACAGGGCGGCTGGGCGATTATCAGCGGAGGCAATAAGGGTGGTGAAGTATTGCCGCCTCACCACCCCCATCGCCACTAGGTAGGCCCTAATAGCGGCTCTAGCTAGTGTCCAATCGGAGTCATCCTGGGTCTTCACCCAGCGGCGCTCTAGGCGTCTCTTTGCCCGTTTGAGTTCCCGTAGTTCCTCTGTGAACCACGGAGATGACCTAACCCCACGGGCGCGGAGAGGCCGCAGTGGCGCGATTTCATCCAAGGCAGCTATTGTCGACCTATTCCACAAGTCGACGAGTGCCTCGGGTGAATCGTGTAGCCGATCCAGAGGAACATCCCCCAGTTCCCTCTGGAAACCATCTGGATCCATTAGTTGCCGAGGGCGGACCATTTTAATAGGCCCTGCCTCCCTACGATGAAGTGTCGCCCCCAGGAAGTCAAGCGTCACCAGGTAGTGATCCGACCATGGCACAGGAGAGATGGCTAAATCCTGTAATCTCAGGTCACTCTGCCACTGCTCCGACAGAAAAACTAAGTCTGGCATGTGGCCGCTGCCCCTGGTCGGGCCCCGAACTACCTGAGTCAGGCCCATGGCTGCCATGGAAGCCATGAACTCCCTTGCCACCTCAGAAGCCACCCCCAACGATGGCAAATTGAAGTCCCCCAGAACCATAAGTCTCGGGAACTCCAACGCCAGCATCGAGGCGGCCTCGAGGAGCTCAGGCAGGGCGTCCCTTACCCTGCAAGGGGGCAGGTACAGGAGCAAGATCCCCAACTGACCCTTGGGGCCCAGCCGTAGAAGCAGGGCCTCACAACCAGACACTTGTGGAGCAGTGGCCCTAGCAACTTCCAAAGACTCCCTGGCAACAATGGCGACACCACCGCCCCTCCCCTCACCTCTAGGCTGGTGCCAAATACCGAACCCAGCTGGACACATGTCCGAAAGAGGTACTCCATCCTCAGGTGTCAGCCAGGTTTCGGTGATGCATGCCAAGTCGGCCCGCCCATCCTGGATGGTATCTTGAATCAGGGGGGCCTTATTACAAACCGACCTGGCATTCACCAGCAGCAGCCTAAGGGCGGGGTCACTCCGGATCTGCTGCTCAGGACCCAGAGATGCACCTGCAGGGCTGGAATGAGGGACCGCACTTAAACATCGGGCCCGCATTCCCCGGGTGCGGCCCGCCCCACGGTACCCGCCATACCGGCCCATGCCCGTCACTACACCTATAATACTCTCCGGAACCTCCCCAGACGGAATGCTGCCCCTTCTTCCTGGCTGGCAAGGCCAACACTCTCTCTTCCCTCCCCCTCCGCCATCCCCCCCCCCCGATACCAACACCGAGCATAATTTCCGGGCCTCCGGCGGCGCCTCTCCTTTAAACCCCCCAACAGGCAGGTTCCAAAGGGAGGCAGGACACACCTGCCACCCATTCCCGGGCCGAATAGCGTGGGCCCCCGGGTAGAGGCAGCGCCTCTTTATCTCCCCGCCGATGAAGGGGGCGGGGAGAGCGCGGCGGCGGCGGCGGCGTTGGCGGCGGCGTCTTTCTTCGGGGCCTCCCGGGCCACGGGAGGCCCCCCTCATCTCCCCGCCGATGGTGGGGGCGGGGAGAGCGCGGCGGCGTCGGCGGCGTCGGCGGCGGCGTCTTTCCTCGGGGCCTCCCGGGCCACGGGAGGCTCCCCTTATCTCCCCGCCGGTGGTGGGGGCGGGGAGAGCGCGGCGGCGTCGGCGGCGTTGTCTTTCTTCGGGGGCCCCCGGGCCACGGGAGGCCCCCCTCATCTCCCCGCCGATGGTGGGGGCGGGGAGAGCGCGGCGGCGTCGGCAGCGTTGGCGGCGGCGTCTTTCCTCGGGGCCTCCCGGGCCACGGGAGGCCCCCCTTATCTCCCCGCCGGTGGTGTGGGCGGGGAGAGCGCGGCGGCGTCGGCGGCGTTGGCGGCGGCGTCTTTCCTCGGGGCCTCCCGGGCCACGGGAGGCCCCCCTTATCTCCCCGCCGGTGGTGTGGGCGGGGAGAGCGCGGCGGCGTCGGCGGCATTGGCGGCGGCGTCTTTCCTCGGGGCCTCCCGGGCCACGGGAGGCCCCCCTTATCTCCCCGCCGGTGGTGTGGGCGGGGAGAGCGCGGCGGCGTCGGCGGCGTTGGCGGCGGCGTCTTTCCTCGGGGCATCACCTTGCTGGCATGTGGGATGAGCGCGATTGTTCGATAATTTGAACATTCTTTGGCATTGCCCTTTTTTGGGATTGGGACGTATACTGATCTTTTCCAATCCTGTGGCCACTGTTTTGTTTTCCAAATCTGCTGGCATATTGAATGCAGTAATTTGACGCCATCATCTTTTAGCGCTTTGAAAAATTCAACTGGGATACCATCATCTCCACTAGCTTTGTTGTTTGCAGTGCTCTTTAGGGCCTTTATGACTTCGCTCTCCAGGATGTCTGGCTCAAGTTCAATTTCTTCATCATTGTGATTATCAGGAGTGTTGAGGTCCTTTTTGTAAAGTTCCTCTGTGTACTCTTTCCATCTTTTCTTAATTTCTTCTGCATCAGCTAGCTCCTTTCCGTCTTTGTCCCTTATCATGGTCATTTTTGCTTTAAATGTTCCCTTGATTTGCCCAATTTTTTTGAAAAGATCTCTGGTTCTGCCTCTTTTGTTGTTTTCCTCCATTTCTCTGCACTGTTCTTTTAGGTAGTTTTCCTTATCTCTCCTTGCTTTTCTTTGAAATTCTGTGTTCAAATGGTTGTAGTTTTTCCTTTCTCCTTTGACTTTTGCGTTCCTTCTTTCCTCTGCTATTTTAAGAGCCTCATCAGACAACCACTTTGCTTTCTTACTCTTCTTTTCTTTTGGTATGGTTTTCTTTGCTGCTTCCTGCATGATGTCCCTCATCTCCATCCATAATTCTTCCGGTACTCTGTCTACCGAGTCTAAGCCATTAAATCTGTTCATCACCTCCACCGTGTATTCTTTAGGGATGCTGTCTAGGTGATATCTTTCTGGTCTCCGTGTTTTCCCTATTTTCTTTAGTCTAAGCCTGAATTTTGCGATCAGTAGGTTGTGATCTGAGCCACAGTCTGCTCCAGGTCTTGTTTTTGCTGACTGTATGGAGGTTCTCCTGTTCTACTCAGCTTCTTATTAGCTTCACATTAATTCCTCTTTGAGCTGGGAATTTCTAACCTAAGCTTCTGATGTCCCAAGCTGTCAGATAATGGTGGCAGTCCAACACAGTTGAAACACAAGTTTAGTGGGCCTTAGAATGCTTAATCTATGTTGAGTGGTGGTTATTATCTGCATTTGGGAATAAGTTTCCACATTTTAAAAAAGTACTGTATATATTTGACTTTGTGTGAGAAAGAAAAAGAAGTGCCAAAACAGACTTCTTGGTACAATACCTTCAAGTGACAATGTTTGCAAGCACTGAAAACTTGCTACAGTTTGACAAATATATTATTCTTTTTATTGTTACATACAAGCTTTTCTTCCTGTGAACCTGCAGAAGCATAAAACGGCTCTCATTGTCCCAACTTTTTTATCACAGCTTTGAGGTACTGTACGCCATCGGGAAGGAGATTGACCGGCCTTTTATACAAGCTGTACTGATGAAGATCGTGTAAGTCAAGTAAAAACGTCCATGATGTCATTTTCTTACAAGTGGGTTGTATGTCCACTTTCATCGCTTCAAATGTCTGTATTTTTCACATGATGGAGTAAAAGTGGTTAAAAAAACCCTGATTTCTTTTAATTACTTCATATTTGAATGAAAGCATTGATGCCCTTACTCCATACAAATCAGTATGATTATTCTATGTGTCCATACCATTTTAAAGATCCAAGCATTGGGTGAAGTGATACTTTGAAGCTGAATTGCAGTTTTTCTAAATACTGTTTCAAGTCTCCGAAACGGCCAAATGAAAAACTTTGAATGATACAGAAATTCTTGCTGAGCCTCTGTTAATCTGCTGTTGCATTTGTGTAACCACGGTTTTAATCCTGAAAAGTGCATAGGTTTCTTAGGGAAAGACTATTTTTAAACTTAGTATGTAGAATTATTTTTTCTACCAGACACTTGGGGGCAGCAATGTACTTTCAAACATGGATGGGCAAAAGACTTCCAAAACAAATTGTAGCAAGAAATACATTGATTCCATGCTAAATCACAATTTAAATGGAAGATCTAGGATAAACGCAGTGTTTCTGTGAACTTGGGACTAAATATGAAATAAAGAGGTGTATCAAATTAATTTTGCTTGTGGGAAGAAGGAGATAACTTTACAAGTAGAGCTAGTTTGAGTTTTACATCCAGGATATTTTGAAATATCAGAACAGAAAAGAATACAGTACTAGAATCACATTGACTGCATCAGAAAAGTAGACTTATCAGTACACAGTTAAGAGACTAAAACAAGGATTCCTCTCACTTTCCAAGGTGATATTCATGAAATTTCAGCCAATGTAAAACCAGTAATTTTCTATTGTTATGCCAACTAGAATGAGATATAATAATTTCATGTCAGAAATTATTCTGAGTTGAAAGCAATTTTGCTGGAGACACTCTGCTCAGGGGACACCTGAATGAGGCTCCTTTCATTCATTCATTTCATTTATTAGATTTATATCCCACCCTACTCAACAAAGATGTGACTCAGGGCGGCTTACAATAGAGAATATACAAAAACAAAGATACAGTCAGCAAAAATACAATAGGGTACAGTAACATCTCAGAAATACAGTAAAATTTCAGTACACAATAACATTCCAGTAATACAGTAACATCTCAATAATGAAATAACATCTCACATATTGCACTCCAGCTCCAGACAAGGCAAGTCCTGCTGCCCCTACGGCCTTTAAAGTCCTGGCCTTTCATGTCCCCAAGATCTTTTCCCATTGAAGTGGTCCCTACTTACCATATTAGTTTGCCGGTGTATAAGATGCATTGGAGCATTGGAGTATTGCTAAAATAGTCCACTACTGTATTGGCCACTATATAATGTGCAAGACACACTCCATTTTCCCATTGTATTTTAAGTGGAGAAAAGTGGGTCTTATACGCCAGCAAATATGGTATCTACTTGCGATTTCTTGTTTTCGATCTGCTAGGTTGGAAGGAGCTGGGACAGAGACAGGTGCTCAAACCGTTGTGCAGTACCCGGGTCTCAAACTGCCGACTTGCCGGCCTTCCAGCTAACAAGGCAAGATTCTTAACCACTGAGCCACCACAGCCCCTAAGCCTGTTAGGCACTTGCTAACCTGATGTGCTTAGCTCAGCATTGTGTAGCTTTTGATATCTGACTGACTGCTTGAAACATTTTTCTTCATTTGCCAAAAGCCAATCTCATCGTTTTCCCATCCCCATTGAGTAGCACAGCCACTGTTTCTTTTCTTTCTCTTTTGCTATCTGAATAATGTTTTTGTTGCTTTTGACAACTTTATTTATTATTTATATCAATAATCTTCTCCCGCTCTGAGTGGTGTACATAATACAGTAAACACAAACATAAACAAACACATTAAACAACAAACCATAAACAAACTGTAAACCATAAGCAATAAATGACATCAATAACCTAAGCTCATTCTCAGCTGTTGCCTTCCTAACGCCATCCCTGTAATTCGTTGCTACTTGTCGTTTGTAGCCTGGCCTTCCTTCAGTTCCTGTATGTGTCCTTTTTGTTCTTAGCTCCACTCTGAGAATGTTGTGTTTTGTTAAATAGACTATGAGTTAAGAATTGGTGAAGTGGGATGATCTCCATTCCTGA
The DNA here is from genome assembly GCA_035047305.1 of Bradypodion pumilum. NCBI lineage: Eukaryota > Metazoa > Chordata > Lepidosauria > Squamata > Chamaeleonidae > Bradypodion > Bradypodion pumilum. The sequence continues at coordinate 206,134,409 of JAWDJD010000005.1, read as the reverse complement.
GAAGAAAAAGCCTTTATGAGTTGGTGTAAGCATCACTGCTGCTTGTTCAACTAATATTTTGCTACCACTGTACTGTATTTTTTTGTATGTAAAGTAAGCAGATCGACAGTGATAATATTTAAAATGAAAAGTATGTTAAAGCAAAATACTCAAGAGGAGTTTTCAAGCTCTTTCATGCACAGTCACCAATTCTCTCATGCCCAGAAAAACAAATTGGCAAAACGACCCATGGGACACAACTTCTATGATTCAGTTACTATGCTTTTAGCTGAATAATATATTTATTTGCAACTATTTATTATTTGGTTCTTATTTGGTTCAATATTTAGGTAAAGTGAATAAGATCACAAAACATTTTTACCGTAGCCAAAGGCAGGATGCCAAAAAATTTAGTTGAAAGCCCTGTGGTTCCTTTGGGAAGTTCCTTTAGGGGATTTTGAAGGAAATAGAATCAGAGACCTGAATGTGCCCATGAAATAAGGGACCCAGTGATGACAAGGCTGACGTGAAATATGTGGTATGCCCTGTGTCTAGCAATTGAATTGTTTTTCAACATTAACAGTGGTAAAGTACCATCTGTTATGTCTGAAGGCAGCATAATAGCTGAGGGGTTTTGAAGCAAGCACAGCATTCTTTTTTCCAATACCTTGTTGACATCATCCTGTGTGAGTAAGTGTACACAATATATTAATTTATTACTGTTTCTAAATATACATATTACTTTCCACAGGCCAACACAGAAGAGCAGTAGAGACTTTGTACAACACATAAGATGAATAACAAAATGTAGTTCTTATCAGCACAAGTGCAAAGTGATAAAATATCTAGTAAGGTGTTCTTTCACCTTCAATCACCTTGGCAATGCCTACTTAATATGTCATATTTGCATGGGAATTTGATTTTGCTCTTTGCATCATACAATAATAAACTGGTGAAATTCACATTTATTTTTGCTTGCAAAGAAGGTAGTTACCTGTTTTATTCTCTAGGTTGGGTGAACAATCCTGCCAACCTAGCAGTTTGAAAGCAAAAAATTGCAAGTAGACAAATAGGTACCACTTTGATGGGAAGGTAAACAGTGTTCCATCAACTCTGGTGTCTAGGCATGCCTGCCATATGTTCACAGAAACGTCTGTGGATACAGACAGCATTACTTCACAGGAAGTAACATTTTCTTCCCAAATGATATAGAACACGGTTTTATAAAACAGATAAAAACCAGTCCCTCTCATTTTCTTCTTGGCTGTTCTATTTATGGCCCTTTTCTTCAGTTTCTGATGTAAAATGTATTAAAAGAGGACACTTGGGTTTCTGTTTTGCTGGTAACTAGGAATAGCTTGTTGAACTTAGCTATCCCTTCTGTACCTTTTTATTTCTGACAGTTCCAATTTCAGCACACCTTTTGTTAGAATCCCATATGATTTCCTCTATTTATATTCCCCTTTTCTAACTTCATGAACTGTCAAATAGCCAGACTTTGGAACCATCTTTTCCATTTGGAAATGATTTTGAAAATGATTTCTGAATATTGTACCTGAATAGAACGCTATGGCATGATTATATGGCTTTGCCCATGCTACTCTGGTTGTCTTCTGATTGAATGATTAAAGGTAAAGGTTTCCCTTGCTCAAAGCCAGTTGTATCCAACTCTAGGGTTCAGTGCTCATCTCTGTTTCAAAGCCGAAGAGCCAGCGCTGTGTGCTTCTGCAGATGTTTCCATGGATATGTGGCAGGCATGACTAGACATCGGAGTGCACGGAACACCATTTACCTTTTTCACCGAAGTGGTCCCTATTTATCTACCTGCAATTTCTTGCTTTTGAACTGCTAGGTTGGCAGGAGCTGGGACAAAGATGGGAGTTCTGGCGGCACATTCTGTCCTGCAGTACTCGGGAATTGAACTGCTGACCTCCCAGAAAACCTTGTGTCTAGCTGTAGAGCCAAAAGTTGGAAGTTCAATTCACCTCATGCCTCTTTGACAGGTAGCTGGACTCAATTATCCAAAGGTCTCTTCCAACCTTGTTGCTTTAAGATTATGATTGTATTATTCTAACTGGTACAGCCAGATGAAAACATATTACACTTCTTCTACCTATTGATTTCCAAGCCCAATTCAAATAGTAGTGCTTACCATTAAAGCTTTTAATTGTTTGGGACTTAAGTACTTGAAGGTTCACTTCCTCTTAAACAAATTTGGCTATTGTCTAACTTATAATAATAATAAATTCTGGAAGGCCTTTCCCACTGAATGGCAATCTGGCAGCAAAATAACTAATATTCCATTATTTAGGATCCCCCCACCCAATAATTGCTTAGGCATTGTAGAATTTTAGCAAATTTTAAAAAGTGACCTCTGTTTAGTTCATTTTGTTGTCTTTATGCTTCAACTGTATTATGATATTGTTTGTTTTACTGCTGTATAAATACAGTAATAATGAACAGCTCCTGGATGATGTTGCTTCTTTATTAATTGATAGAGTACCTGTGCATCAAATGCACCAAGCATTTTTCTCTTAATGTAGTGTATGAACTTTCAACTTATAGGACTTCATTCTGCGTTTTGTTAATCAATATTTGTGTCTTTTAGAAAGAGCATTAAGTAGGACAAAGTAGGACAAATTAATTTTCCAATATTTTTTCCTTTCACCAAATGGGCACAGGCATTATTAATCATATTTAAGCAATGAATTAAAAATGTTTTGCTCTAGTTTGCATATTTTTGCCTAAACCTGATAAATGTCCATCTATTACATGGGTAACCATGCCAGATCAAAAAGAGGCATATACCTATTTTCAATAAATAATCTCATGCCTCCATTTATTTGTCATCAGGTTGCTGGTGTTTTTGTATTTGAAAAATCACTTTTGACAACTGAATAGGAAATTAGATTGTGCTTATAATCAACATATATTGAATTTAATCACAGTTCTTTAAATAGTTTAGCAGTGCAGCCACTTGATCAAGCACTGAATTCTGCAATAATTTATTTTCCCAGAAGTAGGTTACACTGTACCACACATTTTCAGGAGGCCTTCAAGAGCAAAGAAAAGTAGAGAATCATGTCATTAATTTTGGCTTAATGACATATAGCAACACTGGGAATACGTAACATCTCATTATTTGGATCTTTGTTACAACAAGGGATTATATGGACATGAAAGAAATATTACAACATTTGAAATAGTTCTGTTTATAGAGAGTTTTCTTCTGCTTGTTCTTACTCCACTCCCTAATTTAGTATTGTTCTGATTATAATTTACTTTCCATCCAGTTCTATTTTTAGAAAGTTTCTAGAATTTGAAGAGAGTTGTCTCATCTGGGTTTTTCTTCTTCCTGATCTTTTTCTTGAGGTCATTGAAGGAAAAGCAAAATATATAATTTAAAATTCATGAGTAGTTGTAATAATGGGAATCGGAAGTGTGTGTGTGTGTGTCTATCTATCTATCTATCTATCTATCTATCTATCTATCTATCTATCTATCTATCTATCTATCTATCTATCTATCTATCTATCTATCTATATTTATATCTATATATCTATATATCTATATATATATATCTATATATATATCTTTATCTATCTATCTATCTATCTATCTATCTATCGATCGATCGATCGATCGATCGATCGATAGATATAGATATAGATATAGATATAGATATAGATATAGATATAGATATAGATATAGATATAGATATAGATATAGATATAGATATAGATATAGATATCAATTCCACTTCTTCTTCTTCAGGTGCCATATCTATTCCAGATATTGGCTATCAAGATTATGGATATTGGAACCAAGTTTGGACATTGTATGAGGTATCACTGTATGTCATTTGAAGAGTATATGATATAAGTGGTGACAGAATCTGTTTCTAGCTTGTATCACTTGCAAATCAGCTTGCTTTGTTTAATGATTGGTAATAATAATTTCGTGTCAGAGATTACTCTGGGTTGAAAGGATTTTTGCTGGAGAAACACTGCTCAGGGGACGCCTGAATGAGGCTCCTTTCATGTCCCCAAGCGCAGCCCTCAGGTATCGAAACCTGACCTTCAAGTCTCCAAGCTCAGCGTCTTAACCACTAAGCCACCGCGGGAGCTGCTTCATGATTGGTAGTCACGAGGTATGCACAGGCTTCATTTGCAAGTGTGGTTGCTCAGCCATGAAGGAATGTTTGGATCATATCTCTGGAGCCTTGTGCTTCTAATGATGGACTATTGATGATGTTTAGTTTGGAGCCCTGAGGAGGAGGAGGAAGTCTATTATACACACAATAACAATCTTGTGATATGAATACAAACAAATTCAGAGGAACACACATCTCTTAGAATTTTCCATTCCTCTCCAAATGATTTATTCTTCTGTAGGAATAAAAGAAAAAGGGACTGAGATGCCTTAGTGGTTAAGATGTTGAAATATATGACTGTAAGGTCAGCAGGTCAGCAGTTTAAGACCTGAGTGCTGCATAACAGAGTGAGCTCCCGTGTCAGTCCCAGCTCCTGCCAACCTAGCAGTTCGAAAGTAAGAAATTGCAAGTAGATAAATAGGTACCACTTCAGTGAGAATGTAAGCATTCCATGCACTCCAGTGTCTCATCACGCCCACCACATGTCCATGAAAATATCTGCAGTCACAGATAGCGCTGGTTTGTTAGCTATCAATAGAAATGAGCACTGAATCCTTGAGTCGGATACAACTGGCTTTCGAACAAGGGTGACCCCTACCTTTACTGGGAATAAAAAAGAAAAACACTTACTCCTACTATCCCACCTATTTTGTAAACATCAACCACAGGACTAAAATATAGGAAGGGATGTACAAGTACCCTTTGTAACCAGCACTCAACTTCAAAAATCTTCTTTTACTTCTCTAATCAGCATATTAATGAAGGGCAAAACATCCACTTATATGATCAAGCTGATTGCTATTCCAAAAGTGTTTGCTTTTTTATCTCTTTCTGTATCCACTCAAAAATGAATATGATTGCTGGGTACATTTGCATTTGGAACAGAGGCAGGACTGGAATACTATTCGCAGTTCCTAGCTGCTTTGAATAATCAGCAAACTGGCTTGGATAAGACAGCACTTAATAATTAAGCCCATGATGGTGAACCTTGGCACTCCAGATGTTCTTGGACTTCAATTCCCAGAAGCCCAAGCCACTGTGAGTCCACACTAATGGGTTTATTGTGATTCATCCGGCCTGCGCTGCCCTCCTTCGTTGCTCCCGGAAGCGGAAGTAAAACGCACCCATACAATGCCATCTAGCCATATCATTCTCTGCCGCCCCCTTCTTCTTTTGCCCTCAGCCTTTCCCAGCATCAAGGCTTTCTCAAGTGAATCCTCTCCTCATTTGATGTCCAAAGTACCCATGAGCAATGCCTGCCTATTTGGGGCTTCAGTTGCCTAGAATGGAGTCTCCCAGGGTCCAGGCCATGGAAAGCAGGCAGGGCGAATGAGTCGTGGGCTGGTATGTGTCTTTTTAAGAAAGGGCCAGTAAAGTGTGGAATATAAACTGGGCTATGTAGCTCTGCTCTCCCTGGTGCCTGTTTTGGTTTGTTGGCTGTGCCTTGCTCCATGTTAAAGGCGCCTGGGTATCTGATAGTTGCTTGTTCTGTCTTGACAAAGGATTATAAACCTTATTACTTTCAAGATTAAGCATATTTGGCAGAAAGCAAAGGCTGTGAGGAAGAAAGATGGCACTTTGAATGCAAATGCTATTAAAACAACCTTAATTCTTCATGCCAACATCCATTTTTCAAATAAAATGCAAGCAAGTATAAATTAAGTACAAATTAAGAAAAATGGACTGCAGGGGCGTAGCCAGGATTCTAGATTTGGGGGGGGGGGTGAATTTTTTTCAGGAGGGGCAACAATTTCACACACACACATATAACATTGGCATCCCAGGGTGGGTTGGGGGGGGGCTGTTAGCTCAGGAGGGTTCCCCCCCCGGGCCCCCTCTGGTGACAGTCCTGCAGGACTTTTCAAGAATAATATTTCATATGGATATATATGCTTCCTATATCTGAATGTGGCCGTTTTAACGTCTTCCTGCCCATATGGACTAAAATGTCAAATTCAGTTACAGAAAGAGAGTTATAATTTGCATCCTAAACTTCACCACATGAAACCATCTTGCTACCCACTAGCCATTGTGGTTAGTCACAGTTCTACAAGCTTTATTCCTCTTATTTCCCAATGGTCCTCCTTCCTCTGCAGCATAGTTCAAACAAATAGAAGGAGATGATATAGCTTCCTTAATGGAAAGAGACAGGTTATGCCTCTTGTCATTACAGGAAAGTTCAAGCATCCTAGCCAGCCCTCTTAACAGACTTCTTTTCTGTTAAAGGTTCTGTGTCATTATAAGACACAATGTAAGGCTAAAAGTAATGGGGAGTTATGAATTTTATGACCAATGTGCCATGAGCACTGAAGTGCTGCCTTTTCTTATGTACTGTACATAACACAATGTTATGGTTGAGACCTCTCCTTGTAGCTGGGAGACATTGGAAATTTACTATATTTTACCACAGCCTCAGCTGTGCACAGATACAAAGTTCTGCATTATCAGAAACCTACGAACGAAAGAACGAACGAACTAACGAACTAACTTTTATTTATGTTTTTCCACTCTAGCAGATTGTTGTGACTGATGAGGTCCCTCTACATGTTTATAAGAACTGTTGTACTTAGAACATGAGGATGAAACCTTATGTTCTTCTCCATTATTCCTCAGTATTGTGCTTTGTTATTTAAAAGTCTTCATACCTTGACCTTAAGTGAGAAACAGAACCAACTGTTGCTATCATTAGTTCATACCCGTCAAGTGCGGCTCCTAGAAATACAGGACCTGCTCCGGCCCAGGTGTGCATGCGCCGCCAGAACTCATCTGTGCATGCGCAGAACCTCTCTGCACATGTGCAGAGCCCATTTGCGAAGGGCACGTGTGCGCAGTAACCCCTTTCCCCGCCGTTCAAACACGGGATGGCAGCGGGAAAGGGGAGGGACAAGTGGAGAAATACGGGAAATCCCGGCCAAACATACTTGACACGTATGTTAGTTGCAATAGGGATTGACACCTCATGGTCTGTCTATATTAGGGGCAATGTTTAAAATGGTGACCTAAGCAGATACCACACCTTGCTAAATCATAAGCCCAATACAGTCATTGTGGTTTGTGCAGCTGTGATTGTACGGAAAGGGAGAATGTGGTGAACATATGGTATGCATGCCAGAGGTGGCATGCAGAGGCCTCTCTGTTGGTACATGTGCCATCAAGGGGAAGCCCAGCCAGCTGGCCAGTGCAAATGGCAGTGCCGCTTCCGCACCACCCCTCTCTCTCCAACAATGGGGAGGCAAGAAGATAGGCTGAACTCCCACCCAGGAGGTGGTGGCTGGGACAAGGTAAGGTGACAAGACACCCCCACTCACCCCTCCTAGGAGTCAGGTGCACCCACAGCGGAGACGGGAACAACCTCAGAGGTTGGGGAGGGGGTGGGGAGCAACCGTGAGGGAGGGAGTACCCATGGGGGAAGCACCCATGGGGAAGCACCCATGGGGGAACACCCATGGGGAGTGGGGAGTACCTTTGGGGGGGAGTGCCCATTGGAGGGCCCACAGGGGAGGCACATCCACATGACTTCACTGAAGGCACACGGGCTATATCACATGAGTGTGAGGGTATTTGTGGTGCCCGCCCATATGCCTCCTCTTCCTCCTTGGGCACTCGGTCTCAAAAAGGCTCACCATCACTATGCTAGCCTTATCAACATACTCGGTGAAGGTCTGTAAAAGTGAGTTTGCTCCCAACACATTTGTCATTTGGATTCTCTATCTTAGAAAAGGTCTACAGAGAAGTATCTTCCTCTGAAGGTCTCCCAGCATTTAGACTGTTGGGAGCAAGAGTGAGGGCAACTGGTGGAGGCAATTCCTAAATAGGGTTATTCAGCACCATTGCTGTTATGTGTATTTATCCGTCATCAAGACTTTGTAGAGCTTTCAAGATAAGTGAGACATTTAAGATGGTTTTACCAATGATCACCCATGGGCTGAGCATGGACTTGAACCCAGAGCCTTGGAGCCATACACTATACTGTCTTATTAAACCTGTGAATTCAGTGGGGTTGAAAACATTAAACCAGACTCCCTTAACATGGTTTTCCCATCTCTTATATGCTACAACTCTCTTTGCCCAAGCCACCATAGCAAATGACTGAAAAATGCTGCCGTTGCCCTTGGACGCCCCACGACCACAGGACGCCCTCGGCCAACCCCGGCCTGGAGGGAGGAGCAGCGATGAGCAGCAGCTGCGTGGCAGGCCTGGCCATGAAACTGCCATTGCTAGCAGACGTTTCTTGTGACTGTGGTTTGGATGTACACATTTTTCTTTCTTTTTGAAATGTTTTTGAAATGCTTTAGTGATTTGGTGATTGTAATAATTTTTATTATTTTTTAAAATAGATTTTATAGATACAAATATAAAAAATAAAAGAAAATTATTACAAAATAAACATCAATATAAAAACAAGTTACATTACAAATACAAAAATCGAAACCAAAAAGTGTTAGGAATTACCTTTCAATACAAGTTTAGCAATACAGCCTCTTCCATTTTTCACGTTTCTATAACTATTTTAATTATATCTCCAAACTTTATAAAAATCAATTATTTCATTACCATATTTATATGTCAATATGCAAGTAGACTGTTGCATTATAATTCTACTACTACCAAACCTTAATCACAGTACAATAATCCTAACACACGCCCTGTGTATTTACAACGCCCTGGTGGATGTGGGATATCCCATTAAACTTTCGTCAATTGCACAACCCCGTGATTGTAATTATTTTGCTCTTTGTTAGCCGCCCAGAGTCACTTGCAAGTGGGGTGGCATACAAATAGAATAATAAATAAATAAATAATAATAGGGGTCATAGTTAAAAACAAGGCTGATAGAAGCCATGCTGCAGAAGGCTGATACAATTCTAATAGCACTGTAGTCTTTAATTTGTTATCTGATGGTAGCACACATTGGTTGATTAGTTCGATGTTGATTAGTTCAATGCCCTTTCTGAATTTATTTTTTTGCCCCTCCTGAAAAAATTTCACACACCCCCAAATCTAGAATCCTGGCTATGACCCTGCTGGGCATGTTAGGAGTAAACAACCTAGACAGGTAACTAAAACCATACCTGTCATTACTTACCTGGACATACATTTTAGTTTGTCTTTTTTTCTGTGAAGCTGAAATTTGTAACAGATTACTGTATGTTTGCTTCAACACTGTAGTACCAATGTGTTTTCTGTAGAGAACATGAATTTTCATGAATTGTTATGAAGAATGCTACCTAAACCTCCCAGAGTCAGTGATGGCAGATCTAACACAGTGAACTTGTATACTTTCATTTCATTTCATTTCACTTTATTCTTGTATACCGCTTCACTTTACCAAAGCAAACTCTAAGCGGTTAACATTGGTGCATGCTGACTGTAATGCAGCCAGCAGCAGGAAAGTGAAAGATACAATAGAAATAGATACATAACACTTAGGACAATAAGCCGACACAATTAAACGAAACAGTCCAATGAACCAACACTCAAAGTACATCCTCTGGCAATGCTGTGGGCCAGAGGGTTGAGGCAACACGTCCCGGCGTCTTCAGGGCTGCGGCCGGTCTTTTATCCCTCTCCGGGGGAAGCAGGACCCGGAGAATGGAGGGCGGGAGCCGAACTCCACCGCCCGACCGCCACAGCTGATGCCTGTTCGTCCTCTGGCGATGTCGGGCCAGAGGGTCAGGCAGCGCGTCCCGGCGTCTTCGGGGCTGCGGCTGGTCTTTTATCCCTCTCCGGGGGAAGCAGGACCCAGAGAAGGGAGGGCGGGAGCCGAACTCCACCGACCGCCCGCCACAGCTGATGCCTGTTCGTCCTCTGGCGATGTCGGGCCAGAGGGTCAGGCAGTGCGTCCCGGCGTCTTCGGGGCTGCGGCTGGTCTTTTATCCCTCTCCGGGGGAAGCAGGACCCGGAGAAGGGAGGGCGGGAGCCGAACTCCACCGCCCGACCACCACAGCTGATGCCTGTTCGTCCTCTGGCGATGTCGGGCCAGAGGGTCAGGCAGCGCGTCCCGGCGTCTTCGGGGCTGCGGCCGGTCTTTTATCCCTCTCCGGGGGAAGCAGGACCCGGAGAAGGGAGGGCGGGAGCCGAACTCCACCGCCCGACCACCACAGCTGATGCCTGTTCGTCCTCTGGCGATGTCGGGCCAGAGGGTCAGGCAGCGCGTCCTGGCGTCTTCGGGGCTGCGGCCGGTCTTTTATCCCTCTCCGGGGGAAGCAGGACCCGGAGAAGGGAGGGCGGGAGCCGAACTCCACCGCCCGACTGCCACAGCTGATGCCTGTTCGTCCTCTGGCGATGTCGGGCCAGAGGGTCAGGCAGCGCGTATACTATAGTATAACACTGCAATAGAACCTTTAAATTGAAAATTTACTTATTCATTAGAAATGTCTGAAGTCATGAGCAGAAACATTTGATCTAGTATAAATGAGATGGAGGAAGTGTTAGGATTTCCCAGGTTTTTAAAGTTTAAAACAATGTTAGAAACAGGATTAGGCTTAAAAGAGAGTGGAAGATTTATCTCTTCTCTAATGCCATTTCCTCATTCCACAGCAATGTTTCCCCAGTTGAAACATAACAAGAATTCAAATACAGTAATACCTCAGATAACGTTTGCACCATACAACGCTAAAACCGTATAACGTTGAGGAATCTGAAAAAAATTGCATCACACAAATTTAAAATCCTATGGGATGTATCGCATAACTTCCGCTGAAGTCTGTGCAGGTTACAATGTATCTCTATGGAGTTTTAATGTTTTTAAAACTTGATTGTAACAACTGTTCATAGATAGATACACACCACTGGCTGTGATCTGTCCACTTTAAGTGTATAGGACCAATAGCGCACTAGAGATACACAATTCTTCATTCTTAGTGGTTTAGGCTGTTTCAATTTGGCAAGATGCCTCAAGAGGATTTTTCAAGGCCCAGGACATTCTTTACCTGCAGGTGAGAGTGAGATGACAAGCAGTATTTTTCTTCTTCTTATCCAGAGGTGCCCAAACTTTTCAGGCCATGGGCTGGTCACATGGTTCAGGGGTGCCCAAAGTATGGCCTGTGGGCTGGATCCAGCCCTGATGCCAATTCATCTGGCCCACACCACCCTCATCGCTCCCAGAAGCAGAAGTAAAATGTGTCCATATAGGCGCATTTACTTCCGCTTTTGAGAGTGACGAGGATGGCATGGGCTGGATGAATTGGCATTGGGGGGCAGATCTGGCCCACAGGCCATACTTTGGGCACCCCTGTTCTTATCCATCTATCAAAAGCTATCTCTGCAGAAAATTAATGATTATCCTTTTGGAAAACAAAGCACACATGTGCATAGACATATACACAGGGATTGCTTGATGGTTAAGAACAGGAGTTCTCAACCTTTTAAAGCCGGGGGCTGGGTCATGCTCCCTCAGACAGCTTTGGGGACCAGGAGGCTATTTTGTCAATCCTACACCACACGGCACTTCTTGTTGTGGTGGAGGTGGTTGTGGGCCACATGAAATGGTGCTGTGGGCCACATCTGGCCCATGAGCCACAGGTTGAGAATCCCTAGTTAAGAAAGATGCATACACCCTTGTAATGCAACAAAGCAGTAGCCACTGTCATTTTCTACCATTTGTGCTCTGTACATGTTGAACCATTGTCTTTGCAATTGTCATTAATTTATGCAACATTTTTCTTTCTCCTCTTTGAGAGCACTACAAAACCCCTCAGCTTTTCATGGAGTGCAGAGGATCATTTTGAAATTACTTTTCCTTGTATGTGCGGTGGAAGGCAAGTGAGGATTTACATTCCTAGAGTGCATGGCTGAAGATCACACCTGGGATCTATGTCATCTATATTAGTCATGCACATCTGCACCTTTCAGTCACCCAGTGTGTGAAGAATAAGCATATGGAGGGCTGCGCTTGCCCCCAAGCAACATGTGTAAGATTGTATGACTGACTGAATGCTGGTTCCCCTTCACAGCACATTTGTTTCACATACAAAGATTTTTTTTTATCTGTTAGTGGTATAGTCTTGATTCCTTTACTGCTATGGTTGAAATTCCATTATGACATGGGATGGGTTTAGAACGTCTGTTTTATTCCTGTGTATGAAAAATGCTTATCAGAATTCTAGCTGCTGCCATGGTTCATTATCTTACACAGATAGAGCAAAGCAATGTATATAAATTGTTTTATTATTAATTTAATATATGTATATACCATCCATCCCACCCTGGACAGGTTACGTCAACAGATCAGAACAAACATAAAACAAAAGCAGTAGCAATGAAAAGCACTTTCAAGCCACCCCAACAGCGCAACATAATATAAATAAAAATAAATCTTAAAGCTATGAACCAGCGGATCCTCTGGTTTGGAAACAAACCATTCTCAAAACTAATTAACCAAAGGTGAGAGATCTTTGAATGCCTCTCTAAATAATTCAGTTTTAAGACATTTTTTAAAAAAAACTCTCCAAAAAGGGGACCTGATGGAGCATCATCCGTAAACTATTCCATAGAGTGGGTGCCACCAGTAAAAAGACTCTCTTCCTAGTTGTAACCATCTTTGTCATTCTTGGTGTCACAACCAGGAGCTGTATGCTGTGAGGGCTGTGATGTAGGCAGTAGATCTCTGGGAGAGACACTCTGCAAGATAACAAGTAAATTGATTCTACTTGTGGATTTTAAATCAGTTTGTTTTGTTGTTTTGTTTCATTAGTATATTAATACACTAATTTTATGCATACTTTCCTCATTCTATTAGTCTTGGGAAGGGGAGTGTTATTTATTTGCTTATTCAAATCTTTGTCCTGAAGCTTAGGGTGGAAAATGAAACTGAAGGATCCTATCTTTGTTAAGTCATATACATTTGAAGAAAGCATATGCTATATGCATATGTTTGTTCTTCTCATACTGCAGCTAAAAAGGCTCTGATATATACACGTATATGGCACCAAAAGCAACATAGAACAGAATTAATTCAATTAGTGCTTGAGAATGTGTTGGCTTTTTTCCTTATTTGTGAAATTACCATGCTATGTTAGACATAAATCACCTGAACATGGAATTAGATCTCTTAACAGCATCTTTCCAAGATGAAAGGAAACAGAACTGGGCAGGACATCTTGCCATCACTCTTATATCATAGAAAGGAGTTGGAAGATGCCTATAAGGCCATTTAGTCCAATTCTCTGTTCAGTACTGGAATCCAGATCAAGATATAGCTGGCAAATCTTTACCTATAGGAATGGGATGTGGTCGTGCATGTCTGGAATTTATGTCCGCACACGTCCAGCCAATCCCGTAATGAGCCGGCCACACTTACCTTAAGTCCCGAAGATCACTCCCACAAGGGTCTGGAAGCTGAGAGTGCGGCCAACGCCCCATGAAACTGAACAAAAAAAACTATGCTTCCCAGCATCCTCCGCACTGTGCCACCCCTCAGCCAATCAGGCAGAAGGATGCAAGTGCAGAGGAGGTGGGACAGCCTGTGTGCGTGTAAAAAAATGGCCAGCATGCGCGCCTAAAACAGCTCAGCCCAGGGCCCTGCCTTACTGAGGCAGACAGAGCCCAGGCTGAGGGAATGGTCTGCCTGCCGCCCCTTCCACGCCACCTAAGGGGGAAATGCCTAAGGCGGCAGCCAGCAATCCATCAGGGGAGGCGCTATCCCTGGTGGATTGCTGGCTGCCGCCTTTATATTACCCCACCACTGTTTCGCGTTAGCTCTCGAATCAGCGGTGGGGGTAATACAAAGGAGACAGCCAGCGATCCAGCAGGGAGAGCGCCTCTCCTGATGGATTGCTGGCTGCCGCCTTAGGCATTTCCCCCTCAACTGTTTTGAAGGTTGACATGAAACAACCTTCAAAACAGTTCAGGGGGAAATGCAAATGCGGCAGCCAGTGATTCATCAGGGGCGGCACTCCCCCTGGTGGATCACTGGCTGCCACCTTTGTATTACCCCCTCCGCTGTTTCGTGTTAGCTCTCGAAACAGCAGTGGGGGTAATACAAAGGAAATGGCGGAAATGGCAGCGGCGGAGAGGTGGCTCTTTAGGGCCACCAGAGAGACCCTTCGTGTTGTGAGTCTCTCCTCCCCACCTCTGTCTCCCCCGGCTGAACTGCTGGGCGAACTCCACTGGGGCGGGGGCGGCAGCGGGGTAGCGGCTTTTTAGGGCCACCAGAGAGACCCTTCGTGTTGCGGGTCTCTCCTCCCCACCTCCTTCTACCCCAGCCAAACTGCCGGGTGAACTCCACTGGGGTGGCAGGGGCGGTAGCGGGGAGACGGCTTTGCGTGAGTATGTTGTGTCGGTGTGTTGAGTCGGGTGTTGTGTGTGTGGTTGTGTTGTGTGTGTGTATTGTGTAGGTGTGTGGTTATATTGTGTGGGTGTGTCCTGTGTCAGTGTGTGTTGTGTCAGTGTGTGTTGCGTGGTTTTGCTGTGTGGGTTTGCTGTGTCTTGTGCGATGTGTGTGGCTGTGGTGGGTGTGTCCTGTGTCGGTGTGTGTTGTGTCAGTGTGTGTTGTGCGGGTTTGCTGTGTGGGTTTGCTGTGTCTTGTGCGATGTGTGTGGCTGTGGTGGGTGTGGGTTGTGTGTTGAACATGTGTTATGTGTGGTAGTATGTGTTTTGTGTGGGGGTATCATGTGTGTTGTGTCATGTGTGATGTGTGTGACTGTGGTGGGTGTGGGTTGGGAGTTGTGTGTGTGTGTCATGTGTGCATGTTATGATTGTGTGTATTGTGTGTTTGGGAAAAAGCACCTTCCCTGACGGATCCCTGCCACCAGCACACAATCCAAACCTGCCCGGCAAGGCCGGGCAAAAAATGCTAGTTATTATCTAATTGTCTATTGAATACATCAGTGTTGGAGCACTCAGCACCTTACAAGGTAATTAGTTCCATTGTCTTACTGCTCTAACAGTTAGGAAGTTTTTAAAAATGATATTTAACTGAAATCTGGCTCCCTGTAAATTTAGCCCATTATTACAGCCTGCAGTCTGGGATGATTGAGAACATATCTTGCCACTTCTCTGTATGACAATCTTTCAAGTATTTGAATATGATTGAGATGTAATTGAAAAATCTCCCTTGACATAGTTGAAAGATGAAATAGCAATATATATAATAATTTGGCCCATTTAGGAAGGTAAGGGAGAATTCATTTTTCCCCATCTGGGATTCTTTCTGTCTTTTTGGAGAGATTTTGCTCATTTTTGCACATTTGCAAAACTGAGATTTATACTTTTCAGAAAAATTCAGTTTTGGGAAATGGGATTACTGTTGCAAAAATAGTAGAATTTGATGGGTTGTCCATTCCTTTGTGGTCAATTAATCTGTCTTTTTGTGCTCGCTTTAAGCATACTTCAATTCAAACAGTCATTTTGTGTAGAGATACATTTTTTAAATGCTAAAAACTCCCAAGGATTTTGCATTTGTCTCTTACATTTGTTTTCTAATCTTCCCACTGCAAATGAGAAATCTTGAGAAGGCTTTGATGATGGGAAAGGTGGAGAGCAAAAGAAGAAGGGGGCAGCAAAAAATGAGATGGCTAGATGGCATTTTTGATGAAATGGGCACAAAGTTGGGTGGGTTGAGGAGGATGGTGGAGGATAAGGGTGCCTGGCATGGGATGCTCAATAGGGTCACGAAGGGTCGGAATT
The DNA here is from genome assembly GCA_035047305.1 of Bradypodion pumilum. Taxonomy (NCBI): domain Eukaryota; kingdom Metazoa; phylum Chordata; class Lepidosauria; order Squamata; family Chamaeleonidae; genus Bradypodion; species Bradypodion pumilum. The sequence goes on along the minus strand of JAWDJD010000005.1, from coordinate 206,118,649 downwards.
GACTGTGGGACTGAACAACAACAACAATCAGCTGTCTTGTTCTCTGAAGATCAGAATATAAATGCAGGTATTAGCAAGATTTCTTTACATCCTTAATGTGAGCTGTATGTTTTTCCTCCTACGAGGCAAATGGCAACAAATTGCTGCAACAGTTTGTTATAAGAGCGTAGATGCACTCTTTTGTTCTGCTTCTATATTATACTTTCATTGTGGCCTCAAAGCATGGCTTTCAATGACACTTGTGACTTACATGACTTACATGCACTCTTCCTTTGCTTCTTTCATCTTTTTTTAACTATTTGAACCAGAGAAAATCTTGGAAAAATGGAATACCTGCAGCATTACTTTTAATTGTGGACAGATTTTAATTTCAAATGGATGCATTAGTTTGCACATTTATATGGAGAGCTGGATCGATGCCTCACATTATGGATAGAGGCCTAACATTGCAATATTATATTTCAATAACTAACTTAAAGAGGGGTGGGGAATTTGGTGCCTCTAAATTTAAACTCTATATCACTTTCATGTTTGTTCAAGCATGCCATCACAATAGGCAGAGACTGTGGATAGAATTCCTTGGATGTGTAGCATTAGAGAGAGATTAGGACCTTTATAGGAATGAATAGCTTTAAATTCCAGCCATCTAAATAAGGTTCACATTCATCTTCCTCCCAATATAGCTACAAGGACATGGGTGGACCTTGTATTAATTCTGTGATTTGACTTACTTTAACATGCTTCATGCTGTGGAGCAGTCCTCAAATAAAAGCTGGAGGCCTTTGACAGTATGGCCCACTTGGATAGTTCAGGAAGTGACCACTATCACACCAAGATGCCTGCTTCAAAACATTTGAAAGCACGGTGGTCAGAAGTTGTTATCTAAAACTCCTTTAGAAAGACTCTATTGGCTCTATTTGATGGATCTTTTTGACCCAGATGTCCTAACAGCATCAGAGGGTCCTAAAGTGGTTGGATTCATTGAAATCATTCTCATGGGTTCACAGATGTCCGTATTCTTTTTGTCCAGAGTGAACAGATGGCTTGCAGATTTTTCCCTCTGGACATTTTGCAGCATGATAAATGAGATGTCTTAACTCACATTTTATGGTCCTGCAAAATTTGTTGCTCCCTTGTGGCAGGAAGGAGGGTAACAGACTGATTTTGTAGCAAATGCAACATTGGATTTCTCTACATATAATTTACTGTTGAGAAATTTACTGGTGAAATAATATATGGGAACAGAACTCTGATTTGAAGATTTAATGGCAGCCATGGTAGCCAAATGTATTTTTCTTACACAACTTGAAGTCACTTTTTGTATCATGCATCAAATGATACATAAGGGTCCTCTTGAACCTGGTCATGAATAGAAACTTACCACTCAACAGGCAAGAGATCAGTAAAACTATCAGAATATTTGATTCACATTCTTGGGTTAGAGCTATCTGATAGGTAACCTAGATATGTGTAGGAATACAAAAGCTTTTATCCAGCAGCTATATTTCTTATTACCTTCCTTCCAATTCTATCTTCCTGCCCCATCTTTTCTCTCTTTTGTATTTGATTTACTTGCTTTTGTATGTCTGTTGGTGGTTGAATTAAATGTTGAAGAGTCAACTCCACTCTTTGCTGTACAGCTATACTAAAGTTCTTAAGGAGTTGGGATAGTTGGGATAGGCTTGAGGGTAATAATTGATGTTATTTTGTTATATTAAAAGAAACCTAATAAAAACTTTAAATAGTAGAATGATGTTTCCCTTGGAAACTTCAAGAGGTTTCAGCTTGTACCATTAGCATTAAATTATCTCCCACCTAGTCATTTTCAAGTTGGCAAAATTAACAGTGACATGCTGATCTCATTTGTTGGCATTTCATACCCATTGATGTCTATTGAACGCAGAAGGTTATAAAGTGGAGTTATCTTAATGAAGTTTTTGCATGTGCGTGGTGGATATCAATTTGAGTTTAAACAAAAGAGGTAAAAGGTAAATTGAATTGAAGGGGGAAAAGTACCTCAGAAGAAAGGAAGATTGCAGGACAGTTTTCATCAGGAAACTGCTAGATCCCCAACTGGGTTCCAGGAAGCGGATTCAGGGAATGCTTTCCAGTATTAATAAGGGGAATACAGGGAGATGGACAGGGAATGATACAGGAAGCAGATTAATAACATGGAAAACATGTTACATCTGCCAGGCCAGAAGAACTATAAGCAGTTTTTCCTCAAAAGACAGCAAGAAATAACAGAATGAGATATTTTTTAATAGTTACATTCCAAGCTCTGGCTTAAAAACTTTTTATATGGACTATTGTCAGGGCCAGATTAAGACCCTAAACCAGGAGTTCTTAACCTTTTTAAGCTGGAAGCCAGGTCACACTCCCTCAGACAGCTTTGTGGGTTAGGCAGCCATTCTGCCCTTCCTTCACCACATGGCACTTCCTGGTGTGGTGGAGGTGTGGTGGGCCCACATGAAGTGGCGCCATGGGCCGCATCCGAACCACAGGCTGCAGGTTGAGAATCCCTGCCCTAAGTACTTACAGGATGTTGGTACCCCCATATATATGTAATTCAAAATATAAACAATAATAAACCATAAAATAAAATTTTATTTATCAAAACTAAACAAGACTTACAGTAAGATGGTGCAGTATTGCACCATATGGCCCATAGTAAATTCAGCTATGGAAAATTTCAGTGGTGCCCCCTTCCCTTGATGCCCTAAGCACGTACTTATTTTGCTTAATGGTTAATCCACCCCTGACTATTGTATGTGTTTTGAATGTAAATTGCTTAGAGAGTTTAGTAGGTTTTTTTGTTTTGTTATTTTACCATAACTAAATAATTGAGGAAGATTTTTGTGTAGTGCTACAGCCAATATGCAATAGTGGGTGGTTCTTTATAAAGGAGTGATGTGTCACTGATAAAACAGTTGCCATGGTAGTTTTTCTTTTTAGAAAATAGTAGCTAGCAAGTGAATAGCTGATTGGATGTATAAAATAATTTATCAGTCATACCAGAATGTCAGAAATATCATATACAGTACCGTGAAATCATAGGATTGCCTATAGCCAATATATTCATGTGTTTGAACAAGTAGATAGTATTCTTGCAGCCATAGGCTAAGAAGGCATGCAGTGATACAGAATCTCTTACACCTACAAAAATCTCACTCTGTTTTCAGTTACCATGCCAACCATAGTCCTGAAGATGCCATAAAGTTGTTAAAACATTAGATGATAGAAGCAGGCTAAAATTATAGTGCAACAACCATCTTAGTATTTTAATGGTTGATCAGCAATGGTGCATCAAGAATGTTAGTCCACCTGTAGCTCATAGGAGTCTAAACTGAACAATCCTAGAGCACTAATAATACATGAGAAGCTAACTATCCCAGGTATGTTATAGTTCCCTTATCTATCTATCTATCTATCTATCTATCTATCTATCTATCTATCTATCTATCTATCTATCTATCTACCTACCTACCTACCTACCTACCTACCTACCTACCTACCTACCTATTGGATTTCTATACCACCCATCTGGGTGTTATCCCAATCTGGGAAGTGAACACACAGAAAATAAATAACAACAATACAATACCCACAACAAATCAAAACCCACCACAAACAAATATATCATAGAATAAACTAAAATAAAATAAAAATAATTGGCATCAGAGGACATTGGAACTAAACCTAACTGGCTAGTTTATCGATAGGGGAACAATGCCCTGAAAGGCCTCCTTGAAAAAGAGCATTTTTAATTGTTTTTTAAAAGGTAGCCAGTGATGGGGTCTGGTGCAGCTCCACCAGTAGTGTATTCCACAGTGCTGGTGCCACAGAAGTCATTTGCATTTCCACTGGTGACAATGGATATGATGAGGGGGGGGTGCATTTAGCACAGGGTAGAGTCCACTGTGAAGACAAACCACATCCATTTGGATTAAGCTTCAGTTCACTGGTTCTTGTCCTGCCTGTTATGGCAGTAAGGTATTTCACTTAAATTAGATGGGGAAAAAGAAATAAAGGCTGGAGTAGACTCATTAAAATCATTGGGATTTAAGTTAAACATAAATATGGATCAAAAGTAGGAGTAAGTGGCATCCCCATATAGATGACACTCACACCAAACTAATAGATATGACCTCAAATTCCCCTCCTTTTTCTACTTCAGTGCATCCCATCCATCAGGTGATGAAAGCCAGGCCTGAATTGTACCAGAAATGGACCTAGACATTCAATGTCATCTCCCAGCACCAGAGCTGTTAATATTTTAGGGCATCTCTCAACCCACAATGCTAATTATAGTTCAACACAGTAACTTTTTTTCACTCTAAGCAGTCTCATGAAAAATGATCACGTTTGGAGGAGAGTCAGTCATGTGATGGAATTATAAAACTTTGAGATAAATCTTGGAGGAAGAATCTCTAATGTGAATTCTAAGAATTTATGAAGATAGGGGATTGTTAAATTCCCAAGTGCAGTAAAGCTCAGAACAGAGGCATCAGTGAAAACATGTTCACATTTTCATGACTGCATTGGCTACACATGCTCACTCTCTCGGAAGTAATAGAGATGTCTCAACAAACAAGTCACAATGTGCAAAATTTATTTCTCTATTGGGCTCCTGTGTAATGTTATTGCACTGCTTAATATTCTTGTGAGATTTAACCAAGGACTTATATACTATGTAGAAAAGGACTTTTGTATTCATGGAGAGTAATTCAACCTAAACCAATCACTACATAATGGAAAGCAATTGCAAACTTGGTATGCAGGACCTTAATGCAAGCCAGGCACTTATGAGTACAGGTAATGATTTTAACCAGCTGTATTATTGTGATGTACAAAGAAATCATTCTTATAAGGATGGTACCTCATCAGCTGAGTGAAATGTAAGGGGAAGCAGACTCAACCAGCCAGTAGAAACATCGGTTGAACTCATAACTTTATACAAAGTAGTTAAGCATTACAAAATTTTACAAAATTCTTTACTAACATTTTAATAAACCATAAAAGTGGTGACACTGGAAATTATAGTTACTTCTAGAATTTTTAAATGAGATTGAATGCTTATTTCAAAATAGAAACACACCAATTCTGCCCCTTGCCTGAATCCATCATAACACTGCATTTTGCTCAGTATGATGAATAATTGACACTAACTGGTTTAGCAAGACAGGTGTTGTGTACAGTGAGGTTGCCAAGTCAGCAGCTTTCCATTCCCTCAGATTGTATGATGAAACCTAGAACAGCAATAACATAGGTGGAATGGCCAGGGCTTTGATACAGGGTACCAAAATTTAGAGGGGCAAAAATATGCTGTTGGAAGGCTGCAAACCCATGGATGTTTGTTCTGGAAGAGCATCCTGGATCTAAGCCCTGGCCATTCCATCAACATTACAGCTGTTCTAGTCCTACACAGGCCAGGGCTAATGCCACTAAGAATAGCATGCCCAGAGGGCTGTGCATCAGTTATATGAGCACCAGTGCTATTCAGAAGTGGGGAAGACATGCACAGTCGTGCTTTATTCTAACCTCATTGGATAAAATCAACTTTTCTCCTCCTCTAGATCCAACTTCCTTGGAATTTGCCTCCTTGCCTGAGATTTCCACTTATACCCGGAGAACACAGGCAACCCTCCAGTATAATCATCTCAAAGTTGTGCAAAACATCAGCTTATGGAGGCTCTAGAAACAAGTTCCTTCAGAAGAGCCTGAAATGGAGAAGGAGAAGAGCCCATTTGCCACTTAACCTTTTGCTTATGACAGCCATGGGTTATTTATGGCACCATTATGTGCATGCACATGCATGTTTAATCTCCATTTCTGGGAGTGGTGTGGGCAGTGTGGGCTGGATGGAATGGTACCACTGGCCAGATCCGGCCCACGGACTGTAGTTTGGACACCCCTGCTCTACCATGTCCCAATTGTGTTTGAAGAGGAACATCCGGTAAAGAAACAGTTATTGTTTCCTGTTGCTTTTGAAGACATAAGCCAGAATCCTTTTGATCAGTTACACCAGCATATGTACAATGGAGTAAGATGTAGCAGATATTCCTGCTAATTAAGAAGTTGGCTATTTTTATCACTGTATGCAATACAAGCTGCAACTAGTTGACACAGCAGTTTATAACATTCATATTATTCATTAATATGGAGGTTCATTAACTAATTGAATCAATTTGCCGCTGGCATGGCTAGTAGAATTCATGCCCTAAACACATAGGAGTTTGAAGAATGATTTAGGGACATATTTGGATTAGAGAAGTGGGAAAATTAAGTATTCAACCCTCCTATCATCACCTCATCTTCAAATTGCCCTTCAGAGAAGAAAAGAAAATATAAAGTTTTCTTCCACATATTTCTTCCACCTATATGGTAGTGTGTCAGGATACCTAAGAGACTGCATCGCCCTAAGGACATCTGTCCATCCAACCAGAGCGAATTATAGGGGTTCCCTAATTGTTCCATCAGCCAGTGGGGCTCGCCTTTCTGGCACAAGAAAAATGGCCTTCTCTGTGTCCGCACTGGCCCTCTGGAACCTCCTGCCAGTAGAGCTACGGCTGCAGACGGAGTTGCTGCCCTTCAGGAAAGGTCTTAAAACCTGGCTGGCAGAGCAGGTGTGGGGCCCTAAGGGCAATGTGGCTCCTGCTCGCTGGCTTTTATCATAAGATGCACCCTCTCTCTGCTTCTTGGGGTGGTGGGATTTTAATGTGGGTGGGGCTTTTAGCCGTTTTTATTGTATGGGGTTTTTAGATTATGTAAGCCACTGTGAGTCAGGCTTGCCTGAGTTGGCGACAAACAAGTTGAAAAATTAATTTAAATTAAATTTAAATTTCTGTCTTCACTCACAAGTTGTATATTCTGCTGAGTAATTTGGTACAAGTTTTCTGCTGTTTGCCTCAAGATGGAGCTGTTTTCTTTCAAACAGATTGTGGCAAAGAATTTTAAAAAAGAAAGAAAAGATTCCTCTTTCTTCAGACTTCTGCATCTGATCTTAAGCAAATGAATAGGTTGTGCTGGCAATGAGAAATGGTGAGTTACTTCCACCAGCCGTCCTCCTTTCAAGATGAAAAGTTCAGGAAAAGGTAGAGTAGACAATGTGTCATGTATTTGGATAGATTGAGATGCTGTGCAACAATTATTTAAGCCAACATTACCTTTCATCAGCTGAGGAGTAAGCAGTCTCCTGCTATAATAAGTGTATCTGGAGGGATAACACAAATATGCACACAATGCTTCTCAAAATCATCTTGTTTGTGCTGCATCTCCTTTCTACAACCGGCAGTGTTTTTGAGGGGGTTTCTGAATGTGTTTTGCATACTAATTAAAGCTTTTATGGCAGACTGTCAAATCGCTGTTTGCGGAAGAGAATGGTTTAGCTCTGTCTGCCATAGCCAAAATAACCTCTCTTTAAAGGCACTCAGCATTCATCACAGTGTAGGCTTTATAGGCCTTTGAGTCATGCTGTAATTGTAACAACTGGCAGCAAAATATAAAAATGTCGGCAGTTTGGCATCGGGTAATCTTATGGGCACTTGCTGCCTTAAGAAGAAAGAATTCCATATGGTTATAGTGTAATTTTGATAGGTGGTCAGAGGGACATGAAGACATTTTTTAAAAGGAGGCTTGATAATATTTTATTTCTTGGGTTTATTTATATGTACAAAGCATTGATATGCTACCCATTCTCTTCTGATCTGCCATAGTAGGAATGGGAAACAAATGACCCTCAAGGTCTTGTTGGACTACATGTCCCGTTGACCTTGCTGACTGGTGCTGATGCAATATACAGTCCAATAATATCAGGAGGGCTACATGATACCCACCTCTGCTATATGGCATCTAGAGGTTGCCTCTAGGATAGATCTTGTACTTGGAGTATTGTTTTGTACAGAGGTTCCCAACCTAAGGCCCGTGGGTTGGATCCGGCCCATGGCACCATTTCATGTGCCCCCTACCCCATCCAAGAGCATTCAAGAAACAAAATGGCGACCTGTTTAAAGCTGTTGTGACAAAATGGCCATCCCAATTGTGCAGGCAGGGCAAAATGACTGTCCAGCCCTCTAAGCTGACTGAGAGAGCGTGACCCAGCCCTGACTTGGAAAGGTTGGGAGCCCCTGGTTTAGTAAGTTTCTGCCCTTTTCTCTTGATATTGCTTGGAAGTCTAATCCATGGGACTCTTCATCAGTGGTCCAGCCAACCCTCTGAAAACAATACAGTACACATAGGTTTGGGAAATTCTCTGAATTGGGAGAGCTGGAGAGGAGAAAAGAATCTATGACCAAAGATTGAGGGCATCAGCCTTGGGGGAAAAAATCCCTTCTACCAACAAAAGGCAGGCTCAGTATTCAATGTGGCTATTTTTATGCTTCCCAAAATATAGATTTTTAAATACATTTTCCCTCAAATTAATCATGTTTAAATATAAATTTTATTTTGGTTTTTAGGTCAAGAACTATGTTATAATGTTATGTTGACACAGATCTCTCATTTTCTAAGGGACTGCTTGGCATGATACTGCTTATGTAGCTAAACATATACTGTCTGCTATGTTGACCACCAACAGCTCAATTGTAGGCAGAGGCTTTTCCCTAGCTTTAGTAACTGATTGTCCTTTCATTGCACACACAATATCAATAGCAATTACACTTACAGTATATACCACCCCATAGGGCTTAGTGCACTCTCTGGACAGTTTACAGGTAATTAGCATTTTGCCCCCAACATCCTGGATTCTCATTTTACTGACCATGGAAGGATGGAGAGCTGAGTCAACCTTGACCCCCCATCAGGATCAAACTCACAATGTTTTGGCTGCAGTACAGCAGTTTAACCACTGCACCACCAGGACTCAAGGGTATGAACCTGAATTCATGCAGTTGCAAAATGTGTTGTTCAGATTAGGATTCCTCAAACTTGGCTCTCCAGGTGTTCTTGGACTTCAGTTACCAGAAGCCCAAGTCAGCACACCTGCTGATCAGAACATCTGGAGAGCCAAGTTTGAGGAATCCTGGTTTAGATCCAATGGAGTATGTAGATTATGGGAAATTTTGCTTTATTGAACTATAACAGACTAAGCTAGTTGCGAGATTCTGTATGTCTTACCACCCACAAAATAATAGCTAGTTGCGAGATTCTGTATGTCTTACCACCCACAAAATAATATTCTGAACTTTGAATCTGTGACTATAGCTACCTCAAGGTCTGAGACGCACCTAATTCCCCCTTAAAAATTTTAATTTTACAATCTAATTCTCACTATTACAGTCTTCTCCCTGAGAGAAAAATTCCTTCACATCTCCATGCCTGAACAATCACACTTACAAATGAAGATTATGTTTATTTCCCTGTAGCCAAATAAAAGCATATAATTTGCAACTTGCAGATCAAAGAAAGCTTGCCTTAAAATAAACAAGTGTTATTTTATTTTATTTTAAGGAAGCTTGGCTTCTAATATCACCTAGTAGTGTCTATTTTTGCTCTTCAATGGCAGCTTAAGAAGGAATAAAGAAACAGTCGCTTGTGGGTCCTGTATAAACCTTCCAAGTCTCTTTTGCTGAATTCCCAGATTCTGTGTAGATTGTGCAATATTCTTCCAGCCCTTACTCTTCACCAGGGATTCTCAACATGTGGCCCCACCACCACACCAGGAAGTGCCATGTGGAAGGGCAAAATGGCCACCCGGCCCCCGAAGCTGTCTGAGGGAGCGTGACCCGGGCCCCGGCTTTAAAATGTTCAGAACTTCTGCTTTTTATTATCCTGCATGCAAGCCTGTTTCAGGTTATTGCCAACATTTACTCAGTCTTTTTCTGTTCCTCAGTTATAAAGGTAATGGAGGAGTCTATGAAATGGGTAAGGAGAGTGCCTGAATACAACTCTCTCCCGCACCCCGCACCCCAACCAACAGTGGCACCCATTTTTGGTTCTGTTCACAAGTATGCAGCAAAGTAGCATGCAGTTGAGCAGGAAGAAATTTTCTCATCACTGGTCTATAGTTTTGGTAGTTTCTCTAGCCCTATCCAAATGTTCAGAAAAGGGTTTATCCCAACATATAAGAAGAAGAATACTGACCCCTTTGGATAGATTTGCATATGTCAAATTTCCATGTGTCAAATATGTCTACAGGCTATGGGGGTAGGGTGGGTAGGTTTGAAATGGAAAACTACTTCTTGAGCACCTTACAAACCTCAAGAACTGTTTTAGGGCTACCATGAAGCAGAATTGGCTTAATAGCAAATAACAACCACCACAAGATTTATAATGCCATGAAAAACCATAAATGCCATGGAACAACCAGTGTTGTTGTGAATGATCTCAACATATATCCTACATCTTCTCTGCACCTCTAATTGGCCATGAGGGTATCTTTTCTTTAATGAGAACACTTGATGCTGATGCAACCGCTAACTATTTATTGAGACACAGAATGCCCCTCATAAGTGTTCGCCATCCTTGGAGACTATCAGTCTTTAATTGAAAAGCCTTAAATAGACAGGAGAATGTAGGTTGACTGGAAGGGTGAGTATCTCAGCTTTTCCTTGCCTCCACATCATTATTCATCTCTACTAAATGTACAGTTTGCAAAGACATCAATTTTTCTCTCTTTATTGAAAAGAGATCCATCAATATTTTTGTTATTTGATTAAATTAAACTTGTGTGTATGATTCTTAATCATTTTTCCTCTACACTCCTTCCAGCACCACAACTGAAATAATAAATTTCCTCATCCTTGGAGAAATATTTCTGTTTGCTTTTTCCAGAGTCACTGCTTTCCCTCTTCCCCCTTCCCAACCACTTTGATCTCCCCCCCTCCCCAAGTGGACATAATGTCGCAATTCTCACTGTTTTTACTCCCATTTTAAGGTTGCAGTTGCAACTTAGCAAAAAATATCAAATGAGCCTACATTTAGGGCCAAAGCTCATGCAGTGTTCTGACACATGTGTCAAATAATATAGCTCACCTTATGTACTATGAGCCTTGACTAAGGTGTCCTTAGTCCTTGATTGGCCTTGTTTAATACCTAAGTTGAGCCTCAATTATTGACAATTCTTCATTAGGAGCCCTGGTGGTGCAGTGGTTAAACTTTTGTAATGCAACGAAAAGGTTATAAGTTTGATCCTGACCAGAGCTCAAGATTGACTCAAGGTCAGCAAAATAAATACCCAGCATGTTGTGTCAAAATGCTAATTAATTTGTGAATCACCCAGGGTGCACTAAGAGCTACGGGGCAGTATATAAGTGTGATTGCTTTGCTTTCATCATCTATGACTCTTGAATAAACTTACCAGTCATGGAATAAAGGGACAGGTCTTGTTCTGGATCAGCAACTGGGTAAGGGACAGGAAACAGAGGGTAGCACTAAATGGACACTTCTCCAAGTGGAGGGAAGTAAAGAGTGGGGTCCCCCAAGGTTCAGTACTGGGACCCCTGCTTTTCAACCTCTTCATAAATGATCTAGAAGTAGGAATAAATAGCACAGTAGCCATATTTGCTGACAACACTAAATTATACAGGTTAGTGAAAACTGTGAGAGATTGTAAGGAGTTCCAGAGGGATCTCTTGACACTGGGGGAGTGGGCAAAACAGTGGCAAATGAGCTTCAACATTAGTAAGTACAGAGTGATGCACATTGGGGCAAGAAACCCCAATTACATTTATAAACTGATGGGGTCTGAACTCTCTGTGACAAACCAGGAAAGGGACCTTGGTGTCCTGGTGGACAGCTCAATGAAGGTATCAACCCAGTGTTCCTCAGAAGTGAAAAAAGCAAACTCAATGCTAGGGATTATTAGGATGGGTATAGAAAATAAGTCAGCAAGTGTCATTTTGCCTCTTTATAAATCTATGGTGAGGCCCCATCTGGAATACTGTGTACAGTTCTGGTCACCATACCTCCAGAAGGATATTATGGAGCTGGAAAAAGTGCAGAGGAGGGCAACCAGAATGATTAGGGGACTGGAACACCTTCCTTACCATCTGAGGCTGCAACGGTTGGGCCTCTTCACTCTTGAATGACGGCGTCTAAGAGGTGACCTGAAGTTTATAAAATCATGCACAGTGTGGACAAAGTAGATAAGGAAAAACTGTTTTCTCTGTCGCATAACACTAGAACTAGGGGGCACTCCATGAAACTTTTGGGTGCTAGTTCTCAAACAAGAGAGCGTACTTTTTCACCCAGAGGATCACTGGCCTATGGAACTCCCTGCCAGAAGAAGTGGTGACAGCTGTCAGTCTTGACAGCTTCAAGAAAGGATTAGACAAGTTCATGGAGGACAAGGGTATCAATGGCTATAATTATGGATACCTAAGGAGAACCTCCAGGTTGGAGAGATAGGCAGGATCTCTGTCAATGCCATTTCCAGGGAATCCTAAGCAGGTGAAGGCATCTGCTTGGGAATACCCTGAAGCAAATGGTGAGCCACTGCGTGAGACAGAATGCTGGACTGGATGGGCTGTGGCCTGTTCCAGCAAGGCTGTTCTTATGTTCTTATGACTGCTTTTCCCCAGATCCTTTTTTCCTGTTTAGGATAAAACTACATTTCTTTAGTAGATATGGATGATCCATCAAGTGTTTTTCAAGTTAAAAGAAGTTGCAAGGTGGCTTTGTTTTTGATCCAGACAGCAATGCTGGGGATTAGAGAATGAAAAGAACCCTGCTGATTCAGAAGAAAGACCTTTCTAGTCCAGAATTCTGTTCTCACAGTGACCAACCAGAAGCCTCCACAGGAAGCCAACAACCAGGACATGAGTCCATTAGCACCCTTCTGCTCTTGTTCCCTAGCAACTGGTATTCTGAACTTACAGTGGATGTAATATACAGCCATCATAGCAAGTAGGTGACATAATAACCATGTATAGCTTCATCCTCCAAGAATACGGATAATCCCTTTTAAAAGCCATCCAAGTTGGTGACCATAACTATATTTCATAGAAGTGAATTCCAGAGCTTAATTTATGCATTGTGCGGACATTCTTCCTTTCATCTTTCCTACATCTCCCACCATTCAGCCCCAGGATCTAATTTCATGACAGATGGAGGGGGAAAGTCTTCCTCCCCCATTTCTCTACACTACAAATAATTTTGTATGCCTTTTTCAAACTTCTTCAGAGGGGAGTTGCTCCAAGAAACATGTTTATTTAGTTAGTATTTCTGCAGTTTCACCAGCTTTACATTAGTCTTTCTGAGTTTTTCAAAAAGGGTCCCTTTCGCCCCATGCCTACATTGGGCACGAGGCCCTTGCCACGCCTCCCTGACCATTTGGGGTGGTACCATTGTTGTTGGCAGTCCCTGATTGGTCAATCAGCTTAGGCGAGAGTAGGGGTTTGCAGTACTGTACTCTGTTTCTCCATTGTTGTTGGGGAACGGTGTCCTGTCTTTCTTGGAGGGGATGGGGTGGCAAAGGCAATACAAATCTATATGGCTAGACATCAAACCAGATACCTCAAGCTGATGCTAATGGTTTGTAGCCTCCATTTTGAAGTTTACTATAAGTGGTATTAACATCTGATTTTGGGGACTCCTGGAAATTTTCATTTTCCCTCACAGCTCTGCTATAGTCAACTTGGGATAGAGATCTGCTTGATTCAGAGGCTAGCCAATGTCTGATTTTGAAATTTTACCAATCTAACACATTTATGGCATATCCTTGTTTTTGGACTAATTACAAGATGAACTAAGTTTGAAAAGTTACTTTTTTGGACTTCTAATTCTGGCTGTGCTGACAGGTATTCTATAAATTGCAGTCCAAAAAAGTAATTTTTCCAAGCTCTGTTTTGCATATCTGTGGTTGGTGGTTTTTTTTTTTTTGCTTATCATTAATCAGGTTGTGATCCTCAAATAACTTACAAGAAATCCTGTATTTCTTTGTTCTCATTAGCACAACTACCCTGGTGAAATGCTATCACCTTTTAACATTCTTTTAGTTGCTGCAAATTGTTGGACTTGCTTGCTTATTAAGACTTTATCAGCTCATGCTGTTGACTTTATTGTTTGAGCATTTATATATTTTTGTCAGAATTCATGTTCAGAATATTATTTCTCTGTAGAATGTTCTCTGCAATCATAAAGCAATTTTAATTGCATTAATTATTCACTATTTGTTGCTGTTCAAATTCTCTTTTCTGAGTTAGCTTTATAATGAAGAACAAGTTTTATTTCCTAAGAGATTTTATGGGTTCATTTCAGTACAAAGGGAGCTAACATCATATGGAAAAATAAACATAGGTAAAGGTCGTCCTTGCTAGAAAGCCAGTCGTAGCCAACTCTAGGGTTCAGTGCACATATCTGTTTATAGTGAAAGAACCAGTGCTATCTGCATCTGCAGATGTTTCTGTGGACATGTGGCAGGCATGACTAGACACTGAAATGCACAGAATGATGTTTACCTTCCCACCAAAGTGGTACCTATTTATCTACTTGCAATTTCTTGCTTTCAAACTGCTAGATTGGCAGTAGCTGGAGCAGAGATGGAAGTTCACTCTGTCATGCAGCACTCAGGTCTCAAACTGCCCACCAGCCAACCTTCTGGTTGTGAAGTTCAGCATCTTAACCACTAAGCCACCACACACCCTATAATAAACATACAAACCCTGAAAAGCCAACAGAAAAAAACAACAGAACTGCATTTATCTGTCCCTATATGAGAAATTTCACCGATAAAGATAGATAAGAGAATAAAAGAGGGTTTTGACAGAAATTATGTGTTCCTGTTGGAAGACTGGATATGGATTTGTAATGATAGAGAGAAAAAAATAAGAGATTTACACACAAATGAGGTTGAACTGGTTTCAGATTGCTTTAGTAAATAAGTGGAATAGTAGCTATATGAGGGAAACCAGTTTGGAAAGGAGTAGGATGGAATTTGAGGAAATTATATTAATGATAAGAAAGGGAGAAATGGGAATAAAGGGCTTGGTGAGTAAGATATATAAGATTTTAAATCAAGAAGGTAGACCACAATAAATATTTAGAAAAATTTGGGAACAAGATTTTAATGTCAAAATTAGAGAAATAGCTTTGGGGGGGGGAATGGAATAGAAGGATTATGAGAACAATGTCTGTTAGAGTGAAAGAACACAATTATAAAATGCTATGGAGATGGTACTTGACCCCAGTTAGGTTAAATCAGATGGATAATAGTAAAAGTAAGATGTTTTGGAGATGTAAAAATACACTGGGTACTTATGAACACATGTGGTGGAGTTGTAATGTGGTAAAAGATTTTTGGGTAAAAACTGAGGAAGAAACTTAAAGAATAATGGGGTTGAACCTTAAACTGGGGCCGAGTACCATTTTGCTGTCAGATATGGAAAATATGAACATAGATAAGAGTAAAAAAGAGCTATTATCTATTATGTTAACAATTGGTAGACAATGTATCACAAGAAATTGGGAAAATGATGTGTTATTAAAAATTGAAGAATGGTGCAAGGGAATGTGGGAGATTGCTTTGAATGATAAGTTAACATGGGAGATAAATAAAAGAAAAGATACAATAACCAAAAACAAATTTTGGAATACGTGGCAACCATTTGTGGAATATACATTGACTAAAAGTGAAGGTGGCAGGCCGGCACCAGGTCAGCTGAGTTTTTGGAAATAGTAAGAAATTACTGTGGCACACCGTAACCTCCAGGGCAATGTATATATCACAGGGGTGTATATTATGAATTCTTTTTTCCTTTTGTGTTTTTTTTCCTTTTTTCCGCCTTAATTTTATAGTATTTTTCTATTCTTATTATATTAGTGGTACTGATAGAAAATAATAAGCACAGAATGAGAATGTGTATGTGTGTGTGTATACACATACATAAATCATTAATAAATTTAGAACCAGATAGATATTTGGATAAAGAGAATGTATTTATAGGATAAAAATTATTTGCTATATTGATTTTTAAGGATTAAAATGTTTTTAATTGTATTGTAATGTAATTGTGTTTTTATTGGATATATTTTCTTGCAATTTCCATAGTTGTTTGTGTTATTTGTATGTTATTTTGTATTTTACTTTGAAAATCAATAAAAAATAATTTACAAAAGCATATGAATTCAGTGAACTTTCAGCATGCCTGTCTGTACTACTTTGTGGCTTTCCCCCTTTTCCTCTTGCTTTTTGCTATATTTTACTGAAAATATCTTTCTTCAGAGGAAATATTGATTTCAGAATAAGCCATAATTCAAAAGATCACATGTGAGATAAAGGGCACTTTTAAAGAGAAGAACAAGATATAGTATAAGGTTTAGGCTATTATCCTATAGTCACTTCCCTGAAAGTAAGCCCCATTAATCTCAGTAAAGCTTATATCTGAAATACAATTTACAAAGGACATTTTCTACTTCAAATAGACATGTTCATTATAGCTAACAAAAGCATACAAAAAAAAGTAAACCAATCTATTAAAGTGCAGTAAATAAGACAAAACTTCACACATATTCCAAAGCTAAAATTCGCTACAAGCAAAGAATATCAGATCTACCTGTATATAATAATCTAAACATCACTACAATCAAAATCTTGATGGTGAATTAAAAGTAATAGTTTCCTATTATTATTTAAGGGAGGCAATGAAGTTGAATGTGAAATACTTTGGTCATCAAATGAGAACAGAGGACTAACTGGATAAGGCCCTGATCTTGGAAAAGAACGAAGGCAAAAGGAGAAGGGGTGGCAAAGGATGAGATGGTTAGACAGCATCGTTGACAAGATGGGCATGGATTTTAGCTGACTCTGGAGAATTGCAGATGACAGAGGAGCCTGGCATGCTGTGGTCCATGGAGTTGCAATGGGTCAGGCTCAACTATGCAACTGAACAACATCTGGTGCCACATATTTCTCAGATACTTTCAGTAGTGATTTGGAGGAGGACATGTTTCCATTGTGTTGCCCTTTCTGTGGAAAGCCTTGCCTTCAGAGTTCCAGCATGCTCTTACAGTGTTTAGTATTAGCTTGATTATTAAAGCTTTATCCATGAGGTCTACCATACCATCTATCTCATGGATCTCTTAAATATTTGTGTGTTATACATATTACATTTTTCACACCTCTATGAGTTTCCATGCAAGTCTGGCCAAGTTATCCTGCTATGGCAATAGAGTAGACCAGTAGTGCCCAACCTTTTTTTTTTTGCTGGTCCTGCCCCCGACAAGCAGCTGTGGGGGCCAGAGGTGGGCTGCTCCATCTGCTGACCGTTTTGATGTCAGCAATGTCAGTGGCATCGGCGGTGATCGTGTTTTGTCCCCGCTGCTCCGAGCAGCCTCAGGCTCGGTCCCATCGCTGCAGTAGCCTTTGGCAACGTGGATTGCTGCCTTGGGGAAATTTTCTGAGCCTTCCCCATTTCAAAATCTGTGGTGCTAGGAGAGCCCCTTCACGTGCCAGGGATGATGTCAGGTGGGGGGGGGCAGCGGGTGGTGGTGGTGTTCTGGAGAGGGACCGGGTTCTCAGCCTGGGCTGGATTAATGAGATGCACAGGCCTAATTGCACCCACAGGCTGTAGTTTGGGCACCGCTGGAGTAGACCATGTTGCCTGTGACTCAATGCTGAGCGTTAGGGGGCAGTTAACTAACCTGACAACCCTGAGGACTGGTGGCCTTGGATTATGGTCCCCAAGTGGATTAAATCCCACTTGAATCCATCTTGATGGAGGGCAGCAGCTTGATCAATACTTGCCGGGGGCTGAGGAGGACTTTGTGTGCCAAAAGGGCTCAGGACCAGAAAGTGACACATGGAATTGGATCAGTGGTATGGGGGTCATGCTGCGTTGCAGAAGGTAGATGAAAGGCTACTGCATTATATTCACAGGACAGCCCCTCTCTCCCCCCACTGATTTGCCCCCTCTCCCCCCTGATTTGCCCCCTCTCTCTCCCCCACTGGTTTGCCCCTCTCTCTCCCTCTCTCCCCACTGATTTGCCCCCTCTCTGCCCCACACTGATTTGGAATACGTGGCAACCATTTGTGGAATATACATTGACTAAAAGTGAAGGTGGCAGGCCGGCACCAGGTCAGCTGAGTTTTTGGAAATAGTAAGAAATTACTGTGGCACACCGTAACCTCCAGGGCAATGTATATATCACAGGGGTGTATATTATGAATTCTTTTTTCCTTTTGTGTTTTTTTTCCTTTTTTCCGCCTTAATTTTATAGTATTTTTCTATTCTTATTATATTAGTGGTACTGATAGAAAATAATAAGCACAGAATGAGAATGTGTATGTGTGTGTGTATACACATACATAAATCATTAATAAATTTAGAACCAGATAGATATTTGGATAAAGAGAATGTATTTATAGGATAAAAATTATTTGCTATATTGATTTTTAAGGATTAAAATGTTTTTAATTGTATTGTAATGTAATTGTGTTTTTATTGGATATATTTTCTTGCAATTTCCATAGTTGTTTGTGTTATTTGTATGTTATTTTGTATTTTACTTTGAAAATCAATAAAAAATAATTTACAAAAGCATATAAATTCAGTGAACTTTCAGCATGCCTGTCTGTACTACTTTGTGGCTTTCCCCCTTTTCCTCTTGCTTTTTGCTATATTTTACTGAAAATATCTTTCTTCAGAGGAAATATTGATTTCAGAATAAGCCATAATTCAAAAGATCACATGTGAGATAAAGGGCACTTTTAAAGAGAAGAACAAGATATAGTATAAGGTTTAGGCTATTATCCTATAGTCACTTCCCTGAAAGTAAGCCCCATTAATCTCAGTAAAGCTTATATCTGAAATACAATTTACAAAGGACATTTTCTACTTCAAATAGACATGTTCATTATGGCTAACAAAAGCATACTAAAAAAAAGTAAACCAATCTATTAAAGTGCAGTAAATAAGACAAAACTTCACACATATTCCAAAGCTAAAATTCGCTACAAGCAAAGAATATCAGATCTACCTGTATATAATAATCTAAACATCACTACAATCAAAATCTTGATGGTGAATTAAAAGTAATAGTTTCCTATTATTATTTAAGGGAGGCAATGAAGTTGAATGTGAAATACTTTGGTCATCAAATGAGAACAGAGGACTAACTGGATAAGGCCCTGATCTTGGAAAAGAACGAAGGCAAAAGGAGAAGGGGTGGCAAAGGATGAGATGGTTAGACAGCATCGTTGACAAGATGGGCATGGATTTTAGCTGACTCTGGAGAATTGCAGATGACAGAGGAGCCTGGCATGCTGTGGTCCATGGAGTTGCAATGGGTCAGGCTCAACTATGCAACTGAACAACATCTGGTGCCACATATTTCTCAGATACTTTCAGTAGTGATTTGGAGGAGGACATGTTTCCATTGTGTTGCCCTTTCTGTGGAAAGCCTTGCCTTCAGAGTTCCAGCATGCTCTTACAGTGTTTAGTATTAGCTTGTTTATTAAAGCTTTATCCATGAGGTCTACCATACCATCTATCTCATGGATCTCTTAAATATTTGTGTGTTATACATATTACATTTTTCACACCTCTATGAGTTTCCATGCAAGTCTGGCCAAGTTATCCTGCTATGGCAATAGAGTAGACCAGTAGTGCCCAACCTTTTTTTTTTTGGCTGGTCCTGCCCCCGACAAGCAGCTGTGGGGGCCAGAGGTGGGCTGCTCCATCTGCTGACCGTTTTGATGTCAGCAATGTCAGTGGCATCGGCGGTGATCGTGTTTTGTCCCCGCTGCTCCGAGCAGCCTCAGGCTCGGTCCCATCGCTGCAGTAGCCTTTGGCAACGTGGATTGCTGCCTTGGGGAAATTTTCTGAGCCTTCCCCATTTCAAAATCTGTGGTGCTAGGAGAGCCCCTTCACGTGCCAGGGATGATGTCAGGTGGGGGGGCAGCGGGTGGTGGTGGTGTTCTGGAGAGGGACCGGGTTCTCAGCCTGGGCTGGATTAATGAGATGCACAGGCCTAATTGCACCCACAGGCTGTAGTTTGGGCACCGCTGGAGTAGACCATGTTGCCTGTGACTCAATGCTGAGCGTTAGGGGGCAGTTAACTAACCTGACAACCCTGAGGACTGGTGGCCTTGGATTATGGTCCCCAAGTGGATTAAATCCCACTTGAATCCATCTTGATGGAGGGCAGCAGCTTGATCAATACTTGCCGGGGGCTGAGGAGGACTTTGTGTGCCAAAAGGGCTCAGGACCAGAAAGTGACACATGGAATTGGATCAGTGGTATGGGGGTCATGCTGCGTTGCAGAAGGTAGATGAAAGGCTACTGCATTATATTCACAGGACAGCCCCTCTCTCCCCCCACTGATTTGCCCCCTCTCCCCCCTGATTTGCCCCCCCTCTCTCCCCCACTGGTTTGCCCCTCTCTCTCCCTCTCTCCCCACTGATTTGCCCCCTCTCTGCCCCACACTGATTTGCCCCTCTCTCTCCCCCCCACACTGATTTGCCCCTGCATATATGAAATATATCGTTCACTTAGAGTAGACTCAGCAGCAGCAAACATGAAGCTTCCCCATGACCATGTGGCTGGCAGGGAAGGGAAACAGAAACTACAAAAAGTCCCCACCACCTTCTCTCTCTCTCTCCCTTTCCACAAGCGAAAAGCCACAAACAGCGACCTCTGGTGGCTGAAAAAACATACTGCAGCTCCAGTCAGGATTTTTAATAAAAAAAATAAGGGAAAATAAGGGGAAATTAATAAAACGGGATGGAGCGGGAAGAGGGGTAAAAATAAGGGGTTTCCCCGGGAAAATGGGGTAGTTGACAGGTATGGTCTTCAAGGCTGATTGCTATGAGGATTGCCAATATTCAGATTTGGATATGGCACAACAAGAAGAAGAGGAAGATGAGTTTCCATGGCCAAACAGGGATTTGAAGCTAGTCTGTCACTCTGCCCACTACAATACACTGACTCTTTGTTTAACATAGCATGCAATGTAATCTAGCACTCAGTTTGTTCCTGAGGTAGTTGAAGGAATAGAAGAAAATAGAGCTGATTTTACTGATCAGTATCTGCATGCTTTGCACTAGATTGGAAAGACCCCCACTTATTTAAGAACTACTTCTTAAATGCAGACAGAATAATAAGTTGCAAAGTAGAAATATCACATGTTGACAATTATTATTTATTTAATATTATTTTATGTCTTTTCAAGAAATAATCAAGTGTTTTGGGTATGAAAGAACTACCCGTGTAAGCTTTCTTCAACTGTAGTGCTGAATGAAAGTTTCCGGGCTCAGAGGTCTTTGATTTTTGATAAATGTCTCTTGCCCTAGGCTCCAGTCATTGGAATTTAAGATTGTAGGAAAGAAAGAAGAAAAAGGAGACCACCCACAAACCTCAAAGCTGCCCTCAAGGATATAAAATGCACATGCTATGGAGAAGGAAATCCCTACCTCCCAATCCTCAAATGACCAACTGCCTTGAAAATAAGAACTACAGCAGTGATGGCTAACCTTGGCGCTCCAGGTGTTCTTGGACTTCAATTATCAGAAGCCCAAGTCAGCGCTCCTGCTGATCAGGGCTTCGGGAATAGAAGTTCAAGAAAACCTGGAGTGCCAAGGTTAGCCATCACTGAACTATAGCGATATCAATGTGGCTGCTCCCTGCAATTTTGCAAATGAAGGTTCTCATGAAACTGCATTTGAATGCAAAGTTCTTCAAAAGTATTTCTGCCAATGTAACTTGAGAAGATTTCAAAACTATCCTATAGTTTCAGGTTTCTACAGGGATATGAAAGGTTTAACAGATATGGAGCAGGTTAACAGATGTGGATTTTAATGCTTAAGTCCCAGAAACATTCAGAACTTCAACACCAATTTTTAACTCAAGAAAAATACCCTCAAGAAAGATTTCCATTTTCTAATTTTAATGATGGTTGTTTTCAGTGCAATATTATTGTACTACAATATTGTACTATTGAGGGACTGCAGTGGATCAAGTGGCTAAGACGCTGACTGGAAGGTGGGATGTCAGCAGTTCAATTCCCGAATACTGCAGGACGGAATGAGCTCTCATCTTTGTCCCAGCTCCTGCTAACCTAGCAGTTCGAAAGTAAGAAATTGCAAGTAGATAAATAGGGACCACTTCAGTGGGAAGGTAAACAGTGTTCCGTGTCTAGTCATGCCTGCCACATGACCACATAAACATCTGCAGAAGCAGACAGCGCTGGCTCTTCAGCTTTGAAACAGAGATGAGCACTGCACCCTAGAGTTGGATATGACTGGCTTTTGAGCAAGGGAAACCTTTACCTTATTGTACTATTTATGCATCTGCAGAGGAGCTTATTGTAAAATTTGGAGACATATTAGAAGAATGGTATATAAGAAAATAATCCAAAACTCTTCGGCTTTGAAACAGAGATGAGCACTGAACCCTAGAGTCGGATATGACTGGCTTTCGAGCAAGGGAAACCTTTACCTTTACTAATGTATAATTGTAACTACATCTGATTGTATTTCAGACTTAAATTGTCAGTCAATCATTGGGATGGAGAAAAGAGGAAAGGTTGTATCAGTGCAAAAAACAAACAAACAAACCCATGGCTAATTCCTATTTTCTCCTGCCAACCTAGCACTTTGAAAGCAATAAATTGCAAGTAGATAAATAAGTACCACTTTGGTGGGAAAGTAACAGCATTCTGTGTGCTCCAGTGTCTCGTCATGCCTGCTACATGACCACGGAAACATCTGTAGACACAAACGGTGCTGGCTCTTTGACTGTAATGGGAGATGGGCACTAAGCAACCAAGAGAAGTTGGGGAGCTAGCTTTCTTCCACCCATATATAGAAGCCCTCATTTCTAGAGGAATACCATAGCTGGAGATTGGTGTCTCACCCATGCCTCCTAGGAGATGGCCATGGTGAAAACCCAGTGGGGCTAACTAGGTCCCTGAAGAAGAAGGCATCCAAGGGGCTGGTCTTCTTCTTCCATGCCTAGGTCAGACATGAACTGCCAAGATGAAGGCACCCTTTGGCTGCAGTGGCTCATTAGTTAAGACGCTCCCCTTGTTAGCTGGAAGGCTGGCAAGTCAGCAGTTCGAAACCCAGGTACTGCATGGTATATTGAGTGCCCCTTTCTGTCCCAGTTCTAGGGGACATGAAAGGAGCCTCATTTGAGCGCTCCCTGAGTGAATTTTCTTCCACAAAAATCCTTTCAACCCAGAATAATTTCTGACATGAAACTATTATTATTCTGTAGTTCCCTTTGCCTGACCTAGTGTGAAAAAGGTTAGCTAGCAACACAAGGTTGCCGTTACCGATTTGTGGCTCAAGAATACCACAATCTTTGAGGAGACTCTGTGTATCCCAAGGGGCTAGTGAGTTTTACCCCAGAGACTGTGGGGAATGGGTCTATGAGAGCTGGTGCTGAAACCATAATAAAAGTTGTTTTGAGCAAGCAAAGTGATTCTGACCCAATGGAGTTTATCTGATCACCTTGCAAACAAAAGTCCACATAGTCAAAGCAATGGTATTCCAGGTAGTATTGTATGGCTGTGAGAATTGGACTATAAGAAAAGCAGAGCGCAGAAGAATAGACGTCTTTGAAATGTGGTGTTGGAGGAGAGTTTTGAGGGTACCCTGGACAGCGAGGAGAACAAACAGGTCGCTCTTAGAAGAAATCAACCCTGACTGCTCCTTAGAAGGTCAAATACGGAAGATGAAGCTAAAGTACTTTGGTCATCGAATGAGGATTCACTTGAGAAGGCCTTGATGCTGGAAAAGGGCAAAAGAATGGGGTGGCAGAAAAGGAGATGGCTAGATGGCAATGTTTATGCAATGGGCACAGAGTTGGGTGGGTTGAGAGGGATGGTGGAGAATAGAGGCGCCTGCCGTGCAATGGTCCATAGGGTTGCAAAGGATTGGAACCGACTGTATAACTGAACAACAAGAGTCAAGGGAAGGACACACACTTTGTCCAAATGTGCCAACTGCAAACTTATATATTGGATTGGTTTGCACTGGGATTGTGTTTATGCAAGCTCATCAATTCAAAATATAGGTCATTTTATAACAGTCTGGTTATGTGCTGGCATTTTTAGCAGGTGAGTCAAGAAGTAAAATGCTTGGCTGGAGGACAAAAACCCTAATGTCTCCACCTATTTCTGGCAGCTCCTGTTTATAAGCAGAAATGAGGCAGGCTTAGATTGTTTTGTTTATCTGCAGAGGAGGAAAGGTACAGGCAGAACCTGTTCCCTCTGTCAAACTGCCCCAGTTTCCTGAGCACTTTTTAGTTCACAAAAGTGGAAAGAATCTTTCATCCGTGTGAGTACATTATGGCTGTACTCAATTTATTAGTATAAGGAAATCATACGGTCCGCAGACAAACATTCCCTTTAGTGTTCTAATTCTTATTCAACCCTTTAGTGTTTGTTACTTTCTTTAGTGTTTGTTACTTTCTCCTTTAATATTAGGTTAACTGTAATATTTACCTTCCAGACATCTTACTTGGAATTAAGACTTGTCTAAAGTAGAGGGAAGTAAACTACAAATATATGTTCAAGGATAGGGTTCTCAAAATTGACTTGTTGGTCATTCACTCCTGTAGAGCGTGTTCCTATGTTTGTTTCAAGTCGTAGTTTGTTTTTTTAAAAAGGATCGTAGCCAAGTTGTGCTTCCTCTCTCTTAAAAAAATAATAATTAAAGCAGAGCTTAATTATTTTGCAAGCATTTACATCCAGTGCTCAATATCCTGCCAGAGGAAGGGAACTGATGTAACTCACAGAAAATAATAATAATTATTGCTGCTAATTAACAAGTTCCAAGCAGAGACTTGTTAGTTTACCATTAAAAGTTACACCATTTCCTTTCTGCCTTAACTATGCAACAGGATACTGGCCAAAGATAATTAAATTTATTTAAAAGAAAGAGAAAGCTATTAGATTGATTAAAAGGTGCTACAAGAATGCCTAGCTATTTTGAATAGCTTCAGGTTTCATGGACCAGATGAGCTGCAGACAAGGATATGAGAGGAACCTGCAGATGTCTACATACATTTGCCCTGTTCCAGTCTTCAGGAATAGCAATAGCAATTACACTTATATACTGCCCTATGGCACTCAGTTCACTCTCTGGACAGTTCAGAAGGTAATTAGCATTCTGTCCTCAATGTCATTGTCATTCAAAGGATGCCATTTATTGTTTTCATTTACTATGTGTTATAGTAGAATGTGTAGCCTATTAGAGTTAAGGATGCCTTGTCAATCAAGAAGATTGCTGTAAACACGACGTATGTGAGTTAGCGTACTAGCTCACACACTCACAGTCGCCAGTTCAAGGACACTCAGTCTGAGAATCTGACATTATGATCCATCACATGAAGATGCCATCGAGATGGAATCTAAGATAAGCATCTCACATAACTTACAGGTGTGAGGCTAGCTGTATGCCCAGCTGCAGGGCCAAATGTCCCCAGATGTCACATCAGGGGAATTTTCACATGTTTGTGATGGGAGGTGCGAGTGGGTAAAAACATATAAAAACCGAGGGGTTTTGCACTTCGTTAGCAGACTCTCCAATTCCAGGGAAACCTCTGCCCATTTTTCCTTTCACTATGCCCTGAATTGGAGACCTCAAGTCAAACATTCATGGGGGCATGAAGATGCCCGCTTTTTACTTATTTAACTAGGCTTAGCCATTTCTATTTCTTTTGTGTTAAGTATTTTGTTTGATCCTTTTAAACTGCCTTTATCTGTATACTTTGTTTATTTTTGTAACAATAAAACACTGCTATATTTGAAGCAACCTACTAGCATCCATTATTCTCCTCAAAGGGAAGAGAGGGGAATTTTCAGGGGTCAGCAGATAGGCCATTAAGGGGCTATTATTCAAAAGTTTCTAACAGAGGTTGCCAGAAAAAGACGGAACGGCCTTGAGTGTTTCGTTTCCCTGCAAGGAGTGTTATCTGGATCGCAGGAGTTTCATTTTGGTGAGGTAACCCCTCCACCCTAAAGGCTAGCTGATCTCTGCAAAGTGTCATCAAAGGGAGGGGTGGCATTAGATGGGCTAATCTAAGAAACTGGAGACCTTCAAGGTCCATAATCCCCATTTTAATAACCAGTTTAATTCTGGGAGCCAAGGGGTCCGCACAGCTCAAAATGCGGTCTGCCAAAGCAGCAAAACCTCTCATCGCCACATTAGCCCTGGTCAGGCCAATAAGGTAAATTCCAGGCTAAAGACGGGCCCCCATCTATGCCAGCCTCAGCACTATAAACACCACAATCCTGACACTCAACAAGCTAGGCACTCACTTTACCAACATGTGAATGATAGGAGACTGAGTAAGCCTTGGACCTATCAGGATCAAACTCAGATCATGAGCAGAGTTTTGGTTGCAGTACTTTAGCTTACCCATGGTAGCATGGGGGCTCTTCAGGGATTCTCATTTATTCTCCCAAAATTCTCAAAAGTTATAGATGGAAACTGGGACAGTTTGACAGACGACATCTCCCAGCTATCCTAAAGGATCTACTGGCAGAGCTGCTTCCAGGCTGAAGCTGTTCTAGTGGAAACTCATTTTGTCAAATATCAGAAGTTTACAGTGGAGCGACATTAAATGCTGTTTACAGCAAATGTTTTCAAACAATTGCATCATACAAATAGCACTCCGTCATAAGCATGCTTGGTATAAATGGAGCTCATGCTTCTGCCAACAGCACGTATTTAATTTATTCTTAGAGTCCATGCCAAATATAATTCAGTCTCTTCTTTTCATAAATACTGGTTAGATTGAGCAAAACATACTAGCATATAGATTTGAATGTCTGCTAGAAGCCTAGGTAAATGTTTCCCTTGCTCGAAAGCCAGCCTGCCTCAATATAAAAACAGCCAGTACTAGATTGTGGTTTCTTAATGTCCTAAGTTTTAAAACCATCTTTTCTAGCCATTATTGTCATAATTAAGAACAACATTTTATACTTTGATTTTTATTTTTCAATATTACATGCTGGGATAGTATCATGTGTGAATAAATGTGTGAAAAGTTATCATATGAGCATGTTAGGTTACTAATTGACTGATTAAGGTAAAGGTAAAGGTTTCCCTTGCTCGAAAGCTAGTCGTATCCGACTCTAGGGTGCAGTGCTCATCTCTGTTTCTAAGCCGAAGAGCCAGCGCTGTCTGCTTCTGCAGACGTTTCCGTGGTCATGTGGCAGGCATGACTAGACACCGGAGTGCATGGAACGCTGTTACCTTCCCACCAAAGTGGTCCCTATTTATCTACTTGCAATTTCTTGCTTTCGAACTGCTAGGTTGGCAGGAGCTGGGATGAAGACGGGAGCTCATTTCCGTCCTGCAGTACTCGGGAATCGAACTGCTGACCTTCCGCTTCCCAGTCAGCGTCTTAGCGACTTGAGCCACTGCAGTTCCCCTAATTGACTGATTATATTTGAATAAATTATTATGAGAATGTAAACAAGAATTCTAAAACAACAAGCACACACCCTTCTTTTAAATAATGCATGCAGGTAATGTATCCATGGGCTGTTATAAGTATATTAGAGAAAAGGCAGAATGCATTTTAGACCATGCTTGTAATTGGTTTTATGTATTGCACTTTTATATATACTGTATATCTAAAAACACCTTTTAGCTGTTTCATTGGATTACTTGGTCAATCAAAATGCTGAGCAAATGTATCCTGATTTTCTATGTACAGTTGACCCTCACATAATGATGATGCTTGGTTCCCCAAGTAGCGTCATTATGCAGAAAACGTCGTTATGCAGTTTCCTATGGGAGATCTCCCGCAGAACGTCAAAAAACCATCATTATTTGCACAACGACGGTTAAAAAAACGTAGTTATTCGAATAATGACTTTTTTGTCGTTGTGCGGGAGATCGCGTGGAGGGCGTCGGTAACATCATTAATAAAAAATGACACTATTTGAATTTTCATTCATTCATTTCATTTATTTGATTTGTATGCCGCCCACTCAGCATACGCCGACTCAGGGCGGCTCACAACATATCAAACAATGATACAATACAGGAAAAATACAGTACACAATATAATAGAATACAGTAACACAGTAACATCTCAGTAATGCAATAACATCTCACACATCTCTCTCCGGCCCCAACAAGTCCAAAAGTAAAAAGTGGCAGTGACGAAGGTCCTGCTGCCTCCATGGCTTTTCAAGCCCTGGCCGAGGGCAGAGCATGGGACGCCGGTGGTGGTGGTGGTTCCCGGTGTCCGATGCTGCAGAGGTCTCTCCGCCCCATCCGCAGGGGAGACCGGAGGCGGCGACCAAGTCCTGCTGCTTCTGTCCCCACTCCCGGGGCCGATGGCGTGGGCTCCCGGGCGAGACAGGGAGCTCCCCGAGGGGCCGGCGTCGGCGTCGTCCTCTTCTGCTCTCCGGGCGGGCGGGCCCAGAGAGCGAAGGCAGCTGCGGCGGCTCCGGCGGCGGCTCCGGCGGCTCCCACCTGTCTCCACTCCCGGGGCCGATGGCGTGGGCTCCCGGGCGGGACAGGGAGCTCCTCGAGGGGCCGGCGGCGGTGGCGTCCTTTTCTGCTCTCCGGGCGGCTCCGGCGGCTCCCACCTGCCTCCACTCCCGGGGCCGAATGCATCGTTAGTCGGGGGTTCACTGTATAAAACAAACCTACTGCCAAAATACTTTGTTATTCTTGTTATGTGTCTTCAAGTCACAATGGACTTATAACAACCCTAATAGGGTGTTCAGGGTAAGTGAGATATTTAAAGGGTGACGTAACCAGTTTCATACCCCTACTGAGATTCTATGGCTGAGCAGGGATTTGAACTAAAGCTTCCTGAATCCTAGTTTGTTACTCTGTCCACTGCGCCACAGCAGTTGTGCCTGCTAAAATAGGTCAAATTAAATATTTCATCTCACACTTCACAAACATTGTTCTACAGACACAATGATATTTATTCTGGAGAATATTTTGCCACAATGGGGAGTCTTCATGTACTTCTCATGGAATGATCAAGTTGTGTTGTGTGATACCTTGTAGATATATTCTTTCACTTAGGTGCCCATTGCAGGAGTGGAAGTCACACAAGGTCAAATCACACATTAAAGGTAAATGGATTTTCTGCTAAACAATGTTTTTCCCTCCTAGCACACAATTCTTTCAGTTCACTAGACTTGGCACTCCAGATGTTCTTGGACTTCAATTCAAGAAGCCCTGATCAGCAGGTATGGAAACTAAGTTTGCTGACCCCTGGACTAGAGTATTAGCCACAAATGAGAAGTATTACTTTATGTGGAGTGGGGAGAGAGGGGGAAACTTAATGACAATTAAGCATTTTCCTAGGTGTACTGCATTTATTTTGTACAGAAGTACATTCAAGATGAAAGTTATACAAAGGGATTCAGTATTTTATTTTTTATATGTTGCTCATTCAAGATTCACAGTACTGTATTAAGGGAATACTGATTGTAAGCTGCCTGAGTCGCCACGGTGAGTGGACGGCAAAATAAATCTAAACAAACAAACAAACAAACAAATAAATATTAATGGCACACATATTTTTAAAAACAACTGTCTGCTCCAGGCTTGAGCACCAGGAGAGTGCTGCAGAATATATCCCTAAATGTTTGATTCAAATTATCAGGCTTATTTTATATATACACTAGGATATTTTGCCCAGCGGTCCCGGGCTTTTAAAAATTGTGTTGGATAGTAAAGGGTTTCGTTTTTTTTCCTTGTACCAATGGTGCTGGGCTGTTTTAAATGGTGTTGTAAGGTTTTGTGATTTTGTGGCTTCAAGGCGCTGCATCCGCCTGCGGTGGACTTGCACTCCCAGTGGTTTTCATTTTCGTTTTTGTTTTTTGCGTGCTGGGCTCTTTATATTGGTTTTTGATGGTTTTTGTTTTATGTTTATGCAAATTTTATTTTAATTTATTTAATTTAATTTAATTTAGTTTAAAATTTAATTTTGGTTTTTTAAATCTTTATTTTTACGCATTTTTTCTTTTTTCTTTGGTTTTTTTGAGTGAAGAGTGATTTCTGGTTTTTTTTTGGTTTTTTTGAGATTAGTGTGATTATTTTTGAATGTTTTTATAACTTACTAGCATAGTTTGCCCGGCGTTGCCGGGCTTTTTAAAATTGTGTTGGATACTAAAGGGTTTTTTTTTTTTGGAACTAATGGTGATGGGCTGTTTTAAATGGTGGTGTAAGGTTTTTTGATTTTGTGGCTTCGAGTAATTTTTTTTTTAACTTGTTTTTTATGTTTATGCCAAAAAAATTTAATTTAATTTAATTTAATTTAATGTAATATTATTTAGTTTAAAATTTAATTTTGTTTTTTAAAATGTTTTTTTAAATCTTTTTTTGTTTTGGTTTTTCAGAGTGAAAAGGGGTTTTATTTTGGTAATTTTTGAGATTAGTGTTTTTTTTTGAATGTTTGTATAATTTATTTGATTAAATTTAGAATTATTCTTATTTTATAAATATTTTTGAATGTTGTTTATGTTTTGGCCACTGGGTGGGGGTGGTGAGCTTTTGTGCCTCTCATTACATTTGTTACCTTCTGTCCTCTGGGTGTCGCTTCCGGTAAGTTTCCTCTTTCTCATTTGATTTCCGGTTCTCATAGAACGAAGACGTCTTTTGGTAAGTTCTGTGGGGGGGGGGGTTGGGGGGGTTTGGGGGTGGATTTTTTTTTGGGGGGGTGTATGTGTGTGTTTTTCTTGTTTATTTTTGGCTGTTTGTGTGTTTATTTTTTGGGTTTTGGTGTGTTTTTGAATGTTTTTTGTTTGTGTTTTTGTGTGTTTTTTCAAGTATGTGGGGGGTGGCTTTCTTTCTCGCAGGCCATGCTGGATGGCCCGTGGGAAGGAAGGCCAATTGCAGGGAGGGTTTTTTCCCATGGGCCATGCTGGATGGCCCGTGGGAAGGAAGGGCATTTGCGGGGAGGCTTTCTTTCCCACGGGCCATGCTTGATGGCCCGTTGGAAGGAAGGGCATTTGCGGGGTGGTGGTTATTTCTTTTCCACGGGCCATACTTGCTGGCCCATGGGAAGGAAGGGCAGAGGCAGTGGGGTGTTTATTTTTTTACCCCGCGGGCCATACTGGCTGGCCCGTTGGGAAGAAGGGCAGTTGTGGGGGTGGGGGGTTGGGTGGGTTGCTTTAATTTTTGGCGCTCCGGCTGGCCCATGGAACAGAAGTGCAGCGGCGGCCGAGGTGTATTTTTTTTTACTTGTGTTTTTCGCGCGCCGGCTGGCCCTTCGAACGGAAGGGCCATGGTGGCGGGGGGGTTCCCCCACGGGCCATGCTGGCTCGCCCATGGGGAAGAATGGCTGCGGCGGTGGGCTTTTTTTTAACTTTTATTTTTTGTGCGCCGGCCGTCTCACTTGTTTTTCGCGCGCCGCTGACCCTTCGAACGGAAGAGTAGCGGCGGCGGGTTCCCCCCCCCACGGGCCATGCTGGCTCGCCCGTGGGGTTGAATGGTTGCGGCGGTGGCTTTTTCTTAGTTTTTCTTAGTTTTGTTTTCGCGCGCCGGCTGCCTCATCGTTCTGCTCGCACATTGCGCGCAGGACGCAATGTGCTCTCGAAGGGAGGGTGCGGGTCAGTAGGCCGACGCATAGCAACGTATAGCCAATTCCAACGGTGAACACTTGAATTTATAGGTTAAGATTTGATTAATTTGATTAATGCTGACTGGCCCGTGGGGAAGAAGGGCAGTGGCAGCGGTTTTTTTTAACTTTTATTTTTCTTGCACCGGCTTGCCCATCGAAAGGAAGGGCAGCGGCGGCAGGGGTGTTTTTTCCCCCCACAGGCCATGCTGGCTGGCCCGTGGGGGAGAAGGGCAGCGTTCAGCACACTAATGGCGCGCAGGATGCTGGGGCTTGTAGTTTTGCCTGCCTGCGTGTGTTTGCTTACTGTGGCGTTTTTTTCCCTGCGGCTTTTTTTTGATTGGCAGCGGCGCATTTCTGAACATTCCTTTTGCTGTGCCGCTCAGCCTGATTGGCTCAGGCTCAGCGCAAGGAACGTTGGGAATTGAAGTTCCCTTTTTTTGTTTGCGACTGGGGGGCTCCTGCCCCCGGGTCGAAAATTTCAACCCAACAGTTACCTGTGAACCGGGTTCGGGCGAGTGAACTGAGGCCCATTATGGGCTAGTGGGGCCTGGTGCAACATCCTTTGTCACATTCCAACGGTTAACGCACCATTTTATAGGTATAGATTTTAAAAAGTGTAATGCAAGTTTTTCTAGGTAATTAACTGTTAGATGATTTTTGTGGTTTGGAAAAGGAGGGAGAGACTGGGGAGAGAAAATTCACATAAGAGGAAGGAAGAAAAAAACTGAATGTGTGGAGAGTTCAGAATCAACACGAGCAAACTTTCATAGTATTGATTTAAAAAGTGCTTCACCTTTTTAACTTCCTTTAAATGTTTGCCCTGCTGAAACCTCATAAATTATTTATTGCTTAACTTTCTGATGATCAGAGAAATGAAGTGGGCTAAGGAATAAAGCTAGCCCATTGAAATCGTTAATTAATATTATGGTAACCTCTGTGCCAGTTATTTTGTACTTGTACTGTTATTTTCATGCACAGAATGAAAGACATCTCTGTATGTGCTTGTATGTGAATGTGTGCAAGCAAAACCTTTCTTCCACTCATTGCACCTTTGAGTACATGCATATTCAATTTAACCTGAGTGCTCTACTGAGCTCATGAGAGGGGGGAAATTGAAAAATCAATGAAATATGCAAGCGAGTCACTCATTTAATGGTGTTCTTTACTTTGGGAAACAAACTGCATAAAGAGCTATTTTTCATATGCAAAAACACCTGCCTGGAAGAATGCAATTATTATCATAATGTAAAAATATTATATCCAAAGATCCAAATGGATTAAAGACCTTGCATTTGTACAAAAAAAATAAAAAATCTGTTCCTGAGAAAAGATGACATTACTTTAAAAGTTTTTCAAAGAAATAGCTGTGCTAGTCTGTTACATCAAAAATGAAAACAAAAGAGTTTTACCACTTAAAGACTAACAAATTGATTTCATGGTGTGGTTTTTAGTCAGGGTTAAACCCCACTTTCTTCAATATAGAGAGCATAATGGTAAGGCTACAGATTTATAGACTTCTTCCATGCCTAGACCAGATGTGGAACTGCCAAAATGAAGCCACCTTCTGGTGAGTCCATTCTGCAGTTCCCTTTGCCTGACCTAGTGTGAGAAAGATTAGCTGGAAACACAAGGTTGCTATTACCAGGATACACCCAATTGTGTTTCAAGAATACCACAATCTTCGAGGAGGCTCTTTCTGTCTACCCCAGATTTATAGACACAGAGGACATGGTAGAAAAGTGAGGAGCAAGTGACTTGGGGAAAAGAGTTTGACCATTGCATTTCAAAAATGACAATGGCATGGTTAACACTAGCAGTGAGCAGTGTTGGCTACATAAAGGTTAAAGGTAAAGGTTTCCCTTGCTCGAAAGCCAGTTGGCTACATGGACATCAGCAATACAGTGTTTTTCAGGAAGTTGTGCAAAGGAAAATAACTTTGCTAAATTCTTAACCAGAACAAATTTAACTGAAATGTACTCATCTTTCTTAGAATTCTTTTTGAGGAAGAACTTCCTGTGCATGGTACCTATGCATGCTAGCATAGCTACGCTTAACCATATGAGCATTGCAAAGAAATTGGATTAAACATCCCATCCTGGAATTAAAGCACTGTGAGGCTCCAATTCAGAATGTTTTCAAGGCCATGCCTTCTGCACTGGTTTGTTGCTTTCCTGTGTCTCTCTGCTTAAGTTTGTGAAAACTGGATAAATGTGCATTGGAATTGTTTGCACAGCTGGAAGCTGATGAAAATTAATTATCATTAATCACCCTACACACTGTTCTTTCTTTCTCAAAAAGAGAGAAAGAAATGGAAATGAATGCGAGACAACCAATATAGATTTAAAACAGGATTCCCAAACTATAAGGCCCATGGGCTGGATCTGGCCCACAGTGCTATTTCATGTCCCCACCCCACCCCACCAAGGGCATTCAAGAAACAAAATGGCCACTCCTTTGAAGCTGTTGGGACAAAATGGCCACCCCCATCATGCAGGCAGGGCAAAATGGCCATCTAGCCTTTGAAGCTGACTGAGAGAGTGTGACCCAGCCCCTGGCATGAAAAGTTTGGGAACCGTTCCTTTAAAACATGGATTCACTACTTTGCAAAAAGAGGATTAAAAAAATACTTATTATTTTGATTTTTAAACATTTTGAAAAGCATCCTCTCCTCTCTGCAGGTTCTTTAAATAGTAATTTCAAATTTTCAAGGCCAAACTGGATATTACACAAAATAAATGTATACATTTAAAGTATCATGTTTGAAATTTTCCCCTGCAATGTGACTGAGGTGAAGTTGATTCCCTCTCCTTGGAAGCTGCTGTTTTTCTTGGAAAGAAAGCTGCCACTGATTCCAGTAGCAGTTTCCGTTCAACATTTAGGTTGGCTGGTGTCTGGTTCTTTGCAGCAAGAGAGAAGGAACAATAATCCTAGATTCATTGAGCAGTTACTTCAACAGTCATTACGTCTGCCCCTGTAAAATGGAGACAAACTTAGACTTTCTATTCCATTTTGTTGTTCATAGCTTGGTAGCCACGTGGATAAGGCAGGTCCTCTTCTTCTATCTCAGGATTTCTCAAACTTAGACCTCCAGCTGTTCTTGGACTTCAGCTCCTAGAAGCTCAAGTCAGTACACCTGCTGATCAAGACTTCTGGGAATTGAAGGCTAAGAACATTGGGGAACCCAATGTTGACACATTTCTAACACATTGCTTTCCATCTATATATGAGCAAATGAAGTAATTATGAAGGGGCCAGGACTAGGATACTTCTGTCTTCAGATGTTTCCTGCATGTGTCACCTCAAAAACTGATTGGAAAGAACTTAATTTGACTTGTGAATTTTAAAAAGAGTTTTGAACAGAATTTTTTTGGCATTTTAGTGAGCTCTGGAACTGATTTTTTTTCCCCAATGCATATTGGTCACATTTTTGACAATGCAATCTAGTGGCCTGCCCAAGTAATTGCAGGAAAAGTGCCACTGAACAGCTGTTGGGGTGATTTTCTGGCCCTTTCTGGTTGTGTTGCAAGCTTCTGCCAGAACCAAAATGTGGTGAAAAATTCCAAAACAGGAGCGGAAATGTTCCAAACACCCTCCCACTGCTGTAACATGATTCTTTCCCATAAATAAGAAAATACTGGAGAAGGAGAAAGGTAAAGATTCTAAAAAATAAAGAAGGAATACAGATTTATTTATTTTGTGTGAGAGACAGAATTTTTGCAACAAATCCTTCCTCTTGTTAGAGCACTCAACACCTCCCAAAATACTTGCTTCCATTGTTATACTGCTTTACAGAATAAGTGATGTTACAGTAAAACCTCGCATAAAGAGTGCCTCGCTTAGAGACTAACTCACTTAAAGAGCAGAATTTTCTCTGAATGGTCGCCTCGCTTAACAACTAAAACCAACCAAAATCTCGCTTAACAACTAAATTGGGGTTTGCAATCTCCCCCCACCCGCCAGAAGTCATAATTGGTCACTCACAATGGTGTTTTGCTTAAAGAGCAATCCCGTGGAACGCATTATGCTCTTTACGCGAGGTACCACTGTATTTGGATCTATTTATAAACTAGCAAATAATTGATGCTATTTGATCTGCCTCTATATTGAAAAAAAGCAAAAACTCTCCTTTCTTCCTCCTTCTTTGGTGGAAAGTTTTGGGTGCAAACTTTTTTTCTAAGTAGCATAGTGCATTAAAGCTGTCATCATAGATTATTTTAAAAATTACTTGCTTTCTCTGGTCCTCTAGGGAGAAGTAGAGGAAGTATTTAACTACCCAGAATTGCAAAGTGGCTAAGCTGTCTTTTTAATCCACCTAACAATATTAGGAAGTTGAAAACAAAGGAAAATTTAAAGCCACAAGCTCCACCATGGGTCATTTCTGGTAATTGTATGTGCTGGGGATGAACCAAAATGGAGAGTCCTACCTATACCAAAAAGGCAGCAGTCCCTAACAAGGACCTAGAAAGGTATGGGAGGACTGCTCTGGAGACAAGCTAGTGTGCTATAACACTTATGTGGTCTGTTCATAGGGAAAAGAAGTGAACCAGCCCATCTAATTACAACCTCAGATTTGTATCTAAGTAAAATCAAACTGGCTTCAAATTGGTCCAAGTGAAAGAGGAAAAACCGATTGAGGCTATATTGGGTCACCAACAATATTTTTATACTGATTGCAGTCATATCTTCAGTAAATAATAATATCTGTGTAGACTTCAAAAAGTTTATTCATGAGTTTTTTGTCTTCAAATTGGTCCAAGCCTATTTAGGCAAAAAAAAATTCAAGATCTGAATTGGGGTCCAAGCTGATTTTGATGGACAGGTGCCCATTTGCTTTACTTGGTTACTTGGTTGATCCGCATTTCACACATCAGTTTGACGTGGCAGATCGAAGCATTGTGTCCCACAGTTCCAAGATTTTAGCAGCCTCTCACCATCAGGAGGTCATACCACTACTATAGCAGGGTCTGATGGCATGTGGGGGACTGAGGCCTGTGTTTTTGATGCTCCTTTAGCCATTTTAAACATGATGACACAGCTGGCTGGGCTCATGTCAAAGTTGGCCATATTACAGCAATGCACTTCCAGAGTACCTGACCCCCACTTAGTTGACCTGTGGTTCCAGAATAGAGAATTTCCTATTCTGGACCACTAGCCAACACCTTTGTGACAAAGTTGAACCTACAGGGTGAATACAACTCCGCCACCATAGCTGTCGGACAGCCAGGGTCACCACTGTGCCACATTTAGTTATGAGGTGGGATTTGCCTATATATTCTTCTTACAAAAAATACAAGCAGAGAAGATGTGGTAACAAATAGGATACACTTCTTCTCCAAGGCAACAGATCCATCACTCCTCAACTGAATTGAAAACAGACCTTTATCTTAACCTATAAATCCAAGTGTTCACCGTTGGAACTGGCTATAGGTTGCTATGCGTCGCCCTACTGACCCGCACCCACCCTTCGTGCGCACGGCCGAATTGCCTACGCAGGTCAACGAAGGATTTAAAAATCCGACACGGGGGCCTCAGCCCCACAAACGGCAAGAAAGGGAAAGAACTTCACTTCCCAACATTCCTTGTGCCGCGCCGTGCCAGAGCCAATCACGCTGAGAGGCTCTCGCACGGCGCAGCTTTCCGACACGCACCGCAGCCAATCAAAAGAAACGCATTTTAAAAAAACCCAGCAAAAACACAAAGCACCAACCCATAACTACAAGCCCCAGCGTCCTGCGCGCCCACGCAGAACGCTGAGGAAAACGGCGCCCGGAAAGTTAAAAAGAAAAACAGCTCACAGGCAAGCAAACAGCAGCCGGCTTTCTTTTACTCTCCCGCGGCGCCTGAAGCTCCTGAATGGAGTTTCCCCTTTAATATCAGTGGGAGGGGGTGGCTATCCCCCTCTCCGCTGCCAACCTACTGTTGGGAGGTTTGTCAGGATAAAAGGACTATATTGCCCCAACCCATCTGGAAACAAAACATGAGGCAGAGAGGATCGATCCCCCACCACCCCTCCTTAAAAAACTCCGTCTTTTCTTCTCTTTAAAATCGGAGTTGTTTTAAGGAGGGGGGGAGGGGGAACGATCCTCTCTGCCAGTTCCTCTGTGTCCAGAAGTGTAGGGCCAATATACACCTTTTATTCCAAAAAACCACCCAACACTAGGGAAGCCAGCGGGGAGGGGGATCGCAGCCCCCACCCACTGATATTAAAGGGGAAAAACGATCAACTTTAACGATTCCACAAAAACAAAGCACCATAACACACTACAGCTCCCCTCCCCACCACCTAGCCCACCCTTCCTAACCCCCAAAGACCATGCCCCCATCCCCACCACGGGCCGGCAGCGTACATAATGCAACGAGTCCGGCCTGTGGGAAAACCCCCAGCCTAACACCACATGGTATTTCAATGGGCCACCCAGCCACCGAGGCCGGCCCACAGAAATACCCACACCAAAAACACAAACAACAACATTCAAGAAAAAACAAGAACAATACGAAACATAAAAAGTACAAGGAAAATCTTCCACAAACAATCCAAAAATAACAAGGACAAACACAACCCCCCACCCCCCACAAATCACAACAAAAACCACAACTTACCAAGAAACACGTGCAGCCTCTCCGAGAATCAGAATTGAAATGAGAAAAGAACAGGAAGAAAACACAGGCCAGGACAAAGTCAACATTACGCAACAGCACCACCAAGTGGCCACAGGAAATATTACACTCAATGAATTGAAATTGATCTCCAGCCATCTATAAAACACATAAACTTACACATTTTTTAAAAAATCTTATCCAAAGTACACCTATCACCAAAAACCACATAGGAACACATTAGTTTTAAAAATACAATTATTGGGAAAAAATATATCAACCTTATCTCTTTTAAAAATCCAATTTTTTTAATAACAGTTTAAAACACTACCTACGTATAAAAAACAATATATTTAAAAATAACATAAATGATTTAAATACACATACAACAAAAAACATCCAACACCATTTCTCATAGTTTTTAAAACACAAAACCCCCAAAAAAGCCTGGCAATGCTGGGCAACCCTTGCTAGTCTTCAATAATTTCTGATGACTTGCAGGTTTCTTTCTGGCTCTGTTCATTTCTCTGGCTATCTCACATCCATTTATAAACTGCCAAACAGTGCATCTTTGCCATTTCTTCACACTTGCACGAGGCTACCTTTTTGAACTTCATGTAAACATTCCATGAGACTATTCCCTCTCAACTTTGCTTGCCATTTCTGGGGGTTTAATCAGCCTTGGTTAATTGCCTTAGTACTATCCTATCTCAAGGGCACTCTCAATGGGAACTCCCACATAAAGATCATAAGGACCATACAACTTCTCAGAAGGATGGTCCTCTGTTCAGAGAATAACTGCTGGTATTTCTTCTGCAGATACAAGCACTTCAGCCTTGATTGATGGCAAAATAATACCTCTCAAATAGCACTAAAATCAGTTAAAGGAAAGGAAAGAATTATATGAATCATCCCAATTACAGATTTCTAGCATTGCCACCTATGGTGGTAAGACTTTCAAGAGATTGAAAATTGTAATCCTTTTAGTAGGAATGTATCAAGGGGAAAAAGTTCAATCAGAATTGTGGTAGACTTTAACCTTTCAAAAGGAGTAGTTCTTTATAGGAAGAAATATGACTTCAGTGCAGATCGAACCACTGATGCTTTCCACCATTTTATGTTTTGTTTGAGAGTGTCAAATGAGAGAAGATACAGGTTTTAAGACCTTATTTCCCCACCCGGTGTTTTGTTTCTGGTAACAACAACAACTACTACTACTATTATTATTGTTATTATTATTATTGTTGTTGTTGTTATTATTATTATTATTATTATTATTATTATTATTATTATTATTATTATTATTATTATTATTATTATTATTATTATTATTATTATTATTATTATTATTATTATTATATGTCACATGTCCCCAAAAGCTGGGACAGAGACAGGTGCTCAATCCGTCATGCAGTACCTAGGTTTTGAACTGCTGACTTGCCAGCCTTCCAGATAACAAGGCGAGCTTCTTAACCACTGAGCCACTGCAACCCCCTTTGTTTCTGGTGATTAGAATACACTAGTTGATTGCCTGGCGTTGGCAGGGTTGTGTTTGTTGTATGTGTAGGTTTTCCGGCTCCTGATTCACCCCTACACACAGACACTCTCTCTCTCTCATTCAGGAACACACATCCACACACACACCAGTGACTGACCCAGAACCCACTGTCTCATGCATTTTCTTTCACACACAGCAGTGATGTACATTGAAAGTGTCTCATTCCTGGGCTATAGAGGCTTACATGGAATGAGTTGTTCCATCTGCATCTGTTTTATAGATGTAAGTTTTCTCAGGAATTCCATGACCTTTCCCTATCAGTCATTCACTCTCAACCAATCACAGTCCAACATGCAAATCAGTTCTTTCCAACATTCTATTTCCAGGCCTTGTTGTTAAACTGCCGTTTTTCTCCCAAGGCACCTTGGGAGTAGTAGTTCCCATTCCTTTTCCCATTTTGTGGGGCACAGGGCCCACCTCAGGACCAGGAACCCACATCTTGACCATCTCTCCTGTGCCAGGTAAGTGTGGGCACAGTTTGGACAGGGACAGTTAAGGGGTGTGGAAGGCTTTCCTGAACCCACACAGGGACATTTCTCTTTTATAGGTATAGATTGGAACAGGCTGTCTCCAGTGTGGGCCTTTCCTGATGTTTGGGGCTACAACCCCTTTTACCTTGTCATCTGCAATGCAATCTGATGCCAATTGTTATTGTAGTAGGCTAAAACATCTGGAAGGTGAAGCATTAGGAATGTCTGTTTTAGAATAAGAAACAGAAATAGGTAAACTGAGAGGAGAAAAAAAGCAAAGAACAAAATAATGCCTCCTTTTCTCCCTCCCCCACTCTGGTTGAAGAATTGTTAATGTACCAGAGAAGCTGGTGCTAACAGACTGAAATTAGGACTGTGAATTCTGAGTTGAATCATTTTAGTGTAAGGGACCAGAGACAATGAAACAGCCGAAGGGTTGGCTTAACACAGGTTTATTGCATGATGATCCGGAGGAACATGTGGTAATGGCGGATGGGTAGCTCAATATATACAGCTGGCTATACATTTGAATGTGGCTCGTCGACAGACTATTGGTTGCTGCCTGCGTGACGTCGTAGAAGGTCACGCCCTTCTTGACCAGGTGAAGAGGTGGCGGGGAATCTTCCCGCGCTGCTGATCCAGGTGAATCTGAGCCATGAGAGCTGGACGCTCGCTATTGCCATCTAGTGGTCACTAGCTCGCGTCCCCTTATCAGGTTTACATTGATACAGCTGAAGGTTATAATGTTGCACACAGAAAGGTTACATTGTTACCACATGGCTAAGGTACATTGTTAAAGGCACAGCTTTACAGAACACAACATCCCTCCCCCCTAGGATGAGACGAAGTCTCTCAGCCAAGATGGCTTATTGCATGTGCGTTTGGGCCGTGATGAGGGCTGACCCCCCCCGGGGGCGCTGCTGCTTCTTTGTTCCCTGGTCCCTTGTCCTGTAATGGGAGAGGTAGACTCGTTAGTGGCTTGCCGCGGTTTGGCGGCCTTAGGGGAAGGGAAGAACTCCATTGTGGGCAGACCGGGGGCAATCGGGGCTAACGAAAAACCCCTCTTCTCGCTTGGACGGGTGGGGGACCACTCCGAAAAAACCCCCCGGTTCTGAAAATCAAATTCTAACTCAGTTGGGGTATCCGCATTTGTGGGGGAATTCCGCGAGATATGTATGGGGTCGGGTTCCTCCTCCTCAGAAAGATCCCCCAGGATATCTACGAGAACATCCTCCTCCCCCCTTGGTGGGGACCCGCGGCCCCCCTTTCCTCCCCCTTGGGCTGAACGGGTGGGGGAGAACCCTAACACTGATTTTTTCTCTGTTTGGTCTGCGCCCTGCTCATCGGGGACCCTGCGTCGGAGCTGGTCCGTGTGCCGCCTCCACAGTAGCCCAGTGCTGGTTTCCACGCGGTACGACACGGGGCCGGTTTGCTCCACAACTACGCCCGGTACCCAGGCTGGGCCCGTGCTGGCGTAATTCCTGCAATGCACGGGGGCGCCTACACTGAAACTCTTTGTGGCCTCTAGCCCAATGTTCCTTCCTTTGTCCTCTACCCTCGTGGGGTCTAGCCTAGTAAGGATGGTGGTCAGTTTCCTCCGCATTAGGAGCTCTGCGGGGGAGTATCCTGACGCCAACGGGGTCACCCTGTACCCTAGCAGAAACTGACACACTTGTAGGTTCAGATCCCCGGGGCCCATGCGCCGCAACGCGTCCTTCGTGGTGCGGACGAGGCGCTCTACTTGGCCATTGGTGGCTGGGTGAAACGGGGCGGAGGTGATATGCCGAACAGCGTTAATCTCCATGAATGCCCTAAACTCGGAGGACGTGAAACAACTAGCGTTGTCGCTAATTAATGTGTCAGGTATGCCGAACGTGGAAAAGAGCCTCCGCAAATGCTTAATGGTCTGGGCCGAGGAGGTGCTCGTGACTGGGATAACCTCCAACCACTTGGAGAAGGCGTCCACTACAAGAAGGAACAGGGTGCCTCTGAACGGGCCCGCGAAATCAACGTGCACCCGGGAC
Organism: Bradypodion pumilum; assembly: GCA_035047305.1. Lineage (NCBI taxonomy): Eukaryota > Metazoa > Chordata > Lepidosauria > Squamata > Chamaeleonidae > Bradypodion > Bradypodion pumilum. Next base: position 206,076,516 of record JAWDJD010000005.1, on the reverse strand, counting down.
CACGGCCCCTTAGCCGTGTCCCATTCCCTGTGGGGAAGGCGGGCCTCCTCTGGTCTGGAGCATTGGCAACTTTCACAAGTGCCGACCATGTGCTCGATGTCGGCATCCAGCTGGGGCCACCAGAAGTAACTCCTGGCCAGCGCCTTGGATCGCACGATGCCGGGGTGGCTGACGTGCAGCAGTTTGAGCACCCGCGGCCGAAGGGAAGTGGGAATCACCACCCGCTGCCCCCACAAGAGGCACCCCCTCTCTAGGGACAGCTCTAACTTTTTCCTGAAAAATGGGGTGAACCTCTCCGCTGGGGAGGACGCCGGCCACCCTTTCTGCACCCAGGAGCTAACTGCCGCTAACGTCTTGTCCTTCTCTGTCGCTTTGGCAATGTCGGCGGGCATTACGGGGGGCGAATCCAGCACCTCTATCATAAGAACCTGATGGTCTCGCTCCCCCTTGCTCACCTGGCTGGGCGTCAGGGGGAGGGGAGACCTTGATAGGGCGTCCGCATGGCTGATCTCTTTCCCGGGCCGGTAGACCAACGCGTGCTGGTACGCGTTGAGAAAGATAGCCCACCTGAGCATCCTCGGGGACAGGATCTGTGGCGTGGGCTTATCTGCGGTAAAAATGCTTAGCAGGGGCTTGTGGTCCGTTACAATGGTGAAGGGGCGGCCATACAGAAAATCGTGAAATTTTTTCGTCCCCGCAACTATCGCTAGTGCCTCCCTGTCTGTCTGTGCGTAATTTCTCTCCGTTTGGGACAGGGACCTGGAGTAAAATGCTATCGGGGCCTCCCTTCCGTCTTCCAGCACGTGGCACAGCACCGCCCCCACCCCCACCGGGGATGCATCACAGGTCAGGACTACCGGGCGTTTGGGGTTGAAATGGGTCAGTATGGCATCAGACGCTAGGAGACCTTTTAGTTCACTAAATGCCCTTTCTTGGTCATCGCCCCACTTCCATGTCTGGTCTTTTTTTAGCAGTTTGTGTAGCGGTTCAGCCACTGCTGCCTTCCGGGGGAGGAAGGAGTGGTAAAAGTTGAGCAGCCCTAGGAACGACTGCAGCTCGGGCCTGGAGGTGGGGCGGGGGGCTTTCTTAATGGCGGCCACCTTGGATTTGGATGGTTTTATCCCCTCAGGAGTCACACAAAACCCTAGGAACTCAACCTCGGTCGCGAATAAGACGCATTTGTCCTTTCGCAGTCTCAACCCCGCTTTTTCGAATATTGTCAGGACCTTCCCCAACCTCTTGGCCAATTCGACCCGACTCCCCCCCGTTATTAACACATCATCAAAATAAGGCAACACCCCCTCTAGCCCCTTCAGGAGGCGTTCCACGAGTGACTGGAAAATTCCAGGCGCCGAATTTACGCCGAACTGAAGGCGCGTCACCTGGAACGCCCCCTTATGGGTGACTATGGTCTGCGCAGCAGCTGCGGCAGGGGACACCGTAAGCTGCTGGTAGGCCTGTGCTACGTCGAGCTTAGCGAAACACTTTCCCCCGTGTAACCTGGCCAGCAGATGGCTGACTACCGGCATCGGATACGCATTCGGGCGGATCGCCTTGTTGATGGTGCACTTGTAATCGGCGCATATGCGGACCTCCCCATTGGCCTTTAGTGCGGTTACAATTGGAGTTTCCCACTCCGCAGAATCAACAGGCACAAGGATTCCCTGGCCCACCAATTTGTCCAGTTCCGCCTCTAATTTGTCCTTGAGTGCGAACGGCACCCGGCGTGGTTTGAGTCGAATTGGGTGGACCTCCGGGTCTAGGTCGAATGTCACTGGGGGCCCCTTGAATTTCCCCAGTCCTTTTTTGAAAACTTCGGGGTGCGCCTCGCACACCTCCTGAATCGGGTCAGTCCCAACGGCGTGCATCCCAACGGCGTGCACCCCCCCCAATAAACAACCCCAGGGGCTGGAACCATTGAGTCCCGAGGAGGCTGCAATCTCCCCCTTTAAGCACGACTAGAGGGAGAGACGCGGCGTGCTTCTTGAATTTAACCTGAAATTCCCCAACCCCCAACACTGGAATGCTGTTCCCTTGCACGTCCCGTAGTGTGGACCTCAACGCTTTGAGCTTGGGTCGCCTGTGGGGGGCAATTCTCAAAAACTCCCTCTGGGAAATGATTGAATATGAGGACCCCGAGTCAATTTCCATTCTAATGGGAACCCCTTGAACTAGTACCTCGACAAAGTAGCAGGAGTGTCCTACGGACACGCTGAATACTGGGGTGTCGTCCTCGCTGCCGTCGGAGATGCGGCCCACGCCGTCCTGCTTCCGCGTGGCCTGAGCACCGTCCTTGGGTCTCGTTGAGCGGTCTTGTCCGGCGGAACGGTCTGCCGAGCTTCTCCGGGTCTCGCGCCTCTTCCTGCACACCTTGGCGATGTGCCCGCGGCGGCCGCAGTTGTGACACTCGGCCTTCCGAAACGGGCATTTTACGCGGTCGTGGGCCGCTCCACAGCCGTCGCACCGCCGGCTCTCTTTCCGGACCCTCCGGACGTCCTCGTCGTCGCTGCTCTCTGCGGACGACCTCGAAGCTCGCCGGGTTGCATGCACCGGAGTCTCTGCCTTGCTCGACCTTGGCCACCAGTCCTGGAGTTCTTGTACCCCAGCCTTTGTAGCTTCCGTGGCCTGTGCCGCTCTGATGACTTCCTGCAACGTGGGAGGCGGCTCTTGGTTCATTAATGTGCGCTGGGTTTCGGCGTCATTCAGGCCGCACAGCACACAGTCCCGGAGGGTGATTTCGACATTCTCCCATTTGCACGGGCCGGCCGCCAGCCGCAGGGCTGCCACGAATGCGGCGACCGTCTCCCCGGGCGCTTGGACTCGCCTCCAGAATGCACTCCGAGTGGGAAACATCGCCGTGGCGGGCCGGACGTGCTCACGCAGCATCTGCATGAGTTCCTTGGCCTTGAATTCGCTCACCCTCCTCGGTGCGATCAGGTCCACCAAGGTCCTTTTGGTTTCTTGTCCGAGCATCCTGGTGAAGATGGCCCTTTTCTTTGCCTCTTCCGTGACTTCGGACTCAATCAGTGCTGCCTGGAAGTCCATTTCGAAGATCTCCCAGTCGCCCGGTTTCCTGATTTCGAAACCGGCGCATGTCTTGGTCCCGTGGGCTGCCATGATCCCACCTTCGTCGCCAATTTAGTGTAAGGGACCAGAGACAATGAAACAGCCGAAGGGTTGGCTTAACACAGGTTTATTGCATGATGATCCGGAGGAACATGTGGTAATGGCGGATGGGTAGCTCAATATATACAGCTGGCTATACATTTGAATGTGGCTCGTTGACAGACTATTGGTTGCTGCCTGCGTGACGTCGTAGAAGGTCACGCCCTTCTTGACCAGGTGAAGAGGTGGCGGGGAATCTTCCCGCGCTGCTGATCCAGGTGAATCTGAGCCAATAGAGTTGGACGCTCGCTATTGCCATCTAGTGGTCACTAGCTCGCGTCCCCTTATCAGGTTTACATTGATACAGCTGAAGGTTATAATGTTGCACACAGAAAGGTTACATTGTTACCACATGGCTAAGGTACATTGTTAAAGGCACAGCTTTACAGAACACAACAATCATGCTCACAGTAAATAAGAAAAAAGAACTCTGTTCTCCCCTATTTCTATGATTTTGCAAGATTTTTTTGTTCAGTTTTGGGGATGTCTTGTTAATTTTTAATCTGACTTTTGCTCATTTCTCTAAATGTGCAAACTTTTGAACAGTGGTAACTTTTAAATGGATTAGCAAAAGTTGTTGCAATGGATGTGATGGATGATTCTTTGTGGTTCAGCTGTGCACACTGAGTTTATGTGCTTAGCTTCAGGAAGCAAAGGGCCCTTGTTTTCCTTGAAGGCAGTTTGCTCAAGTTAGAGAAAACACACAGAGTAAAAAATGGGCTGGATGTCTTGGTCTGGCTGCTGGAGCAAAAATGCAGGAATTGGAGAATTCCCAGCATGATTAGGAAGAGTGACTTAGCTGAACTCAACACAGTACTGAAATCTTCACACCCCTGCTTGAAATGACAGTGGTGTTGAATGATGAAATTAATTGCAGGATACTAGATTTGCACACATCAACTGTGATGATTTTTGTTGTTCAGTCACACAGTCGATTCCAACCCTTTGCAACCCTATGGACCATTGTCCTCTAGGCACCTCTGTCCTCCACCATCCTCCTCAACCCGCCCAGCTCTGTGCCCATTGTGTCTAAAAAACCATCTAGCCATCTCATCTTTTGCCGCCCCAGCGGCCCCTTTCTCAGCATCAAGGCTTTCTCAAGTGAATCTTCTCTTCTCATTTGATGTCCAAAGTACTTTAGCTTCATCTTTACTATTTGACCTTCTAAAGAGCAGTCAGGGTTAATTTCTTCTAAGATTAGTCTTTGTTCTCCTCGCTGTCCAGGGTACTCTCAAAATTATCCTCCAACATCACATTTCAAAGGCACCTATTCTTCTGAAACAGTTGTTGCATAATCACAAAGCCAAAGCAAGGAAAAGAGTGAAAGGAACCTGCGGTGCCCACTATTTGTTTAAAAGAAGGGTGTTGTTTTTTAAAAGGGGCTAATCCTCACTCATTCAACCAGATCATAGAGAAGAAAAGAAGTTGTAGTCAGAGACAACTTCACAATCAGTTAAAAGTGTCAAGTAAAACCAAATGACAAAGCAAAAACAATTCTCCATCCCCATCTCTTGGAACTCCCTGCTTTCTCCAAAGTATACAACTGTGTGGTCATTGCATATTGGTGCAAAAAAAGGTCCCCAAAAGGCATTGCTGTTGAAAGTGGCTGCTTCCTAGCTTTGATTTTGTATGGATATTGTGGAAGGCTGAAATACTGAGATCTTCATTTGGAGAAGATCTGATTGGCAGAGAGACTAATCCTACCATGAAAACCACAAGTCTTCAAGGCCTACATGTTGTTTCTGTAGTATTATTTTATCAGCCGTGTATGTGAGCAGAACTCCAAGGCTTCCAAAGGTGAAAAATTGACACTTGGATCAAGATTCAACTCAATATTCTTTCTTGTCTTTAAGAAAGAGCCAATCCTGCCAAACAGATGGTTCCCACACTTATGGAGTTTGATCAGGTAACAAGGGCACCTTTGAGTTAACTTGAAAGATGTGGTAGATTTGGTTCCCTCTATCATCCCTCTTCAACTGTGAATTCACAAAGATAGCTGTGGTATTAAACTGTTCAATTCCATTTCACAAAAACTGCTTGTGTGAATAAGAGAGTAGCAGACCCAGCAGTCTGTTATTTGATGCTGCCTATCATGGGAAGTTAAACTGCTTTGAAGTTTTATTAAACTGTGTCACTTGGGAAGAAATAGGAGATCTTCAAAGGCAGTTTGCCTGGGGTGGCAAAGCACTCTCTTGCTAAGTAGCACCAACAAACCAATCAGACTTTGACACCAATCACATTGAAAGCACTCAGCTGTAATGAATTTTTGAAGATATTCAAAATCTGAAAGCGGTAAGTTAACCCCATGAACTTTGTCCAGTTTATAGAGGGTTTCCCACCACTTTCCCTTAGATCTGAAAGCCTTCCAGCTTACTGTTTTAGGTTTTTTTTAAATATTCAGAAAGTAGCTATTTCTTGGAAGTGCCTAAAGCACATTATTTCTATGACATTCAGGTTCATATGACACTTGTATGTAGAAGAGAAGGAAATTCTTCATCGCCATCTTCGTCTTTGTTGTCTTTGTCTTTTTCTTCTGATCGGCAATGAAGACTGTCCTGAGAATATAATACCTTTCATCTGCCTTCCACATTGCAGCATGACCCTCATACCACTGATCCAGTTCTGAAAGTCACTTTCTGGTCCTGAGTCCACCTCAGCCCCAGGCTAGTATTGATGAAGCTGCTGCCCTCCATTAAGATGGATTCAAGGAGGAGGAAGAGGTGGTTAAGTCCAAAAAAAAAAAACAGAGGAGAAGGAGAGGAAAGATTCAAAAGAGAAACCAACACCTACTGTTTCCACAACACCAATGGATGAATATCAGATTGTGACAGAATTAGGAAAGTTGATGGGAAGATTGGATAAGATGGAAGAATTAAGAATGCAGGATAGGGCAGATATTCTGAAGGACCAGCAAGAGTTAAAGGAAGCTAGAGAAAAAGATAAAGATGAGATTATAGAAAGTCAGAAGAAGTTTATATCAATGCTTTCTGATTTTCCAAACAAGCTAATGCTAATTTTCAGAAATTTGAAAAGAATTGTTTCAGTGCAATCAGATATGAATTTAATGCAACTTGATATGAAAATGTTACATGAGGAGGGAAAAGAGACAAAGTTTAAAGTTGAGGTGCAAGAAAAAAGGGTTAATATGATGTAAGAGCAGATGAGAAAACAGAACATAGTCATTCGAAAATTATTGGAAAAAATGCCAGACCCGTGGAAGATAAGAATAATAGATTGGCTTAATAATTTTACAATGGGGAAGGCTTTTATGATTGAAGATATAGCGGCTGCATACAGACTGGGGTCAAGAAAGGAGAGGAATGTTCAAAGAAATGTTTTGGTTAAATTTGCAAATTTGGGGGATAAATTGAGGGTGGTGGCTTTCATAAAACAAGCTGGGTCTGGCGCTTTAAAAATAGAAGGAAACGATGTTGAAATTTACAATGATATAGCTATTGATGAATGATTGTTGAGATATAAAATGAAACCTGTGACTAAGATATTAAGGGAGCAAGAGAGATTCCCTCAATAACTGAGATTTTTTTATGCAAAGAAAATGCACACAATTGTTTCAAAAATGGATCCATTGGAATATCTGCACTTAATAGGTCTGATTAAAGGGGGTTCTCAAGAATGGTCTAAATTGGGACAGGAGTTGATGGAGTCAAGTGATATGGAGAAAGAGGACAAAAAGGAAGGAGAAAGAGGTGCTGTGGGGGGGGGAGCGGAAGGTAGCACCCCCAGTAGTGTGATAGTGGTGTTGGAATCAGATGAACATTGAGAAAGGAAATTTGAGGGAGGTAATAGGATTTAGCAGGATTTGGATGAATAGCAGTAGATAGCGATTGGAAAATAATAGTTTAAATATAAGGAGTTAGTGGATAAAGCGCATGTCATGGACAGTCCATATATCTTCTATGTCCCCCCTTCTTTGATGTACAAAGGTGACTTTCTGGGAAGAAAAGTAAGGGTGGTGGTGATTTTTTCTTTTTCTTTTTTATATGTAGGGTAGCAAGAAATAAATGTTCAGATAAGTGCATGTCCTTAGGAGATTGCGGTAGACTTAATGGGAGTATGTTAAGGTTTAATTATGAAAAGTATTAAGATATTGACTTGGAATGTGAAAGGTACTGGCTGCCAAGTGAAGAGAAGGAGATTGGAATTTGCCCTTAGGAAGGATAGACCTGATGTAGTCTTTTTACAGGAAACACACCAAAAATCAGAAGATACAAATAAATTATTTTTAGGTTGGACTCAGATCTATGAAAAGTCATTCGGTACCTCAAAGGCAAGAGGGGTGGTGGTCTTGATTTCAAGTAGGTTAGGATTTACAATGACAAAGAGTATTTCTGACCCAGAAGGTAGATATTTGATAGTGAAAGGCATAGTGGAAGATGAAGAAATACCATTTGTGAATATCTATGCCCTGAATGAATATCAAGATAAGTTTTTGGAAAAAGTATATTATATATTAGAAAAAGAGAAAACAATCAAAATGATTGTGGCAGGAGATTTTAACTTAATAAGGTCTGATATAGATTGTACAAATGTAACAAAAATAGAAGTGGATATAAAATGCACATTATGGATAAATGGATCGAACCTTTGGGTTTAAGGGATACTTGGAGGGAACGTAAGGGGTCAGAAAGGGTCTATACATATTTTTCACAGGTTCATAACTAATATTCTAGAATAGATTATATATTAGTTACAGATAACATGATCAATAATTTTTGTTTGTTTTTTAAAAAAATATGAATCAATTTAGTTTTGAAATATTTTTTATTTATATGTTTTTTTTGCATGCAATTGAACATTATTTTTTAATGGTTTTCTGCTTTTTTTCAAAAATATATTTTAAACATTTAAAATTGTTTATATTATATTCAGAAGTAGAAGGTTGCAATCTTTAAATGGGGCTGTATCTTGTTAAATGAGTGATATCTCCTGCGTTGTTGTTTTAAAGTAATTGTTCTATTATTTCAATCTTTTAAAATTTGATCAGTATTTTTGCAATATTGTAAAATTTGAAAAGTGTATATTTGATTAATATTGTAATGGTATAAAGTGGAAGTCTTCTGTTTTTAACGGCTGTTTGGTTATTTGTTGTTTAATTTTCAGCAGAGTAAATGGAGTTTGCAGCAGACAAAATGGATTCCGGTCAGTGAATAGTTTACTGAATTAGGTTTAATTGAAACTATTTTGGATCTTTTAAAATGTTGTAAAGTCGAAGGTTGCAGTCTTTAAATGGGGCTGTATCTTTTTAAAAGAGTGAATACTCTCGAGTTGTTGTTTTAAAGAGTTCTATTATTCCAATGTTTTACAACTTGAAAAGTATTTTTGAAACGTATTTTATGGTATGAAGTTGATGTTTTCTGTTTTTAAATGGTCTTTTCTCTTTAAAATTGAGTGCAAAGTGCTGATTTGTTGTCTTCAAGGAATAGTATGGTGTGGTTTAAATATATTTCCCTGGGTTATTTCTGATTTCGCGAAGTTATTCTGTTCCTTAATTGTCTTTAGTGTAAACTGCTGCTTTCCGCTTTTAAATGCGCTTTGCTTTTTTCTCTAATGTATTTTTCGGTCGTGTTTGGTTTATTTCAACGTGTATTAAATTTGATTTAATCTATTTTCGATGATTCTATTATTTTCGATGGTTTTTGTAACTTAAATAATTTATTTAGAGAATGGAGTGTGCTGCGTTAATAATTTGCTTTTCAATAGCTCCGATGCGTTACAGTTTGCGTAACGATTTGTAGTTCAGTAGGAATGGATCCGTTGGGTTCTGCTTATGTGTGTTGAGAATTGGTTCGGGATGTTATTTTTAATATATATATATGTTTTTGGAGAGTATATTTGCAAATGAAAAGTAAATGAAAAGAAATGAAAGTATATTTTATGTAAACAAATTAAATCTTAACCTTAAAATCTTAACCTATAAATTGTAAATGAATGGATGATAACTGTAATTGTGGTTTATGCTCCGCTAAATAAAATAAAATAAAAAACTATAATTAATTTAAATCAAAAGAGAAACTGAAAAGTGGAAGGTAAATTTAAAATAATAAATTAATTAGAAAGGAAGAATTAGGTTTTTCGTAGTCAACGGTCTCTGCTCAAAGCTCGCAATTGTTTTAGCTCCGTACCAATATGCAATCGCAAAAGTACGTAACTATGAGGGGTTTGCAAGGCAATGCAGCTCCTTTTGTACCGTTGGGTGTTGCATTTTTTTGTCATGTTTGACGTGTTCGCTCCAAAGCAGATGATTGGCTATATTACTGTGGATACGTAGCATGGTGTGATTTGTAGTGTAACTCCTTAAATGGTATTAATGCGGATAGGACGCTGGGATATGTATTTTTCCCTCTGGTTTCAGCGTTCGTGCCTCGGCAAGGTTTTTAAACGCATGTTTGGATTGGCTGCGGCGTGGCTGCGAACGACTGAGAGCGTTGTGTTTCTCATCGTAATTGGCTGCCGCTTGGCGAACCACGGCAAAACGCAATGCTTTTGGGGTATTGAAGTTCTTTCTATTTCTTGCCATTTGTGGGGCTGATGCCCCTGTGCCGGTTTTCTGAAACCTTCGTTGACCTGCGGACCCACTTCGGCCGAGCGCACGAAGGGTGGGTGCGGGTCAGTAGGGCGAGGTATAGCAACCTATAGCCAGTTCCAACGGTTAACCCTTGGATTTATAGGTTAAGATTGAAGATAGGTAAATCACCAGGGGATTTATCTTGGTTTGGTAGGGTTGTACCTTGATTTGGTAGGGCTGCATTATATAAAATGAAATTATTACCAAACCCAAAACCTAAGGGCTCAAGTGGCTAAGACACTGACTGGGAGGCGGAAGGTCAGCAGTTCGATTCCCGAGTACTGCAGGACGGAGTGAGCGCCTGTCTTTGTCCCAGCTCCTGCCAATCTACCAGTTCGAAAGCAAGACATTGCAAGTAGGTAAATAGGGACCACTTTGGTGGGAAGGTAACAGCGTTCCGTGTGCTCCAGTGTCTAGTCATGCCTGCCACATGACCATGGAAACGTCTGCAGAAACAGACAGTGCTGGCTCTTCAGCTTTGAAACAGAGATGAGCACTGCACCCTAGAGTCGGATACGACTGGCTTTTGAGCAAGAGAAACCTTTACCTTTACCTACCAAAACTTAATTTTTTATATGATGCTCTGCCAATTCAACTTAAATTAGAGGTATATAGACAAATGAATTTGAACTGGCTTCAAATTATTTTAGTAAACAATTGGAACAAAAAATATTTAGAAGAATCCAGTTTAGAAAGGAAAAGGGCAGATTTTGAGGAAATTGTTTACAGCATAAGAATGGGTCAAATCGGTGTTAAAGGCTTGGTTAGTAAGATACACAAGATGTTAAATCAAGAGAGGAAAGCTCACAGGAAATTTTAAAAACAATTCAAGAACAAGATTTGAATATTAAAATTATGGAATTGAGTTGGAAAAATAAATGGAAGAGAAGGATTATGAGAACGTTGTCTGTTAGAATTAAAGAACATAATTATTAATTGTTATGGAGGTGGTACCTGACTCCAGTTCAGTTGCACCAGATGGATAAGACAAAAACTAAAATGTGTTGGAGATGTAAAAATACACTGAGGACATACGAACATATGTGGTGGAGTTGTAATGTGTTAAAGGGTTTCTGGGCAAATATAGAGAAAGAAATTATAGAAACAGTGGGTATAGCCCTCAAGATGGAATCAGGTACTGCCTTATTGACTGATGTAGATAATTTGAATATAAATATGAATAAAAAATATTTGTTATCCATTATTATTAACAACAGCAAGGCAATGTATTGCAAGAAATTGGAAGAATGATTCTGCGATAAAAAATGGAAAACTGCTATAAAGAAATGTGAGAAATTGCATTGAACGACAAGCTTTCTAGGGAACTCAATCAGAAAAAAATGATGTAATTAAGGAAAACAAATTTTGGCATATATGGAAGCCATTTTTGGAGCATACGTTGATTGAGGGTAAAGGGGGAGACCAGCACCAGTCCAACTGAGTTTCTGGAAACTGTCAGAGTAAGTTATGGAAAACCGTAATCTCCAGGGCATTGTAAATATCACTGGTGATTTTATTTTGCTTTTTAAAACACAAAATGTATTTACTTATTACTACTGTGGTATATAATGTGAATGCCCTTATATTTCTTGAATGTTAGGAACAAAAATATACATTTATTGGAATATATACATAAATATAATGTGAATATACATAATAAAGATATTTACACAAGGAGGATATATTTGATAAATAAGTGGTTAAAATGAGACTTGTTAAAAATAATGAATATGAAAATATTTTTTCTTTTTCTTGGTATTTTGTTTTATATGTATTGTATTGTATTCTGTATTGGATTGAAATGTATTGTTGTTTGATTTTTTTGTTATCTTTTTAAAAATTAATAAAAATTATAATAAGGAAGGATTAACCATCACCTTATACACACAGAAGGCCTACTACTGTACTTGGAGTGAACTGTCCCATTTAAACAAGGGCAAGCTATTGATCATGCAAAGCATTACACCCAAAAGACTTCATATTTTGCACTTACTAAATGTATTTTGGCCTCTGAGATAAAAAAAACTATCAGCACATGGACATATTGAAAAAAGCAAATATATGATCTAATGTCTCATGAGGAGTACCTCATATACTCTTTGTGAAATGTACTGAGTGCCTGCTCAGTTTCGTCTTGAACAGCATAGAGTTAAAGCATAAAATATTATAAATATTTTCATTTCATACTGCTCAGTCAATGTAAAATGTGAGCATGTATTGCAGTGGCTCAAGTGGCTAAGATGCTTTAGTGTAAGGGACCAAAGACAATGAAACAGCCGAAGGGTTGGCTTAACACAGGTTTATTGCATGATGATCCGGAGGAACATGTGGTAATGGCGGATGAGTAGCTCAATATATACAGCTGGCTATACATTTGAATGTGGCTCGTCGACAGACTATTGGTTGCTGCCTGCGTGACGTCGTAGAAGGTCACGCCCTTCTTGACCAGGTGAAGAGGTCACGGGGAATCTTCCCGCGCTGCTGAACCAGGTGAATCTGAGCCATGAGAGCTGGACGCTCGCTACTGCCATCTGGTGGTCACTAGCTCGCGTCCCCTTATCAGGTTTACATAGATACAGCTGATGGTTATAATGTTGCACACAGAAAGGTTACATTGTTAACACATGGCAAAGGTACATTGTTAAAGGCACAGCTTTACAGAACACAACAGATGCTGACTGGGAGGTGGAAGATCAGCAGTTCAATTCCCAAGTACTGCAGGATGGAATGAGCTCCCATCTTTGTCCCAGCTCCTGCCAACCTAGCAGTTCGAAAGCAAGAAATTGCAAGTAGATAAATAGGGACCACTTCGGTGGGAAGGTAACAGTGCTCCATGAGCTCCAGTCATGCCTGCTACATGGTACACAGAAACATCTGCAGAAGTAGACAGCGCTGTCTCTTCAGCTTTGAAACTGAGATGAGCACTGAACCCTAGAGTCAGATACGACTGGCTTTCGAGCAAGGGAAACCTTTACCTTTTTTAGATAAAAAGTTGTGAACAGCTGAATTAGTTTGTCTGATTCTCATGTTTTGAAATAAAATACTTTTTCTTCATATTAGGTCATTAACATCTTCAGGAATATATATTTTCCATCCAATCTCTATATTATCACAAAGTTTACCCTTGAAGTCATCCTTCCCTTTTGCTCTAATTACTGTAGTATTACTTCTCATTCTGTGTATGGCTTCAATGGCTTTTTCTGTGGCTATGAATATTTTTTACTGCAATTTCTTCTTTCAAACCTATTTTCCTACTTATAACATCTATGATTGTTTCCCTGTCTTGGACAAACACTACTGAAACATTAGACCATGTGCTGGTCATTTCATTAAAAAATGACTGATATGTTGTGCTCATATCAATTAACAGAATTACATTTGCTACATGTCTATAATAGATTTATAAGATGATTATTTAAAATGATATTTATTGAAAACTTTTAAAAAGAAGATATTTCTAAATTAGAAGAGGGCTTAGCTTTGGAAGAAATCCAAACTGAAAAGTTTAAAAAAAAAGCCAAACCCCAAATAAATATACAGTATTTGTAATATCTGCTTGTCTATTTGTCAATCTCTTAATTCACATTGAGATACTTTCCTTTTATATGGTGCTAAAAAGAACATTTTAAAATGTTTTGGCACAACATTTTGTACTCATTAGAGTACAAATTTAATATTAATTGCCAGCTCTTGTTAAGTATGCTTCGCCTACTGTGCACATTCATGTTATCGCACTGCCATAAAAAAATACTTGCCTTTTTTGTTTTAGCAGTAACTATATATTTCAGGAAAACAAGGAAATTATTTCAGGAAATTAATTGTCACTGCACTCTTCAAAAAATAGGTGTCATTCTTGACCTTGCAGTGTTCCATATATAGAAATGGTTGTTAACTAATATGACTTTGCAGTAACATCTTGGAGATCATTAGTATTCACACTGTATATCCGTTTATTGTGTGTGCAGTTTTTAAAAAGCAAGGCTTATGATCCCATGCTGATTTTCTGGAAGAACTCGCTTGCTCTAAATATTCAAGAATTTATAATATCCTAACCTTAATGTAAATGAGTTTCTCACTGGCAAGAAAACAGCCTTGAAAAATCAAGCAAATTGCTCGATCTTGGCTACCTCTGCTTCTTTATGTACAGGGTTGCATTCTGTATAATCAGGCCCACCTATTCCTAAGGGATAAATGTATTTTGCTACCTTTCTCTCTCTCTCCAGCCAAGTGAGATCAATATCTCATTTTATTTATCTCCACTGTCTTGTATTTCTGTAATTTATACTTGCTTCTGATCATCTAAGGCTAAAACACTGTCCCTCCTTTTGATTCATGTTTTCTCCAGCCCTCTCTTTGTATTGATCTGTTGCAACAAACCACTAGTTGATAGCAGCACTAAATATAGACTGTGTTGAGTGAATTTGTGATTCTAGAGGCTGTCTTTCCCCTCTGACAGCTGTCTAATGCCCATGGGACATAATTCCTTCATGCAAATGTGAAGCAAATAAAGCCTTCTCTCAGACAACAAAAATGTGAAGTCAAGGTGAAAAGTTTTAATGGCAGATACTATGTTATGTCTACACGTACATCTTGATTACTTTTCAGTTCAGTTAAATAATTATCCAGAAGTAATGCAGAATGATTATGTGCACAGGACCTTTGTAGACAAAAAAGATCTTTTGGATCTATAGCCAACTGGCTCTAAACTCTTTTCTTTCTTTCTTTCTCCCATATCTGAATATTGGCAATCCTCAAGGCGATCAGCTATGAAGACCGTCCTGAGAATATAGTGCATTGGCCTTTCATCCGCCTTCCGCATAGTAGCATGACACCCGTAGTACCACTGATCCAGTTCCGCAAGTCACTTTCTGGTCATGACCCCTTTTGGCATGCAAAGTCCTCATCAGCCCCAGGCCAGTATTGATGAAGCTGCTGCTGGCCATCAAGATGGGTTCAAATGGGATTTAATCCACTTTGGGACCATAACCCTTCCTTTTCTTTACAGCTCAGTAATAGACTTCTCCAGACTTCTCCCACTGCCGCGTGTTTGGAGGGGAGCAATGCTGCCACATCACTACTGCCGCCAAAGACTTTCACCTGCGGTGGGGCTCTGGCTACAAAAAATGAGAGCCCAGGCGTCAGCCCCTGCCAGACCTCTCCCACCACCGCGTGTTTAGAGGGAAGCAATGCTGCTGGGCCACTACCACCGCCAAAGACTTTCACCTGCGGCGGGGCTCTGGCTACAAAAAGTGAGAGCCCAGGTGTCGGCCCCTGCCAGACTTCTCCCACTGCCGCGTGTTTGGAGGGTTGCAATGGTGCCGTGCCACTACCGCCACCAAAGATTTTCACCTGTGGTGGGGTTCTGGCTACAAAAAGTGAGAGCCCAGGCATTGGCCCCTGCCAGACTTCTCCCACCACCGCATGTTTGGAGGGGAGCAATGCTGCCGCGCCACTACCACTGCCAAAGACTTTCACCTGCGGCGGGGCCCTGGCTACAGGAAGAGCACAGCTGGTCATTGCAGCTGGGGTGGCAAGAGCCACAGTCGATGCTGTGCCAGCTAACCCCATTCTGTCTCCTTCTCTGGCCTGGGCGGCCATGGGAAGTGAGAGCCCAGTCAGTGACTGCTGTTGCGCCAGGGGATCAATGGCCGGCTGGGAAGGAGGATGAGCAGCCCCTGAGGGCTATTTCTTGTTATTATGATGTTGATATGTTTATTGTGAACTGAATTTGTATATGGTATTGTCTGTGGACTTAACCGCTGTGCTGCTTATATTTGATTTCGATTGTATGAATTATTAATATTTTGTACTGCTCTGTTTTTCATTATTGTATGATTTATGCTGTATTTATTTTGTATTGCTTTGCTGGTATGGTTGTTCTTGTATTTCATTGTATATTTCGTTTGTTATTGGCTGCCTTGAATCACCCATTGGGTAGAGAAAGGTGGGATACAAATTAAACTTGAATGAATGAAGGAAGGAAGGAATGGGATTGCCAGGTTAGCAGCTTCTCTTTCCTTGAACAGTAATGCTGGGAAAGGTTGCAGGCAGCAGGAAAAGAAGAAAACCAAATAAAACCAAATAAAAGAAAGAAAGCATGCAAACAACAACAACAACAACTGCGGTGGCAGCGGCGGCGGAAAAATGCACATGGATTTAGTTCAATCTAAAATTCCAACTGGGAATCCTCTGCTTCATTTTTACTAGTCTATGTCTGGTAGAAGAGCAGAACAGCCTAAACTTGTTTCCTTAGTACCTATGAGTGTGACACCATTTTCTTATGCGACGAAGGCTTGGTGATCATTTTTTGCTAACTTCCCAAAGAATGCCTATTTCTGTTCAGTGTAAAAGAAACAACTCTTGGGAGAATGGCATTATCCTTTGTTCCCTGTTAATTCTGCACATGTGCCTTACTTAAGCTCCGTTTATGGTTTAGGGTAAAAAATATTACTACAGTAAAACCCCGGTTTGCGATTTTAGTCCATTCCAACTGTTTTGTCGGAAACTAAATCAATCGTAAACCAAAGCATATTCTCCCATAGGAATGCAATGAAAATAAAAATAAATGTTCCCGACCTCCGAACAACAACAACAACAACACCCCAAAAAAACCAAAAAATGCTGGACATATGGTAAAGGGGCATATAAATGAGGGAGATAAGTTCCCTAGCTTTCCCTATCTTGCCTGGGCTCCAGTGCTTCTTCCTCAGGATCACAGTCAGGCAACGAACAGGAGCAATTTGTCTGGCTGCCTTGGCCGGCCACGTCCAGGGCTCTCCCACTGAAGACAATGCAGCTGGGTGAGAAAAACTGTTTGCCTCTCCCACCTTCTGTGCCCGGGTCAGTGCTGCGAAGAGGGTGAGAAGTGATCACAGTGTGGTGACCTTGCCTTGTGCATTAACAGCACCTCTTCCAGAGCCATCACTAAGGCGCTGGTACATCCGGTACTTTAGTGACAGCTCCGGAAGAGGCGCTGTGAACATGCAGGGCAAGGTCGGCTCACTACAATTCTGCTACCCACAAAGTCCAAAATGGCTGCGGGTGGTCCCCCAGATGCAATGCAGTCTGAGGAATTCCCACTCATAATCGGAAAAATCATTGTGAAGCAAAATGTTATTTCCATAGGATTTGCCATCGTAAACAACCCATCGCTGTTTCTGTACAGAGCAGCAGCTTACTATTCTGCAGAAAGCCTTCATGAATGTGACACCACCAAATCCCTTGATCAATATCTGAACGTAGCTCCATGAAGCCATAATTTGAATCCGTAATACATGTTCCTCCTGACACTGTAGGGAAGGCCATTTGTTTATGTGAACTTCAGTTTTGAATGCCCTCAGATAAGAATAACAATACTTGGTTGTCCATTTTTTCCCCCAGAAGGTTGTCACCTAAAACATCTGAGTTCCTCACACCTGCTGTACAACCTCGGGCAATTCAGGTCACACCTCTTTCTGTGCTGTGCAAAAGAAGATGGCAATTATGATAATAGATAATAATTATAGACATTCCCATTTTTATAACAGTAATAGGAGCTCACCCCATTAATTTTCCTAGTCACACCATATCTAAAATACACACTTACCCCACGGTGTCTTTCTGGAACCTAACACCCATAAAGCATTTATGAAGCACTATCCAAAGTTCCAGGAGTTTTGCACTGATATGTTCTTTGGATATGTTTTTCTTATTCTATACTTAAATTAGATTTTCCTTTTGCTCATTTTACCACTGTAATTTTCTTTTTGGATGAAGTGATTTAATTTTGGAAAAACAAACAAGCAAAGCAAGTAAACAACTGAAAGGACACATTATAATTATGACAAGAATCCTGTAAGACACTGTTTCCCAACCTTTGGTTTTTGGATTTCAATTCCCAGAAGCCTAAGTCAATTCCCCAAAGTGCTGATCAGCCAATGTACTGACTTAGGCTTCTGGGAATTGCAGTCCCCCTGTGGGGCCTGTGCCCCACATTGGGAACCACTGGTGTAAGGTAAATCACTATTGTGTTCTTGTTATATACAGTGAACCCCTGACTAATGATGCGTTCGAATAGCGTCATTTCCGATTAACGATGCTACCGACGTCCCCATGTGATCTCCTGCACAATGACAAAAAAACATCATTATTCAAAAAACGACAGTATTTTTACCGTCGTTGTGAGAATAACAACGTTTTTTTGATGTCCTGGTGGGAGCAGGGGCAGGGAGGAGAGACTGGCTCAGCCACCTCCAGAGCTCCCAGTCTCCCCATTCTTGCCCTTAGTGTGAGTAGGGGTGGGTGGAGAGTTGAGAAACAGGGAGACTGACTGGCCCAGCAGCTGCTGATGTTTCCTCCACTGATGAGTTGGGCTCCATCTGGGACATGAGCTGTGCTCTGTCACCTGGGGATTTTTGAGTATTTTAATGTTAAATGATATTGATGTTGCTCTGTATTGCTATATTGTATTTTGTGGTTATTATAATGTAATTAGTGATTGATTTTTTTTGTATTGAACCTGTTTGTATATTCTTATTATGTTGTTATATTGTATTTACATGTTGTTGCCGCCTTGAGTCGGCCTTTGGCTGAGAAAGGCGGGGTACAAATTAAAAATTATTATTATTATTGACGTTCTGCAGGGGATCTCCCATAGGAAACTGCAAAATGACATTTTCCGCATAACGACGCTACTTGGGGAACCAAGCAACATCGTTATGTGAGGGTCTACTGTACTGTCAAGTCACTTCTGACTTCAATTGACACTAAAAGGGTTGTTTGAGTTATACCAAATGTTCAAGGAGTTGTTTTCCACTGCCATCCCCCCCTGTGAGCTTCCACAAATTAATAAGGGTTTGAACCCAGGCCTCCTGAATCTTAGTTGCTGCTTTTCCTACTATACCTCACTGGCTCTCAAGTTACCACTATTGCCAAAAGTGGCAGATGGGGAATCTTGCCAAAATTAGGTATACCATTTGAAAA
The DNA here is from genome assembly GCA_035047305.1 of Bradypodion pumilum. Lineage (NCBI taxonomy): Eukaryota > Metazoa > Chordata > Lepidosauria > Squamata > Chamaeleonidae > Bradypodion > Bradypodion pumilum. The sequence goes on along the minus strand of JAWDJD010000005.1, from coordinate 206,057,804 downwards.
TGTTTTGAGGAGGTAGGTTCAGAAAGTAGCTAGCTAGGTAGCTCAGTGAATTAAGGTACCTTGCTACTGAGGCAGAGGTTAGGGTTTCAGTTCCCCACTGTACATCCCAGCTTGTGTAGTCATACGCAATCTGCACACTCCCAGAATATGAAAGCGTGGCGCCAAAATGGCCACCGCGCTCTTTGCAGCCCCCCCCACCTGGACTCAGACATCCGGGTGAGTTAGGGGGCGTGGCCTCCCCTCTATAAAAGGGGTGGCCACGAGGCAGATTAGCTGCCATTTTAGAAATAGCGACGGAGAGGAGAAGTTTTCTCCGTCGCTGTTTGTTCTAGTCTTCGGCTGTTTAGCCCTTGGTCCTTCCCGGCGGGGAAGGAAGCATTCGCACAGAGCCTTTAGCTTGCTGACTGCTCTGTGCTTTTTTGCGCTAGGCTTTCGATCCCTGGAAAGGGATCCTGCTCTTTCTTCACAGATATGCCTCCCAAATGGAAGGCCCCGGCGATGAAACCGCGGCCAAAGGGGAGGACTTTTTCGGGCCCTGCGCAGGACGGGGGGCAGCCTTCAGGTCGGAGGACCAGGGCTGCGCCCCCGCGGCAGGGCGCTACCCCAGCTTTGCCCACCGATACCGGTGGGGTGGTACAGGCTGGTACTTGGCAGCCGGCCTTGGTTGGCCTGCCTCAGGCCGGCCCCTCCGGGGCTTCAGCCCTCGGCCCGCAGTTGCCGGCCATGGGTCAGGACAGCGGGGGAGGGCCTGGTGCGGGCGCGTAACCCGTTCCTCCTCTGGCCCCTCATGGGCCGGAGTTTTGGGCATGGCCCTATTCTGGCCCAGGCTCTCACTTTGGTGTTCCTTGTCAAATGCCTAGTGGGCCTTCCGGCCTACCCGGCCCACCTTATGCTGGGGGATCTGTGGCAGTGGATGCGTTACTAACACGTTTAGCTGTGCTAGAGGCATCCTTGGGGATTGCACACAACCCTATGGGAGGGGGCCCTTCTCTCTCTGCCGGGGGGACTTCGTGTCCACCCGCTACCTTGACGGCTGCCACACTGCAACAGGCGGCCAGCCGGGTTGAGCTGCTTGAGACGCTCCGGCCTGCGCCTGCCGGTGTCTCACAGCTCCCTGTTCGTCCAGAGCTGCAGACGGGGAGCAGTCAGGTGTGGCCCCAGAGCTCGATTCCGGTCACGAGCTCCGATGCCCACCGTGGGCCGGAACCCCCAGTGGGGGCGGCTCACGGGGGTGCACCTAGTGAGTAGGTTCAAATTAATGCACCCACATCACAGCCCACTTCCAGTGGTGGGGTTCAGTGGCCCTGGCCTCGTCAAGTCGAGGCGAGTGGGCATCAGTTACCAGCCTATCCCAGTGCCCCTTGGTTTCACAATGGCACCTCATTGAGGGTGGGGGTTTCCGCCCCTGGGGCAGTGCCGGGCATCACAGGGGCTGTCCAGGTCCCGCTGCGTATGCCCCATATACCTAATGTGCCGGTGACGGCTTTGCCGACGGCTGGTTATTCCTTGCCCCTTGGTGATCATTTGTCCCAGGTCACGAGGGAAAAGATTTGGCGGGGGGAGTACGTGGATATATTCTCCCTATTGAACCGTGAGCCCACTAAGGAGGAGAGAGAGGGACAGGACGATAGAGACAAAGAGCTGTCCCGTCGTCGTAAGCCACCGCGCACCTGGGCCAACTGGTTGCTGGCATATCTTATTTATATGGCGGTGTACCTTAGGGCCCAGCCTGATCTGGCCATTCCTATGGTCCAATATTTGGACAATATTTACAGGGCGATGGTGGATTTCCCTGGCCCATCGTGGTTGGCTTACGATGAGGAATTTAGAATGAGGGTGCCTTTGCACCCAGAGATGAGATGGGATGAGCCCTGTCAGAAATTGTGGCTCTTGTACATGACCCCACACATCCGGCGCCTGGGGATAGGTACCATTGTGGCCATGCCGTGCAGCGAGCTGCTCCAACACAGGCTCCCCGCCAGCCGGCGGGGCAGTGGGTTCCAGCCCGCTTGCTGTGTTGGAGCTTCTCGGCTAATGGCGTGTGCAATAAGCGGCAGTGCCGATATAAACACGAGTGTCCCTCTTGCGCTGGCCCCCACGCCGCTGCCGCATGCCCGCGGGCCGGTGGGTCACGGGGCAGAGGTAGAGGTGGACAGGGAGTGGGCAGAGCTTCTGCTGATGGAGCTAGCCAGTCAAAAGGCCCCCTCCCCAGTTAATGTGTATATGTTGGAGCGATGGCTCTCAACTCATCCAAGGAGGGAGGACGCGAGGTACCTCCTGGAGGGTTTCCAGTGGGGCTTCCGTATCCCATTCAAAGGAGTGCGGGGACCCCAAGATGCCCCCAATTTACTTTCTCTGAAGGGTAGGGAGGAGGTGGCTGCCCTGAGTATTGCCAAAGAGGTAGAGGCCAAGAGGGTAGCGGGCCCCTTTTCTGTACCACCCTTCCCCAACCTGAAGGTCTCCCCTCTGGGGTTAGTACCCAAAAAGGCCCCGGGGGAATTTCGTTTAATCCACCATCTATCGTACCCGGCGGGTTACTCTGTCAATGATGCTATTCCTGATGACCTTTGTTCGGTCAGGTATACGTCTTTTGACCAAGCCCTACGGATGGTGCGCTCTTGTGGTCCTGGTGCCCTCCTGGCAAAATGTGACATTAAATCGGCATTCTGATTGTTGCCAGTGCACCCGGGGGACTTTGAGCTATTGGGTTTTAGATTCCAAGGGAAGTTTTATGTAGACAAGGCCATGCCTTTTGGCTGCTCTATTTCATGTTCAGCATTCGAACGTTTTAGCACCTTCCTTCAGTGGGCCTTTGTTCGCAGGTCCGGGTCTCGGTCTGTAGCCCATTACCTCAATGACTTTTTGTTCGGGGGTGAACGGGGCTCGGACACGTGCACGTGTCTCCTCACTACATTTCAGACGCTAATGTGGGAACTGGGTGTCCCTTTAGCACCCGAAAAGACCGAGGACCCATCCACTACGCTCACATTTCTGGGTATTGAAATTGACACGGTCGCACAGGCATCCCGGTTACCCATTGACAAGGTCACCCGGATCTCCGCGATGATTTTGGCCTTGCTGGCCAAACGTAAAGTGTCACTTCGTGAGCTTCAGGTACTACATGGCCATCTTAACTTTGCCTGCAGGGTGGTCACGCCTGGCAGAGCATTTGCGTGGCGCCTATGTGACGCCATGTCTGGCCTGTCAAAGATCATAGGGTCCGACTGACCAGGGGCATGAGGGCTGACCTTTTGGTTTGGCTCAAATTCCTGCGGGAATTCAATGGGGTCTCCTTTTGGAGATCCGACCTTTTAGTTTCCCCTAGATTCCAAGTACAGTCGGATGCCTCCGGCTCCCTGGGATACGGGATTTACTTTGAGGGGAGGTGGGCTTATGGCCAATGGCCTCCAGCATGGTGGGGCACGGATCGCCTCCGCGATCTTACATTCCTTGAGTTCTTTCTAATCCTGGGAGCTTTGATGCTATGGGGCGAGGAGTGGGCCGACTCAGTGGTCCATTTTTGGTGCGACAATGCTGCGGTAGTGCACATTGTTAACGCTCAGACGTCTAAATCACCCAGGGTGATGGCGTTGGTCCGCCAGTTTGTGTTACATAGCCTATGCCTGAATGTGCTTTTTAAGGCCAGACATGTACCAGGTATTAATAATGATATTGCTGATGCTTTATCCCGCCTGCAGATCCCCCGGTTCCGTGCCTTGGCTCCGGACGCAGAGGAATTCCCCTCGCCACTCCCGGCCGAGATTTGGACATTTGGCAAGGAGAGGTGAACCAGGCAATCGGCATGTCTTTGGCGCCCCGCATGCGTAAGGCGTATCACCATGCTTTCGTTCAATTTAGAACTTTTTGTGTGCAACTTCAGTTGCCCGAAGTGTGGCCCATTCCAGTGGAACAAGTTTTACAATTTATGGTTTATTTACACAGTCAGGGCCTAGCTCCCCGCACTATAGCATCCAGGCTGTCAGCACTGGCATTTATGGCCAAGGTGAGGGGTTTTGCTGACTGCGTGAATGATTTCCACATACGACATGTTTTGGAGGGGTGGACACGGGAACGTGGCCGCCGCCCGGACACTCGCCACCCAATTTCTCCAGGGGTGCTTACCCACCTTGCACGAGGCTGGCATAACCTGTGTTTTGATAGGTATGAGGCGGCTCTTTTTCATGCGGCTACCATGGTGGCCTTCTTTGGAGCGCTCCGCACCAGTGAGTTGGTACTACTGTCTAAGGCGGATGCGACTCGTAGGGCACTGGAACTCGACGATGTCTATGTTACTAATGAGTGGGCTCAGTTGAGGATACGGTCCTCAAAAGTTGATCAGCACGGCGTGGGCAGTGGAGTTAGACTGCTACGATGTTCCATTGCAGACATCTGTCCGGTTGGTGCCCTACAGGAGTTCTTGGCAGTCCGTGGCACGCACCCTGGCCCGTTTTTCTGCCACCAGGATGGGTCTCCCCTTACTAAATTTCAATTTTGGAAGGTGACCGGTATGGCACTATCCAGTGTTGGCCACCCCGGGGCTCGTTACGGCACCCATTCATTTAGGATAGGTGCTGCATCCACTGCGGCAGCATTTGGGTACTCTGAGGCTGATATACGCCATATGGTAAGATGGGGATCTATGCGTTTTGCATTATATGTTCGCCCTCTTCAGGTATGAGTACCAGTTAAGTCACTGTTCTCTTTTTTCTTTTACAGACCCTGTGTGTCCCCGCACACCGGTGGCAGTATGGCTGGTGGGCCACAGTTACGTGCACTGGGCAGCGCAGTATGCTGCAGCGACAGAGTGGGGACCCCAGCTTGGACTGCGTGCATCCGCACGCATACGTTGGTACGGTAAGCGCGGAATGAGATGGCGGGAACTGTTGCCATTCCTGTTTTCCATCAGGGATGCTGAACCGCCTGATGTCCTTGTACTGCACCTTGGGGGCAATGACCTCGCCCAGGTCACTGGCCTTTCTTTAAAATTCACGATTTGCAGTGACCTAGCTTATTTGCATTATGTGTGGCCATCCACAAGGCTGCTATGGTCGGACATCATACCGCATCATTCTTACAGGGGAGGTATTGACCTCCATGCCCTTGACCGCGCTCGCCGCTCGGTGAACAGGGCTGTTGCCCGGTTCTTGGCAGACAAGGGTTTGGGGATGGTCATCCGACACCCCACCATTAGTTTACAAAATTATGATCTTTATGCAGGGGATGGGGTCCACCTGTCGGCTAGAGGTATGAACCTCTTTTTGGAAGATTTGCAAGCAGGCCTGTTGACCGAGCTGACGGTCTGGGGGGGGGGGCGGTGAGTCTTCATTGAAGCCTCCCCGTGTGGCGGGTAGCACTGGTAAGGTAAAGATTTATGACCCATAGGTATCCGGCAGGTTCGCAATTGACTGGCCAACACTTAGACAGGTACAGGTGTAATAACGTTGACCGGTCAACGACGAACCAGGCAAGGGGTGATGGCAGGAGCTTTTCAGCATGCATCACCCCGTGATTTGACGGATACACGTCAGAGGGTGGGGTCAGTAGATAGTTTATTGACTACGGTCAACAATTTGTTTGTGTTAACAAACAAATTGATACAAATGGATACATTGTAGCCAATTGCCATTGGCAATTTTGGGAGGAACCTTACCAGTGTTACTGCGGCCTGCTTGCCTTAAGAATTATAATTGGATGAATACCAATTGAAAGTTATAATTCGGACTAGGGCATTATTCAATAAAAGTGGCCCAATGTTTTTATCCATATACCAGTGTCTGAGTCTTTCTTTGGGGGGTGCGCCTGCAAAGGGAATGGTAAAACACTTCTGAATACACTCCACCTAGAAAACCTTATAAATGGTTTCCATGAGTGAAATAACTGGATGTGACAAATTAGACCTACAGGTAGTAAAGGAGACATGCATATTTTATCATGAAAAGACCAGAAAATTATTAGATATTTATTATTTTTAAAATTTTACTACCATGGAAAAATGCAAAGCTATTTGCAGGATTTTGTTCTTCCTATCCCCAAATACCTTGGGTAACTTTAGATCTATGCACATTTGATTTGTATCAGTTGGTGGCACTACATGCTGCTAAATCTCAGGAAGTAAAATGCTTTGGGGCAACCATAAAATAGCTATTTTGTCTTTTGGGAATTGTAAAAAAAAGTTGTTGTTTTTTCAAAACAAATGTGTAGCAAGTTTTCTTATTTATATAGGCAAATAGAAGATGCAATAAAAAGGGGGGAAAAGGCTCAATAAAGCATTCTAAAATGGAATACAAAGAAAGGATTCTATTTCAGAGCATATATTTATACAAAAGCATATAACTTTACTCACTTGTATTAACTTGAAAGTTGTACATGACCAGCAGGCCAAAAGCTTTATCCCCCCCCCCCAATTATTATTCTCATCTGAGCAACATAATCCCACAGTAAAAACAATAGCTTGTTCTGAAGGCTATTACACAATCACAAATTGTTCTTTTTAATTGATATTTATTTTTAATGGCACATCATTTGGCCTGACAGGACTAACATGATAAACAGTACAATTTATTTATGCTCTGGGGGAGGGGGGGGGAGACACTTGAACAAAGCTGTCTGCTTGTCTCAAGCACGCAGTTGTTTCATGTGAAATAAAATATGATGCTTGTTTTCTTTGAACTTAACTACTTGCACCATCAGTGGTCTGTAATTAAAGGAGGAAAATGCTTGGGAGGTGATAATGAGCTTTGTTAAATTAATGTGAAGCACTCAGGCTGAAAAAACAAATATGAGCAAGTTGAACAAACTGATATTGAACTAATGCAGATGCTACTTCATCAAGCTCTGAATTGCACTCAAATGAATAGAAGGGAAATTCAGAAATTGATAGCAAATAATATTTCTTCTTGACAGCATAGATAAGGGCATTAAACATAGATAGGCAAACTCTGTTTAGTCTTGCCACTGGTCTATAAAAGTCTCCCCAATAGATTTACTCTCTTTTAACTCAGTTCAGATTCTCTTCTCTGATAGCATTAGGAATGTACCAGTTTTGATCTATCTCCGAGCAACTCCCATTAGAATCGAATACTCTACAAAGTCAGCAACCAATATCATTCTCCAACATCCCTTTCCTCCTGCTTTTGCTGTTGTTTGTATCTTGCCATGGAAGAGAAAGCTCTCTCTCTCTCTCTCTCACTCACTCACTCACTCACTCACTGTGTAATGAATGTTTTGTATACACACTGATATGGATGGATGATATTGGAATATGTTACATCATGCAGCAGATGTAAGAGAGACTAGTGGAAAGAGATGGATTCTCCTTCCCTTCTCTTACACCAGGAAAATAAAACCCGTAAGAGATGGGGAAGTGGTAAGTATGCCTGGATAGGGGATAAAATTGAGTGGAGATTCTCTTCAATTCACTGATTAATCCAAGTAGGTGAGAAATTCTCAGGTTTGTAATACTTATATAGGATTGAAGCAAAGACTGCACACGAACCAGGATTAGTCTCCTGAGCTGTGTTTGCCTAATGTCCAGATCTATCACTTGCACACAGAAAGGTTTTTAATAACAGAATTTCCAGCTTTACAAATGACTTGTCAGCCAGCTAAGTAGTTTGGCAAATGATGTGCTAGAGCAGGGGCCCTCAACCTTTTTTGCACTACAGACTGCTGTCATGCAAAAAAAATTTCCATGGAATGGTAAGTGGGGGTGATCTCTCCTGTCTGCCAGCCACAGCTTGAATATGGGCAGCGTGATACCTCACTGTGCACAGGTGGGGGCGGAGCCCTGCTGTAGCACAAAAACAAGGAGGAGGGGCACAGTCGCCTGCCAGCCACACCATTCAACTTGGGCAGTGAGGAATCACACTGCACACAGTTGGGGGTGGGGGTGGGGCAGAGATCTGCCATGGTTAAGCAACGTGGAGGAGGGCCCTGGACACTTACTTATCTCCTGTGTCTGAAGCCTGTGCTTTTGCTCCATTTGCTAGGCTGACCCAGCGGACCTTGAGGGTAGAAGGCTGCCATCAAGACTCCCAGCAACACCCAACCCCATGCCCAGTTTGGGACAGTCCGTGGCCCAGTACTGGTCCACGGCCTGGTGATTAGAGATTCCTGTGCTAGAAGATCACTTCAGTCCAAACTCAGAAGAGGTCCAGTTTAGGCACAAATCAAGGAAAAACATATACATGCGTGCACTTGAAAAACAGTTGTATTTCCCATCATCCTTCCCAATATGAATTATCCATACAGTGGGGTAGAAATGTTAGTTTTAATCTCATAGTAAAGGTAAAGATCACCCTTGCTTGAAAGCCAGTCATATCCAACTCTAGTGTTCAGTGCTCATCTATGTTTATAGCCAATGAGCCAGCACTGTCTGCATCTGCAGACGTTTCCATGGTCATGTGGCAGGCATGACTAGACACGGAATGCTGTTACCTTCCCACCGAAGTGGTCCCTATTTATCTACTTTTAATTTCTTGCTTTTGAACTGTTAGGTTGGCAGGAGCTGGGACAGAGACCGGAGCTCACTCCATCATGCAGTACTCGGGTCTCGAACTTCTGACCTTTCGCCTTTCAGTCAGTGTCTTAACCACTTGAGCCACCGCAATGCACCTCATGGTGTTATCTTAAAATATGGTCAGAATAGTTCGAAATGTGAGATGTGGTAAAATAACAAATGGAGCCTGCAGTGCTGTTGCTAGGAAATATCTCCAATTGTTTTCAGCATAATACCACACTTGCCATAGCTGTCAAAGTGTTATAGCTCACGGCTATAACACACAGAGCTGAAAAGAACGTAGAACAAAGATCTCCTAAAATGAGCTGGAATAAATAATGGGCTCTTGCTGCGCCAATAATAGGAGAGCTATTTGATAAGATAAAGAATGGGAGTAATAAATGGAGCCATCCATTTGAATTCTGCCTCTAAATATTTTCCCTGACAATTATCCTCTTTACAGAAAATAATGAAGAGGAGGCAAAAACTTCCCTATCACATTGCTGTTTTATAATAACATCATTTTCTCTTTGCTTTCCTGTCTGAAAGTAGCAAAATGATTTAGGAAAATATCAAGGATGCCACCTACCAAGTGGACACACAATACAAAATAAATTAAACCCAAACTCTAGAACTCCATTTAAGCTTTATCATAGGACTAGCCATTCATTCTAATTGACATAGCAATTCTGCTTGTGTGGTGTGAATTTTGGCTAGTAGTACATCTGACAAAGTAGAAATCCGTTTGTGGCAAAAACTCAACAATAAACACTGTAGATATCGAAAAATATATAGTCTGACTCCAGTTGTGCAATGTGTAATCAATATATTTCATATAAATCAAAGTATTTTTCAAATCAATTGGTAATCCTGGGAAACAATAGAAAAGTAATTTGTCTAACATATAACTCAGATCAGATATAGTCTCTTTCAAAACCAGTAAGTATTCACAAAATTCAAAAGGTCCTCACAGCCAAGGCTCCACTCTTTCAAGCGGGGAAGCAAGTCTCCCGCTGTGTCAGTAATAAGTCAATGTAACTCCCGAAGTCTACCTGGTTTGTAGACCTTTCATCAAAATTTCCTCAGGAGAATAAACATATATTTTATCTGTGGAGTTATACAATGAAATAATAATTAGACTACAGTACATTCATCATAATTACGCTACAATACAGTTACTAACATTTAATATTATTCCCATGGCATTCCCCAAATACCTTGATATGCATCCTACGAGCCTCCAACTGTAATCTGTTTCTGGTGCTCTTGGACGTTACCATGCATGAACGGAGCTCTCATTAAAATAGCGGAGCAAATTCACCTAATTCCAAACAACCCCTTCAGAACCTGTATTCGAAAAACCTGTGCAGCCTTAAGTATTTACAAAAAACAAGAAAGGTCTGTGTCATGATCAAGTCCATTCGGATATAGAGTGTCTAGGCGATGTATAAAAAAGCCTCCTTTTGTAATAAAAGGTTCTCGATATCTATACCGCTCCCGCTGGCTAGGCTCAATTTTTCTAATACAACAAATGTAAATTGATGATCCTGGTGTTTTTTCTCCATATAATGAGTGACCAGAGGGGCTTGTTCGATCTGTCCCCTAATTCTAGAGCGATGTTTGCTTAATCTAATCTTCAATTTTCAAGAACATTTCCCCACATATTTTAAGCAACAAGGGCAGATCCAGATATACAATCAATGTGTGCTGTCACAATTGCTGAAAAACATCAGGTTTCTGTGAAAGTCTAATAAATATGTGGGGAAATGTTCTCAAAATTTGAATATTAGATTAAGCGAACATCGCTCTAGAATTAGGGGACAGATCGAACAGATACAAACTGGGTAGACTTCGGGAGTTACATTGACTTATTACCAACACAGCGGGAGACTTGCTTTCCCACTTGAAAGAGTGGAGCCTCGGCTGTGAGGACCTGAATACTTACCATTTTTGAAAGAGACTATAACTGATCTGAGTTATACGTTAGACAAATTACTTTTCTATTGTTTCCCAGGATTACCAATTGATTTGAAAAATACTTTGATTATAAGAAATATATTGATTATACATTGCACAACTGGAGTCAGACTATTTTTTTTATATCTACAGTGTTTATTGTTGAGTTTTTGCCACAAATGGATTTCTACTTTGTTGGGACATTCTTCTCCGTTGGGCCACTCTTTTTTTCGCATAGTAGTACATCTGAAGTAAAGTCTGGAAATTTACTTTTTGGACTATAACTCTTGATCCCAGCATGGCTAACAGAGCTAGCTCCTATCAAGTGACCATGGTGGCTTGGGGATTCTGGGAGCTGTGGCCTTAAAAATGTAACTTTTCTGAGGTTGGATCTTTTGACATGAACTACAGGCCTTCTATTTGTCAGGAGAGTGATCACTGACTGGAGCCAGGAGCAAAACACTGGGGAGAGCAGATAGCTAGAAATTGAGAAGGAAATGATAGACTGTCCCTTTGAGTTAGATGCTCCATCCAGAAAATTGTGATCCATCCAGTTTATTCAGGGCCTTTCATTCAAAAATCAACTCTGGGTCCCTTCCCTGCTCCAAGATTTTTTTCCCCAGCAGCCAAATTCAGGGAGGGAAAACTGCTGGTTGCTTCTGTTAGTAAACTTTTGAAAGTTGTGCCATGTGACAAGTATAAGATAACAAAAAAAAATTTTTTTCCCTTGACACCTTGTTTCACCTTCCAATGAGCAGTCAGGGTTGATTTCTTCTAATATCAACCTATTTGTTCTCCTTGCTGTCCAGGGGACTCTCAAAACTCTCCTCTAACACCACATCTGAAAGACATCTATTCTTCTGCACTGGGCTTTCCTTATGGTCCGACTCTCACAACCATACATTACCCCAGGAATACCATTGCTTTGATTATGCAGACTTTTGTTTGCAAGGTCATGCCTCTACTTTTAACTATGTTCCCCAGGTTTCTCATGGCTGGTCTCCCAAGAATCAGTTGCCTTTTTATTTCATGGCTGCAATCACCATCTGCAGTGATCTTTGATCCCAAGATAGTAAAGTCTGTCTACAGTGATAGATTATGAAACGCTGTCTGCATGCAGCTACCTTTAAAGTGTGTTCAGAAACTTCAACTAGTTGAAAAGGCTACAGCCAGACTGTTGACCAAGATTGGTTAGAGCAGGGGTTCCCAACCAATGGCCAGCTGGCTGGCTCTGGCCCACAGCAACATTTCATGTGGCCCACCACCCCAACCCCCAAGAAGTGGAAGCAGACGCATTTACAACAGCCATAAAACATGTCCATGCATGTGTAAATGCAGTTGCATCAGCTGTAAATGTCCCTGCGGCTGTCATAAATGTGGAAGAGGGGGCATTTACTTCTGCTTCCAGGTGGCGTGGTCTGACCTGCTCAGCTGTCTGGGATGTGTGGTCAGGCCCATGGCGTAAAAAGGTTGGGAACCCCTGGGTTACAGGGAGAAATTGCAGTGGCTGCTGGGCAGTTTCTGGGTAAGGTTCAAGTTGCTGGTTATGACCTATAAAGTTCTATATTGCTTGGTTTATGATGCTCTGATGGATTATCTTTCCATACATGAGCTTTAAAGATCTTCAAAGAAAATCCCAGGTATGTTTGCTGAGGATATGAGGGAGAGGGCTTTCAGAGACTTTTCCCAGCCATGGAATGACTCCCTCAGGAGACCAGATTGGCTCTCTCTCTACTTCAGGTGCCAGGCAAAAGTCTGCTTTTTTAGGTCTTTTAACAACTGAAAATAATTGAGTTATGCAAGGACATTCAAACATTAGGCAAGTCTGAAAAGTCACTGTCACAACTTTGCGCTGTATGGATATATCTCTACTTTATAGCTACATGCTTAATCTTAAATTGAATCATCTGATTCACAAAGGTGTGATCTAATCTAAATGGAAAGAAGGGGGGGATATCAGAGAATAACATAAAAATATTGGAACTTCCTCCCAATATGTCACCACTTGTTACCCAGTGAGAACCAGAGAGATCTTTGTCAGTTAATTGATATATACAAAATGATGGATGAATTATCACTGTAACCTCTGTATTGACTCTTTCTTCTTACAGCCACTGAAGAAGGTCGGTAAATAATTAATTGGCTGAAATGTACAGGGCCTGTTTTAGGAAATAAAACTTCTTGTTCTCTATCTTTAGATTTTACCCCTATTCAGTTTTTCAGTATCTGGGTGAGCTAAAGATGTGTGGAAGGGGAGGGAGCTAGTCTCATCTCCACAGTCTTCTTGCTCTGCAGGTTAATCATAGAAAGTGCTGTCTCAGCACCACAGCTTCCAGGACTGAGCTGACAGAAGCAGGGTTTCTACTCTGAGTTTATAAGGAAGCTACTTTGAAAACCATTATCTCTGGGAGAAAATAACGGGTTTGTGCATCCCCTGAAACTGTTGTTATACTTGCTGTTATATTAACCTGCTGTGCCTTTACATTTCCTACTGATCTTATACCTATATAATGTTCCTGGGTGAATCTCAGAAGAGGTGAAGGGGATGGGATGGTCCTATTTATGTGATATCAGACAGTGGGAGAAATGGCACTGCCAATTAGATGCTTAAAATCTTTCCTCCATCCCTCAAGTTCCAGGTGGTATGGTCAGCTCATCCTCCAGTCTGTGGGTGCTGATGCTGAATGCCAGTTCTATCCATGATAAAACATCCATCATCCAAAGGGTTGACTTGGTTTGTTTTACTGAGACTTGCATGGATGAGCTGGGTGGGTCTCACCCATTTCCGCCCCAGTGAAAACTGTAAATCACTTCTTTATATTCTCTACCTAGAAAAACCTGAAATGAGTCACTGTAAATTAAAATTGAGAATTATTATTTATTATTAATTTTATCTCTCCTGCCAACCTAGCAGTTTGAAAGCAAGACATTGCAAGTAGATCAATAGGGACCACTTCGGTGGGAAGGTAACAGCATTCTGTGCGCTCTGGTGTCTAGTCATGCCTGCCACATGACCACAGAAAAGTCTGCAGAAGCAGGCAGCGCTGGCTCTTCGGCTTTGAAACAGAGATGATCACTGAACCCTAGAGTCAGATACGACTGGCTTTCGAGCAATTGCTATTAATTTTAGCTAATTAAATGTTGAACTGCTCTGATTAAATACAGCAATGAATGTCTGAAGTTGTTCAACAGGAATAACATTTCATCTTTATGACAGTGAGATAGAATTATGTAGATTAAATTGATACTGAAAATAGAGGGATAATTTTGTAAAATGCAGATCAGTCAGACATCAGTAAGGAGATAAAGGTACAGCACCAATCCAGTTCTATAAAGGCTTTCTGAATGAGAGGACCATCACAAAGAGATAAATCCAAAGCCCAACAAAAATAGTGGGGAATGCCTAAATTCTTCAAATAGCTGCTGCACCATCTCTTCTGCAGAAATAAAACTGGCCCATTAAATCCTTCTCAGAAATCATTGAACGCAACTGTGCAAGGATGAATAAATGAAGCAGCAACATATCCTTTTAAAAACTTTCCAGCCTGCTTTTTTATTTTGTTAGTATGTTATACTGTACTTTGAAGGGGAAAAGGCACATATAGCACACGTGTTGCTAATTTATGAGCTGCCAATTCACATCTGACTTGTGGCAAGCCCTAATATGGTTTGCAAAGTGAGATACTTAAAGTGGGGATATTTTCAATACCCATCCCACCTCAAGTCCATTTCCATGGATGAATAGGGTTTCCAGTGCCCTAACTTGATTTCCTGTGTCCTAGTCTGTGTGCTACACCACAGTGGCTCCATTTCATGAATGCAGGTTAGTTTGCTTATAGAGTCGGTGCACCTAGGGTCAATGTCCCATTCTTTTCAGAATCTTCCAGCAGAGGAGCCAGACTGTGTAGTCGTGGCCAAGCTGCACAATCCTGGACCACCACCAGAAATAGTGACAGGTAAACTGCTTTTGAGTACTTTGTACCTAAGAGAATTCAGTAAATCAGAATCAGCTTGTTGACACATAATGGCCGGAATCCTATATGTCCTGCCATACAGTGTGCACAATTTGGCATGGCTAACTGCAGCTGATTGACAAAGTGCTGGGACACATCTCAGCTGTGCAATCTGGTATGTGAACAGGCATGTAACTGAGACCTGTTCTGGTATTTCAGCAATTAGTTGCAATTAGCTGCAGAGAATTAGGCAAATCTTTCACAATTGTCAAAAGGATTCTTGGCCAATAACTACTGAAGCATGTACAACAAAATTGTAACACTTTTAAAAGCAACTAATGTGGTATTTATTTTAATGAGCAGCTTCCAGTAGGAGAGGGGCAAGCAGAAGAAAGCAGACATCAGCCTTTGTTATGAGAAAACCTTGATAACATCAAATGTACATTCAGAAAATGGCAGTAAATCTTTCAGTGCCCTACATTCTGAGTGTACCTTCTAGCATTAGTCAGTCTGTTAAAAATATGGTCAACATTTCTTGTCAGCAACACTCTATCTCATTTAATTTCCTTCCTGCATGTATCCATAGAAACTGAACAAGAACCAAAGTCTTTACAAAATTTGATAGAAGTGAAATGTTACAGGGGTAACATTTTGGGCAATGGGCCAGTCACGTGGTTCAGGGGGCTTGTCACTACAGCCCGGGGGCTGAATCCACCCCTGATGCCAATTCATCCGGCCCACGAAGCTCTCATCACTACCGGAAGCAGAAGTAAAACACGCCCATACAGGTGCATTTTACTTCCACTTCCGGGAATGACGATAGAAGACTTTAGGAGGTGCAGGACGCGCGATTTATATACATATATACACAAATATATTGAGACGCTTGATAAAGTGCCACGAAATGTCCGATTACCGGAAGGACATCGCCATTTAGAAGTCTACATTGATTTAAAGACGCGGCTTAGAAGTCTAAAATTATTTAAAGATGGAAGCCTCTTTTCCGGACCATATAAAGTGGGATTTATCCACATACATAGAGTCTATTTGAATAGTGTACTGCTTATGAATGAATAAAAGACACGGGAGTTTCAAACGATTATACTGTTTTGATATGCGGACACTGCATTAAACGGAACTTTTATACGTCGATCCTCTCCTTGGGAGTGTTTTTTCCTTCACCGCTAGTGTGGCACCCCAGCCGATTTACCATACCCTAATTCTCCGTGGTGCCTTGTTGTAATCAGAGAAGAAAAACATTATTATTTTTATCAAGAGCTTTTATTGTCATAAACAACTCTCTCTCTCTCTTTGTTGAGAGAGAGAGAGAGAGAGAACCAATGATTGTTGTTGGTTGGAAGTCCTGATACCACAATCTTGCCAGTAGCAAAGTAATGCTGATAGAAGAAAATTGAAAACATTGTGCTGGCCTGATAATGCAGCAGCAATAATACATGCTCTTTTGGGTATTGAACAAAATATGCCCTTCTCCATGGCTAAGGCAGCCTCCAAGAGTAAATATTGCAATGAATAAAAAAGTATTTTTTTAAAAAAAATGTGAAATAATTACAAGAAAAACAGAGGTAAAACATTTTAAAAATATGTTTTAAAGCAGGGGTTCCCAACCTTTTCACGCCGTGAACCAGACCATGCCCCCCGGACAGCTGAGCGGGCCAGTCATATTGTTCCTCCTGCTGTAAATGCTGCTGTAAAATGTGTCTGTGGCTGTCATAAACATATTTACAACAGCCACGGGTGCATTTACAGCTGTGTTTATGGCAAACACAGATGTGTTTACGCTTGCCCAGGTGCATTTTACAGTTGCCATAAACATGTCTGCTTCTGGTAGCAGCAAGGGTGGCAATGGGCCACATGCATATTCTAGGCCCAGTTTTACTCCTTTCATTTTTCCTAGAATATACTCAATAAATTCTCCCTAAATCCCTTTAAAATCATTCTTTTTTATAATTCCTTCTTTAACATGTCAATCTATTATTTATTGCTATATTCCATAATTCTTTAAACCAGTCATCCAGCACAAATTCATAATCTATTTTCCATTTTAACAATGTATAATCTTAAATCTATTACCATTTCAATTACCATTTCTTTATTTCTTTCTAGATGTTTATTTCATTAATAATGCTACTTTAGAACACATCTCTAATTTTACAGACAATATTTAATTAATTTCCAAAAACTTCTTTTCCAGATTTTCTTGATATCCATACAATCCCATAATAAATGCAGATATGTCCTAGTCTCTCTCTTACATCTCCTATAATCCTTCTTATACTTTGAATCATAATAGCTGAATCATACCAGAGTCATATACTAACTCCAAATTGTTTTACAACAGTTCTCTTTGATTCTGACTGACATATTGTTCATAATACTTTGTTTCCATATTCTGTCCCATTCTTCTTCTTTAATTTTAACAACTAAATCCATTTCTCAAGTTAATCTTAAATCTTTTTGTTCATTCTCACTCTCTATTAGTAATTTATAAATCTTACTAATTAACCCCTCTGTTGTTATTTCCTTCTGTTCAAACTGTAGTATCAATTCTTCAAACCTAGTTAGTTTTCTACACATTCCATGTTGTTTAGCCAATATTTTGTCCATTTCTCCAAGTGTAATCTATTAAACCCAGACAGATTGATTTCTTCAAATATCTTTTCCATATCATCTCTGCTAAAAACTTTATCTAACCAGCCCCTTAATCCTGCTACTCCAATTCTAGCTATTTCTCTTATTACATCTTTTTAAAGATTAACTGGAAATTCATCTAAATCATTTCTATAAACTGATGGTGAAATTCCTGGATTAAAATTTTTCTACTTTTATACCGAATGTCTACAAAAAGGATTTTGAACATCTTTTACTAATTTAATATCTTCTATTAAAAAAATCCTTGTACTTACCATCCAGACACAAAGATACATAAGTCAAGAAGCAACAGTTAGGACTGGATATGGAACAACTGATTGGTTTAGAATAGGAAAAGGAGTACGACAAGGTTGCATATTGTCTTATTTAACTTATATGCAGAGTACATAATGTGCAAAGCAGAGCTAGATGAATCACAAGCTGGAATTAAAATTGCTGGGAGAAAAAAAATCAACAACCTGAGATATGCAGATGATATCACCCTAATGGCAGAAAGCAAAGAAGATCTAAAGAACCTCTTCATTAGGGTGAAAGAGGAGAGTGTAAAAGCTGGCCTGAGACTCAACATCAAAAATAACAACAGGATAATGGCAACTGGCCCTATCACTCCCTGGCAAATAGAAGGGGAAGAAATGGAAGCAGCAACAGACTTTACCTTCTTAGGATCCAAGATCACTGCAGATGGTGACTGCAGCTATAAAATAAAAAGATGATTAATTATTGGGAAGCAAGCTATGAGAAACCTAGGGAACATAATAAAAAGTAGAGACATCACCCTGCCAACAAAAGTCCGTATAGTCAATAGAATTCCAAGTAGTAATGTACAGTTGTGAGGGCTGGACCATAAGGAAGGCTGAGCACAGAAGAATAGATGCTTTTGAAATGTGGTGCTGGAGAAGAATTTTGAGAGTAGCTCTGACAGCAAAGAGATCAAACAAAATGATCCTGAAAGAAATCAACCCAGACTGCTCCTTGGAAGGACAAATATTTGGACACCAAATTAGAAGAGAGGACTCACTGGAGAAGGCCTTGATGCTGGGAAGGATTGAAGACAAAAGGAGAAGGGGGCAGCAGAGGATGAGATGACTAGATGGAATTGTTGACACAGTGGGCATAGAGCTGAGCAGGCTGTGGAGGATGGAGGAGGATAGGGGTACCTGGCATGCAGTGGTCCATGGAGTTGCATAGGGTCAGACCCGACTGTGCGACTGAACAATCAATTTTTTTTCTGTTATAATATAAGTAATCCTTTTGATCTGGTTGGCCATCATACCTGTCAATTATCCCGTATTGGCCGGGATTTCCCCTAATTTTGCGCCACTTTTCTTCCTTTCCCACCCAGAGCCGCCACCATCCTGTAATTTGGTGGCAGGGGAAAAGTGGTTACTGCGCATTCCCTTCTGCGCAGGTCCCTTCTACGCATGCGAAGAAGCCTTCTACATATACATAGAACCCTTCTATGCATGCATAGAAGGGTTCTGCGCAAAAGGGAATGCATAGAAGTCTTCTATGCATGCGTAGAAGGGACCTGCACAGAACAGTTCTGCGCAGGTCCCGTATTGTCCGGAGCCGTGCTTGACAGGTATGTTGGCCATATCATATGACATCTGGATCTTAAATTTAGATTCACCAATCCCTCTTCCTTTTGAGATACATACCATATCCTTTTATTAATTCTCAATTTTTCTCTCCATTACAAAAATTATTTATCATATTTTGCCACTGTTTTAATTTTGCTTCTGTTAATTTTATTGGCAGCATCCCATACAGAAAATTTACTTTTGGTAATATTTTCATTTTGCAAATTGCTATCCTCCCAAACCAAAATAAATTTTTAAAAATATTTTTTCAGTATACTCTTGAGGACCTCTTTTAACTCAGGGGTCCCCATCCCTTCCTGCACCACAGACCGGCTTCATGCTAAACAACCTTTCCATGGACCAGCAAGTGGGGGCAGTGAGACTGGACAGTGCAACCGCACAAAAAAATAAGACAAAGTGTACACTGTGCACAGGTAGTGGGAGGACCCTTGCTGCAGCCCAAAAAGAAGGAGGGACCTAGCCACCCACCAGCCACACCGCCTGACTTGGGCAGCGAGGCTTCACACTGCACACAGGTGGGGGTGGAGCCCCGCTGCAGATAAGCAACATGGAGGAGGGACCTGGCCACCCACCCGTCCATTGTGTCAGAAACCCGCACCCCTACCCTGCCCATCAGGAAGACCCAGTGGAGCACACTGAGGGCAGAAGGCTGCCACCAGGGCTCCCAGCTCCACCCACGGCCCGGTTCAGGATAGCCCACAGTAGTTGGGGACCCCTGTTTTAACTTATTGAAATTTATCATTTTAAAATCCTGTATAATTTTTGTAATTTATATTCCCAAATTTTAAAAGATGATTTTACTTTCATCATAATCTTCTTTTTAATGCAGACAAGCTAATTTTTATACCTCCTTCACCTATTCATCCAATATAGTTATTTTATCACATTTGCTAGCATCTCCATCATTAATATAAATAATATTGGAGACAAATGTCAACCTTGCCTAGTTCCTCACTTAGATTAATTTGATCTGTTGCACCATCATTAACTAGTATTGAAGCTCAATTATCTCCTCTGTCAGCACCATTGATTCAATGGGTCCATTCTTGTTGCAAATTATGAATGAATTTCAGCTATTGCCAGGTCATAAAGCCATTCTTGGATATGCAGAAGCCCTCCATGTTTGTAGATGGCCTTTCTTTGCTGCAGAGTTTCCCAAACTATTTTCTGTGGAACAGTGGTGGGCTTCAATTCTCAGCCAGTACATTCGATTCTAAGTCAGTACATTGACTGATCAGTGCTTTGGAATATTGTCTTAGGCTTCTGGGAAAAACCAAAGGTTGGGAGACAGGGCTAGTACTCACTCTATCAGTAGATGTCACAAACTCTTTCTTTAGCCCAATTTTCTGTCCTGTCTTAACCCTTAAATAGGATCGGTTTCCCTTGACAGAGAAGTATTTAACTGTAAGTCAAAATATAATCTTATTGAAAACTGTGAAGTGTTGCTATAGCAACTAAAACACATCCAGTTGTCATGGTAACTGGCATTTGGGTAGTATGAAGATTGCTTTTCATGAGCCTATTGAAAAAATGGCCAAAACATACCTCCCTCCTCCCTCCTGACTAATTTATATAGTGAGTATAATCTTTCTTTTACCCAATGTTTCCAGTTTCTGATACAAAAAGGAAACATAAAATAAAAACATGCAAAGAATATGTCTCAATGGCCTGTAAACTTGTCCACCATAATCTGTAGCCAAAATCCTAAAATACTTTGGCAAAAATTGTGTAAGGCAATCACATAAGCATTTCTCTCGACATTCTTGTCTTCATTTGCATGACCTGTGTAGTAGATTTCAAATGTTTTTTTTACTGAGATTCAAAGAGTTATTTAGTTCACTCAAGTAATATGCACTAATGGGAGGAAAATAGTTTTTGACTTTGTTGGATTACGTGGTTAGCCGCCGATAGCAGAGTGGTATGCAGCGGCCCACTACAGATGCGCACCTGGCAAGGTGGTTCCTTCTCTTGTGAAACAAACAAGCAAACAGGTCTTGGTGCAGGTGAAAAACTCAAACAGGTTTACTCAGGAAGCAAAAGTGCAGATATATATACAGTGCAGCAACATAACATAAAGCAGATGTAGTCCATACCGGTCAAGGTTTGGATTTGGAAATAAGAGAAATTTCCCGGAAAGTACGGGATACTTGACAGCTATGCTTATCATGTGCTGCCCTCCAATAGTACAAACACAATGTACCGTTTGTGTATGCCCAAAAATGATGAAGATAATAATAAACGAATCTTCTTATAAGGTCTTTGTATTCTTAATGTTATTTTTATTTTGCAAACTCTTGTATATTAACTTGTAATGTCATCAAACAGAAACCAAACTCAGATACTTCTCTGCACAAAAAGTCTTCAAGTTCCTTTTGTAATCTTGACAATAATAACCAAATTCAAATATGTTCTCTTCAACTTCTTCTCTATGTCCTTTGTAACAATATGAAACAATGATTCATTCCTCTATTACACTTTCTATCTCTCGTCCAAAACAGCTCATAAACTCGTATTCAGTTGGGAAGTCAAACTCCCATATAAATTGGCCCCAAACTCCCGACGTCTATCCGGTTAATTAGACATTTCATTCAATAAATTTCATCAGGGGAGTTTTTGCAATATCTGAAAGGTTACAAAACACATGTCTGTTACAATATTATATGTTCAAACCAGCTGCAAGCCCCCATGCTCATTATCCAGTCCAAGCTTACCCAAGCTTACCACTCTTGTGTTTCGCGTCCTCTCTGTCTCTTCTGTAATTTCTCTATGGTTGCTAAGGATGTTGCATACCATTAGAGTCCTATCTCTTAAATACAACTTGCTGCCTGCTCCTGACTGAATCTGCAAGCTCACATTACCACCTGTGTACTGACTGTTTTACTTACAAGGAGCACCATGGTTCTGATTCCTGTGTACTTACAAAAAGCAGGTTAAATCAGTTTCATAGTTTAAACCCTTAGGATGCATGGTTCCTAGTCTATGAATATGAATATAGTATGCCTCCTTTCCTATCTCTTAAATACAACTTGCTGCCTGCTCCTGACTGAATCTGCAAGCTCACATTGCCACCTGTGTACTGACTGTTTTACTTACAAGGAGCACCATGGTTCTGATTCCTAGTTTCATAGTTTAAACCCTTAGGATGCATGGTTCCTAGTCTATGAATATGAATATAGTTTGCCTACTTTCCTATCTCTTAGATACAACTTGCTGCCTGCTCCTGACTGAATCTGTAAGCTCACATTGCCACCTGTGTACTGACTCTTTTACTTACAAGGAGCACCATGATTCTGATTCCTAGTTTCATAGTTTAAACCCTTAGGATGCATGGTTCCTAGTCTATGAATATGAATATAGTTTGCCTACTTTCCTATCTCTTAAATACAACTTGCTGCCTGCTCCTGACTAAATCTGCAAGCTCACATTGCCACCTGTGTACTGACTGTTTTACCACAGTCTATACACGATCACTTTCGTTTTCCCTGACCGTCGCCATTACAGTACCTCCAGCTCTTCCCCCCCTTTTTTTTTCTTCTGAGAAACTCAGCCGGTTTTATAGCTTATAGCTAAGAATGTAGCTCCCTTCAGGCACTTACACACAAATTGCCTTCACTCCAGCCGCTTCATGCCACTTCCAAAACCAGTTCCAAAGCCTTCTCCTCACTCTCGCTGATCCCGTTCCTCGGCTCTCCAGCAGAAAAGCCACGACTACCGTCACAGCTCAACCGCCCAGAAAAGCCTCCCGAACTTCGATCATCCAGCTTCAAAAGCTCAGCAAACTTTCCAAGGAGACAGGCAAGGATCTTAACTTTAAGCTTTACCACTTGAAAATTTTTCTATTCCACTCCTTCACATCGTTCACCACTTTGTTGAGCGCGAGCGTCCGAAACTAGATGTTACACAGCGGCCATCTTAGCCAAGCCCCCGCAACTGCTGCTCTTTTAAAAACTCATATGGAAGATAGGCATTCCTATCTGTGCTCTTCTTAAATAGCCTAACCTGCAGTTTATTGTCCCTTCCTACGAAAACCAAGAGGTCCAGAAATGATATTTCAGTCCTGTTCATGCAATGGGTAAATTTTAGGTTCACATTCTGTATATTCAACCAGGAAACAAAGTCTGGAATTAGATTAAAGTCATCTAACACAAAAAAACAGATCATCTATAAATCTTTTAAATAATAAAATGTGGTGAAAAAATGGATTAAGTTGTGCATTTAAAACAATATTTCTCTCAAAGGAAATCATATAGAGATTGGCCAAACTTGGTGCCATTGAGGACCCCATTGCCACTCCTTTTACTTGCAAAAAGATGTCTTGGTTGAACCTGAAATAGTTCTTTTCCAAGCAGATTTCTAAGAGATCGATTAGAAAATGAGTATCAACATTGAACAATTGCTATTACAAAAGGAGGCATATTATATTCATAGACTAGGAACCATGCATCCTAAGGGTTTAAACTATGAAACTGATTTAACCTGCTTTTTGTAAGTACACAGGAATCAGAACCATGGTGCTCCTTGTAAGTAAAACAGTCAGTACACAGGTGGCAATGTGAGCTTGCAGATTTAGTCAGGAGCAGGCAGCAAGTTGTATTTAAGAGATAGGAAAGTAGGCAAACTATATTCATATTCATAGACTAGGAACCATGCATCCTAAGGGTTTAAACTATGAAACTAGGAATCAGAATCATGGTGCTCCTTGTAAGTAAAAGAGTCAGTACACAGGTGGCAATGTGAGCTTACAGATTCAGTCAGGAGCAGGCAGCAAGTTGTATCTAAGAGATAGGAAAGTAGGCAAACTATATTCATATTCATAGACTAGGAACCATGCATCCTAAGGGTTTAAACTATGAAACTAGGAATCAGAACCATGGTGCTCCTTGTAAGTAAAACAGTCAGTACACAGGTGGCAATGTGAGCTTGCAGATTCAGTCAGGAGCAGGCAGCAAGTTGTATTTAAGAGATAGGAAAGGAGGCATACTATATTCATATTCATAGACTAGGAACCATGGATCCTAAGGGTTTAAACTATGAAACTAGGAATCAGAATCATGGTGCTCCTTGTAAGTAAAAGAGTCAGTACACAGGTGGCAATGTGAGCTTACAGATTCAGTCAGGAGCAGGCAACAAGTTGTATCTAAGAGATAGGAAAGTAGGCAAACTATATTCATATTCATAGACTAGGAACCATGCATCCTAAGGGTTTAAACTATGAAACTAGGAATCAGAACCATGGTGCTCCTTGTAAGTAAAACAGTCAGTACACAGGTGGCAATGTGAGCTTGCAGATTCAGTCAGGAGCAGGCAGCAAGTTGTATTTAAGAGATAGGAAAGGAGGCATACTATATTCATATTCATAGACTAGGAACCATGCATCCTAAGGGTTTAAACTATGAAACTGATTTAACCTGCTTTTTGTAAGTACACAGGAATCAGAACCATGGTGCTCCTTGTAAGTAAAACAGTCAGTACACAGGTGGTAATGTGAGCTTGCAGATTCAGTCAGGAGCAGGCAGCAAGTTGTATTTAAGAGATAGGACTCTAATGGTATGCAACGTCCTTAGCAACCATAGAGAAATTACAGAAGAGACAGAGAGGACGCGAAACACAAGAGTGGTAAGCTTGGGTAAGCTTGGACTGGATAATGAGCATGGGGGCTTGAAGCTGGTTTGAACATATAATATTGTAACAGACATGTGTTTTGTAACCTTTCAGATATTGCCAAAACTCCCCTGATGAAATTTATTGAATGAAATGTCTAATTAACCGGATAGACGTCGGGAGTTTGGGGCCAATTTATATGGGAATTTGACTTCCCAATTGAATACGAGTTTATGAGCTGTTTTGGACGAGAGATAGAAAGTGTAATAGAGGAATGAATCATTGTTTCATATTGTTACAAAGGACATAGAGAAGAAGTTGAAGAGAACATATTTGAATTTGGTTACTATTGTCAAGATTACAAAAGGAACTTGAAGACTTTTTGTGCAGAGAAGTATCTGAGTTTGGTTTCTGTTTGATGACATTACAAGTTAATATACAAGAGTTTGCAAAATAAAAATAACATTAAGAATACAAAGACCTTATAAGAAGATTCGTTTATTATTATCTTCATCATTTTTGGGCATACACAAACGGTACATTGTGTTTGCCCTCCAATAGTGGCAATAGGGCATTGCAGTCTAATTAAATAAGGGATGGTGGTGGGAAAGAGGGTAAAATAAGGGTTTTTCCGGGCCAATAAGGGATACTTGACAGCTATGATGTAGTCTCTTGAGTTCTCAGTTGGCTTCACTGAGACAATCCAGTTGTGCAGTATATACAAGTCTGTTCAGTTCAGCAATAGTCCAAAATCAAGCTGTAGTCACAAACAAAGTCAAGCAGCTTTACAGCTTACCCCAAGCAGTCCTTGGTTCAGCAAACAGATGTGGCAAATCAGGCAAGTGCCATTCCTCAAAGCAGGTTCTGGAACTCACAGGGCTCCTCATCCAGACTGTTGGCAAGGAAAGCCAAGCATTGAAGCTGTGTGGCCCCGTAGCAGTGTGGCTAGAGCATTGTAGTCCCCAAAAGTCTGTTGCTCTGCTCTCACATAAATACACTGGTTCACAGAGCTCTCCAGTGACAAACTCCACCATCTGTGTGCCTCTGCTGCAGAGTCTTAAAGGCACCACAGACACAATATGCCTTGCAACCAGTTGGGATGTGAGGCAAAGACTTACTTCCCCAGCAGACTTTGCCCACATGGAGATGACATGCTATTCCTGTGTCTAGATGGCAGTGCTCTCTAAAATTCTGGAAGTCTAGTGGCGAAAGCCTATTAGTTCATCTTGCATACTGGGATTTTGCTAGCACATACATAATTGATCAACAAAATGTAAACAAGGGCTCTGTCTCTGAACAGGTTTGAGTCCATACATGTGCTCTGAGACCATACCTGGTAATAGTTCCTACTTGTATTTCTCAGTCTAGGCATTCATAGGGAAATCATTGCATTACTATTATTTTTTAAAAGCCATTAACTTTCATATAGCAGGTTAAATGTGGCAGAAAAATTGATACCAGAAAATCTGCATCTTTCAGCACAACATGATTAATTTGCTTTGCTATTTCTGTCACAATTGGTAGCTATGATACTGTTTTGCAGAAAGTATATTTATTTAGACTGAAGGTTTTAGGTATCTTACGTATACTGAATGATGCATGTAAAATAAAATGTTAGATGCTATCTGAAGGGCAAGACTTGACAGCTTTGTCTATTTTTGGTACCACAAGTTATGCCATGGCAACAGAGCTAGCAGAAAGATAGTTAGCTTTTTTTAACAGAAGGAAAAGTAGCTTACGTATTAATTCTCTTCGCCAGTTAAAATCTTATTTTAGCTTATCTTATATAATGCTACTTGTAAAGGTAAAGGTTTCCCTTGCTCGAAAGCCAGTCATATCTGACTCTAGGGTTCAGTGCTCATCTCTGTTTCAAAGCCAAAGAGCCAGCGCGGTCTGCTTCTGCGGACATTTCTGTGGTCATGTGGCAGGCATGATTGACTAGACACCGAAGCACATGGAACACTGTTTACCTTCCCACTAAAGTGGTCCCTATTTATCTACTTGCAATTTCTTGCTTTCAGACTGCTAGATTGGCAGGAGCTGGGACAAAGACGGGAGCTCATTCTGTCCTGCAGTACTCAGGAATCGAACTGCTGACTTCCCACCTTCCAGTCAGCTTCTAAGCCACTTGAGCTGCTACAGTCCCTTTTGGGCTTACTTAAATTGAAAGTATAAAGGTAAAGCTTTCCCTTGCTCAAAAGCCAGTCATATCTGACTCTAGGGTTCAGTGCTCATCTCTGTTTCAAAGCCAAAGAGCCAGCGCTGTCTGCTTCTGCAGATGTTTCTGTGGTCATGTGGCAGGCATGACTAGCACATGGAACACTGTTTACCTTTCCATCAAAGTAGTCCCTATTTATCTACTTGCAATTTCTTGCTTTCAAACTGCTAGATTGGCAGGAGCTGGGACAAAGACGGGAGCTCATTCAGTCCTGCAGGACTTGGGAATCGAACTGCTAACTTCCCACGTTCCAGTCAGCCTCTAAGCCACTTGAGCCACATATAAATATATTCATTTTTAATTATGTTGTTTTTACATTCTGCAGTAACTGTGGCATACAACATTATTGCACAGTATACACATTCCTTCTAATTGATTAGTAATATTAAGAAAGTTCAACAGGATAGGGTTGCAAATTCATTCATAATTTTAAATCCAGATCCAGATTCTCTCAAATCTAGGCCAGACTATGGGTTGAACAATACCTTACAGACAGTGGTGGGCTCCAATTTTTTTACTACCTACTCTGTGGGTGTTGCATGGTGGGTGTGACCAGGGGGAAGTCCTGTGTTGCACCTGAATTAAGACTACAGTAAAAACCCTACATACAAAAAAGTCCATTCCGTAGGCTTTTGCTTAAATCGATTTTTTAACGTAACTCAAAACAAACCCATAAGAAAAATGAAATTTTTATGTAAATCGAAGCAAACTCATAGGGAAATGTATTTTTATATAACTCGAAGCAAACCCATAGGAAAAAATATTTATGTAACTCGAAGCAAACCCATAGGGAATCGTGTAAAATTGGACATGGTTTTAGCATAAATTCATTATGTAACTTGAATTTATGTAACTCGAGACATTTGTAAGTCTGGGTTTTACTGTACTTTATTTCAAAACTTGGATGGGTGGGGCCAGCCAGGATTTCTGCTACTGGTTCTGGTGAACTGGTGCGTACCTGCTTATGCCTACCACTGATTACAGATAACCAATCAATAGAAATGAAATTCTTCAAATGGATGAAATATTTGGTTGTTGTTAACAGAAACTTTTCTCACTACATATATGCAGTTCATAATTTGTGTGTGTGTGTGTGTGTGATTGGTCTTCAAGAGCTAAAACAGACTTTATTTGTCTGATTTCCCCATCAAAGAATTCTGTGTATGTAGAAGTCTATATTCAGTCCATGTCTTAGTGAATGATAGTTGCTATACACAACACAATCTGGTGGCATCATGCTTTTTTTTTTGAATGATGCTAACAGTTTTGACATGTTAATCATCTAATTTGTATTTTAATTTAATTGTATTTTAATATTAATATTGTGATTTGTTGCATTTTTAAACATTTGTTCTTATTGGCTGTTGCCTGCCACCTTGACTGGGAAAAAGATGAGACATAAATAAAGTAAGTAAACAATAAAAATAATTAGAGAGGGGGAAACCAACAATACATTACATGATGAGAACTGGCTTACATTAATGACTTATTATCTAGCTATTATTATTATCAGCATGTAATAACATTTCCTCTATTAAATGTAGAAATTTTAAATGGACTGTTGAGCAGAGCTGAAAGCAAACAGAATAGAATAACTGGAGAATTAATATATTTAATTATTATTAGCAATGAATCATAGATCCATTGTTGGAACATGCTTATTCTAAACATCACTACTCACTTAATTTATTGAACATGCCAGAACACATACAAATGTCTTTTCTTTTCTTTATCAGAAATGGGAAGGAGGGGACAGCTCAACTGACAGCCCATTCATTCGCTAATGTTTAGCCTCAGGCTCACATTATCATAATTTTAGATAAATACTGTTGAATAGAAAGGAATGCAAACAATTTGCTCATATATACAGAATGGCTTTCTGGAATTGACTGGAGTCTATCATTGCCTTAGAGCAGAACTGTGTGGTAGCTGATAAAGACCACGACTTCTCATTCATACTTCTTTTTTAAAAGGCCAATGCGAAAATTTAATTTTAGAACTAAGCCCTGCCTCATCCACTTTGATGTCTTCTTTCATGATTTCATATTTAGGACAATTATTAATAAGAACATAAGAACAGCCTTGCTGGAACAGGCCACAGCCCATCCAATCCAGCCTTCTGTCTCACACAGTGGCTCACCATTTCCTTCAGGGTATTCCCAAGCAGATGCCTTCACCTGCTTAGGATTCCCTGGAAATGATATTGAGAGATATCCTGCCTATCTCTCCAACCCGGAGGTTGTCCTTAAGTATCCATAATTATAGCCATTGATACTCTTGTCCTCCATGAACTTGTCTAATCCTTTCTTAAAGCTGTCAAGACTGACAGCTGTCACCACTTCTTCTGGCAGGGAGTTCCATAGACCAGTAATCCTCTGGGTGAAAAAGTACTTTCTCTTATTTGTTTGAGAACTAGTACCCAAAAGTTTCATGGAGTGTCCCCTAGTTCTAGTGATATGCGATAGGGAAAACAGTTTTTCCTTATCTACTTTGTCCACACCGTGCATGATTTTATAAACTTCAATCAGGTCACCTCTTAGACGTCGTCGTTCAAGAGTGAAGAGGCCCAACCGTTGCAGCCTCAGATGGTAAGAAAGGTGTTCCAGTCCCCTAATCATTCTGGTTGCCCTCCTCTGCACTTTTTCCAGCTCCATAATATCCTTCTGGAGGTATGGCGACCAGAACTGTACACAGTATTCCAGATGGGGCCTCACCATAGATTTATAAAGAGGCAAAATGACACTTGCTGACTTATTTTCTATACCCTTCCTAATGATCCCTAGCATTGAGTTTGCTTTTTTCACTGCTGAGGCACACTGGGTTGACACCTTCATTGAGTTGTCCACCAGGACACCAAGGTCCCTTTCCTGGTTTGTCGCAGAGAGTTCAGACCCCATCAGTTTATAAATGTAATTGGGGTTCTTTGCCCCAACATGCATCACTCTGCACTTACTAATGTTGAAACTCATTTGCCACTGTTTTGCCCACTCCCCCAGTGTCAAGAGATCCCTCTGGAGCTCCTCACAATCTCTCACAGTTTTCACTACCCTGTATAATATAGTGTCGTCAGCAAATTTCGCTACCTTGCTTTTTACTCCTACCTCTAGATCATTTATGAAGAGGTTGAAAAGCAGGGATCCCAGTACTGAACCTTGGGGGACCCCACTCTTTACTTCCCTCCACTTGGAGAAGTGTCCATTTAGTGCTACCCTCTGTTTCCTGTCCCTTAGCCAGTTGCTGATCCAGGACAAGACCTGTCCCTTTATTCCATGACTGGTAAGTTTATTCAAGAGCCTTTGGTGTGGGACCTTGTCAAAAGCCTTCTGAAAGTCCAGATAAACAATGTCAACTGGATCCCCCTTATCCACATGCTTGTTGACACTCTCAAAAAATTCCAACAGATTAGTGAGGCATGATTTGCCCTTGCAAAAGCCATGTTGGCTCTCCTTTAGCAGCGCCTTCTCTTCTATGTGCCTATTAATTCTATCTTTTAGGATGGTTTCCATCACTTTACCTGGGACACATGTCAAACTGACAGGTCGGTAATTTCCTGGATCACCCCTGGATCCTTTTTTGAAAATTGGTGTTACATTCGCTACCTTCCAGTCATCAGGCACAAAGCCTGATTTGAGGGAAAGATTATATATTTTGGCTAGGAGATCAGCAATTTCATCTTTAAGTTCCCTGAGAACTCGTGGATGGATGCCATCTGGTCCTGGTGATTTGTTAGTGTTTAGTTTAACAAGACATGCAAGGACCTCCTCCCTGGTTATTTCTATCTGGCTTAATTCTTCGGTTTCCCTCCCTACGAAGATAGGCTCTGTTTTGGGCACGTGGTCTCTGTCTTCTTCAGTGAATACTGAAGCAAAGAATTCATTGAGTCTCTCTGCAATCTCTGTTTCCTCTTTAATAACCCCTTGCCTTCCATTGTCATCTAATGGTCCAATGGCCTTCCTAGTTGGGTTCTTACTTCTAATGTACTTAAAGAAGTCTTTGTTATTTCTCTGAGTATTTTTAGCTATACGCTCCTCAAAGTCTTGCTTTGCTTTCCTGATTGTTGCCTTGCATTTGTTCTGCCAGAATTTGTTTCTGCCTGCTGTCCTCATTCGGACAAGCCTTCCATCTTCTAAATGAGCTTTTCTTGCTCTTGATCACTTCCCGAACAGCTCCTGTAAGCCACATTGGAGTCCTCTTGGCAGTGCCCTTTTTCTTTTTTGGTATGCATTCCAATTAAGCCTCTGTTATTGTTTTTGTAAACAGCCTCCATGCCTCTTGGAGTGTTTGGACTCTCTCAATTTTCCCTTTCAGCTTCTTTTTTACTAGTTTCCACAACTTTGGGAAATTTCCTTTTTGAAAATTTAAGGTCTCTGTGTTAGATTTTATCAGTGACTTGCGGTCTATGATCAAGTTAAACATAATTGAGTTGTGGTTACTGTTCCCTATTGGATCAGTCACATTAACATCTTGCACCAGATCCTGAGTATTACTCAGGATCAAGTCAAGGATTCTTGTACCTCTAGTTGGGTCTTCAACCATCTGTCCCAGGGAACAATTATTTAGCATATCTAGGAACTTTATCTCTTTATCATGTGCTGAACAACAGTTCACCCAGTCTATGTGAGGGTAATTGAAGTCCCCCCATTATAACCAGGCTTCCCTTCTTGGATGCCTCCTTTACAACATTCTCCAACTGCCAGTCTCCCTCAAGAGTTTGGGTCGGAGGCCGATAGTATATGCCTACTGTTAGACCATCCTTGTGGCCTGGTACTCTTACCCACAGAGCTTCTAATGGTGACTCCAAATCACCTAGATATTCCAATTCATACGATTTTATCACTTCTTTGACATACAAGGCCACACCACCTCCCATTTGCCCCTTCCTATCCTTCCTGTACAGTTTGTAGCCTGGGATAACTGTATCCCATTGGTTATCATCCGTCCACCAGGTTTCAGTGATACCAATAATATCAATATTCTTATCTATTGCTAAGTATTCCAGCTCCCCTATTTTGTTCCGGAGGCTTCTGGCATTTGTATACAAGCATTTATATATGCTTTTCTGACACAGTCTTTTGTGTCCAGTTGCATTGTTAGACTGCCTCTTGCATCCTTCTGCTAGAATGCTAGTGACTAGCTCCTCGCTCTGCTCAGTAATTTTTTCATCCTCCTCACTACTCAAATACACACTTTCCCAAACCGGATGCTGCCCAGCTCCTGTCGGCTTTCCCCCAGTTATCAGTTTAAAAGCTGCTCTGCAGCCTTTTTGATGTTGAGTGCCAGCAATCTGGTCCCATCATGGTTCAAATGCAACCCATCCCTCCTGAACAGATTTGGCTTGTCCCAAAATGTTCTCCAGTTCCTGACAAATCTGAAACCCTCCTCTTGACACCACCGCCTCATCCACGCATTGAGGCTTCTGAGCTCTGCCTGCCTGGTAGGTCCTGCGCGAGGGACAGGCAGCACTTCTGAAAATGCTACCTTGGAAGTCCGGGACTTCAATCTTCTTCCTAACAACCTGAATTTGGCTTCCAGGACAGACCGCTTGGCCTTCCCAACATCATTGGTACCAACGTGTACCATGACAACTGGCTCGTTCCCAGTTCTCTCTAACAATCTATCTAGATTTCTTGTGATGTCTGCAACTTTTGCACCTGGCAGGCAAGTCACCATACTGTTATCATGTGCATCACAAATCCATTTCTCTGTATTTCTAATTATTGAATCGCCTAGTACAAGGAGCCTCTCTCCTGCAATCTGTTCATCTACATGCACCTCATTAACCGTATTAAGGGAGAGAACCTCAGTTTGTTCCTGTCGTTTATCTTCCTGGATCTCATCAAGTGTGATGAAGGAGAGATCATTAGGTGGAACCAGTTGTTCCTCTGTGTGTTCCTCATCAGGTGTGATGAGGGAAAGAGCCTCAAATTTATTCTGTAATTTCAGACTCTCAGAGTGATCCCCTTCTCTTCTCCTCCTTTGAGTCACATTCCTCCAAACATCTCCCTCCTGAGTTAGTGAAGGGCCTTCTCCCTCAGAACTGTGCCCTGTCTCTTCTTTGTCCAACATAGTCTGCTCCGCTCTGTCTAAGAACAGCTCAAGCTCCTTAATTTGTTGATGGTTAGATATGCGGGCCTCTAGCTGCTGGACCTTCTCTTCTAATAGTGCAACCAGCTTGCACTTGCTGCAAGTGTAGTTCTCCATATGCTTTGGCAAGAACACAAACATGGCACAAGTATTGCAGGTAACTACAACTGTTCCCTCAGAATCCATTTTAACAAGTGCAGTATTCTGGGCCTCAAAAATGTACACGATTACTACCTTTCTACCTAGTAAGACTATATTCTTCCTTTGTTACTAGTTTGCAATCTAGTGGTTCAAAGCGGAGCTCTGTGGTCCCAAAGTCGCAGTAAGTGCTGTGGAAATTGAATGGGAAGAAGAAGGAGGAGGGCTGAGTAATGGCGGCAGTTCTCTAAAAACGAAACCTAAGCACTGCCGAAACCGGGCTTGTGTAGAAAGGATAGAGCTGATCTTTTGGTGTTGTTTGGAGGAAGAGGAAGAAGAGGGGGAACAACGTGTGGAACATTGGGGTTTAGACTCCCAATGTTTTAAAAAGAATTAAAGGCGAGCCCGAGTTTCGAACCGTGGCTCTGCCCCCTGCTTCTGGAAGCTTCTAACTGCTTTCTCTGTTTGAACAGAGGTGGCTCTCAGCAGTTTAAATTATCAATTTAAATTAGTGGAGGCTTCTAAAGCAGCTCTACTCCAACTGCAAAACTTACCAGTGCTCACTTCCTTTGTTTGGCTCTCCTCAGCAGCAGCTCTGCTTAAGAGCACATGCAGAGTCAAAAGGGCTGACCCCGAAAGAGCTCAGAGCTTTTAAAGGCTAGTGTGGCTCCGCCCCTATGAGTCACAGTTCAGGGAAGGGCCTGGTGTGGCTCTGCCCCCTGCTTCTGGAAGCTTCTAACTGCTTTCTCTGTTTGAACAGAGGTGGCTCTCAGCAGTTTAAATTATCAATTTAAATTAGTGGAGGCCTCTAAAGCAGTTCTACTCCAACTGCAAAACTTACCAGTGCTCACTTCCTTTGTTTGGCTCTCCTCAGCAGCAGCTCTGCTTAAGAGCACATGCAGAGTCAAAATTTAAACCTTCCACAGCTGACATGGTTATGTCTTGCTTAACAAATCTCAAAGGAATTGGAAAAGGTCACAACTTCTAAAGAGGGTCGTTGTCTGTCCATCCATCTTTAGAGCTTGTAGAATATACATGAGTATTAGGATTTCCTCATCACAGCAGAAACATGTGATGTGTTTGATGACGTAAGTGTTGTGCGCTGCCCAGAGTCGCTTGCCGAGTGGGCGGCAATACAAACAAACAAACAAACAAACAAACAAACAAACAAACAAACAAACAAACAAACAAACAAACAAACAAACAAACAAACAAACAAACAAACAAACAAACAAACAAACAAACAAACAAACAAACAAACAAACAAACAAACAAACAAACAAACAAACAAACAAACAAACAAACAAACAAACAAACAAACAAACAAACAAACAAACAAACAAACAAACAAACAAACAAACAAACAAACAAACAAACAAACAAACAAACAAACAAACAAACAAACAAACAAACAAACAAACAAACAAACAAACAAACAAACAAACAAACAAACAAACAAACAAACAAACAAACAAACAAACAAACAAACAAACAAACAAACAAACAAACAAACAAACAAACAAACAAACAAACAAACAAACAAACAAACAAACAAACAAACAAACAAACAAACAAACAAACAAACAAACAAACAAACAAACAAACAAACAAACAAACAAACAAACAAACAAACAAACAAACAAACAAACAAACAAACAAACAAACAAACAAACAAACAAACAAACAAACAAACACACAAACACACACACAAACACACACACACACAAACACACACACACACAAACACACACACACACAAACACACAAACACACACACACACAAACACACAAACACACACACACACAAACACACACACACACAAACACACAAACACACACACACAAACAAACACACAAACAAACACACACACACACACACAAACACACACACACACAAACACAAACAAACACACAAACACACACACACACAAACACAAACAAACACACAAACAAACACACACACAAACAAACACAAACAAACACACACACACACAAACACACACAAACACACACAAACACACAAACCCAAAACTGCAGCAGATAAGGTAAAGCAAGGCCCTTTGTTTAGTATACAAATGTATTTTTAAGTGATGATGTTAAAATTAATTAGATAGCATTTGTTTGCTTCGTCATATTGTTCATCACATTTAAAGAACATCATTCTCAGTGTTTGCTTATGTAGCTCTATAATTGATGGTGTGGAAACATGATTAGGAGTGAGTTTGCTAGCGCAGCGACAAACATCCAGTTTTTACAACAAAAACTACCAAATGTCATGTGGCACCATTAACATGAACAAGTTCTTTTCATTCATTGGCACATAAAATCTCTGGTTCTGAAGGAAGAATGACTCTAGTAAGATTTAAATAAATATAATGCTTAACACTTATGTATTCAGAACCAAATATGCAAGCGTTAAGCATTACATTTATATCATTTATCATGGTATTTCTCTTTCTACAACTAATGTAAGCAACAGGCATTTTCCAATACTGTTATTTGTCATTTATATGAAATACAGTGGAACCTCATACAACAATTGCCCCGTATAGCAACGGAATTGTATAACAATTAGGTTTTGGGGGGGAAAGGTGTCCCGCATAACAATTTTCCCTATGGAAAAAAATCATACAACAATTTTTCAATGAGGAAAACCACTTAGCGGAAAAAATGTTGTATGATGCATCCCATAGGGAAAATCGCTATACGATGCATGTATCGTATAGAGTCGGCCTCGGTTGAGAAGGCGGGATATAAATTATTATTATTATTATTATTATTATTATTATTATTATTATTATTATTATTATTATTATTATTATTATTATTATTATTATTATTATTATTATTATCATATAGCATTGTTTCGTACAATAACGAGCCCTGTGGAATGTATTGAAATTGTTGTATGGGGTGCCACTGTATTACTTTTGAAACAATTATGAGGACCATGGTTGGCTTAGTGGTTAAGAAGCTGAGCTTGAAGACTAGAATGTTGGCAGATCAGCAGCTTGAGATCTGAGTGCTGCGCAATGGAGTGAGCTCCCATTTTCTGTCCCTGCTCATGCCAACCTAGCAGTTTGAAAGCAAGAAATTGCAAGTAGATACATAGATACTACTTTGTCGGGAAAGGTAACAAGGGGGTGGTTAATATAGGGGAGGATGCCTGCCCCATGGTTTCTTCAGTTCCTGCACCCCTCTCTTTTTAGGGGTGGGTTCTTATTGCTGGTTTTTATCTGTTTTATTTGTTTTTATCTGTTTTTACCCACTGTTGTGAACCGCCTGGAGTCGGCTTTGGCTGAATGGGTGGAAAAATTTTTTTAACAATAAATAAATAAATAAATAAAAACAGTGTTCTTTGTGCTCTGGCATCTAGTCATACCTGCCACATGACCATGGAATCATCTGCAGACACAGATGAGCACCACACCCTAGAGACAGACACTACTAGCTTTTTGAAAAGGTAGACCTTTACATTTACCCAAATACTGTTATTTGTTATTTATAGGACACCTTGCTTTTGAAACAATTAGTTATACCATATATACTGATGTTAAATAAATGTTAAAGAGTTTTTTCCCCTTGCCATGTTCATTGCCTTTCAATAATTGTAAAAAAAAGGGTGTATATCTGCAAATATTTAAGAGGCCGCATCACCCCAAGGACATTGGCCCATCCCACCAGAGCAGATCAGAGGGGCTCCCTAAGGGTTCCATCTGCCACAGAGGCGTGGCTCTCTAGCACTAGAAGGAGAGCCATCTCCGTTTCTGCTCCGGCCCTGTGGAACCTCTTACCAATTGAGTTGCACCTCCAGACAGAGCTATTGCCGTTTAGAAAATGACTAAAAACATGGCTAGTTTACCAGGTATGGGGTGCCCCCCTTGTTTGATATAAAAGCCATCTGGGGTGGGTTTTTTAAGCTTCCTTATCCTAGTTCTAGCTAGCTTTAATGGGGATCTGGAGGTAGAGGACTTTCAAAGGACTTTTTAAGGTTTTAGTGATTTTAATCTGAGATTTTTTATGATTATTTCTATGTAGTTGTTTTTATGTTGGGTTTGTAATATGTGTTGTAAGCCACTCAGAGTCGCCCCAGCGAATGGGACAGTAATAAAAATCTAATAAATAAATAAATAATAAAAAGATGCTGGGAGCACAAACTTTTCTTTGAGAATTCTGGATTTTGGCAAACGACCTAGAATCTGGTTTATAAGGGTAGAGGAGGTATGAACTGTACATTTTGCATAGGGGGGCTATTTCCTGTCTAGGTCTAATTTGACGTTGGCAAAATCCATTCTCACAGTATATTATTGATGTGATATTTGTTTTACCTTATATAGTGATGCTATTTATGGTTGTTTATGATGTTTTTCATATGTTTGTAAGCTGCCCTGAGTGGTGCATGTACCATATGGGTGGGATAAAAATGTTAAAAATGAATACATGTACAGTGATACCTCATACAACGTCCAAACTTGGTTCCACAAGTTCGGACTTTATACGGATTTGGACTTTGTATGAGGCATGCAAAATCCTAGCCGCGATGCCTCATACAACGTCCAAATCCTTGCTGTGATGCCTCGTACAACGTCATTTCCATAGAGATACATTGTACTGTAACAGCACAGACTTCAGGGCAAAGTCAAGGAAACAGACAGGAAAATGACAGAACATTGTCTAAAGGCTAAATACATTACAAAAACATGTCAAACAACACTGATTGTCCAAGAACCTGAAAAATGCTGCAAAAATCCCAGGAATGCTTCTAAAAATTCTGATGAAAAATTCAAAAAAATCCAAAACCATGCTCAAAACCACTCTTTGCTTTGTGCAAAACCCACAAGAGCAATGCATGCATGTGTCCTGTCTTTTATACTGCCCAGGCACAATGCAACCTGGGAAAACTGAATGCCTCATACAAAGTTGAGCGACTTTGTATGAGGTAACTTTTTTCAAGAAATTAGGTGATATTGTATGAATTTCATGTTGTATGAAGCGAACTTTGTATGAGGTATTACTGTATAAATAAATTTAGGAATCATGCACAGAGATCATGGAAGATAATTTGAAAAAAGAGAAGGCTAAACTGCTTCAACACTTAGGAGTAAACTTTCTTTGACTGGCTGCTGACCTACATGCTAAGTTAAACCTGTTTATGTGTTGTTTTTCACAAAACATGTGGTTTCCAATAAATAACTCTGGCATGTGGGAACCCATTATTGTACTGCAAAGCAGCAGAAGAAAAAACACTTCGTTGCTTCAACATCTCATCAGTCTCCCATCACAATGTCCTAGTTGCATATTTTACCTTGTGAAACAAGGCCTTATACATATTTAGAGGTGATATTTTAGAGAAAAGGCAATACAGTAGTCGGGTAAGGGTTTGGGGGATACCCAGTGTAGTGTAGTGGATAGAGTGATGGACTTGGATTCAGGAAATCTGGGTTCAAATTTCTGTTAAGCCATGGAAATTCACTTGGGGTGTAGAAGTTGTAAACCCACTCCTTAAATATCTCACTTGCCTGGAAAGTTATATTAGGGTTGCTACAATCCAGTTCCTACTCAATGGCACACAGCAACAACAACAGGGAAGGATTTAACATACCTCTTTCTGGCCAGTCCATGACATATGACCCAATCTTAGGTTCTAACTCTGCTTTGCACTGAAGCAACTATTGCTCATAAACATTCCTTCATCCTCTAGATTTTATTATTTCTGGGTGATTATTATATTTTAATTGTTTCTCTTACTTAAAAAAAACCATTCTGGGGGCGTGGCCAAGATGGCCGTGGAATAGCAAGAACTTTGTTTTGCTTGCGCTGTAAAAGTGGCTTAACTTTTAAACTGATGACAAACCGGCGGTAAAAAAAGCCTTAAAAAGCCTTAAAAGTAAGCCCTGACCCTCCGGTTGCTGTTGGTATCAAGAGGGAGCCATAAGTATTCGGAGTCTGAAGATTGGGTGGCGAGAGAGACACGGCATAAGCCGCGCTGATTGAGGTGTCTGAGGTCGGACGGGAGCTTGGAACAGACTGACTTGGAGGTTCGGAGGCTTGGAATAAAAAGAGTGTGGCTGCAAGGGTGGCGGAGGACGAAAGAGTGGTTCAAAGTGGAGCTCTGTGGTCCCAAAGTCGCAGTAAGTGCTGTGGAAATTGAATGGGAAGAAGGAGGAGGAGGGCTGAGTAATGGCGGCGGTTCTCTAAAAACGAAACCTAAGCCCTGCCGAAACCGGGCTTGTGTAGAAAGGATAGAGCTGATCTTTTGGTGTTGTTTGGAGGAAGAGGAAGAAGAGGGGGAACAACATGTGGAACATTGGGGTTTAGACTCCAAATGTTTTAAAAAGAATTAAAGGCGAGCCCGAGTTTCAAACCGTGGATGGAGGAGAGGAAGGAGGGGGCTGCCTCGTGACTACGCTGCCATGGATGGGATTAAAAGGAAATCTTTGTGGAGGTGGAATGCGAGCACCGCTTCGCCGGATTTGTCTGCTTGATTAGGTTTTTAAATTTTTAAACTTTGATATCTCTTTACTCAGAATCTTTTTCTTTTGAAATACATAGTCATTCTCCTCTATACTGTTACAGTGTGTCCCTCTCTATCTCAAGGCATGGTAACAGTTTCATAGCTGCAATCCAAGTTAATCAGTCCCTGGTGGTGTATTTTTGTTTTTCTCTGTATTATTGAGGATATTTCTACAAGCAAGACTGGATGTGGAAACTACTTTTTTTATTTTTTGTCCCGTAACAAGTGGATTATAACCTTTAAAGTTTTTTTTGGTATTTTTGGGTCTTTGCTGGAAGTGGATTATAACAATTTTTTATTGAACTTCTAATCAAGAATAAGGGACTAAAATTAATATTGGGTATTTTGGTATTATCAAGCATCATTAAACATTAAACATAAGGTGTGGTTCCTAACAAGTGGATTATATATTTTTAAACCCTTTATTATTATTGGATATTATTGGTTTTTGGATTTCTGATGTCTGTGGAATAGAACAATCAAATTTTTGCTAAATTCATAATCAAGCCAGAGGATTAATTACTATCACTGATTACAATATTTGCAGCACTGGAACAGGCTCAAGGGGAGGTTTCACTGAGAGTCAAGAGTATTGCAGCATTGAAACTCTTATTCGATGTTACCATGGATAAGGTTACAAGAGGAAAGGCAAAGGATGCAAAGGAGGAGGAGCCTGTGGTTAAATCTAAGAGAAAGGATAAAGCACCAGTGGAGGAGGTGCCTTCATCGACATCACCATCACCCGAACCCTATGATCAGACCCAAATCATGGTTGAATTTGGTAAATTGTTTCAGAAATTTGAGAAGATGGAAGAGGCAAGAGTGAAGGCTAAGAATGAAATGTTGAAAAAACAGGATAAGGTGGTCTCGACCGTTGTGGATTTCTCCAAAAAAGTGGAATTAAGCTTGCAAAAAATAGAGGGAAATGTTAAGTTGATGCAAAATGAGGTGAAAAGCATGAAAGGTGAAATAAAAGAGACTCAAGAAGGTGTGAGGGAGAATAAGATGAAAATTGATGAGCATGATAAAAGGATAGATGCTATGGAAGAATTGATGAGAAAGCAGAACATTGTGATACGCCATTTGATTGAAAGGACACCAGACCAGCTAAGAGATAGAATTGTTCAATGGCTAAATAATTTGAAAATGGGAAAGGACTTTGTCCAGGAGGATATTGTAAGTGTGTATAGAGTGGGCCCAAGAAGGGGAAAAGTTGTTCAAAGAAATGTTTTGGTTAAATTTGCAAATTGGGGCGATAAGCTTAGAGTAATGGCATTTTTAAAACAAGCTGGGTCTGGTGCTCTGAAAATCAATGGCTCTGATGTTGAAGTTTATAATGACATTTCTATTAAGGAGCGAGCTTGGAGATATAAGATGAAACCGGTAACCAAATTGTTGACGAAAAAAGTCATAAAATACAATTGGAGATTTCCACAACAGCTGAGATTTTTCTTTGGAAAAAAATGCAGGTCATTGATGCAGGGACTGATCTATTGGAGTACCTGAGTTTGCTTGATTTGGTTAAGACGGGCTCAGAGGATTGGATAACTCTTAGAAAAGATCTGTTGGAATCAGGTGGCATAAGAAGAGATTATGAGGATGCAGAAGCAGGTGGTGCCACAGGCGGAGGGCAACAGGGATGAGAAGAGGAGGAGCTATCATTGATTGTAGTGGAGGAAGAGATAAGTAAGGGTTAGAAGGTAAAAGGTTTTTTTTAAACTGGTGCTATAATGGGAAGGGTGCGGGAAGGGGGTTGAGCATCAACCCCCAAGTTCATCTTGCATGTTCCCCCCTCCCCCCTTTGGAGAATGAAGGTGGCATTTTTTTAAAGAAAGTGGGGAGGTTGGCTTTGTATGTTTTATGTTATATGTTTTTTTAAATTGTTTTGGGTTAAAGGTAGCACGCCTAATGGAGAGCTTGGAAGAGAGAGGAGAGGATGTTGAACTAAAATATGAGAAGCATTAAAGTATTAACATGGAATGTAAAAGGTACAGGATCTGTTCTCAAGAGGAGGAGGCTAGAAGCAGTCGTGAGGAAGAATAGGCCAGACATAGTCTTTCTTCAGGAAACACATCAGAAATCACAGGATGCAAATAGAATTTTTTTTTATGGTGGATGCAACATTATGAAAAAGCATTTGGCACATCAAAAGCAAGAGGAGTTGCAGTTTTGATCTCTACTAGATTAGGATTCGAGATAACAAAAAGTATTTCGGATCCAGAAGGCAGATATTTGATGGTAAAAGGGAAAATAGATGATGAGGAAATAACTTTGGTGAATGTTTATGCACCAAATGAATATCAAGCCAATTTTCTAGAAAAAAATCATAAAATTGTGGAAATAGAAAAATCAGTAAAGATGATAGTGGAGGGTGACTTTAATTTAGTGAGATCAAATTTGGATTGTACAAATGTAACAAGGTGTGGGGTAGGCATTAAAGGCAAAATTTTGGATAATTGGATGGCTGCATTAGGATTGAAAGATACGTGGAAAGAGATTAGGGGGTCCGAAAGGGGGTACTCTTATTTTTCACACTTCCATAACTCCTATTCCAGAATAGATTATATATTTGTATCTGAAAATCTGGTCAAAAATATTGAGGAGATTGAAATTGGAATTTTCAAGGAATCAGATCATGCCAAAGTGGTTCTGGATTTGAGGTTGCAGAATGATGGTAGAAGAAGGAGGACTTGGAAATACGATCGCAGTTTATTTAAAGATCAAAAGAGTAAAGAACAAATTATAAAAAGTTGGATGGAAAGTTGGCAATGGAATGATAATGATGAGGTAAATTTTAACATGGTTTGGGATGCCATGAAGACGGTTTTTAGAGGGGAATATATAAAGTTGGCAAGTAACAGATATAAAAAATACAGTTCGGTGCAAGATAAAAGTGAAAAAGAAATAAAACAGTTACAGGAAGAACATTCAAAAAACAAAGATAAGAAAATTTTTACAAAATTGCAAAGATTGAAAGTAGAATTGGCTGATAAAGAAATAGAAAAGGTCAAAAGAGATTTGATTTATTTAAATAGGGAGTAATTTGAATTTAATAATAAAAATTCAAGATTATTGGCAAAAGCGGCAAAAGCTAAAAGAGAAAAAAGAGAAATGGGAGTTTTGGTTAATGATCAAGGGGTAAGATGTAACAAGATTACGGACAAGTGTAAAATTGTGAAGAAATTCTATCAAACTTTGTATGCAAAAAAAGAGATAGATGAGGAGAAGCTTAAAAAGTTGTTAGAGAGGCAAATAACAAGTGGAATAAAACAACAACATCGGGATA
This sequence comes from Bradypodion pumilum, assembly GCA_035047305.1. Taxonomy (NCBI): domain Eukaryota; kingdom Metazoa; phylum Chordata; class Lepidosauria; order Squamata; family Chamaeleonidae; genus Bradypodion; species Bradypodion pumilum. The sequence continues at coordinate 206,015,286 of JAWDJD010000005.1, read as the reverse complement.
GAATGGAAGAGCAAGTTTCGGAAAAGGAGGTAAAAGAAGTAATAGCGGGGTTGAAGTTAGGCAAAGCTCCAGGTGAGGATGGTTTACCGGCCCATTTCTACAAGGAATTTAAAGATGTGGTGGCACCAAAATTAGTGAAATTGTATAATTATATATTAGATGGTGGGCAAATTCCGACTTCATGGTATAGAACCACAATCGTTCTGTTACCAAAACTGGGAAAGAATTTGGAGAAGGTGGAATCGTACAGACCAATCTCTCTAATAAAACAAGATGCTAAGATCTTCACAGCAATATTGGCAAATCGTATAAACAAGTTCATGGGGGAATATATAAATGAAGACCAAAAGGGAGGCATATGGCAGGCTTGACTAGAAGAGTATTAGATCTAATAGATAATGTGAACCAAACAAGAGAAAAAGTGGGTTTAATATCTTTAGATATCTTTAAAGCATTTGATTCCCTACAATGGACTTCGATTAAGGAAATAATTAAAAGCTATGGATTTGGTGATAAATTTAGAAGAATAATTGACTTATTATATCAGAAAGGGATAGCCAGTATTAGAGTAAATGATGAGGTTACAGGTGGGTTAAAGTTAGAGGCAGGTACCAGACAGGGCTGTCCGTTGTCTCCTATATTGTTTATCATGGCAATGGAAATATTGGCAAAAATGATAAGAGAGGATGTAAAAATAGAAGGGATAATGAGTAATAAAATAAGCATGTATGCCGATGACACATTGATAATTGTTAAACATCCAGAGAAGGTTATGGATAACATCAGAATGCAACTTAAGGAGTCCGACGATATCACAGGTTTGAAGATAAATTGGGATAAATCGGAAATGTTGTGTAATATGGGTGAAGGGAAAATTAAGAAAATAAAGGGACTAAGCAATATTCAAATTAAAGATAAGTTGAAATATTTGGGGATACTTATATCAAATAGTATGGAAGAGCTTAAAAGATTGAATTATGATAGTTTAAAAACGGAGATTAAGATTAGAATACAAAGTTTTCAAAAGCTGAAATTGTCATGGTTTGGGAGAATTGCACTTATTAAAATGATGTTGTTACCTAGAATCAATTTTTTTTGATGCATTGACAATTCAATTGAAAGATAAAGAAATCAATGAGTTTCAAAAGTTGTTCAATAATTTTTGTGATGGAGGTAAAAAGTTTAGATTACCAAAAAAATTATGGTACCTACCTCAAAAAGAAGAGGGTTTAGGAATGCCGAATCTACTGGCATATTATCGTGCTTTTCAAATTAAGAATGTAGTGAAGATCTTGGCAAGAGAAAAAACGATATGGGAGGAGTTGGAGATGAAAGATTTTAAGAAGATAGGCAAAAGGATCTTTTTGGGAGCAAAGGCAGGAAAGACAATTATCAATTATATAATGATGAAGGGAGTTATGGGTGTGTGGAAAAGATTGAAGAATGATCTGGCACCAAATTTCTCCCCAATTTTGCAACTAGCAGATATGGCCTGTTTTCCATTAAAAATAAACAAAGAAATAAAGGAAATATTGGAAGAAAATGATGTTTTCCTGATGAAAGACTGGTTACGGATTTGCAGAGTTGAAAGTAGGAAGAAAAAGTTGTTTGAACAGTTGAAATTGAATTGGTTTCAGATAATGAAGGTTAATAACTGGAATGTCAAATATGCAAGAGAATTAGATATAGATAGAGAAAAGACGAAGTTTGAAGAATTAGTATTAAAAATTAGGGAAGGCAATAGAAGCATTAAGGGCTTAGTAAGTAAACTCTATGTTTTAATAAATAGGGAGGGTGATCAACAGGAGGACTTGAAATTGAAGTGGGAGCAGGATTTGAATATAAAGATCGAAAAAGATGTATGGAGAAATAAATGGAAAAAGAGGATAATGAGAATTATGTCAGAATTAAAGAGCACAATTATAAAATGCTGTGGAGATGGTATCTGACACCAGTGAGGTTACACCAGATTGATAACAAAAAGGACAATTTATGTTGGAGATGTAAAGATACTGTAGGAACTTATGAACATATGTGGTGGGGTTGTAAAATGATAAAGGATTTTTAGGGTAGAATAGAAAAAGAGATTAATGAAATATTGGGCAAAAAGATCAAACTGGTGTCAGGTACCATTATGCTTCCAGATGTGGATGGGATGAACTTAAACAAGGAGGAAAAAGAGTTATTAGAAATAATGTTAACAACGGGTAGACAATGTATTGCCAGACATTGGAAAAATTAGGTAATTATACAAACGGAGGAATGGTATAAGGAAATGTGGAATTTAGCATTGAACAATAAACTGACATGGGAGATAAAATAAAAAAGAGATAAGCTGAAAGAGAACAGATTTTGGAATATTTGGAAACCTTTCGTGGATCACTCCATTGTGGGGCCAGAAAGAAACAGACCTGTACCGGGACAAAGTAGCTTTTGGAGGTAAATAATGAGATACTCTGAGCTTTCCAGGGCAATGTAAATAAACCACATGGTGTATTATATGTGTAATTTGGATTTTGATGGTTGTACCTATATTAAACTATTATTGAATGGTATATCACAAATGGATTTAGTGGTAGCAATAAATAAAGTTTTTGGTAATAATTTCAGAAGTAGGATAGATGTTAACTACTAAACCAGTTTTCAACATGGGATGTTTTATTATAAAGATGAGTATAAAAATGTATGGGATCAACTATCAAATATGTTAATTATTTTCTGTTAAAAATATGTATTTTTATGATGTATTGTTATTCTATGTTTATATATTTTTGAAAAATTCAATAAAACTTTTTTTAAAAAAACATTCTAATAATGCATGCTGGTAAAGAACCTTTTTTCCAAACACCATTAATATAACCAGATACAGTGATACCTCATACAACGTCCAAACTTGGTTCCACAAGTTTGGACTTTATACAGATTTGGACTTTGTATGGGGCATGAAAAATCCTAGCCGCGATGCCTCATACAATGTCCAAATCCTTGCCACGATGCCTCGTACAACATCGTTTCCATAGAGATACATTGTACTATAACAGCACAGACTTCAGGGCAAAGTCAAGGAAACAGACAGGAAACTGACATAACTTTAAGAAATCGTTGTCTAAAGGCTAAATACATTACAAAAACATGTCAAACAATCCTGATTGTCCAAGAACCTGAAGAATGCTGCAAAAATCCCAGGAATGCTTCTAAAAATTCTGACAAAAAAAATCCAAAATCATGCTCAAAACCACTCCTAAACACTCTTTGCCTCGTGCAAAACCCAAAAGAGCAATGCATGCATGTGTCCTGCTTTTCATACTGCCCAGGCACAATGCAACCTGGGAAAAACCCCAATGCGTAATACAAAGTCGCAGTGACTTTGTATGAGGCAATTTCTTTCAAGGAATTAGGTGATGTTGTATGAATTCGATGTTGTATGATGTGGACTTTGTATGAGGCATTACTGTACTATTCCTAAGTTCCGTTTGTGCTAGATTTTTCTTTCAATTTTACTCAAATTTGTGCACAAGAGGTATGATTAGCAATGCTAATTGCTAATCATACCTCAATAGAAATCTTTGAAATAACATTCAAATCCACACATAAGCAGCTGAAGCACAGCTTTCAAGACACCTTTATTCCCTTTCAAGATGTTTGAAGTAAATCACTTCTGACTATTGTATAGCTAGAAAACCATGTTTGTTAAAACTACTCAAGTATGCTTAGTTAACCAGGTAGATCCTGATAACAGAAAAGTGACTAAGTGACTTGGTGATACTTGTTCAGAATTGGCTATAATTGGACTTTATGGAATGAGCTTACTTTCAGGACAACATATTGCTCACTCTCCAATCCACAAGAAGACGTTTGGAAGCCTGTACGTAACAAATGTGAATGCATTAGCCACAGTTCCTGTGAAATTAGCCTCTCAAAGCACGAGTTATAAAGGAAGCTGTCATATTTTAACAAAACCATAGTTTAAATTACCTAGTGTTAATGGTCTAGTAGAGATACACAGAAAGAGCCTCCTCAAAGATTGTGGTATTTTTGAACCACAATCAGGCGTACCCTGATAACAGCAACCTCGTGTTGTCAGCTAATATTTCTCACAACAGGTCAGGCAAAAGGAACTGCAGAATGAACTAACCAAAAGGTGCCTTCATTTTGGCAGTTTCACTTCTGGCCTAGACATGGAAAAAGAATGGTTTAATAAGCCTAAATTGCAGTTTGTGAAAATTAAAGCAAAATCATACAACCTCTTCCTTATGTCTGTCAGAGAAGGGGATGCTTCCACAACATTTTTTCCCTCACAAATTTATGATGCTTCTGTTTATCATAACATGTAGAATATTTTAGCATTCATTGTTTGCACAATTTGTTTGTAATTCAACCAGGAGTGAAGCCCATCAGAAATTTGTTGTATTTTCTCTCTTTGCTTGTTTTCAAGGCAAAGTGAAAGGTTGCTTTTAAAAAAACTATTTAGAGTGGTAATCAATTATTTTGGTGAGGTGGTCTTGGAATTATAATTTTAAACAAAACGTTTTTGTATTTAACATTTTAAGCTTTTACATCTACTTTTCTCTATTCTTTTAAATAGCATTTGTTCATTCTTTTATGTTTTCTATGCAATGCAACATATAATGTTGCTCTCCTATATTGACTTTCTCTCTCACACACACACTACCTAATCTTATTAGGTACAGAATACAGTGAGGAAAATCTTGAAACTTTCCCCCCTCTTTTCCGGAATCTCATCTGCATTTAATTTCTGTCATTGTACCATCTTTGTTGCAAGCCTTTTTTCACATTGAAACTGGTATATAATTTTTGGTATTTTGCATAATGCATTCCCATTGACCAATGTTTGTACATTTTGTTTTAACTGCTGCATTTTAGCTATTGCTTTCTAAAATGTAAGTATAATTTTCTATTGATTTTATTTTCCTGAAAATGTCCCAAAATGGGTGAATTCTCAAGATGAGTTCCCGGGATCTCACAATGTCTCTCAAAAGTATTGGGGGGGGGATCCTACTTTCTAAAACAGAAAAAAGTATTTCCCATTCCTGTTAGAATAAAATGAGAACATGGCTTGGAATTGGCTTTTCCTGTAGCTATTCTCATGTAAAATCACTTTCGGGAAAGAAGAAAACTACAATGGAACCTCGGTTAACAAATGGCTCGGTTAACACAAAAATCACATAAAAGGAAATCCATAGAAAATAGTGGCTCGGTTTACAGAATTTCCCCCCGGAATGGATTAATTCATTTTCAATGCATTCCTATGGGAAACTGCATTTCAGTTAACATTTTGGTTTTCAATGCATTCCTATGGGAAATTCAGATTAAGTAATTTTCGCTTTAAGAAACATCCCAGGGGACTCATTAATTATGTTAACTGAGGTTTTACTGTATTGCTTAGTTCTAGGAAATACATTTGCTCCGGATTACTACATTGTTACTGTTCTCCAATAAACGCAGAATATAAATTAAATGGAGAGGTAAGTGGCTCATATCTGGTGTGTTTTTTAAGCTATGTGACATAGCAGTCATTTCTTCCTATCTGAGATCTTCTCATAACTTCAGTTAAATAGAAATATTCTGCTTGATAAATAAAAATGAGGTATGAATGCACTCTTGATCTCCACAGGCTTACATATAAGTTCATGTGCCATCTATTTCCAAATGATTAATGCTGTATTTTACTTATGGTAGCATGTGTCTCAGTATCTTACAGAAAAATCAGTGAAATATTACCACAATAGAAGCACAACAATATAGTCATTTGTATTGAGTATTATAGCTCCACAAAGTCAGTCTTTCTTTCTTTCTTTCAATTGGGCTGAAAAAACACAGTTGTACTTTAGTGTGTGTCTGTATACATTTGTATATGTGTTTACACATTGCAGTAATGATAAGTCACTGGCTAATTCTGATGATTAATAGACTGATATGGAAAGCTAAAAATATGGTAACTGAAGGAAGTTCAATAGGTTGCAGCTTTGCTTCTTGGAACATTTATGACCCACAGAGAAGGTCAGGCTGAAGTAAGTTACAATGAAGAGCCAAGATCCCTGAGTGAATTCCATGGGTAAACAAGGAACTCAATTCAAGTCTCCATAGACTTAGTCCAAACAATTTAGCTATTTGGGTATTTAAGTGATAGTGCTGTTCTTGTTATATAACTTTAGTGTAAAGGACCAAAGACAATGAAACAGCCGAAGGGTTGGCTTAACACAGGTTTATTGCATGATGATCCGGAGGAACATGTGGTAATGGTGGATGGGTAGCTCAATATATACAGCTGGCTATACATTTGAATGTGGCTCGTCGACAGACTATTGGTTGCTGCCTGCGTGACGTCGTAGAAGGTCACACCCTTCTTGACCAGGTGAAGAGGTGGCGGGGAATCTTCCCGCACTGCTGATCCAGGTGAATCTGAGCCAATAGAGCTGGACGCTCGCTATTGCCATCTATTGGTCACTAGCTTGCGTCTCCTTATCAGGTTTACATTGGTACAGCTGAAGGTTATAATGATGCACACAGAAAGGTTACATTGTTAACACATGGCTAAGGTACATTGTTACAGGCACAGCTTTACAGAACACAACATCCCTCCCCCCTAGGATGAGACGAAGTCTCTCAGCCAAGATGGCTTGTTGCATGTGCGTTTGGGCCGTGAAGAGGGCTGACCCCCCCCGGGGGCGCTACTGCTTCTTTGTTCCCTGGTCCCTTGTCCTGCAATGGGAGAGGGAGACTCGTTAGTGGCTTGACGCGGTCTGGCGGCCTTAGGGGAGGGGACGAACTCCATTGTGGGCAGACCGGGGGCAATTGGGGCTAACAAAAACCCCTCTTCTCGCTTGGACGGGTGGGGGACCACTCCGAAACCCCCCCGGTTCTGAAAATCAAATTCTAACTTAGTTGGGGTATCCGCATTTGTGGGGACATTCCGCGAGATATGTATGGGGTCGGGTTCCTCCTCCTCCTCAGAAAGATCCCCTAGGATATCTACGAGAACATCCTCCTCCCCCCTTGGTGGGGACCCGCGGCCCCCTTTCCCTCCCCCTTGGGCTGAACGGGTGGGGGAGAACCCTAACGCTGATTTTTCCTCTGTTCGGTCTGTGCCTTGCTCATCGGGGACCCTGCGTCGGAGCTGGTCCGCGTGCCGCCTCCACAGGAGCCCTGTGCTGGTTTCCACGCGGTATGACACGGGGCCGGTTTGTTCCACAACTACGCCCGGTACCCAGGCTGGGCCCGTGCTGGCGTAATTCCTGCAATGCACGGGGGCGCCTACACTGAAACTCTTTGTGGCCCCTAGTCCAATGTTCCTTCCTTTGTCCTCTACCCTCGTGGGGTCTAGCCTAGTAAGGATGGTGGTCAGTTTCCTACGCATTAAGAGCTCTGCGGGGAAGTATCCTGATGCCAACGGGGTCACCCTGTACCCTAGCAGAAACTGACACACTTGTAGGTTCAGATCCCCAGGGCCCATGCGCCGCAACGCGTCCTTCGTGGTGCGGACGAGGCGCTCTACTTGGCCATTGGTGGCTGGGTGAAACGGGGTGGAGGTGATGTGCCGAACGGCGTTAATCTCCATGAATGCCCTAAACTCGGAGGACGTGAAACAACTAGCATTGTCGCTAATTAATGTGTCGGGTATGCCGAACGTGGAAAAGAGCCTCCGCAATTGCCTAATGGTCTGGGCCGAGGAGGTGCTCGTGACTGGGATAACCTCCAACCACTTGGAGAAGGCGTCCACTACAAGAAGGAACAAGGTGCCCCTGAACGGGCCCGCGAAATCAACGTGCACCCGGGACCATGGCCCCTTAGCCGTGTCCCATTCCCTGTGGGGAAGGTGGGCCTCCTCTGGTCTGGAGCATTGGCAACTTCCACAAGTGCCGACCATGTGCTCGATGTCGGCGTCCAGCTGGGGCCACCAGAAGTAACTCCGGGCCAGCGCCTTGGATCGCACGATGCCGGGGTGGCTGACGTGCAGCAGTTTGAGCACCCGCGGCCGAAGGGAAGTGGGAACCACCACCCGCTGCCCCCACAAGAGGCACCCCCTCTCTAGGGACAGCTCTAGCTTTTTCCTGAAAAATGGGGCGAACTCCTCCGCTGGGGAGGACGCCGGCCACCCTTTCTGCACCCAGGAGCTAACTGCCGCTAATGTCTTGTCCTTCTCTGTCGCTTTGGCAATGTCAGCGGGCATTACGGGGGGCGAATCCAGCACCTCTATCATAAGGACCTGATGGTCCCGCTCCCCCTTGCTCACCTGGCTGGGCGTCAGGGGGAGGGGAGACCTTGATAGAGCGTCCGCATGGCTGATCTCTTTCCCGGGCCGGTAGACCAACGCGTGCTGGTACGCGTTGAGAAAAATGGCCCACCTGAGCATCCTCGGGGACAGGATCTGTGGGGTGGGCTTATCTGCAGTAAAAATGCCTAGCAGGGGCTTGTGGTCCGTTACAATGGTGAAGGGGCGGCCATACAGAAAATCGTGAAATTTTTTCGTCCCCGCAACTATTGCTAGTGCCTCCCTGTCTGTCTGTGCGTAGTTTCTCTCCGCTTGGGACAGGGACCTGGAGTAAAATGCTATCGGGGCCTCCCTTCCGTTTTCCAGCACGTGGCACAGCAGCGCCCCCACCCCCACCGGGGATGCATCACAGGTCAGAACTACCGGGCGTTTGGGGTTGAAGTGGGTCAGTATGGCATCGGACGCTAGGAGGCTCTTTAGCTCACTAAATGCCCTTTCTTGGTCATCGCCCCACTTCCATGCCTGGTCTTTTTTAAGCAGTTTGTGTAGCGGTTCAGCTACTGCTGCCTTCCGGGGAAGGAAGGAGTGGTAAAAGTTGAGCAGCCCTAGGAACGACTGCAGCTCGGGCTTGGAGGTGGGGCGGGGGGCTTTCTTGATGGCGGCCACCTTGGATTTGGATGGTTTTATCCCCTCAGGAGTCACACAAAACCCCAGGAACTCAACCTCGGTCGCGAAGAAGACACATTTGTCTTTTCACAGTCTCAGCCCCGCTTTTTCGAATATTGTCAGGACCTTCCCCAACCTCTTGGCCAATTCGACCCGACTCCCCCCCCCCCGTTATTAACACGTCATCAAAATAAGGCAACACCCCCTCTAGCCCCTTCAGGAGGCGTTCCACGAGTGATTGGAAAATTCCTGGCGCCGAATTCACGCCGAACTGAAGGCGCGTCACCTGGAACGCCCCCTTATGGGTGACTATGGTCTGCGCAGCAGCTGCAGCAGGGGACACCGTGAGCTGCTGGTAGGACTGTGCTAAGTCGAGCTTAGCGAAACACTTTCCCCCGTGTAACCTGGCCAGCAGATGGCTGACTACCGGCACGGGATACGCATTCAGGCGGATCGCCTTGTTGATGGTGCACTTGTAATCGGCGCATATGCGGACCTCCCCATTGGCCTTTAGTGCGGTTACAATTGGAGTTTCCCACTCCACAGAGTCAACAGGCACAAGGATCCCCTGGCCCACCAATTTGTCCAGTTCCGCCTCAATCTTGTCCTTGAGCGCGAACGGCACCCGGCGTGGTTTGAGTCGAATTGGGCGGACCTCCGGGTCCAGGTCGAAAGTCACTGGGGGCCCCTTGAATTTCCCCAGTCCCTTTTTGAAAACCTCGGGGTGCGCCTCGCACACCTCCTGAATCGGGTCAGACCCAACGGCGTGCATCCCAACGGTGTGCACCCCCCCAATAAACAACCCCAGGGGCTGGAACCATTGAGTCCCGAGGAGGCTGCAATCTCCCCCTTTAAGCACGACTAGAGGGAGGGACGCGGCGTGCTTCTTGAATTTAACCTGAAATTCTCCAACCCCCAACACTGGAATGCTGTTCCCTTGCACGTCCCGTAGTGTGGACCTCAACACTTTGAGCTTGGGTCGCCTGTGGGGGGCAATTCTCAAAAACTCCCTCTGGGAAATGATTGAATATGAGGACCCCGAGTCAATTTCCATGCTAATGGAAACCCCTTGAACTAGTACCTCAACAAAGTAGCGGGGGTGTCCTACGGACACGCTGAAAACTGGGGCGTCGTCCTCACTGCCGTCGGAGATGCGGCCCACGCCGTCCTGCATCCGCGTGGCCGGAGCGCCGTCCTTGGGTCTCGTTGAGCGGTCTTGTCCCGCGGAACGGTCTGCTGAGCTTTTCCGGGTCTCGCGCTTCTTCCTGCACACCTTGGCGATGTGCCCGTGGCGGCCGCAGTTGTGGCACTCGGCCTTCCGAAACGGGCATTTTACGCGGTCATGGGCCGCTCCACAGCCGTCGCACCGCCGGCTCTCTTTCCGGACCCTCCGGACGTCCTCGTCGTCGCTGCTCTCTGCGGACGACCTCGAAGCTCGCCGGGCCGCCTGCACCGGAGTCTCTGCCTTGCTCGACTTCGGCCGCCAGTCCTGGAGTTCTTGGACCCCAGCCTTTGTAGCTTCCGCGGCCTGGGCCGCTCTGACGACCTCCTGCAACGTGGGAGGCGGCTCTTGGTTCATTAATGTGCGCTGGGTTTCGGCGTCATTCAGGCCGCACAGCACACAGTCCCGGAGGGGGATTTCGGCATTCTCCCATTTGCACGGGCCGGCCGCCAGCCGCAGGGCCGCCATGAATGCGGCGACCGTCTCCCCGGGCGCTTGGACTCGCCTCCAGAATGCACTCCGAGTGGGAAACATCACCGTGGCGGGCCGGACGTGCTCACGCAGCATCTGCATGAGTTCCTTGGCCTTGAATTCGCTCACCCTCCTCAGTGCAATCAGGTCCACCAAGGTCCTTTTGGTTTCTTGTCCGAGCATCCTGGTGAAGATGGCCCTTTTCTTTGCCTCTTCCGTGACTTTGGACTCAATCAGTGCTGCCTGGAAGTCCATTTCAAAGATCTCCCAGTCGCCCGGCTTCCTGATTTTGAAACCGGCGCATGTCTTGGTCCCGTGGGCTGCCATATCCCACCTTCGTCGCCAATTTAGTGTAAGGGACCAAAGACAATGAAACAGCCGAAGGGTTGGCTTAACACAGGTTTATTGCATGATGATCCGGAGGAACATGTGGTAATGGCGGATGGGTAGCTCAATATATACAGCTGGCTATACATTTGAATGTGGCTCGTCGACAGACTATTGGTTGCTGCCTGCGTGACGTCGTAGAAGGTCACGCCCTTCTTGACCAGGTGAAGAGGTGGCGGGGAATCTTCCCGCACTGCTGATCCAGGTGAATCTGAGCCAATAGAGCTGGACGCTCGCTATTGCCATCTAGTGGTCACTAGCTCGCGTCCCCTTATCAGGTTTACATTGGTACAGCTGAAGGTTATAATGATGCACACAGAAAGGTTACATTGTTAACACATGGCTAAGGTACATTGTTACAGGCACAGCTTTACAGAACACAACAATAACGTTGTCATATAATGTTGTTATATAGGCCAGTATCCTTTTTGTTTTCACGAAGCACAGTGGTTTTGCAGTCAGAGTCCTCAAAGCACCCTTAATGTTTTGAACAGGGATTTCTGCTTATGCAAGGGAACACAGGAGACACCCCCTTGTACAAACAACACCCAAAGAGGAATTGTGCATGAAAACATAGTGTGGTGGTTGAGCTGCAGTACTGTAGCCAAACTCTGCTTACAATTTGACTTTGATGCAAACAGAATCAAGGGTGACTCAGGCTCCCATTTTGCTAAGTGATTAAAAAAGAGTACCAACCCCATTGAGAGCGAAATGCAAATTACCCTGAGTGCTCTGAGTGCATTGGGGTGACATACAAGTGTAACTGCTATCGCTATTCTGTGCATGCTTCAGGAGCACAAGGAAATAGAGCACTGCCCAAAAAGCATGCCTGCCTGTCTATCTAATCCAGGAGTTCTCAACCTTTTTAAGCCACACTCCCTCAGAAAGCTTCTGGGTATGGTGGAGGTGGGGAGCCACATGAAATAGCACCATGGGCTACATTCGGCCCACTGGCCACAAGTTGAGAATCCCTGATAATCTATCCATCTTCACACATATGACAGAGCTTGTCTTCAATTTCACATTCTTTATTGCTAGGCAAAGTCCTGGCTTCTTAAAAAAAAATTGTTCTGCTCATTACATTGATATACATTTTCTGTCATCTTCCATAGGGAACAGGAAACAACAGCAGGTGGTAGACGTAAATGGAAAAATCTCTAAAAATCCCTTACCACTTGCATTCACGCAGGTACTACCAGTACTTCTTACAAATATTTTACATCAGCAATAGAACTAAATATATTTTGAAGAGGTTATTTTTACTTTGAGTGAAAAGTTATTCACATCTGGCTTTGTTTAGTGTTCTGGAAATAATAGGCAGCAGCCAGCAATATGGGCCAAACACACAACTTTATTCAGAATAAGAATAGCTGACTAGAGCTAACAACACACCCTCACATTCCTTAGTTATCTCCGATCAGAACTGATTGTTGGGGGAAAATGTTGGAACCATTGACAGCTCTGTCTTGTGCACTTCTGAAAAGAGTGTAGGAGTTCTCAACCATTTTAAGCCGGGGGCTGGGTCACCCTCCCTTAGACAGCTTCTGGGGCCGGACGGCCATTTTGGCCTTCCTCCACCTCATGGCACTTCCTGATGTGGTGGATGCAGTGTGGAGGCCACATGAAATGGTGTCATGGGCCACATCCAGCCCATGGGCCTCAGTTTGACAATCCTTGGCGTAGAAGAAAAAGAAGCTTGTCCTAGCTTGTCTTCAATTCTCAAACTGGCCTGCTGTCCTCATGGGCTTTGGAGGATATTACCCTCCTCTCAACATTGACAGGAAACTCAACTGCCAGTCCAGTTTACTTCTGTCCATAGAATCTTTAGGAGACACTTAGACTGATTCCTCAGGCAGCAAAACACCTACAGCCAGCCCCATTCAACATATGGCTCTATGCAATGCAGCCGCAAAACTCATAACCCGCACAGAACTCCAGTTGATTACATTTCTGCAACAACTTTTGTGACATATTGATTATTTCCTGCAAATTTGTCAGGTAATGAAGAAGATGGAGCCACAGCGAAGTACACCAGTGATTGTTGCTCCCCGGCTGGCAACAATTTTCAGTGCAAAACAAGCTGCCCCCCATGAAATGGAGAGATAAATTATTTGCAAGATTTTTGTAAGTACCAGTGAATTAAGCACAAGGAAATGCTTGCAATGATATAACTACAAATACCGAAGCTAAGCTACTACTAATTGCAGTCTTTAAAATGTCCACAACATATTGTCAAGAAGTATTTGGCCATAATTTTCACATTGCATTCTTAAGGAAAGTCGCTGCTTGCTAGGCCAGCTTTTGACATGTGAATCACTGCTGGCAGCTCTTTACTTGAGATAGTGCTAGCAGTCATCCCCAAAAACCCTCAACAATCACAACATGCTTTGTGCACTTCAACTCAACACATTTTCTCTAAGATGCACCACAGTAAAGATAGCCTAGAACCCTTATCAACTTGTGCCAACCATTGCATTGTGGATTTCACAGATGTTATGAACACATTTTTAGTTTATTTTAGAATATGGTTCAGCAAATTCTTTTCCTTTCTCCCAGTGTCCTTGTGCACATTTTCAAACCTTTAGATTTGCCTTCACAGAGGCTCAATTTGACTGCAAAAGCTCTTATTCCAGTAAAGGATGGGAAGCGTTACCATGGAAATAAGAATCTCTGAGTATCATAAAGGAGAATCTTGAATCCTGACATAAGGCTGTTATCTCTCATTTTCAGCATCAAAAAGGGCATTTATGCCAGCTTCTGGTGAATTTGTGCATGCACGAGCACATTTTATGGATGATGTAAACATGCCCACTTCCACTTCCAGGTGCGTCATAGGTAGTGATGGGCCAGATGAAATGGAGTCCAAGGCCAGGTGTGGCCCACAGGCCATAGGTTGAGAACCCCTGCCCTAAATGTTACAGTAATAATAAAAATTTTGTATCAGAAATTATTCTGGGTTTAAAGGATGTTTCTTAAAGTGAAAATTACTTAAACTGGGACAGAGACAGGCACTCAATCTGTCATGCAGTACCCGGGTCTTGAACTGCCGACTTGCCAGCCTTCCAGCTAACAAGGTCAGTTTCTTAACCACTGAGCCACCTTCAACCTGCTCTGGGTTCTCCAATTAGTGTTGCTGGGATTGTTATTGGGTTCAAGGTTTCCAGGTGGGATTTATAAAGGTCCAGAACCTTCCTCAAGGGAAGTTTAGCAGCTTCAGCAGAGTGAAGGTCCAGTCCTGCAGGATTTAGAGGAGCAGTTGCAAATCCTGACAGATCCAAACCTGTGGCCAGTTATAGTGTTCCATGGTGCTAAAGAAGTGGGCTGTAAGAAATTTATTAATTTGAAAGATGGCATGATAAATTGTTTGTTTGCCTTTTACTGAACTGTACTAACATCTAAAAACTGCCAGAGAAGACAGCAGTGATGTTTTAATGTCCTTCCTTCCTCAACTGGTCTTTTGCATTTTAATTTAGCAATGTCATTTCTCCAGTAAGGCCAATTATGTCCTCTGATTTATTTTCAGAGAGATTATTAATCTAGTACCTGAAATGTAAAGAATGCCAGTATGGTTTTTTAATAGCTCATTTCTCTTTCGCAAAACATACATTCAAAAATACAGCAGATTAAAAAAATAATCTCCCCAGACAATTAATCCAGTGCATTGTTTTGAAGGTATTTTTGCAGTGAGGCTATGATTGCGCTGTGCAAAACTCATTCTGATTCCTATGTATAAGGAGGGGATTTAGAAAGTAGGTTGCATTTAGGTTGCTAGGGAAACAGAACAGAATCCTAGCAACTGTTTCTAAAAATGAAGGATATCCGTGTGCTATCTATACCTATAAAATGGTGTGTTAACCATTGGAATGTGACAAAGGATGTTGCACCAAGCCCCACTAGCCCCGTCCGAGCCTTCGTGCACTCGCCCGAACCCGGTTCGCAGGTAACTGTCGGGTTGAAATTTTTGGCCCGGAGGCAGGATGCAAACAAAAAAAGGGAACTTCAATTCCCAATGTTCCTTGCACCACGCCGCGCCAGAGCCAATCAGGCTGAACGGCGCGGCAAAAGGAACATTCGGAAACGCGCCACGGCCAATCAAAAAAAGCCGCAGAAAACAAACCGCTGCAGTAACCAAACACGCGCAGCCAAAACTACAAGCCCCAGCGTCCTGTGCGCCATTAGCGCGCAGAACGCTGAGGCAGCCGGTGCGTGAAAATTAAAAGAATTTTAAAAAACCACCACCGCTGTGCTACGTTCCCATGGGCAACCCAGCATGGCCCGTGAAAACGAAAGGCACCCCCACCGCCGCTGCGCTTCATTCCCACGGGCCACCCAGCATGGCCCGTGGAAACGAAAGGCACCCCCACCGCCGCTGCGCTTCATTCCCACGGGCCACCCAGCATGGCCCGTGGAAACGAAAGGCACCCCAGCCGCCACTGTGCTTCGTTCCCACGGGCCACCCAGCATGGCCCATGGAAACGAAAATCACCCCCGCTGCCGCTGCGGTTTGTTCCCACGGGCCACCCAGCATGGCCCATGGAAATGAAAGGCACCCCCGCTGCCACTGCGGTTCGTTCCCACAGGCCACCCAGCATGGCCCGTGAAAACGAAAGGCCCCCACCTAAAAAAGTAAGCAGAAAAACACAAACCAAAAACACTCAAAAACACAAATCAAAAATAGAAAAAGCAAACACAAAAACAGCCAAAAACAAACAATAAAAAACACACAGACCCCCCCCAAAAAACCTCAACCCCCCCAAAAAAACCCAAAACAAAACAGAGAGCCTACCAAGAGACGTCTTGACTTCATGATGACCGGATCTCAAATGAGCAAAGAAAGGAAACACTTACCGGAAGCCCCCAGAGGACAGAAGAGAAGAATTGTAGAGAGGAAGCAAAGCTCACCACCCCCACCCAGAGGCCACAAGAGAAAAAACATTCAAAAACATTTAAAAATAAAAGATTAATTCCCAAATAAATCAAACAAGTTAGCCAAAAATTCAAAAATATTCACACTAATCTCAAAAAATACCAAAAAAACAGAAATCACTTTTCACTCAAAAACAAAACACCAAAACAAAAAATAAAAATGCGTAAAAATAAAGATTTTAAAAAAACAAAATTAAATTTTAAATTAAGAAAAATAATTTAAATCAAATAAATTAAAATAAAATTTGCATAATAATTTAAAATAAAAATATTAAAATAAAATTTGCATAAACAAAAAACAAAAACCTTCAAAAACCAATTTAAAGTGCCCGGCACTAAGGAAGCCAGCACACAAAAAATAAAAATAAAACACACACTGGGAGCGCAAGTCTGCCGCAGGCGGACGCAGCGCCTCGAAGCCACAAAATCACAAAACCTTTCAACACCATTTAAAAAAGCCCAGCACCATTTGTACAAGAAAAAAAATGAAACCCTTTACTATCCAACACAATTTAAAACAGCCCGGCACCGCCGGGCAAAATATGCTAGTATAATATAAAAACCCTATCAGACTATTGTTTTCTATCCTGTACACATATATAGGGGTGAGTCCTATTTTTAAAAAATAAAGCTTGCTTTTATTAGGCATGAATAAAGCTGTCCTAAAAAACAAGTCAAAGCTGAATCGGTATGCAGGTTACTGGTTACAAGTAGTATGTCACTCCCTTATTACAATGACCAGAAATTGACCTTCATAGAAAAGACCATTTAGCCATGTTATCCAAAAATTGCCATTGATGACCATTTGGAGGCTGCAGCTGGTCCAGAATGTGAGAGCCCAGGTAGAGATGGGGTGTGGGCATTATGCACACGCCTCGCCACTGCTCCAGAAGCTGCACTGATTACCAGTTTGCCTCTGGGTGCACTTCAAGGTGCTGATGATGACCTTTAAAGCCCTACATGGTAGTGGGCCAGGATACCTAAGAGACCGCGTTTCCCAAAGAATGTCTGTCCATCCAACCAGAGTGGACTGGAGGGGCTCTCGACTTGTACCATCTGCTAAAGGGGCTCGTCTCTCTAGCACAAGAAGGAGGGCCTTCTCTGTGTCTGCACCAGGCCTATGGAACCTCCTCCCAACAGAGTTACGGCTGCAGACGGAATTGCTGCCCTTTAGGAAAGTACTCAAAACCTGGCTGGTGGGGCAGGTGTGGGGTTCCGATGGAGGAGTGACCCCCGCCTGCTGGCTTGCATAAGATCTTCCCTCTTGTTTACAGATGGGGTGGCCAGGATTTTAATGGGGATGTTTTTAAAATGATTTTATCTTTGATGTTTTATTGTCTTTTATGTTTTTATTTCTGAGCCGCCTGGAGTCGCTTCGGCGAGGCGGTGGCAATGCAAATGTAAAAATTAAATTTAAATTAAATTAAATTTCTAGGAGGGATGTAGCCAGGAAAATCTCCCTGTTAAGCCTTTCTATCACATTCCAAGCCCTCAGACTTCTTAGTGTTTCAAGGAGATTTAATTAAGCCACAAGAATGTATGCTTTTGGCCTGCATGCCACCTTTCCAAGATAACATAAACCAAATATCTACAAAATAAAAACACTATAAGGTCTGAGAATAGTACCACAGAAAACCCTATTTCCCACAAGGAGCCAACACAAGTTGATTTTTTTATTATTTTACTTAAATCATATAAACATTTCTTTTTCATTTCATTTCATTTCATTTCATGTTTAATTTATATATTAGATCTATGTCCTGCTTGGTTGCTTAAAATGGCCAAGGCAGTGACAGGTGGTTGGGTCAGAGCAATAGTTAATGCTTCTTTGTGGGACGGTGTTTCCTGCACCATTGAAACAAGTGTGGTGTGCCCACTCCTGAAGAAGCCATCACTCGACTCGACAGTATTAACTAACCTTCAGCCTGTATCCAACCTTCCCCTTCTAGGAAAGGTTTTGGAGATGGCAGTGGCGCAGCAGCTGCAGGGGGTTCTGGATGAAGCAGATTATCTGGACCCTTTTCAGTCAGGATTCAGGCTCGGATATTGTACAGTGCATTGGTCGCACTGTTGGATGATCTCTGGTGTGAGGGGGTCAGTGGGAATCCATCCATCCTGGCTTTTCTTGATCTCTCAGCAGCTTTCGATACCGTTGACCACAGTATCCTTCTGGAACAGCTCTGAGGATTGGGGATCCAGGGCACCATGTGGTCCTGTTTTTTTCATTTTTGACGGACCGGACCCAGTTGGTGTTGTTGGAGGGCAAGAGGTCTAGGTTCCTACAATATGGGGTGCCACAGGGTTCGGTGTTTTCACCTCTCCTGTTTAATATTTACATGAAACCGCTGGGGGAGATCATCCGTTCCCATGGGGTGAAGTATCATCAATATGCAGATGTTACTCAGTTGTACATCTCAGCCCGTGGTGATCCAGGCGATGCAGTGGAAGTCCTATCCAGGTGTCTGAAGGCTGTAGGGGTCTGGATGGGGGAAACAGGCTACAACTGAATCCTGGAAAGACCGAGTGGCTGTGGATTAGGGGCCCCAAGTTATCATGGGAGTTATCATCTTTGTTTCTAGATGGGGCTTTTTGGTGTCAGACAGACCCGGTGTGTAATCTGGGAGTCTTCCTGGACTCACAACTCCTGCTCAATAAGCAGGTGGCAGTTGTGGCTAAGAGGGCTTTCACACAACTTTGTGTGATCCACTAGTTATGCCCGGTCCTGGACTGGGACTCCTTGCTCATGGTCACGCATGCTCTGGTCACCTCCATACTGGACTACTGCAATGCGTTCTACATGGGGCTGCCCTTGATGTCCATTTGGAGGCTGCAACTGGTCCATAATGCGGCTGCTCAGGTTGTGATGGGGTGCGGGCATTATGCTTCAGGAGCTGCACTGGTTGCCAGTATGCCTCTGGGTGCAATTCAAGGTGCTTGTGATTACCTTTAAAGCCCTACATGGTAGTGGACCAGGGTACATAAGAGACCATGTTACCCCAAGGACATCTGCCCATCCCATTAGAGCAGACTGGAGGGGCTCCCTGATAGTTCCATCTGCTAGAGAGGCTCGCCTCTCTAGCACGAGAAGGAGGGCCTTTCTGTGTGTCTGCTCCGGCCCTGTGGAACCTCCTGCTAACTTAACTTCGTCTCCAGGCAGATCTTTTATCCTTTCACAAGAGCCTTAAGATCTGGCTGGTGCAGCGGGTGTGGGGGGCAGCTAGGGAGATAACCATCCTGGACTGGCTTGTATAAGTATTGTCCAGGCTGTCAGCTTTAGTAAATCTTGTGGTGCGGCATTGGGAGGGCATTTTAATAATTTTAAATTTTTTAAATTTAAGCAAATCTAATTTCCAATGCTATTTTAAAATGTTTTTGTAAAGTTTTTATTTGCCATGTTTTATATGTAAGCCGCCTGGAGTCACTTCGGTGAGGAGACAGTGATAGAAATGTGAGTAATAAATAAATAAAAGACTTTAAGAAAGTATAAATGCAAATGGTTCAAAAATTCCACTAGTAGCAAAACATAATGATTGCAATCCATATTACAGTATAAGAATTAGTGAACAGCAGCTTGAGAACAAATCACCAATAAAATAAGAAAAGCTAGCTAATCCCAATTCTAATACTTATACATTTGAAACTCGGAAAATTAGAATATCGTGCAAATGTTCATTCAGTTCAATAATGCAACTTAAAAGGTGAAACAAATATGAGATGGACTCATTACATGCAAAGCGAGATAGTTCAAGCTTTACCTTGTTATAATATTGAAGCGTATGGCTTACAGCTTTTGAAAACCCCAACCCCCCATCACATGTACCCCATAATCATCACGTAATCTCATGTACGCTGTACGCCATGATCATCACAATTATAATGAATTAAGGCATGACATATCTCGCTTTCCATGTAGTGAGTCTATCTCATTTATTTATTTATTTATTTATTTATTTATTTATTTATTTATTTATTTATTTATTTATTTATTTATTTATTTGTTAGTTAGTTAGTTAGTTAGTTAGTTAGTTAGTTCGATTTCTTCACCGCCCACTCAGCCGAGGCCGACTCAGGGCAGTTTACGATCATATATAAAAATGACATAGTTAAAACTAATTAAAACCACCCATCCCCTAAAAAAGTGTGCAGGGACCGAAGGTACCGAAGGGGGAGGTTTTCCACTAAACCAACCACCCCACAGAGGCAACCCTTCCACCTGCACCCCATACTTGGCCTGCCATCCAGGTTTTAAATTCTTTCCTGAGGGGCAGCAGTTCCATCTGGAGACGTAGCTCTGTTGGCAGGAGGTTCCAGAGGGCTGGTGCGGACACGGAAGAGGCCCTCCTCCTTGTGCTAGAGAGACGAGCCCCTCTAGTGGATGGTACAATCAGAGAGCCTCTCCGGTCCACTCTTGTTGGACAGACAGACATCCTTAGGGTGATGAGGTCTCTTAAGCATCCTGACCCACTACCATTTGTTTCACCTTTTAAGTGAAATGAATGAACATTTGCACGATATTCTAATTTTCTGAGTTTCACCTGTATATCAGCAGGATAGTTCCAGGGTTTAGGAGGAGGGCAAGTATGACAGCATAAAGAGTGCCTCTACAGAGTGCCTCTTCCTAAGAAATGCTATCTGGAGCACTCAACAGCTTAAGTTACAAGTAATCATACCTAAGGAAGTAAATAAAACTGTGACTAAAGAAAGAATGTTTTCTGCTGTAGCTCCCAAATCATGGTAAAGTATACTGCATGAAATAAGATCAGCTCCATCTTTAGCTGCCTTTTGGAAACAACTTAAAATGTATTTTTTCTTCTTCAATCATTTTTATCTGAAGCTTCTCATTTATAAATAAATAATATAATTTCAGGCTTGACCTGAGTTACGAAGTCTATTCAATAGACGCTTTATATGTTTTATGTTATTGGGGTATTTTGAACTTATAGTGGGCAGCTGAGTGGGCATGTTTCTTATTACCTCATAGTTGTATTTTTTTGCAGTTGTTGTATTGTTACATCTGTTATCTGTTATTTGCTTTGATTTTTATTTAATGATTATTGGTATTTTATACTCTATTGTTTGTTGTGAGCTGCCCAAAGTAGTGCATTTGCACTAATTGGGGCATGATAATAATTAAGCAAGCAAGCGTAATTTCAGGGATGAGCTAAACTACCTTTAAAAATTAAGGAGCCCTTTCTAATCACCAACTTTTAAATTCATTGTGGAAGGGCTTTTGGTGCCACATAGGAATTTTTAAAAAAGGAACGAAGTCATCAGTAGTCAAAAACCTCAGGATTGAATGAGGTTTTTTAAAAGCCTTAATATAGCAGAGTCAAATTTCATCATTATAATCCTTGAGGAATAAAATATAAACTTCCACATTGATGCAAGCAGGCTTTGAAAGCAAGAGGTCTGGGCTAAAACACATGAAGAGTTGGCATGCCCAGTGGAAATGGTGTTCAAAACTGTTCAAAGGAGGAATGGGAAAAGCAGACTGGAAGAATAAACAGTCCATCTTTTTTCCTTTTTTTGCATCAACATGCACAGTCCACCAATGAATGACTATTGAAAGTAATGAATATTTAAAGCAGTTCACAAACCTTTTGAAGCTTTTTGAAAATGTGTGTGGGATAGAAATGTCTGCTTAGCAATTAATGTGGAAAATATCTACCATTTTCCCATAGCAGAGAAATCTTGAGATAACATTATTATCTTGAGATAATAGAACATTTTCTTTTTCGTTTTAGATGCTTGACGGAAGACAATAAGCCTGTTGACTGGAAGATACATTTACTCCCAGCTAATATATCAAATGCAAGCATGAGCAAAAGGCAAAAAAAAAGTATGCTATTTTGATTATTAATAGTAATGAAACTCAGACAATCCAAGACTTATTGCCACCTGAGGCATAACACCAAGATATATTCTATATTTACCTAAAGGAAGGTGTATATTATCTAAGCCAGGCCAGTTATTTGGCCAAAACATCTTATAATAGTGCTTTCCCACCATTAACAAACATAAATAAGTAGCTCTTTGTTATGCTCTAATGGTCCCCTGCATCTGCTACCTCTGGCTTTGGTCCCGGATGGAAGGGAAGTCATATGTTACATACTCACTATGAATGTGAAATTAAAATGTTGTAACTACTGTACTTAGATTTATCAGACTAGATGCCTACAGTTGCAATGGCATTTTCCAAATATTCAAACATTGGGGCTAACAGTTGAAAGGAACAAGCAAAAATTAACACCATTAAGGCCAATATAAAAGTCTGAGAAATTGAAATGTTTTAATGTATATCAGAGTAGAAATAATAATCATTAAGCTGTTATGTAAAGACAACATGAAACAAAAGTTCTCAATGTTCAATCAATTTCTTATATCTTCTATAATATAATAGTCACTTTTTTGAAATGAAAAACTGTGTTTCAAAAGTAAGCAAAACAAGACTGTGAGCATCTAAAGCTCTAAGTTAGCATGTCGCTCCATAGGTTTGACTCTGCTGAGCTGCTGTATTGTGAAGACTGTGTCTTTAAGTACCGTTATTAGTTCTGATAAAGTCTCTTTGTTTCACTCAGCTTGACTTCTTAGTGTTAGATATTCTTGACAAAGACTGTGTCTTGCATTAGAATAGACATCTATTGGCACCGAGAGAGTTAAGCGTGTGAGGCCATGACGCGATAGGATATGTTAAAATCTTTCTGATGAAGAATCTCGAAAACCGTATATCGAAATGGGTTCGAAGCTTACAAGGAAGTTATATTTCATGAAGGATACAGTTTTGTCACACACACACACACACACACACACACACACACACACACACACACACACACACACACACACACACACACACACACACACACACACACACACACACACACACACACACACACACACAGAGTGGTTGAGTCTGGAGACCTTATTCACTCAGTTCCCACCACAGGTGGGACAGGTGAAGCATCCAAATTTGTCTTAACTGAGTAAATTGCATATTATTCTAAATGTATTTATAGTTTCGTATTGTTGTCCCCCACCCCAAAATAACTGAATAAAGATAGAGCTTCTGTAGAACAGTCTTGTAAACCTCTATCAGGTGTTTCAGTTGTACCTGAAAATTAAAATTGGCAAAGCTCATGGACATCATTAGGATCAAAAGTAGCTGCGGACTACTCAGTGATACAAAATCTCTCACTGTGTGTGTATGTACATGTGTTGTCTGGTTTTATGAACTGAACAATTTGTACATTAATCTGTGCAGAAAATTTTAGACAGGTACCAGTGTCTCTTCCAGATGGATGCATTTGTAGCCCTTTTAAAAAACCTTTCCTGACATCTGGATAATGTTCTTCTTAACTTATTTTATAATCCTTTTTTCCAGGATTTTGAGAAAGTTTTGTGTACACTAAACCCCTTGATTTTTTTAAAAAAAATTATTGTTTTGTTCCAGGGGCAGAGTTTAGGGCTGTGGCACTTCCCATTGAGTGTCTGCAGTGGAACCTCCTGGTAAGAGGCTTCAGTTTTTGATTAGCAAATAAGTCCAGCATCCTTACAAGGAAACAATAGTAGAGGAAAAAGACAAATTGATTGGGAAAATGAGTGCCTCAGAGACAGAGAAAAATAAGTCAGAAAACAAAAGGTGTACAGTGACTATAGAGCAGGATAGGGAGCTGGGGAGAGGAGGAATCATAAAAGGGAGAGAAGACCAGACATAAAGAAAAGGTCACGAAACTAAACTTGTGAGGTGGTGAGGAAAGCAGGAGACATGTTCTCATAGTGACTTTGAAGGCCAAATGATGAAAAGGAACAAGCTGGTTAACAAACCCACAGCCAAAAAATTCTGAGGAGGAAAGCAAAAAATGTGGAGGTGTCTATACACTTGCCCCCTCTAAAACTCCAACTGAATTTATTAAAGAGTGTGACAAATTGAGTGCCTTGGGGACATTATTTATTTATTTATTTATTTATTTATTTATTTATTGTTAAATTTTTAGACATGAAAGGAGCCTCATTTGGGCGTTCCCTGAGTGGAGTTTCTTCTGCAAAAATCCTTTCAACCTGGAATAATTTCTGACATCATCATCATCATCATCATCATCATCATCATCATCATCATCATCATCATCATCATCATCATCATTATTATTATTATTATTATTATTATTATTATTATTATTATTATTATTATTATTATTATTATTATTATTATTATTATTATTATTATTATTATTATTATTATTATAGCAGAGAAGTAAAAATGTTGTGGGAGACCTTGGATTTCTTCAAGAAAGCTTTGGATTCAAACCCTGGAAAACTAACACCACTTTGGCACCAAGTACAAATGTTACATCTGGCATAGGTCTGTTCTTCGGGGTAAGTCCCTGAAGGCAGACCCTGACTTTACACCATATATGTTGCACTGGAATGGAAACCCTGGGGTGGCCCTGGAAGCAAGTTCTGATCTTGTCCCATGTTTTTAAATCGAGTGTGCCCCCCTCTGGAACCCAGGGGCAGACATCATCTATGGCACAAACTAATTCTTCCACTTCTTTAGGAACGGTTTTATGGCTATTCTTATTCAAGAGATACACTAAATCCTTACAGTATTTCTGTTGTGGGGAAATGAGGGAATTTCCCATGTCGATCAACTCACCCAGGATCCAAATGGATGTGAAGGGCACCCTGTAGACCTGGCCGGCCGTGGGTGAGCAGTGGGACAGCACTGAAGACGATAAAATGCGAAGAGCCTCACACGGGGCACCACTTGTTGAAGTCCAGCTCCGGCACAAAATGGCACGATCAGGAAAAAAGGGAGACTGCAGTCTGAATATCTGGTGCACAAATATCTCCCGGCCCCACCCAGCACAGTACTTTTATTGAATACAAGGTTACATACGTCATACACCTCATCAGCCTATCAGGTGCACATACATCAGGTGCCTCATCAGCCTATCAGAATCTAGCATAGCAAGCATAACCTTATATGAAAGCGTGAGTAGGCACTTTTACCTCTGTCTGCACATGCGCAGTAATCTATATCCGGCCGCGTTAGCCTTGGGGGTTGGGTCTCGCTTGCAAGTAATGGAGAACGCAAGCATATTGAACAATTCCAGTCCAGGTAGCCTCCCACAGGCCATATTGGCCATGTGTTAGGAGGAAAGTGAAAGAGAAACCCAGAACACTCCCCCCTTCTCTCTTTCCCCTTCCACTTGCAAAAAGCCACATGGCGACCTCTGCTGGCCAGAAAAAAATACTGCAGCTTCGCCTCTGGTCAGGATTTTTTTAAAAAAAGTAAGGGAAAATCCTGGGAAATTAATAAAATGGGATGGGGCGGGAAGAAGGGTAAAAATAAGGGGTTTTCCCTGGTAAAACGGGATGGTTGACAGGTATGGTAGGGATACTTAAAAGACCATTGTCTGTTATTGTCACAGCAGAAATTTTTCTTACCTCCTGTAATTTGAAAATTAGCTGATTTGCTATTTATGATTGGTCAGTAGTTCTTCCTGTCAGGATCCTCTTACTCACAAGTAGCACCTCGACCTCCTCATAATGGGATCCCGCCTGATACTGCCTGCTCTCCTGGCTAGACAGTCCAGGTTTTTCTAAACTTGCCTTCTCACTCCTGATCTGGATCTAGGTGGTAAGCAAGGTAGCTCATAGGAAATCAATTAGTTTAGATAAGTGCTGATCCAAGTAAACTCTCTAGTCATCTTCGGATAATTAAAAAGAAAGTTCATCAGAAGTTCAGAAAGCATGGGAAGCGGAAGGTCAGCAGTTCGATTCCCGAGTACTGCAGGACGGAAATGAGCTCCCGTCTTCATCCCAGTTCCTGCCAACCTAGCAGTTTGAAAGCAAGAAATTGCAAGCAGATAAATAGGGACCACTTCGGTGGGAAGGTAACAGTGTTCCGTGCACTCCGGTGTCTAGTCATGCCTGCCACATGACAACGGAAACATCTGCAGAAGCAGACAGCGCTGGCTCTTCGGCTTAGAAACAGAGATGAGCACTGCACCCTAGAGTCGGATACAACTGGCTTTCGAGCAAGGGAAACCTTTACCTTACTATTTGGGGAAAGCCCAGCAGCCCCCCTTTCTGGCTTAAGCATCTACATGATTGCAGTTTTCCTTTAGCTCCTAGCATCGGGTCCAAGACAATGTCTTGGCCCCCACCTTCTGGTTTTCATCTCCTCCCTCAGGGTCTACCTCCTTGCCATTCCCCTAAAGGAGTCCAGCCAATGATCCCACAGTATAACATGTCCATCACACATTAGGCTCCATCTCTTTCAACCCCTGAGGCTAGCATGTTTACACATTTCAATCCCTTTGGTATTTTCTAATGGATCTCCCATACGTTGAAATCTCCATCTTGGATGAGGCTAAAAAACAGGGTATAAATTCTGCCCTGACACTTCCTTTGTAGGTATTTCTGATTCCTTGAACACAAAAAACTACCCCAGTTAAATTTCTCCAATAGAAACATGACTTTAGCTGGAAAGGCAGGTGATAAGTAACCTATCTTTTGGGCAGAGTTTGGTGTAGTTTCAGAGGTGTATAAAACTAGTCATTCCTTCTGCCAATAGCCATGATGGTGAACCTTGGCACTCCAGCTGTTCTGGAACTTCAGTTCCCAGAAGCCCAAGTCCCTGTGAATCCACATGAATAGGTTTACTGTGCATTTGTCCCAGTGGATTCACAGGGACTTGGGTTTCAGGGAATTGAAGTTCCAGAACAGCTGGAGTGCCAAGGTTCACCATCACTGGCCTATAGCATATAGGTCAGTAAAATGAGTACCCAGCATGTTTGCGGCAAAATGCTAATTAACTGTTTTAAATGGTTTAATTGTTTTTATGTATGTTTTAACTTGTTGTGAGCCGCCCTGAGTCGAGTTTACCTGATTGGGCAGCATAGAAATCTGAATTTAAAATTAAATTAAAATTAAATTAAAAACTTGTGAACTGTCCAGAGGGTGCACTAAGCATGTGATTGCTTTTGCTTTGCTATAGCCAGCCAGGCAAATCTGCTTGTTGTAACAGGCCAGAAATGTGATGTTTTAAGGAAAAAGCAACAGCTGCCATCAACTTAGCAGTTGAATCATCCCACATTCAGGGCAAGTATGGAATGTTCTCTTGATAGAGCTAAACAAAGGAAACAGGTAACAAGTGTGTTGCTTTTAATGCTTTGCTCTATTTAACCTGTAATACCAGAATCATTTGTATTTCATCTGAGTTCTATGCAAGAATAATATATAATACAAGAATGCTTAACATTCAACAATAACTGGGACAGAAGGAAGGCTCTATAAACATGGAATTTTTTCATGTCAGATTCAGAAAGAAAAGGTGCTCCTTATCCACTGGCCTCATTACTCATCCCCACAGTCTATGATACACCTGACAAGCTGATATCACTGGCAGTTAAGCAACAAAGAGAACTGATTTGCTCTGCAACTCAGATAAGGAGATTTCAATAAGATTTGCAAAACAATGTCTGCAGTGTTTGGTAAATCCAAGCCATATTTTGAGCACAATCTTATCATTTTACTTTACAATGTTTGGCTTCTCATTTCCAACTTTGTTAATAAGGAAAAAGTGGATTGACCTAGTTTTGGATTTTTCTTCTTCTAAAAAGTACCTGGTTGTAACTTTTTCGTAATAAAAAATCCAATTGTTAGTCACCAGCATTGCTGGTGCTTGCATCAAAAAGGCAGGGTATAAAAGTGAATAAATAAATAAATGACTGGGAGGCATCTTAGATCCCTTCTCCAACCTAATTCTCATGAATCGAGGTTGGGTATATTCCAAGGCTGCCACAGAAGGCCATCCCAATTGTGTACATGATTCATTGTACCCATTTAGAGAACCCAATTGCCAAATGGCACCTTGTAGGGCTCACCACTACTACCCTTTCCTCATACTTCCTGATAGATTGTGATCTGTTCAAACATGACACCACCATGATCTGCTCATTGGGGCCTATAAGGATCAGAGTGGGTAGACAAAAATCACCGGGACCCTTTTTTCAACTATGCCAGGATTCTCAACCTGTGGCCTTCCAACCTGCTCTGTTTAGTCTTTTGGCCATGCTGGGTGAGTTGCCAATCAAATAGAGCTCAGGTACATGTACCACTCAACTTTCTCACTCCCCCTCTCCTTGGGTTGTCATGTAGAGGACTATATATGTGTGGAGATGTCTGGTCTGCCTTTTTCCCCCCCAAGAAAGGTAGGGAAAGTAAAGTAAAAAGCCTAATATTGTTGCAAAAAGGATAAAAAGTGTTTTGCATACTAAATATTTGTAGAGGCTTCATACCTCAAGGCTCTTTCAGGTGGCTTCTAAGCCTCCTGGTAAGGTTGCCGATTCAGGCAAAAGGTCTTTCCAACAAGAGCTGGTTGCTCAGACATTGTTGCTCAGACTTGTTGCCTTCTTTTCTTTTGCCTCTCTCCCCAGCCTCCTGCCCCCTCCAGCTAGGAGTCTTCTGTGATTGCAGATGCCAGTGAATGTCCCCTGGATTGAGGGAAGGAGTACTTTCTTAGCTGAAAAGCTTCTGAGATATCTCTTCCCATATCTTCCTCTAGCCAAGTTCCATTCCATTTGGCTACCATTTTGCTTTTATGATTGAGTCTTGGCTGTCAGGCAGTGATTTGTATGGATATCCTGCATATAATTTGAAGCCAACTTAATGGTATATCTTCTGCTCCCGGTAGGATGCTATCATTTCATTTGCTCTTACCTGTCCTTTTATTGGAAAGCCCCCATTTTTAAAGTATTATCATGTGAAGATTTAAACTTCATGGTAGTGTGTTTATTAAAGAATACATATCATAGTAGGTTTTATGGGGTGCAATTGTTTTTAACAATTTTTGTTTGTTGTATGAGGGATTTTATGATGTTAGCCGCTTCAAGTAGGGATGTATTGTTCCCTAGAGGGGTGGGATACAAGTGTAAAATTCAATTCAATTCAATGTATTTAGGATTGCAAATCTGCCATCTGGTAGGTTAGTTTCATAATCCATTTTAAAAGAAGGTTCTTCCTAACCTGTGCAATATAGCCCAATCTATCTGAAAACTATAGAGACAGGATTCTCTTCTTTTAGCCATAGTCAAAATGAAAATCCACAACTAACAGCAGCCAGATTTGATGGGAAACGGAAGAGTTAGACCCTTAAATTATATTTCTCAGTTTTTTATTTATTTGAGGATAATCCTGAAACTCTGCAACTGCTGCTCTTTTAAAAACTCTGTAAATAGATGTCCACAAATGACAGTGCTGTTTCAAAGAAATGAAACATTGCAGATGAGCACCATTTTTTAAAATGACAAATGGACTACTGAGTTCTTTGTTTTAAATAAGAATAAAGCAATTTGCTTGATATGTCTTGAAACTCTCAGTATTAAAGGAGTACAATGTTAAAAGGCACTTTGAATCCTGTCACAAGAGCTATTTAATATATCAACAAGAGGTATGAGTGAACAAGATAAATGCTCAATCTCTTGTTGAGATTGGTAGGCCTTTCACTAATGGTGAATCTGTTTAAAAGTGCATAAAGTAATAAAGGAAACATGCCCCAATAAGGTATTGTGTATTAGTTGTATAATGTACTGTATCTGTATTTACAATCAGCAGCAAGAAGGGAAAGGGCTGCGTATGTCACTGATTGTCACGGCAAAATAATTTAACAACTCCCCCTCCGTGGGCATTAGATGAGAGCAATGGCATAGATAGATTTGTCAGGGGACCGATTCCAACTTCAGGATTACAGAATTGGGTGCACGGCAGAGTTTGAACAACAACTGCAGAAAACATTTTCTTGAAGATGTGTGAATGAGTAGAAAATCTTGCTCGGAGTTGGGATAAATTGAAAAGCATCACAACTGGTGGTGCAAGAAATACGGTGGGAAGTAAAAGTGGTGTCATTGCAAGAATAAACGGAGCAATGTTGAAATTAGACAGCATACTTCCCATGCAAATTCACTGCAGCTTCCATCAGAAAGCCTTATGTAGTAAGATTCTTCAGTGGGAAAATGTGATGTGTATTGTTGTATGGAGCATTAATCACATCAGGCATCATGGCATTATTCATTTTCAGTTTCAAAATTTTCTCTCAAATATAGATGCAAATTAAGGAGGTGCATGATACCATGCAGAAGCCAGGGAGCTTAGCAGAAGTAAAGTATTCAAATATGTTTTCTGGCTTTGTCACAAAATTGATGTCTTTCTCAAGAAGAGAGGAAAAGTTCAATAAGTACTTTCTTAACTGATATCACAGGGCATTTGAACCAGTGATGAACCATCCATTTCGGACCAGATCGGGCATACTAGCCATGCCCCCCCACCCTGCCTGGCCATGCACCCTCCCTGCCCTCCCCTCCTCCCCTCCCCCCACCTCCATGGTGGGGAGAGAATACCTTTCTACTTTTGGATTTCCCTGGGAGTTTGCAAGTAATAAATGTGCTGGATAAAGCTAATTTCCCATGCTATTTCTCTAATTTAGCTGTGTTCTGTGCATTGTGTTGCTTAAAAGGGCTGGCTGTTTGAATCCTTTTCTATTTTCGAATTTCCTTGGGAGTTTGCAAGTAAGAAATGTTCTGGATAAAGCTAATTTTCCATGCTATTTCTCTTATTTAGCTGAGTTCTTTGCATTGCATTGCATTGCTTAAAGAGACTGGCTGTTTGAATCCTTTTCTACTTTTGAATTTCCTTGGGAGTTTGCAGGTAAGAAATGTGCTGGATAAAGCTAATTTTCCATGCTAATTCTCTTATTTAGCTGCATTGCTTAAAGGGGCTGGCTGTTTGAATCCCAATCTACAGTACTTTCAAATTCCCCTGGGTGTTTGCAAGTAAGCTAAAGCTTTAGCCAGCACATTTCTTACTTGCAAACACCCGGGAAATTCAAAAGTAGAAAGGAATTCAAACGGACACTCCCTTTAAGCAATGCAATGCAAATAACCCAGCTAAATACAGTATGAAAAAAAGCATGGAAGTTTAGCTTAACCAACACATTTCTTACTTTTTGCTGTTCTGTTTTGTTTACTCTCAGATATGCTTACAGACTAACACAGCTACCAATTAAAACATTTAATTGTTGTTCAGTTGCACAGTCAATTCTGACTGGATTTAAAACAAATTACATTTTTTTGTTTCAAAATGCCCACCTAGTCATATGGCCATGCCCACAGAGTAAGCCACACCCACAGAGTAAGCCACACCCATGGAGTAAGCCATGCTCACAGTGTGGTAGTGAAATTTTTGGATGCCCGCCACTGATCTCATCTGAATGTAACATGACATTTTGAATGCAAAATATTTTGAAATATTATAATATCACCCTTAGTCTGATTTCTATATTCTTAAATAAAGTTACTTAAAACTTCCAATTTCTCTTGACTCAGGTGGAGCTGAAAGTTAATGGGCAATAAGCCAGGCGCCTGACTTCTTGGAAGTTGTCTTTTGGGATGTTAAATTGTCTGTCCTGGCTGCCCAAGAGCTATTGTTAAACTTGAAGCTCAGAGTGGCATTAGAGTGATTTCTTTTAAATATAGGTAACTTTTATGAAAACCTGCCTCTCTGTGTGCATGATTACTAACCCTGAATGTTATATCTTATCATTTCAAGGAACAGTGCTGATAAATTCTGATAAAAGCATATATATCAATGACCATACCCTGTGCTCTCAAGGAATTGTGTCAAAGAAGGAGTCAACTACCATTATCCAGATGTGGAATTTGTTGCCATGGTTGCTTCTTATCCAGCCTTTTGTTTTACTCAAATCTCTAATTGTAACACTTGCAATAGCTATTTGGTTTCTGCTACATGAAAAATAATTGTAAAATGCTGTTTCTGCCACATGAAGAATATTGTAAAATGACTCTGTATTTTCTGAACTCCCAAAATGTTTCTTTTTCTTTAAAACCTGAAGTACATCAGGATAGTTGTTTATGCATGGGACAGGATGAAGGATTTAACAAGGAGGTGACACTGCTTTCATGTAGGAATCGGGGCCGCAGAGGGCCGGAGGTCCCGGAGGAGACTGATCAAAGAACGATACGAGGCAGTATGGAGGAGGATAAGATCAGTGGTTTATTGAGGAAAAGGCACAACCATTTATAGATCAGAAGGCAAGGTAGAAAAAACCGTCACCCAACAGTCAATCACATCACCTATTTACTCAGGTTAATTGGGAATCTCTCGGGGGGAAGTTAATTAGTGCGGACAAACACTGGCTGGGACAACACCATTGTTTTGGGCTTAGACTAAGGCAATCATGACTCCTGTTTGCTTCTGGGATGAGACTGAGACTCGGAGATGAGGGATTACTCTAATAGGTAACATATTTGCTCTCTCAGCAGGTTCGTTGGTCAGGTCAGGTAATTGGGTGAATCAAACCCTATCATTTATCCACCCCCCTTAATTTGGGTGCTCGCAGAGCCCACGGGCCAGGGAGCCTTTCTCCCGAAAGTGGCCTCTGCTGGGCCGTTCCGTGCCCACGGGGGCACGGGGAATCCACATCTCCCCTTTTAATTTCTCTTAAGAGCCTGACCGGCGACCCTGCGTAGGAGCGGGACCAGCTGATGAGCGGGAATGACGTCTTGGGGTTTCCTTCTGGGGCGGCACCTTGAGATCAGCGAGGGAATACATTGTGCAAAGCAGCAGAGTGCGATGCCTAGTATAATCACCCCCACAACCATCTTGAGTACCGTTTGGAGCCACCCCCAGGGGATCCATGACCACATCCAGTTCCACAATGAACTCCACCAAGCTCCCCATGCAGAACCCTCTGTGATGCCCTGGACTATGGTGTGGAGATCAGTGAGCTGACTCTGTACTTTGCGGGAGTTGTCAGTAAGGTTGAAACAGCACATACCATGAAAGGATTCGCAACCCAGGTGGTGCAACAATAAGAGGTAGTCGATAGCCGCTCGATTGTCAAGAATGGCATGGCGAAGCTCTGCCTGCTCTTGATTAAGGAGCGCTATCGCTGAGGAGGTGTGGTTGATGGCTTTTGCTAGACCGCAAGCCAAGCGACCAATCCTCTTTGCGTTGCCGACGGCTAAGCCTGGCACGCCAAAGATGCTGACTGCCAAGGAGAGATATTCGTCAGGGCTCATTACTCTAAAGCTGCTCTCACATGAGCTGTCCAACTGGGTGGTGCGAGCGTGCCGTACGAGTGAGGGAACATTTGAAACATCTGTAACATTTGTGCTTGGGGTGACCATGTCCTTAGTAGGGAGTAACAATGTCAAACGACTGATACAACATATAGAGTCTGAAACATTTGCGGGAATGTAGTTCCACGTGTACTGGTTGCATGTGAAGAACCAACCGGATGGCAGGGTTATATGAGCGTACATGGTGCCAAGCGGCACCGGGTTATTGCAAGTCCAATTGCCACTGCCAACGTTGAGGCAGCGGCGCTGGGTACGACCAGCTGAAGCGCAGCCGTACATTCGTCCACAGGTAGAGTTCGGGCTGACCGCCACCCGAGGAGTGTGGAGGGTGGCTGCATCAGCCGGCAAGGTCATGGTTAGCTGCATCTCCCAACGGGCATACTCTGAAGAAGCCGCTGGAATGTATGGGCTGAAAAGTCTTTTCACAAGCCAATCCCCATCCCTGGGGTGCGCGCCTGGAGAATGGCACACAGGGATGAGGCAGGTGCTGAGGATCGAAGCAGAACCAAGGTCCTGCCTGAGGCAAAAATCGGACTGGTTGACGAGACCCGCCAACCTCTCCCAAATATTGTACTGCATCAGGGCAGAGAGGTCTCCGCCGGGCAGCAGATCGTTGGCCTCCAACGAAGCGGCCTGAGCGCCTCCCCCCAAAAGCAGGGAAAGGGTCAGGATGATGGTGAGTGCCAGGGTGTTGGCATGAATCTGGGTGAAAACTGCAGCTGTGAGGTTCTCCGGTGTCGGCTCCTTCCTTTCGCGCCGGACGGTGTCCTCGGCCTCACGACAAAGGATCTTGACCATCCCCCAGGTGATCTTGGGTGCTGTTGTCAGTTGCCGTTTCCTCCGACGGGTCCTCTCGGTCAGGGTGAGTTCCTCCATTTCCGGGATCGGACTCTGGTCGGTCTGGGTCCACGCCATGTGGTTCCAAGTAAGGCTTGACGCACCGAGCTGGAATCCAAACGACACCTGTAGGGGACATAACTGCAGCATACCCTCTTCCCCAGGTTATGAGCGGCGCCGGGCCCCTCCAAGAAGGGTCCGGTGGCACCCGGTATCGGACCATCGGCCGCGGGAGAGCTTCCGATCGGCGGAAGTGCTTCTCCTGCGGCGTACAATCCGAAAAAACATTAAGGTGATTGTAAGTGAACAATACCTTATTCAGGCAATGCTGTGCCTGGCCCTGTGACTTGGGGAGGGCTGGTGGCTCCCCCCTTTCTGTTTGTTTGTCAATATAGGACTTGAGCGTCCGATTGACCCGTTCCACAATCGCTTGCCCCTACGGATTGTAAGGAACGCCAAAAGTATGCTTAATATCCCAAGTGGCCATGAAGGCGGCCAACTGCCTAGAGCTGTAGGACGGGGCGTTATCGGTTTTAACGTGCCGAGGTTTGCCCATGGCTGCAATGCAGGAAAGGAGGTGCTGCTCCACGTGGGAAGCAGTCTCCCCTTTCTGCGCCGTTGCCCAAACGAACTGAGAAAAAGTGTCTATGCAAACGTGCATGTACTGCCATCTGCCGAACTGCGGAACATGTGTGACGTCCATTTGCCACACCTGATTGGCCTCTGTCCCTCGTGGGTTGACCCCCCACGAGGGCCCCCCCCGGTGCCCCTGCACAATGCTGGCAAGAGCGAACTATGCCTTGGGCTTGAGAGAGTGGCAGATTGAACTGTCTGGCGAGCGCTTTGGCATTTTGGTGAAAAAATGCATGGCTCTGAATTGGAGTAGTAAAAACACCCAAACCTGAACGTTGCTGAATTTCCTTTGCCGCCGCATCCGCTCTGCTATTGCCTGCGGAAATCGGACCCGGTAGGTCTTGATGACTTCGGATGTGGGCAATATAGAGCGGCTCTGTGCGGTTTCGCAAGTGAAATTGAGCAGTGAGAAACAGGCTAAGCAAATTTTTGTCTATCACGGGAGTAATGTATGCTCCCGGTAGACTGTGAAGCAAATTCCTAACATACATACTGTCAGTGATGATGTTTAAACGTTCTTTGGCGAAGGTGCGCAAAGCGAGGTTCACCGCTGCCAACTCTGCCCGCTGCGCGGACTTTTGTGGAAGAGTTAGCAGCGTGCGCCAAGCTTGGCCCTCCTGCCAGGTCAAGACACCATATGTGCGACCACCATCAGTAAAAACTGTCCTGGCTCCCTGAAGCGGAACCAGCGAGAGCAATTCAAACAAGCTGACTGTCTGCGTTTGGAGTGAGACAAGTCTGGGGTCCTTTGGCAAGTGATATGCCAAGCTCCCGGTGAATCCTTCCAGGGCTATTGGAAGCGAGTCACCGAGCTGCATTAATTGCTGAACTTGTTCCTTGGTGAACGGAACTACGATTTTGGCCAAATCCTGCCCTGAAATGTCCCTAGCTCTCAGCCTTCCACGGTAAACCACCGCGGAGACCAATTCTTGGGGAGGAACGATGTTTCGGGAAGAGGTGTTCGGAAGGTACACCCACTCCACGATACTTGCCCCTTTCTCGGCATCTACGCCGAGCGCTCCTGTGAACATGGATCCTGACCGTACGATGTACAAATTCAGGATCGGAGCATATGGCCCTGGGGTGATCCTATCTACCCATCGCTGGCTGAGAACTTGGTTAACTTTCTCGAGAGCCAAGCGCACTTCTCGAGAAATTTGTATCCGGTCTGCCGGCTGCTTACCTAAAGTTAGCAGCGAGAAGAGCGGTTTCAAAAGATCCATATCCAATCGGAAATACGGTCTGGCCCAATTGATGTTACCCAAAACTTGCTGCAACTCTACAAGGGTGACTGAGTCCTGTAAATTGATCTTAGGCAAAACTGGTGCTGCGAAAGAGCGGAGAAGCCGATGACCCAAGTATGAGAAGGGCTCGGTTCTCTGCACTTTCTCTGGGGCAATGAGTAAACCTTTGTCCCCCAGGCTGGCCTGGAGGTCAGAAAACATTTCGCTGCCGAGTTGCGGCATCGCGACCAAGATGTCATCCATAAAATGGCAAACTATGGCTTTAGGGTAAAGGCTTCGGAACTTTTCCAGTGAGTTGTGAACATAAATTTGGCACAGGGTGGGAATTGAGCATGCCCTGTGGCAAGAATTTCCACGCATAACGCTGCATGGGCTCACTGTGGTTCACAACTGGCACCATAAAGGCGAACCTTTCCCGGTCCCGGGGGTCTAAGGGGATTGTATAAAAGCAATCCTTGAGATCTACGACCAGAATCTCCCACCCCTCAGGAATCATGTTCGGATTAGGGATGCCGCATTGGAGCGGACCCATTGGCTGTATGCATTTGTTGATCTCTCTGAGATCGTGGAGGAGTCGCCACTTCCCCGACTTCTTTTTAATCACAAAAATTGGTGAATTCCAAGGACTTGTGGACCGTTCTATATGTCCTGCGTCTAGCTGTTCCTTAACTAGCTGCTTGAGGGCAACTAATTTCTCTCCCACTACCGGCCATTGTTCTACCCAAACCGGCGTATCGGTGAGCCATTTAAGTGGCAACGCCATTACCCAAAGGTAAGCGTAGCACCGTACTGCTGTAAGATGTCTCGCCCCCAAAGGTTGATGTGCACGTCAAGAATGTGCGGCCGAATTACCGCCATGCCGTCAGCCTTTGGGATTGTGACTTCCACCCACTCTCGGCTCCTAAACGCTTCCTGGACGCCGCCTACCCCCCACACATCGGAGACCGGCTCAATGGCCCACTCTCTTGGCCACTGGCTTCTGCTTATCACGCTCAAATCCGCTCCGGTATCGAGTAACCCTGAGAACGCTCTTTTGTTCAAAAATACCTCGATAACGGGGCGCTGCTTCCACTCAATGTTGGTCTCCACTGTCGCTAAGACCTGGTATCCTTGTACTGCCTCACTGGAGCTCGAGCGGTCCTCTGACCGGGACTCGGAGCTGTCACTGAGCCTTCCCTGGCTATCTGCTGGCGAGTGACAAGGAACCATGATCAGTTGCGCTAGGGTGTCTCCCTTGTGAATTGTTTGGGGCAGATGAGTCCAAAGCTGAACTTGGAGAACGCCTGAAAAATTCGAGTCAACGACTCCTGGAATTATGAAAATTCCGCGTGCTCCAGCTACGCTGCGGGGCAAAACTAAACCTATAAAGCCCTTGGGCAGTGGACCCATGTACTGGGAGTCCACTAGATAGACCGTGCCTGGCAGGTCACAAGTAACGTCCGCCTGACAAGGCAAGTCTAACCCTGTACTACCCTTGGGGCTGGCCTATGCCCTCGCAATGTCTGGAGTGTGACCGGGATTTAGTCTAGCTCTGGTGAGCTTTGGGTGAGGGGAGTCCCTGTTTGGACCGGGGCCAGAGACATGCCCGCGTTCCGTTTTCCCGAATTCGGACAGTCTCGAGCCCAATTGTAGCCTCTTCTACACTTCGGACACTGGGTTCTCGGAGCCTTGGAACGGCCGGACTTTTGTCCGCCTCCCTTGGATCGGCACTCCCTAGCGAAGTGACCGACCTTGCCACAACTGTGACATGCTCCTTGGGTCTTTCCTTTTGGTGTCTTACCCCCTTGCACTGCTGCCGCTAGCAATCCCATCTTGTAGGACTCTGTGCCAACGTCGGCGCAAGCTCTAATCATGTCCGTAAGGGTCAAATCAGGACGATTGCCCAGTGACTGCAAGATTTTACGGCAGTCTAAATTGGCGTTGTCCTTGGCTAACTTCATCATGAGCTCTTGTTGGGCCTGCTCATTGTCAATCTGCCTGCTAATGGCTTCTTCCAGGCGATTGATGAAGTCCATATAGGGTTCCTGGGCTCCTTGCTTGATAGCGGTGTAATTTTTAGCCACTTTGCCAGTTGCTGGGACTTTGGAAAACGCCCTAAAGGCGGCCTCGGCCGACATCTGGAGAGTGGCTAGAGGCAAGTTGATCTGGGCATCGATGGGCTCGAAGGCACCTGAACCATATAACTGGTCAGGAAGTACTGCGCCTCCCATCCTGGCAGCCCTTGTCTGCGCCTCTAGGCGAAACTCGCTGTCCCAAATTAGATACTGGCTAGGGGTGAGCATCATCCGCATGACGGCTTTCCAGTCATGGGGAATCCACATGGTGTTTTCGCACACTTGCTGAAGCGTGCCCCTCGTAAAACGACTTTGGAGCCCTGTCTCGGAAATGGCTTTCCGTATAGCCATGAGAAGCTTATACGGGACTGGGGAGTGTACTATCTGCTGGGCGCCCGTAAGCGCGTCCATCTCCATGCGGATGGGACATATCTGGCTGAGGTCTGCTAGCTCCTCTACTGGTAATTCCCCCTTTCTGAGTTCTTCCTCTACTGTGCGCTGAAGGGCACTTTTGGTAGCTAGGGAACCTGTTGCTTTCTGAGAAGCGCCTGCGCTCCTCATTCCTTGCATTCTGCCGGTGACGTCTGCAGCTGTCACCGAGGGAAAGCTCCCTACACTACTCTGCCTAAATTGGAGTGACGGATAGAGCGCCGTAGGCGCCGTTGGTTTGGCTGGCGCATCTGGCAGACTTGGGGGTTCTTTGGCCTCTACCCGGACTGGCTCTATCTCCGCCAAGAGCTTCCTACATTTTCTCCATGTGCGAATTACGCCTCCTGGAGCTTTCGGGGGTTGCTGAATGCAGTCTCCTATCTGATCCCAGAGCTCAAGGGTTAACGTACCTACTTCTGGGTAAAGCAGGCAGTGTTCCCCTAGGTACACCAAAAGTCTCGCTAGCTCCCCGCTGTGAAAACGCAAATTAAATACCCTGGCCAGGATGTTCAACTCCTCTACACGAGTTCTTTGGCTAGCGGATGGACGCTGTCGCTGAGGACAGGTCCCCATATTACCTGCGATTGGGTCCTCGGAAGATTCCTCCTCGGGACGAGTCGACGTGTCTTTGGCAGGCAATAGGTTCTGGCGACGATGCTTCTGGGTAGAGCTCGGAGCGTGGACTGCAGCCATGGGCCCTCGGTGGCCACTGCGCTGTCAGGGGCTCACAGCTGCCCTGAGCGGAACGCGTTTTTCCCTTTGATGCAAGCCGCCGCGAAAGTCGGGAGCAAGCTGTAGGATGCCTCTTTGGACTGCCTCACCGCAGGCCATCCCTCCGATCGGCTGGCTGCCGGACGGAGTGCCGCGCTGTCCTCCGGGATGATTCGGACACGGTTCAAGCGCAGAACCGGACCGTGTGATCGCTACTCTGAGGAAGACCGCTCGGGGGTCGCTTACTCATGAGTAGATCACGTCTCGGGGTCACCAGGTGTAGGAATCGGGGCCGCAGAGGGCCGGAGGTCCCGGAGGAGACTGATCAAAGAACGATACGAGGCAGTATGTAGGAGGATAAGATCAGTGGTTTATTGAGGAAAAGGAACAACCATTTATAGATCAGAAGGCAAGGTAGAAAAAACCGCCACCCAACAGTCAATCACATCACCTATTTACTCAGGTTAATTGGGAATCTCTCGGGGGGAAGTTAATTAGTGCGGACAAACACTGGCTGGGACAACACCATTGTTTTGGGCTTAGACTAAGGCAATCATGACTCCTGTTTGCTTCTGGGATGAGACTGAGACTCGGAGATGAGGGATTACTCTAATAGGTAACGTATTTGCTCTCTCAGCAGGTTCGTTGGTCAGGTCAGGTAATTGGGTGAATCAAACCCTATCATTTATCCACCCCCCTTAATTTGGGTGCTCGCAGAGCCCACGGGCCAGGGAGCCTTTCTCCCGAAAGTGGCCTCTGCCGGGCCGTTCCGTGCCCACGGGGGCACGGGGAATCCACACTTTCATCCACAGATCAAAGACCACTATCTCAGGAAATGGGCTGTTTGGGAGGGGGGCTATGTAGATTTCTGTATTAAGATTTATAGTTATGCAATTTGGGGGTTTAGCCATTTGCTACTGATATTTTGGGCATCACTTCCTGGAGGAGGGGACATGTCCATCATTCATTTACCATGTGATCCTGTTTGGACCAATTGAAATTGTCTGGATTTTTGAATTGTTTCATGTATAAAGGGTTTCTTGAGACTCTCGGCCTTCTGCACCTTCACCTTCTCACTCCCTGATCCAGCGTGGTCAGGATGGCTTTCTCTCTCCCCCCCCCCTCTCTCTTTCTCTCTCACTTTCTCTACCTCCAGCAAGCTTTTCCTCCCTATCTCTTTCTTTTCCTTAGGCAAATCTTAAGCATGTGATTTCTAAGCAATCTTCTCTTCCTTTCCCCTTTCTATCTTTACATAAGCTTTTCATTTATAGTAACTTCTTCATTTATTTTTATTCCTGAGTAACTCCATATGTCTAAGTATTTTTAAGCAATCTTCTGTATTTCTAAAGTGAACTCCATCTAACTGGATTTCTTATATTTTTCTTATTTGGTACTTTATTTCCTTATTTGATTCATAAGTAAACATCTTTAAATTTGTATCAAAAAACTTTGTCCGTGAGTTTGTTCCTGATTCAACCCTGCCTGTGTATGGTCCCATAAAAGGTTGCCAATTTTCAGGTAACATGAACACATTGAATCTAAGGTTACAGGGGAAAGGAAAGCTTGTGTGTGGCATATATTCCAAATTGGAAGTCAGACTAAATAATTTTGTGAAGCAAGTTTAGTAAAAATAATTTCTCATGTTACAGTGAACTAAGATTTGAGAAGGATGGGAATTTACAGTTCAGTGTTGTAAGATACATCAAAGCACTAAACCCATTACAGGTGGA
This sequence comes from Bradypodion pumilum, assembly GCA_035047305.1. Taxonomy (NCBI): domain Eukaryota; kingdom Metazoa; phylum Chordata; class Lepidosauria; order Squamata; family Chamaeleonidae; genus Bradypodion; species Bradypodion pumilum. The sequence continues at coordinate 205,974,581 of JAWDJD010000005.1, read as the reverse complement.
ATTCCAGAACAGATTCACTGACTGCCATAAGCATGGAAAAGAAATAAGAACGTTTCATAATCCATTTGAAGCAGCCCCAGCAGATGCAAGTAACTGTTTTTCAGATGGAACTAATTGATTCGCAAGGCATTGATAATTAATCTTACAAACATCTACAAAGAAAACAATCTGTTAGATTTCTATTCTGGCCTACCTGATATTATTTGCTGAAATCTTTGGCACCACATAATCTGTAAACAAACTTTTCCAGGATAAAAATCGTGAAATCCCAGTGACTTACAGAGGAACATTTACCTGACATTTTAAAGGTGTCTGTCACATACCTTGTGTTGCAATGAGACACGGGAGGCGGCTGTGTGGCAAAGTCCAGCCCCAACCGGAGTCGGGAGCAAGTATTTATTCCCTGCCTAGGGGCGAAGATGCGTATGTAGGATAATTGTGCCATCCCCTGTACAGAAGGCTGGCATGTATGGTATTTTCCGGTGGTGTGACTACAATGGTAGCTCTGGAAGCTACCCCAAGGTTAATGGACAACCCGCACTTAATTGCCTTGGGCTGGTGAAGCCCATTGTTCCTGCCCTAATCTTGGAGCCTATGTGGATTGACCCCGGGCACCTAGCTTTGTCCCTTGTTTGTCTCTGTCTGCTTGCCTAACTCTATTTGTCCCCAATCTGAACCATATTCCTAACCTGGCCGCTTATCTCCCAATTTCCTCTCCAGCAGAGCACGGCCCCAACTAATTTGGGGACTACCATGCGGGGTCTGTGGACACCGGGCGCACCCCTCGGGAGAGGTTTAATATCCAATTAGTGTGAGCAACCCACAACCTTGACTTAGACATTAATATCTTATCTAACACAGAACAGCCACAAAAATCACAGATGAGGTAAGAATGTGTAGCTAGAAAAAAAGGATTCCACAATAAAATACCGTTCGAAAATGGATTGCATTCAAGTCAATATTTCTTCATCGACCTCTGAATGTTTACTTTTTATTTAAATTGATAGGTTAATAATTTTGTTACATTTTGATTTAAGACGTGATCCTTTCTGGGAATTATGCACTTTTATGTGGTCTACATGTCCCAGAAAATGCAAGCAAACCACTAGCACAACTACTGTCTTTTTCAATATAATTTTGGCCATACTTTTTAAATTTTGTATACAAATGCTTACACAGAATGGATTTTAGAACACCTTCTTATCATTGTACAGTACTTCTCTTTTGTAGGTTCTAGGGATAGAAAACCATGTCAGGGAGGTGGGGAAGCAGGTCCATAAAGAAAAATAAAGATAAATAAAACATAAAGATCTGCCATTGGCACCACTGACTGAGGTACTTGGTACATTTCCACCAAATATTTAAGCCAAGAACACAACTTCACATCTCTCCACTTTCTATGGAGGAAAGAAGGCAGATGCCACCCAAGAGCATTGTGACTGGCAGGAGGGTTTTACACAAAAGGAAGTCCCAGCCATTTCAGTTTGATGTTGCTGAGATTCAAACCAGTGGTGGGCATGCAGAATTAAGTACATTGGAAAACAGACAAAGGAACACAGAAAGCTACTGAATACTTAATCACCTCCCCAGGCATCTAGCAGAATAATGCCATCTTTGATAGGCAGCAGTTTTTTAGCAGCTCTTTTTTTATTTCCTAACCCTAAGTAGAGATCCCTGATAAGCCTGATGGTCTTCCATCCAATTACTAGCAAGGCTGAACTCTGGTGAGCTTCTGAAATCAGATGAGGGAGATGCACTCAAAGTTAAAAACAAGGAGCAATAGTATAATTGGTCTTCTAATGCCATAAAAATGTATTGATACAACCTAGTAATAAGTCTAGTGCACATTTGCTTTTATCCAATTTCCCCCTGTTAAATGCTGGGAGAGTTAAGTTGAAAATCAGACACAGTGATTAATCACACTATGGTTTTGGTTTCACCATGTGTTTCAGATAAATATCCAGGCTGCAATAAGTGCTTTGTGACTGGATGTCTGGTAGATGAAGACAAGGTGCAAACATGGTGGTGGTGGTTTTTTTAAAAAACTTCTTTCTGCATTGGCTTAATACCCACAGTAGCTAAGGTTGAAGGCTGTTCTACTAGTGTTCTGTCTGGGTGTGGTGAAACCTAAGAGTGTTCACACTGTTGCTTTCCCCTTGGAATGTGTTTAAAGTGAGAGCCCTTTGGTGAATGCAGAATGGTAGAAAAACATGTTAAATTTAGATATGGGAAAGAACAGAGTGAACAGGGAGTTCAGAACTATATGCTACTACCTGTATATGGTAGAAAAGAGGCTGTAAAATGAGATCTAAACTACAAGGGAAATATTTCTGTAAATGGAAAGAAAGAAAAAATGAGGGGGAATTACAATGATCTGGTTTTTAAAATATAGAACAGTATATTCTCTTCATTTCTAGAGGAAAGTACAGTATATATTTCATAAATATATTGTGTCAGAGTGTGTAGTTGCACAACAAAACTTGGGTAATTATCAAGGTTTGAATCATTTGCAAGTCTTCCCAGCCCAAAGTTCTCCTCATACACAGCATACTTCCCAGCCAAAAATCATCTCAGACCAAAAATTTGAGGTAAAAGAGGGAAAAAATATTCATGGTATGCTTGGAAATCTTAACTGGTTGGCTTCAGGTTTATTAGAAGAGGATTAAAGTTTAGATTAGCTACAAGGAAAAGTGAAGAGTTTTCCTTCATTACAGCTGTGTGGATGAAATGACACAGGGAAAGTTCAAAAAGCCTGTGTTTCCCTGAAAAACAAATGGCCAATTGCTCCCAATAAACAGGAAGCAAGGGATTAGCAAATCCTTCTTTTGGTATTTACAATGTCAGTCACCAGTTTTCAAAATGCTGCATACAAGTGTGCAAAAGTTATCACCGTGAGTCCCTATTCAAGCTAAGAGGCTTGTTCAGAGTTCCAGAAAGCTGAATATCACAATGAGTATAGTTTGGAGACAGAGCACAGGGAGCATAGACAACAATGACTTCTTTGGTTCCAATCCAGTTGAGGAAGAAGAAGAAGAAGAAATGGATATTGTAATTCCAATTTGCTTTCTGAGATGTTCTGAATTAAAACATATATGTTTGCAATGAAGCAATCACTGTTGAAGCAGGGCATTGTGCTAAATTTTCTCTACTGCTAATTAGAGGTAGTTTGCTGCTATAATGTATTTTGCACTCTGCCACTGAGAACCTCTGTCTAATTAGAGGGGAAACTGCCCAGAATATCCTTCCCTTTTTTGGCTTCACTGGAATGTGGTTTTGACTCAAACTGGAAATTAGGATCATCATTCATACACAGAGTCTTATATGAAGCAGAAAGAGCAGCTTTGACTCAAAAAGGTGACAGGAAGGGTGAGAGTTAAAGAGTTGTAAGTTTAATGTGCAGGAAATATTCTCTTGTTTCAAGTTGTGTAGTGTAATTGGCAAAGCATTGCAGGTTTGCCTGACCACCAAAGGCATGAAGTTCAAGACACATGAATGAGCTAATTCATTGTACTCAATATATTACTTGCATACAATTTTTGTTACACCCAATTCGAAGGATTTTTCTTTCAGGTTTTGTGGTTCCTTTTACACTTATGGAGACGTATTTTGGAAAGTTCAGCAGTGGCTCTCTCTGGATGGCCATCATACTTGCATATTCCAATTAACCTCAATCGTTCTTTTTTCCAAAGTATTTATCCCATTCTAGATCCCTTTTATTATCTCAATATGAGCAAAAGGGCAGGAGCTGGAATCTTATTAGTATAGTAAGCTGCACTAGAGTAGGCTGACTGAATCAGTGGGGATTTAGATCAGTCTACTCTAGTTATGGCCTATTTTAACATAAATAAATAAATTTTGTGTCAGAAATTACTCTAGGTTGAAAGAATTTTTTGCTGGAGTAACTCTGCTCAGGAGACGCCCAAATGAGGCTCCTTTTCAAGATCCATTGTGCAGCACTCAGGTATCAAAACCCGACCTTCCAATCTCCAAGCTCAATGTCTTAACCACTAAGCCACCACAGTGCTGCTATTTTAGCATAATAAGCAACAACTAGAAAAGGCCTATTAGAGTCAAAAGAGCCTAGGGAGGTGTTGACTCACTGAAACCCTACTGATTCAGTTACCCTACTGTAGTATAATGTATTGTGCTAAGCAACAGGAATTCAGCCACTATCTTTTTTAAAAAAAACCACTATACAGTGGAACCTCAGTTCCCCATAGGAATGCATTGAATGCAGTTTCCCATAGGAGTGCATTGAAAACCAAAATACATTAACCAAAACATGGTTTCCCATAGGACTGCATTGAAAACCAATTAATCCACTCCAGAAAAAAATCCGTAAATTTAGCCCCTATCTTCTATGGATTTCCTTTTGTTATGCGATTTTTATGTTAACCAAGCCACTTGTTAATTGCGGTTCCACTGTATTTAAAAGAGTGCTGTCTGGATAGCTCAGTAAGTTAGGTATCTGTCTGCAGAAACAGAAGATGGGAATTCAGATCGTCACTGTGCATTTCAGGAGAGCCAGTCTGTTTGGCCTTGAGGAATATGGAAACTCCCAGAAAAAAGGAATGGTAAACCACTTGTGAATACTCATCACCTAGAAAATCCAATAAGTCAGAATTGACTTGGGAGCATATCATCATCATCATCATCATCAAAGGTGTTCACGGTCCGCTGGATGTTCAGTCCTGAGTTTTGGAACCCCATTGCTCAATTCCTAGCTCTGGATCTAAGAGTCAGTGAGATATTGCCTGAAAATGTAGCTGGTATCTAGTAGTGCTACTCTCAGCAACTGATTTATCGTGATCTTCTCAATGCCAATCACACAGAGATTTTTTTCAAGCCCTTTTGGGAATGCTCCTAATGCTCCTATCACTACTAGTATAACTGTGGCCCTTTTGTCCCAGAGATGCTATACTTCAGTTCTCAAATCCTGACTCTGTACCTCATTATTTTTTCAATCTCATTTTCTTCCACCCAACTATCAACTAGGATTGCCACTTCAATCAGCTTAACCATGTCTTTGTCAACCACAGTAATATCTGGAGTGTGATGCTCAAGTTTCTTATCATTTTGGATCTTAAAGTCCCACAAGATCTTAACTATCTTAACCTCATTCTCAACCACCTTTTCAGGTCTGTGTTCCCACCAGTAATTCATAGATAGTATTCCATAATTATTATACAGATTTCAATGTAACATTGCTACAACTCATTTATGACATCCTTTGCAGTCAGTCTGTGCAATCTTACTGTATCCATTGGTAACATGACTCACAGTTTCATCCATTTTTTTACAAAGCCAACACTCACTGTCACTCCAGGTTTTTTTGTTTGTTTTTTGAGTTTTTGCTTTAATTATGTTGGTTCGCAGTGTTGGTTCTTGGGCAGCAAATATAAGTCCTCTATTCCCCTTTTTAGAATACCAGATTTTAGCCATACTCAATTATTAACCTTATCCACTTAACCTTTGATATTTTTTAATATATAGAGCACTAGCAAGGGTTGCCCGGCGTTGCCGGGCTTTTCTCCCCGTGTTTTTTAAATAAAAATGAGCCAATTTTTTTTTTGCAATAGTGTTACATTGTGTTGGAAGGTTAAATTGTGTTGTTTTTTTTAAAAAATTGCTTAGTCTGTAATTTTAATTTTTTAAATGTTTATTTATGTTAAATTTGTTTGGCTTGGCTGTTATTAACTGTGATCTGCTTTTTTTGAGGATTAATAAAAGAAGAAAGTATGATATAATAACTCAGCACAGGATTTTTTAAAGTTTCTATTGTATTTTATTGACATATATTTGTGATTTGTGTGAAAGTGTGTTTAGTGTAATTTTTTTTACTTGTTTTTTTTGGTGTGACCTTTTGTGTAAAATTGTGAGTTTGTGTTTTGTTTGGGGCTGTTGTGTGTTTTTGAATTGTTTTTACTATTGTGGCCAGCAGGTGGTGCTGGTAGGGGTTATTGTATTTTGACTTTTGTTTCTCTCCTGGCCTCTGGGTGGAGCTTCTTCTGGTAAGTAGGGTCTTTCTGTATTCATTTCTTTTCCAGTCCTGGTGGAGGTAGCACCTGTTTTGGTAAGTTTGCTTGTTTTCTTTCTTTTGTGTGTGTGTGTGGGCGGGGGGGAGGGGGGGTTGGAGGTTGTATTTGTTGTCTGTTTGTTTTGTTTTTGATTGTGTCCTTGTTTACTTCGTATTGTTTTGGTGTTTTTGTTTTTGTGTATTTTTGGCTGTGTTTGAGTGTTTTTAGTAATTTTTAAAAAATTATTTATTTGGTGGTGGGGAAGGTACGTGGTCATTGGGGGTTTGGAAGGGTGGGCTAGGTGGTGGGGAGGGGGGCATGGTCATTGGGGGTTAGGAAGGGTGGGCTAGGTGGTGGGGAGGGGGGCATGGTCGTTGGGGGTTAGTAAGGGTGGGTTAGGTGGTGGGGAGGGGGGCATGGTCGTTGGGGGTTAGGAAGGGTGGGTTAGGTGGTGGGGAGGGGGGCATGGTCATTGGGGGTTAGGAAGGGTGGGCTAGGTGGTGGGGAGGGGGGCATGGTCATTGGGGGTTAGTAAGGGTGGGTTAGGTGGTGGGGAGGGGGGCTTTATTGTTTTATGGTGGTTTTTTTGTGTGTAGTTGTGAAAGTAGATCGGGGTTTCCCCTTTAATATCAGTGCGTGGGGCTTGCGACCCCCCTCTCCGCTTGCTCCCCTGGGGTTGGGAGGTTTGTGGGGACAAAAGAGGAATGTTCCCCCAACTCTTCTGGACCCAGTAGACCAGGCACAGTGGATCGATTCCCTCCCCCCTCCTTAAAACAACTCCGTTTTTAAAGAGTAGAAAAGACGGAGTTTTTTTAAGGAGGGGGGTGGGAATCGATCCCCTCTCCCTGGTGTCCTGAGTCCAGAAGGGTTTGGGAAACATTCCCCTTTTGTTCCCACAAACCTCCCAACCCTAGGGTAGGCAGCGGAGAGGGGGATCGCAACCCCCACCCACTGATATTAAAGGGGAAACTCCAGTCGGGTCCTTGAGGCGCCGTGGGTGAGGGATAGAAAGCCGGCTGGTGTGTGTTTGGCTGTGACGTGGTGAGTTGTTTTTCTTTTTAATTTTTCGGGCGCCGTTTTCCTCAGCGTTCTGCGTGCTCATGGCGCGCAGGACGCTGGGGCTTGTAGTAATGGGTTGGTGCTTTCTGTTTGTGCTGCGTTTTTTTAAAATGGTTTTATTTTGATTGGCTGCGGCGCGTTTCAGAACGCTGCTCCGTGCGAGAGCCTCTCAGCCTGATTGGCTCTGGCGCGGCGCGGCGCAAGGAATGTTGGGAAGTGAACTTGTTTCCCTTTCTTCGCGTTTGTGGGGCTGTTGCCCCACTGCCGGTTTTTTCAATCCTTCGTTGACCTGCGTACGCAGATCGGCCGTGTGCACGAAGGGTGAGTGCAGGCAAGTAGGGTGAGGCATAGCAACCTATAGCCAGTTCCAACGGTTAACCCTTGGATTTATAGGTTAAGATCTAATGGCTTATTATTCCACATATTTATTCAATTCCTTAATACCTCTTCCATGCATGCCTCTTTCAACTCTTAATACCTTTTCTAGAAACTTCATTCAACATCTTCCCATCACAACAAAAATACACAAATGCCCCACATTCAATGTTTTAGCATTTTGTGATGTGGCATCCTCTAAGCTTTGCCCCATCCTCTAAGCTTTGCCCCTATCCAGCCTATATGACCACAAGAGGCATTTGGGAGCAGAGAAGCCAGAGGCTGTGTCTCCTTTTGTCTGTCTGATCTCTGTTTCTTCTTGCATCTATTGTTTGACAGACATTCTCAGGATCTGCCTATCAGTTTTACTTCCTTTCTCCCTGATTCTCTGAGGAGCAAACATATGCTTCTAAGTGCTGTCAGAAGGCTCATGTCAACTTAGATAGAAATAAGGCTTAGGCTTTTCAATCTTGAATGTGTCTTTCTTTTGTTTTTAGCTGCTTCTCTTGCCTTATTAAGGGACTAATAGCCAACGTGTCTATGCATTGCTTACCCTGATAATGATAGAAACCTTATTAATTTCTCGTCTCTTCTCTCTTTCTCACCTTTACAACACAGATGTCATCATAACCCCTGCAAGTCTTGTTTCCAGAATACCACTGGTTTAGGATATTAAAGACACCATCGATTTATATCATCTTAACATTTTTGACAGCTGCCTCTAGTTTAATATAGAAAAGTAGAGCATAATATTTTACAATTATACTTATTCGAAACAGATCTTGTTAAAAAATCATAACAGTTCAGCACACCATAATGTTTTCTTCACTTAATTCAGCCGGTAATTCACCCCTACAAGCCAGTTCACCCAGGGAATAGCCAATGAAATCCCTTCAAAGGATAAATCTAGCACTGAAAAATTGCAAGTTATAATGGATAAAGCTAGCTGTATCCCCTAATCACTGGGTGATTTATAGTACTATGGAAATAGAGCAGAAGATTGCCCTCAAGGTGACTCCACTAAAGTAAACTTACCACTTATTCGTATCCCTTTTTACTTAAAGGATAGTCCCTGTGAGTTCAATGAATCTTATTTTTAATTAGCCCTGCACAATATTGTAGCTTGAATCTATAATTTCTGCTTCATATGATGCAGGCTGCAACCATAATGTTTTAAGTTATAAACATATCTCTTAGTCTAACTTCTCCATAACTTAATAGGAATTCATAAATATGTTGAGAAAATCATCTTTTGTTTCTTATTTCAAATCAGACTCTGTGAATGCTTGCTAAATTGAGCTGAGATTTTGCCTGTTACACTTATCTCTATCAGGAATTATCCCTCTAATGGTTCAAGTGGTTAAGACGATGAACTTGACGACTGGAAGGGCAGCATTTTGAGACCCGAGTACTGCATGGCGGACTGAGCTCCCAGCTCTGTCCCAGCTTTTGCCAACCTAGCAGTTCAAAAGCACAAAATTGCAAGTACAGTAGATAAATAGGTACCACTTTGGTGGGAAGGTAAACAGCATTCCTTGCACTCCGGTGTCTGGGCATGCCTGCCACATGTCTGCGGAAACATCTGCAGATACAGACTGTACTGGCTCTTTGGCTGTAAATAGAGATGAGCACTGAACCCGCGAGTTGGATACGACTAGTTTTCGAGCAAGGGCGACCTTTACCTTTATCTCTAATATTCTTCTATATTGTGAGCAAAACCTTCATAGAATAAAGAGGTGACATGAAGCAAGTGACTGAAACTGAGTATTAACCTCAAGAGGAATTAAAACAAACATGATCTTTATCAATAGGATCTAAATAGTAGGTGCTTAGAATTAAATTGTCTCATCCCTTCAGTATGGTGATTTATCCTATTTGTGCAACTGGACGTATTACATCAAAATATTTTTCCTTAGTCTTGTTTTGCTGAATGTAGGTACATTTATTTATTTATTTATCCCACTTATTTGGGACATTCTTCCACTCTGGATAGCATATAACAACTAAATTTAGCTAGTTAACTAAGCATACTTACTGTCAGGGGTTTTTGAGGGGTCCCAAGAGGCTTTGGTGGTGACAGAGTGCTGTATATGATGTAGTCCACCACATCTCCCTCCTTTCAGCCTCTGCCAGCCTCTCCCAAGGACCCAGGCACCCTGATCTTACCCAGTCACAGGGAGAGTGGTTTTCTCATAGTAGCGTGGATGTAGCAGTAGCAGTGTGTGGTGGAAGCAGAGAGCTAGGTGCCAGTGCTATGCCCAAGTAGAAGCCAACAAGGTAAAATCCCAAACAGAACTTTATTTTCTATTCTATAAGAAGAAATACCTGTAGAGAAGAAAATCCCCAAATCCCAAAGTCCATAGGGCTCTTTTAGATCCAGAAATGTCCATGACATATTTCAAAGAACCAATAAGTCCATCAGAATGTCCATAAGCCTGTGGAGCAAAAGAAACCCCAAAGTCCATGAAAATATTCATCAGTCCATGAAATGACAAAGTGTTGAGATGTTGCAGGCAAAACATTTCTAAGTCCATCAGAAATCCATCATCAATCCATTGGGCAGGATATATCTCCAAGATAGAATCCAATCAGTCTTGTTGGGCTGCATCCTGCCTTTGGGTTGTTCCCTTCGGGGGACTAGAGTTCAGCCAACCAGAACCAGGTGGTCTGTCGTTAGAGAACCAGTTTTAGGGCTCAAAACCTCCTCTTTTTAAAGGGAAATGAGGGACTTTCTCCCTCCCTAGGAATGCATTAAGTAATGTGGTTACATCATGATTTCATCATTGGAAAGTCCCGGGATTCTGCAGGTGTCTCCCTCTCCCCTTTAGGAATTCATTTATCATGAAAAAGCACCTGAGCTCCCATGGAATTTGTTTAAGTCATGGGAAAGTCCCTGTTCTTACCGGTGTATGGAAAAATTCTGGGAAAAATACCCAATCCTTGCTGAGATCCAGCTCAGCAAGTGTAAGAAACCAAAAGATCAGAAAGAAAATGACTGCAGTCTGAGAAGATATCTGATGCAAAATTATGTCTCTTGCCGTATCGAGCAAGCAAGTTTTTATTGAAGTTACAAGTTACACAGGATGTATACAAAAGCATACACAGGATGTATACGTCAGCATAGGTGAGTGGTATTCAGCCAATAATATGACATTCTCTACAGCATAACCATATATGGAGCATGACCTATATCTTTTACTAGTACATGTGCAGTAGCTTATATCCTGCCAGAATAGGCCCAAAGCCTATTCTCGGTGGCAGCTTGCTTGCAAAAGCTGTTACCTGTAAATATATATCTTACTTTAGCAGTTTAAGGCTGATACCAAAAGCATATATTAGATGATTACATTAAGGTGCTTTTCTGCACCGAGCCAGGAAGCGACTGTTAACTCAAGAAGCAACTGCTCTGCACAGATGCAGAGTCTCTGCACAGAGGCAGGAAGCAATTGCTAGTTCAGGAAACTGTGGCTAAGCGCAGGAAGAGCTAACCACAAATGCTAACTCAGGAAACTAAATGCTACACAGCTCATCATAATAACCTATAGGTTATAATGGATTCCCACACTGGTGTCTTCCCAAAGATGTCTGGAAGCTAATCTTTCCCCTTCTACCTTGGACCTATGATGTAACAGATCAAGGCCCAGAAAGACTAAAGGTCAGGAGAGGGTTAAAAAGTTCCCTTCCTCTTTGTAACTTCCTAGGTGGGGTGGAACAGCTGTTGATTACCTAATTTGTAAGGAATGTGGTCACATGAAGAAAGAAGGGCAGCTAGGCACTGTATTAGCACATTCAGGATCATTACATTACTTCCTCCCTACTTAGCTAGAAGGTTTTCCTCACTACCTTAGCCTGGGGACACTCTTTTCTTATTCTTCAAGTGCCATATCAGTTCTGGATATTGGCTATCATCATGGTGATAGTGTTCCTGCTCTTAACTTCTCAAAACAGTTTTTTGATGGACATTCCACACTAGTCTCTCAGGTTCTTTAGCTACGAAGTCAGTCTACTTCCAGGACTTCTCTCCCCAAGGATCCTCCCTTGCATATTAGTTAAAGTATTTTATAGTTTATGTTGTTCCTCATGATATGCCCAAGGTATTGGAGCTTTCTTTGTTTAATGATCTTAAATACAGTAGTTCTTGTTCTTTAGCCATCTGACTCAATACTTCTATGCTAGTCACACTCTTTTAGCCTAAGTTATTTCCCCAAAGAATTAGAATGAAATGGTGGAGGAAGATAATATTTACTAGGGTCCCCTAAAAGATGTTCAGAGGGAAAAGTGGGCAATAAATATCTAATAATTAAACTGCATACAGCTGAAGAAAAGAATTGGTAAGGACTCAATTAATGGAGTGCTTTTTATCCACGGCATAAGCCAAGAGACCTACAGCAAAGAAAGTGGGGAAATGAGGGAAATGGTGGAGTGGGAGCTGCTTTTCTACACCCAGAACTTTTAAATAAATCATTCAGACTTAATCTTTGGAAATCAATGCAGAGACAGGTTGTCATTGATTCCTTTACAAAGAACTACATCTTCATTTCCAATAAAGACGTTTCAGTGAAATACATAGTAATTCTAAAGAACACTCATTTTCTCACTCGATGCTGACCTTCCTGACATTTTCAGCAACCCACATTTTCCACAGATTTGAAAGTTTTGTTATATAAAAGCACACTATGATTAATAATAATTGAAGTTGCGACTCTTAAGTACACTCTGACCGTTCCTTTGTACTCTGCCCACTGAACGCCCCCAGAGAGCCTCATAATCAGTTTAAGTGGTAGACAACAAGAACTAGGAATTTTGGATAGGCAGTCATGGCCCTCCAGACATTTTGGGACTGCAATTCTCCAAATCCCCAAAATATCTGGAGGGCTATTGTTGCTCATCTCTACTGCATGCAGTAGAGATTGAACTGCCGATTGAACTGCAATTTAGGACCATAGGACATAGGTCTTACAGAGAACATAAGTCCATCTAACTCTGTATTGTCACCTGTGACCGGCAGTGGCTCTCCTTAGTTTCAGGTCTAGTCTTATCTGGAAATCCCTGGAATCCTTTGATGGTCTTCCATCCAAGCATTAACTGGGTCCTACTTACATCAGGCGACTGCAGTGACTTAGTGGTTAACACACTGAGCTTGATGACTGGAAGATTGGCAGGTTAGCAGTGCTGCATGATGGAGTGATTGCAGCTCATCTGTCCCAGCTCTTGCCAACCTAGCAGTCTGAAAGCAAGAATTTGCAAGTAGATAAATACTTTGGCAGGAAAGGTAACAGTATTCCATGCACTCCGGCATCTAGTCACACCAATCTAGTCCTCAGCAAGGGATTTAAAAGACCGGGAGGCAACCTGGACTGCTGCCGCTGCCTCTGGTCTTCACTGCGGGCAAGGCAGAGCAGCCCCCGCAGTACCTGGACACTGGGAACAACATCACCGCCAGTGTCCTGGGCCCCACGCTCCCTCAGTGGGGGATTTAGAAACTGCTGCCTTTACCGACCCCCCCCCCCCCCCCCGCCAGAGCTCCTTTCCTGGTCTGGCATTGGCCACGGGGAAGTTGGAGCACCTAGGACTGGCTGCGCCATGGAGTCCAAGGCATTCTGAAATTGTAATTGTATTTATTTATTTTGCTGTATAGTATTTTGAAATTGTAACTATGATATTGTAAGATACTGTATTTTATTGACCTTATTGTATTGTATACTGTATTTATTTCTGTATTGCTTTCTTGGTATTGCCTGTTATTTTATTGTATATTTTGTTGTTATTGCCGCCTCGAGTCACCCATGGGTAGAGAAAGGTTGGGTATAAATAAAACTTGAATTGAATTGAACCATCACATAACCACAGAAATGTGTGCATACACAGACAGTGCTGGCTCTTTGGCTGTAAACAGAGATGAGCAGCACACCCTAGATAAGACTGGCTTTTGAGCAGGTGATGTCTTTATTTACATCAGATGAGAGAAGCTGTATTCAAGGTAGGATGACTTTATATCAGTTTTCTTCAACACTGGTAATGGGACAACATGCCTCAAAGAGAAGCAGGCCTCAGGCTAGCTTAAGCAAGCCATGGGGGCACAAAATTCTGGCTGTAATCATGTTGAATAATTACAATTGCATAACTATGTGTTTCACAGTATTGCTCATCATGCCAAAGCAGCAACACTGTTCACAAAGGACTGCTCTGGCACACTGAACAGGTAGCCAAAACAGGAAATACATGATGGATTACACCAGGGGCGGCCAACCTACAGTCCACGGGCCATGGCCGACACCGGCCCACAGCACCATTTCATATGGCCAGCCGCTGCCCTTGCTGCTACTGGAAGCAGAAATGGACGCATTTACGACAGCCACAAAATGCACCTGTGCCTGCTGTAAACACTGCCATAAATGCACCTGCGGCTGTCGTAAACACATTTACGACTGGCCCACCAAGCTGTCGGGGGGGGGCATAGTCCAGCCCATGGTGCAAAAAGGTTGGGGACGCCTTCCCCCAGATTACACAATTGATTTGTTTAACTCTTTCCCCCCCTGATTGGAACACCCTACGTGGCTCTCTGGGTATTGTTACATAGCAAAACCCACTCATGGGATTGGTGGTAGTCCAACAATATGTGGAGGACCATGTGTTTTGAGTGCTGCTTTACAGCAACAGAGGAAGAAGGACAGATGTGACATGTTATTGATACAAGCTGCACACTCATTTTTGCTTTAAAATAAAGGGTAATTGGCTTCACTTACCTGCTATTGGGCATATGTGGGAATGTTTTCTTCTACATAGTTTTACCATCTTTCATTTTGTTTCTTTTGGTTTCCTGCCAGGAAGTGCTTCCATTTATGATCTGTATGGCCTTGCATGTAGTATGTATGATTCTTTTGTGATTGGGGGAAAAAATCAAGCTCGGTCCACTTTTTAAACCAAATTGAGTATTTAAAGTTTCTAAAGAAATTTCCATTAGGCCAATATACAAGATTTCTTTTCCTCAAATATGAAATTCTCTGCCTCCTCCTTTTCCATAAGGCACTTCTTGTAATTAGCACTGATAGGAATAACTGTTCAGAGGCAATGAAAGAAAACATGGTGCTGTTAATTGGTCTGGCCACGAGGTGTCAGCCTAAGAATACATTTTGGACCATTTTATATGATCACTATGGCAACAAACCCACTACTTTTAAGAGGATAGCTGAACTTGGCCTTGTTTGAACACCTGTACCACTGGTTCTTTTTATTCTGATGCTTTGTGCTTGTGTTGTATTATAAACAGAGTGTTACACACTGTAGGAACCATTTGACAAGTGTCCAATTCCAATGTATCAGAGAGGTCTAGGATGGAGGACTGACTAATGAAAGGCAGAGATAGGAAGGGAAGGAGGGCATGTGAGCTCTTCAGAATAATACCACTGTGCAATTAATGAATGGATGTATTATGAATGTACACATCGTTGCAGCCAAAGGACCCGCCTACAGCAGCTGTTTTTCTTAAATAGAAACCACAAACAGAAGAAATCCCACATGTATTCAGTCAAACTATGACTATCCACACCATTGGCATAGACTTTCTAATGCTTACATTATTTTATTTTATTTATTTTCTAATTTGAATTGCCGCCCAACTCCGGAGACTCTAGGCAGCTCACAGAAAATAAAAACAATTGCAGTTTAAAAAGCAATAAAACCTCATTAAAAACTACTGACAAAAGTTTAAAAAGATTAAAAGAGAGAGTGTGTGTTCTACTAAATTAGCCAGGAGGCTGGGGTTACCATGTCACTGGTGTCCCACACATGCCCTGCCAGCCAGGTTTTTAACACTTTCCTGAAGGGCAACAACTCTGTCTGGAGACGCAGCTCAATTGGCAGGAGGTTCCATAGGGCCGGAGCAGAGAGATGCGCCTCTCTAGCAGATGGAACAATTAGAGGGCCTCTCGAGTCTGCTCTGGTGGGACAGACAGATGTTCTTGGGGTGACACGGTCTCTTAAGTATCCTGGCCCACTACCATGTAGGGCTTTAAAGGTAATTACCAGCACCTTGAATTGCACCTGGAGGCACACTGGCAACCAGTGCAGCTCCTGAAGCAGTGGTGAGGCATGGGCATGCTGCCCGCACCCCATCACCACCAAAGCAGCTGCATTCTGGACCAGTTGCAGCCTCCGAATGGTCATCAAGGGCAGCCCCATGCAGAGCGCATTGCAATAGTCAAGTCTGGAGGTGACTAGAGCGTGCATGACCATGAGCAAGGAGCCTGATCTAGGAGCGGGCATAACTGGCATATAAAACTAAACTGTGCAAAAGCCCTCCTGGCCACGACTGCCACCTGCTCTGTAGTGTCTGGTGCACAAAGAGAATTGTTTTCATGTACACATTCATTCTGTTTCTGAAGTGAAGGTGTGGGAAGAGCTATAATTATGGTAGAGCTTAGAAAATATGTTGTTGTTTTTTAAGTGGGGGTGGGGGGTGGGTTCTAGAACCTCCCAGCCAACACAACCAGTCACTATGCTGGTGAAGGATAATTGACTCTGCGGTCCCCCAAACGGCACCTTTTCCAAGTTCCAAGAGATTGAATTGTGTCAAACAAATCCACACAGGTTACCAGTTTGCCCAACCACCAGACTGGCAGCTGGCCCAGAGAGGCTAGTGGCAACTATACCTAACACCCGTGTCACAACTGAGCTTTCCAATCCTTTTATTGTATTTACAAAAAATAAAATAAAATTGAGATACCCTGATAAATGTTAACTTAAAAATGTAGCACAACTAGCAGATTTGGTTGTTGATTGTATTTATGACAATTTTCTTTTACTAAGAAAGTTTATAACCACCTGAGAATCAAAAAGAAATTATCAATAAGTTGATGTTCTTTTTGCTGATCATGTCCCATGGCTAGAAATAATAATTAATTGCAGGTTTTGTTGAGCTTGGTTCTAATTTCTGTTCTATAAACAAAATGGGACTGACTTTCTCATCTAACTAAGAAAGAGATTCTCTTTTAAAAGAACGATTTATTATGCCTGTGGCAGTTTTGAATCTAGAAAGGGTCTGCTGAATTCTTTTGTCTTGTTATGTGTCATTCCCTCTTCTTCCACATTGTGTACCTAATGAGTCTATCAGCTGAAGTTGGTTAATCTTCACACTACTCTAAGTGGAGCAGGCAATATGGGAATGAGAGTATGTTCTGGAGAAAAATATGGTGCTATACCTAACCTTCCTGTTCCTTGAGCCTGACCTAAATGATTGTTTTGTTCATACCCACCTTCCAGCCTCAGTAAGATAACTGATTTTAAACCTGAGCTCTGTAACAGGAAATCTGGCTTCAGGATGACTTGGGACCTGTCATTTCTCATACCAGTGGGAAGTAGACAACTACCTTTTAACAGAACCACATCCGAGAATGACAGCTGGTCTTTGTTCTTTGCAGAGATGGTTGATGACTTGTTCCATCCTTTCCTATTCAACACAGCCACAGCTGTTGGAACAGATGCAAAAGAAAGGGAAAAAAATTAAAAGGCTAGCCACTGATTCTCAGCAATGCTGTGTAGAATATTTCCAAAACATTTGATAGTTTTACAGAACTTAAGAAAATAGACAGATATGCTCTCACACAGAATAAAAACATCACATCCAAGCCTGCATTGTGTACTTATATTAATGTATAAAACATTTTATTTCATGTTAAGAATTGTTTTTCTGCTTGGTAAACTAGAAGCTTAACATTTGTGATTCTAACTAGCATGAATGGATGGATGCATGAATCGGTGTCAAATACGTATAAGGAGAATGAATTGGTGTCAGTCAGATTTTAGGCATAAACCCTTTCTCGGATTCTGATGACAGAATATATGTGAGATCTGCTGTATCATACATATACATCTGCTAGCAAATTTTGTGTCTGTTTTACTAGAAGGCACCATTTATTTATTTATTTATTACTAGTCATTGGTTATCCTCCTTTCTTCACAGTGCTCAAACAACAGGTGTTAATAATGGAAGATTTGGCTTGCCTCATTTCAGCCTAAGAACACAAAAAGTTTTGATAGGTTGTGGAATGACTGATTTAAATATCATGTGACCTTCAATACTCAGTATGTATTGGAGAAATGGAGGAATGGAGGAATGGAGAAATTATACTAGTATGAACCATGTGAACGGTGTACATAGCAAATGCCTATGTTAACTGGTGATGATGCACAGATAAGATTTATACTTTGATGGAGTTGGATTGAAGAGTAACAGGATTCTGGTTTTTGAATCATTCCAGTTGTCAAGTTCAGCATCTTAAACATTAAGCCACCACAGTCCCCCCCCACCCGCCACCCGCCACAATTGTTTAGATAAAGATAACGATTGCCCTTGCTCAAAAGCCAGCCATATCCAACTCTAGGGTCTGATGCTCATCTCCATTTGTAGCCAAAGAGCCAGTGTTGTCTGTGTCTGCAGATGTTTCTGTGGACAAGTGGCAAGCATGACCAGACACCGGAGTCAATGGAATGCTGTTTACCTTCCCACTGAAGTGGTATCTATTTATCTACCTGCAATTTCTTGCTTTCAAACTGCTAGGTTGGCAGGAGCTGGGACAGAAATGGGAGCTCACTCCATTGCCTCAAACAGCTGATCTGCATATCTTCCACTCATCAAGTTAAGCATCTTAACCACTAAGCTACTGCAGTCCTTCCCTATCATTTAGCAATGTATAAATGAGACTCCAGTGTTGAGGCATGCCCTCCACATGTCCATGGAAACATCTGCAAATGCAGACAGCGCTGGCTCTTTGGCTATAAACAGAGATGAACACTGAACCCTAGAGTCTGATACAAATGGCTTTTGAGCAAGGGCAACCTTTAACCTTTACCCAGTATTGGGCATCAGCAGGTCTGCCCCGGTCTGATCAGACCGGTAGCAGACCTGGCTGGCCATGCCCACGCCCCTGCCACACCATGCCCACCTCCTCCTCTCCAGGAGCGACCAGGAGCCAGGAAGAAGAGGAGGAGGAAGATGGAAGAGGTGCCGCAGACAGAGCCATGGAAGAGGAGGAGGAGGGGCTGCTGCTTCACCTGCCTGCCACTGCTTGCCCAGAATGGCATGACTGTAAGGACCTCACCATGCCTCTGTGGGACGCCACGCCGGGCTCAGAAAGAGCCTCGTTGTCCTCTGGACAAGAAGGAAGAGTCCCAGAGCAGCCAGGCTCACCGTCCAGGCACGCTTTCAGCTCTGTACTTCCTGCGCACCTTCGGCCCTGGGAAGCATTGCCGGCAATGCTAGGAGGGGGAGGCTGCCAGCCCACCCGTCCCCTCCCACCCCCTGAAGGCACGTGGGAAGTGCGGAGGTGAAAGCGCGCTCGGACAGTGAGCCTGGCTGCTCTGGGACTCCTCCTCCTTGTCCGGAGGACAACAAGGCTCTTCCTGAGCCCGGCGCAGCATCCCAGAGCAGCATGGTGAGGTTCTTTCAGTGATGCCGCTCTGGGCAAGTGGTGGCTCCTCCTCCTCCCTGGCTCTGGCTGTGGCATCTCTTCCGTCTTCCTCCTCTTTTCCTGACTCCCACAGTCATGCTGCTCTGGGCAAGCAGTGGTTCCTCCTTCTCCTCCCTGGCTGCGCCGTGATATCCCACCCACAGTGTGGTAGTAACATTTTTTGGGGCCCACCACTGCCTTTACCTAAATGAGACTAGCTTTCTCTTCTGCTCTTGTTATCCCCTTGCCCAAGGGAGGAGTTCAAGATGTTTTTGTTTTCACTTTTAGGTCAACTATGCCATTGTAACCAACAAACTGTGGTTAGTATTGTTTCTTTCTTTGTTTGTTTATTCACATTTATATCCTACCCTTTTGGTGCAAGCATCACTCAAAGTTACTTACTCTGTGTGTGTGTGTGTGTGTGTGTGTGTGTGTGTGTGTGTGTGTGTGTGTGTGCGTGTGCGTGTGCGTGTGCGTGTGTGTGTGTATAATTTTAAATTAAGAGCTCTTCAAAATACTTCACTGTATTTTCAGATCACAGTGGTATTTATTTCTTTGCTCCTAAAAGCACCAACAAACTGAAGTTCAATCCCAGTATGTTAAAATGTCATCATGATGGGTTTTTAAAAAAAATCCTGAACTTGCAATGTCTGAGTCATAACGTAGAGAGCTAATTATTAATTATGACAGGCAATATGTGTCTCTCCATAAACACTATCAGTCCATACCAGAGCATGAACTACACAACACTGCTGAATCACTGGCTGAAATTCTATTGCTTAACTTTATATGATGTAAGGCTGACATTAAAGACTGCTCCATTCCACAGCACACAAAGAGTTCCCCAGGGAGCCTTGCAACCATTAGAAACTTTTAATTCTGAAGAAAAAAAAATAGCCTGCAGCCTTATGCCTTATGTTGCGCAACAGGATATCAGTCACTGTTTTACTTACTTCTGTTCTGCCCAGATCTACTTGCACAGACAAAATTAAAAGGCAGTGCAGAGAGGGAGACATTTTGTGTATGTGTGGGTAAATGTTGATTAGCAAAAGTTTCCATCAGTTTTTCCAGGTTTGAAATTAATAGGGGGGGGGGCAAGGAATATGCACAGCATAAATCTGTCAAAATGCAGGTTATTTTTAACTACCCTTCAAGTGTCATTTATTTTGCACCGATTCCTGAAACTACTATATTCTTTTGCTTTGTATTCATGTGTCAGTGCATATTGTGCCTCTTGGTTTGCTCTGTAAGGTTTGCAGGATTCCCCACAACTCACAAGTGGTTCATCTCCTGATCCTTACAGTTAACACTACAGTATTTTAGTGGCTGGGATACACAGAAAGAGCCTCCTTGAAGTTTGCAGTATTTTTGAACCACAATCAGGTGTACTCTGGGCAAGAGCCACCTTGTTGTGCTGGCTAATCTTTCTCACACTAGGTCAGATGAAAAGAACTGTGGAATGAACTGCTGCAGTGTTGTAACAAACGTAATAATTTTAAAATTGGTACCATCTGGTGAGTGCGGATAGCACCAACAGGGGCTGCACCTTAGGGTAATACCACTACAAACAGCTCTGCAGCAGAGGTGGAGGTAGAGGTGGAAGACTGCAGCATCAGGATCAGCTTGTTTCCCATCCCTTCAAAATGGAGGCCCGACACCTAATAGTTGACTGGGAACATCTGTAAGGAAACATAAAAACAAACAAGCAAATAAAAACAAAGGAAAGCATATGGTTGTCATGATCCTAGGATCACCAGAGCTACTTGCTTTGCTAGAGCTGGTCAAGTTGTGACACAGCTGTCTGCATTCTTTCATTTGTTTATACATAGCTCAGATTCCACAGAGATTAGGTCCCCACTGAGTGTCTGTCAAGACAGACATGACATCAGAGGACAGAAGGAAGAGGTCATTCCATTCCCATGGGAGCCCAGGTGTTTTCCCATGAGGTAAACACATTCCATGGAGGGTCAGGTGCCTTCTCATGATGTCATGAATTCTTAAGGGGAGGAGGAAACACCTGCAGAGTCTGGAATACCCCATGGGGTCATTGAATTCCAAAGGGAGGAGGGAACACTTGTGGAGTAGGAATTTCCCATTATGTAATCCTGTTATGTAATGCATTCATAGGGGTGGGTAACCACTCATTTTGCCTATATAAATCAGAGGTTTTGAGACCCCAAATTGGTACCCTAACCCGGGACTACCATGCTCTTGTTAGCTGAGCTCAGTCCCTGAGTGGAACAACGACCCATGGCAGGATGAGCCCAACAGGGCTGGAATTGGACTGAACTGGATATTTATTTATTTATTTATTTATTTATTTATTTATTTATTTATTTATTTATTTATTTATTTATACATTTGTATCCTGCCCTATTGGCGCAACAGCCACCCAGGGTGGCTACCAGCAGAAAGGAGAGGGCTCCATTACAGCAAGAAGCCTTCTCCATATCTTAACCTATAAAACCAAGCATTCACCGTTGGAACTGGCTATAGGCTGCTATGCGTCGCCCTACTGACCCACACCCACCCTTCGTGTGCACGGCCAAATTCCCTACGCAGGTCAACGAAGGATTTAAAAATCCGGCACGGGGGCCTCAGCCCCACAAACGGCAAGAAAGGGAAAGAACTTCACTTCCCAACATTCCTTGCGCTGCGCCGCGCCAGAGCCAATCAGGCTGAGAGGCTCTCGCACGGGGCAGCGTTCGGAATCGTGCCGCAGCCAATCAAAACAAAACCATTTTAAAAAAACGCAGCACACACAGAAAGCACCAACCCATTACTACAATCCCCAGCGTCCTGCGCGCCATGAGCACGCAGAACGCTGAGGAAAACAGCGCCCGAAAAATTAAAAAGAAAAACAACTCACCGCATCACAGCCAAACACACACCAGCCGGCTTTCTTTCCCACACCCACGGCGCCTGGAGTTTCCGCTTTAATATCAGTGGGTGGCGGCTTCGACCCCCCTCTCCGCTGGCTTTTCTAGGGTTGGGAGGTTTGTGGGGAGAAAAGGGGAATGTTTCCCAAACCCTTCTGGACTCTGGACACCAGGGAGAGGGGATCGATTCCCACCCCCCTCCTTAAAAAAACTCCGTCTTTTCTACTCTTTAAAAACGGAGTTGTTTTAAGGAGGGGGGTGGGAATCGATCACCTCTCCCTGGTGTCCAGAGTCCAGAAGAGTTTGGGAAACATTCCCCTTTTCTCCCCACAAACCTCCCAACCCTAGAAAAGCCAGCGGAGAGGGGGGTCGAAGCCCCCACCCACTGATATTAAAGGGGAAACCCCGATCTACTTTCACAACTCCACACAAACAAAGCACCATAAAGCAATACAGCCCCCTCCCTACCACCTAGCCCACCCTTCCTAACCCCCAATGACCATGCCCCCCTCCCCACCACCTAACCCACCCTTCCTAACCCCCAATGACCAGGCCCCCCTCCCCAACATGGGTCGGCAGCGTACATATTCCAACGAGTCTGCCTTGCGAAAAAAACCCCAACACATGCTATTTCAATGGGCCACCCAGCCACCGAGGCCGGCCCACAGAAATAACCACACCAAACACATAAAATTTACACAGAAAATCTCCAACAAACACACAAACAAAAACAAGGAAAAACACAACCCCCCACCCCCCACAAATCACACCAAAACCACCCATTACATATCGGAAATCACAACTTACCAAGAAAGGTCAAGCCTCAACGAGAAACAAAATTGAAATGGCAAACGAACAGGAAGAAAACACAGGAGAGGACAAACATTACGCAACAGCACCACCAAGTGGCCACAGGAACAATGACACTCAATGAATTCGAATTACACTTACACATTTTTAAAAAAATCTTATCCAAAGTACACCTATCACCAAAAAAAAAATATTTTTAAAAATGCAATTAGTGGGAAAACATATATATCAACCTTTCAACTTTTAAAAATCCAAATTTATTTAAAACAGTTTAAAAAACTACCAATGTATAAAAAAATATTTTAAAAAAATAACATAACTCATTTAAACACACATACAACAAAAATCATCCAACACCATTTCTCATATTTTTTTACAAACAAAACCCCCCAAAAAGCCCGGCAACGCCGGGCAGCCCTTGCTAGTAATACATATAATGCATAGGAAAACAATCATAAAACATCTAAAACACCCCAACAATATTCTCCCTAACCCCTTAAGAAG
Organism: Bradypodion pumilum; assembly: GCA_035047305.1. Lineage (NCBI taxonomy): Eukaryota > Metazoa > Chordata > Lepidosauria > Squamata > Chamaeleonidae > Bradypodion > Bradypodion pumilum. The sequence continues at coordinate 205,951,490 of JAWDJD010000005.1, read as the reverse complement.
TAAAAGTTAAAAGATAAAAGCAATACATGAAGGCATAAAAACAGCATACTATAAAAATGATAGTACTCTGTCCAACTCATCTTGATGGATGGCTGAGAGACATGGACTTTGCTGATATTTGGCCATTTCATGAATTGATGGACTTTGAGGGGTTCTTTTGCTCCACAGACTTATGGACATTCTGATAGATTTATTGGATCTTTGACATATTTAATGGACATTTCTGGATCTAAAAGAGCCCTATGGACTTTGGGATTTGGGGATTCTATTCTCTACAGGTATATGGATTGTTTATTCTTTACAGCTTTGCTTCTTCATCTTATGGAATAGAAAATAAAGTTGTTTTGGGACTTTACCACATGACTTTAACCCAGTTTTTAAACATAAAAATGATTGGAAATATAGTTCTTTTGATAGACAAGACACACCCTGTATTTATTTTTCCTCATGATTGTAGCAAGCAGAGCCTTACATGCTCAGGTTTCTCTGAATACATTTACTCTCTTTGTTAAGATTGTTTAGAATGAAAGAATGATGCAGTTTGGCATTATGAAAACATTGTCAGGAAACTAATTAAGTGATTTACTCTCTGATTGGGAAAGACTTACTGGATACATGCACAGAAATGTTTATAAAGGCATGCTAGAGTGCATTTCTGTCTCTTAAACTATCTTAAATGGTATTTCAATGTAATCTCATTTAAGTCTCTCCTGAATTCTCTAGAAGTGTTTCCCAAATTAGCTGATGTTCTGACCTTTGTTGAGGATTCTTTTCATTTTCCTCCCTCAACAACTGCAGGTTGAAGAAAAAGAAATTAGAACAGATTCAAAATAAAATCCGAGGGCTTTTCAAAGAAAATAATATTCCAGGATATTTTTCAGAATCATAAGAAAATGAGAAGACCTGGAGGTTGTTTAGGAAACAGAGGTGTAGGTGATAATTAGAGAGGAATTAAAACACAAAAGGCATCTTTTTCAGATACAACAAATATGGCATATCTGTGATAGGGTTGCAAAACAGAACAGTATGGGACAGGACTCATATGAAGTATTTATATGATTATCTAATCCCATTTTGTTCAGAAGTATTAAAGTGACAGGTATCCTACTATAAGAGGTGCACTTTAGGAATGTGGATGTTGAACTGCTCAGCCAATGAAAGAACTGGGGAATATTCCCTTGACTCTCTCAGGAGTCACATTCAATCAGTGTCAAGCCGTGGATGACCAGACTCTGAGTCACCAGATGTTCTGAATAATAGTATGATCTGTAAGAACATTTATCTGATTGGGTGCGCAGTTCCTGGATTCCCAATTATGGGAGCTACATAACTGCATTTAACTTGCTAGCTCCTCTTCACAACTTCATGTTCAATGCACAAAAGTATGATGGATGTCTGGGTGGGGACAGGTATGGGCAGGTCTTATATGAGCACACTCAACCTTGTTTCTCAAAGATCAGTTCTTTGATTCGTGTATGATCCTATAAAAACCCTTTTCTGTCTTCACAGGCTCAGGTCTGCCTCCAGTGCTCACTCACTGTGATAAACAGACTTTTGTAGTATAATGTAAGTCAGTATATGTATGAGGGATCACAATATTTTGTTAGCTGTAAATTGTGAATAATCAGTTGAATCAATCATGTGTCATTTTTGGTCATAGCCACACCTAACCCAAAACAGTGGAGTAATTCCCAATGGTTCAATGATAATGACTCTAGAAGTGGCTGATAGCCACATGTAGCAGTGAAATATAAAGTTGACATTAAATAGGAGAATTAAAATCAATGGTGCTGCCTTTATATGAAATGCACTCTTCCCACATTCATAAATGTAAAGGGAATATAAAAGTTATCTGTTGTTGGATGAATGCCTAAAATACAAATGGCTAAACATAGATTTTCATTGAAATGCAAGCTGTGGAAGGTCACAGATTATGGCCATTATGAGAACAGGACTGAATATAGAGACCGCACAGTGAAAAAAATCAGTTTATAGTATTTAATTATGTATGCCAATGTTTTCCTTTGTACAGTCCATGTAGTCTCTTCCGTAAAACCTGTGTTATAGACATATGTAACAAGATAAGGAGTAGAATCAAAATAACCAAATGTAATCTAATAAACTAAAGAAAGGTTAACTCTTATACTCGGGTGAGGATGTAGAGCACAAAATCATAATATGATTGCAACCAGAGGTCTGGTTATTCCACAGTTAAAACACTATCAAAATATGTAGGTTAGAACATATTGGGCATCAGTTGACCTGTGGACTAATGTTGCCACCCAAGGAAATCTTGCTCTCCTAAATATCCACCCAATTTGAATGGGTGCCAGCTGTTTTTCTGTATTGTCTTCACCTTTTAAACTATTTCAGTGTGTTTTAACTAGTTTAGTGGTTGCTCACTATCCACAGCCTTCCTTTTTATTTGCTGTTATGCTTCTCCTTCCTCGACACCCAAATGGGTAAAAGAGGAATTAAAAAAGTTGTGCTTCCTCGCTTTAAATGGCTTCCTCCTCCTCCTCCTCTTCTTCCATGTCTAGGCCAGACATGAAACTGCCAAAATGAAGGAACCTTTTGGTAAGTTCATTCTGCAGTTCCTTTCACCTGACTTAATGTGAGAAAGATTAGCTGGCAAAACAAGGTTGTCAATACCAGGGTACACCCAATTGTGGTTCAAAAATGCCACAATCTTCGAGGAGGCTCTTTCTGTGTACTTTAAATGGCTTAACCAATTTAGAAGGTCTTCAGTCAGAGTAAACATTTCTTGGCTCCTCATCACCAGTCAACATTGGAGGAAGCCAGGAAGTCATCCAAGGGAAGACCGGGACAGTTAAAGTTAATAAATATCTTCATAAATTAAAGACAAGTCACTTGCGCTGCTGCCTCCAATGGCTTCCCGAAGGTAAAAGAAATCTCAACAGAGCTTCAGTAAGTGCAGGGGAACTTGGTAAACTATAATTTCTGAAAAATCATCATAGCTGATGACAGCATCATAAATCGGGCAATAGGATTTCGGCTCTCTGTGCACAAAAAGTTTCCATGTTTGCTTGTTTGTTTGTTTTGCAAAAAGAAATGCATGAATTCAATAAACAAATGGCTGAATAAAAATACACAAGAATGTTTAAAATTTGCTCGGAGAAGAGAAAAATTCAGACATTATTCATCCCTGCTTGCAACATTAAAATGAGAAAAGATTTACTATTATTATGACTGCTATTTTCTTAATTGGACTGTTCAGGAGCACTGGGTAAACTGCTGGCATCTTTTTAAACAATCAGCCAATTGTTCAGTGTTAGTCTCTCACTCTCCGTGTGCTCTTCGGTTCTCAAAGAAAAAGCACTGTAGTTTTATGTAGAGAAATTGTGCACCAATTATGGAGTCCTGAATGAAATGTGGCTGTGATATATCACCATTGGTATGTGTCATTGTATCCCAACTGTAGTTCTGGTATGTAAACATGGACAGGGCAGAAGAGGGAGAGCAGAACAACCGTAACTTTGGTATTTTGATGTCTGATGGTCATCTAGCATGTACTAGCATGGGAAAGAATTCTAAGGATCTCATCAAACAACATATCTCAGGATTCTTTAGGATGGAGCCCTAACCTCAGAGTCATATCAAACTGCTATAGCTGTGTAGATGCACTCTAATATTGTGGTAATTAATATAGTATTCCCACTTGTGTCACAAGGATGTGAAATTTTCTTTGTCATCTATCTCCCTTTTCTGTTGCTTGATGTTTGCTGTCTGATCTCTTAACAGTAGTGCCTGTGGGATAACTAGTGAAATGAATAAATAAATATGGATTATTTAAAAATAGACAAGAATTATAATTACAGCAGCACTGAAGTTTTCTTCAATAACTGGACTAGACAAGAATGAGATTCAGGGCTGTGTGTTCTATGAGAGAACCTCACTTTTGTATCATTGAGTTTCTTAGTGGAATAATTGGTTAGTTGATTAGCTAAGGAGAACATTTAATTGACTTGAAGAAAAATCTTGAAGCCTTCCATAGTCCTAATATAAGAACACAAGTGAAGAAATGTCTTGAGGTGAAATCGAAACCAGATTTTTTGGCAGAGATTTAAGGTAAGAAAAAGGGAAGAGAAGTTTATGGAAGGGGTGGGGGGGATAGGTGAGGAAATGAAAATATTTTTAAGCTGTGTATCAGAAGAAAATAGGTTTATGGTAAGATGTTTTAAGAACACAAAAGGGGAATAGTTTAAGAAACAACAGCATAGTACTCCTAGGCCAAAGGCATTTTCCTGTCTAATGCCATATGGCTACTCCATTGCCAACTCTGAGACAAAAGTGATGAGGAAAAGTAAGGGTTTCCAAACTTCCAGGTAGATTGCTTTAGGTGGTACATAACAGTGGTAGAGGTAGATGTGTCCATTACCCCTGTGTCCATGAAGGTAGTGGTGGGATTCAAAAACTTTTACTACCTGCTCGGTGGGTGTGGTATGGTGGGTGTGACCAGCCCTGTGTTGCACCCGAATTAGGACTACTTTATATCAAAACTTGGATGGGCAGGGCCAGTCAGAATTTCTGCTACCCCAGTTCTGGGGAACTGGTGCAAACCAGCTGAAGCCCACCACTACATGAAGGTGTCCATCATGTGGCCTTATAGGAAAATTATTTGCCAACTACAATATTGGACAATCCAAAGTAGATATAAGAATTGATATGGCTGTCATTCTTGGTATTGCTCAGCACAGAAACTCCAAACCTGAATTTTGCTTCAATTCCTCCCTTTCTTTGTACACTTCAGAAGATGAAAGATACTACATCCTTAAGCCTTACCTCAAAGACCTGTAATGTGAAGATATTAAATTTTATCGATTTAACTGTGTCAGAGGGGATCTTACTCTGCAAAAGAGGGAAACGTACAATTACATTTTTCTTTCCATTTGAAACTGTTTCCTCCCCAAAACCCTGTCATGCTCAAAACAAAACAAAAACACACAGAGAGAAATATTATTTCCTGGAATGAAGAAGTTACTGGAATTTGTACTAACCTTTGTATTTCAGCAAGTTCTGTTCTCTGGAAAATAAACACTCATGGACTATAGAAGCAGTAAGGTGTCAAAAGTTCGCAAGGCAACATTTTATTTTCAAACTGAAGAATGCAAAAATAGGAATTTTGATCCAGTCTGACATTAAAAATAGGAAGAAACATGAATATTTGGATTAATAGCTGGGTGAAGAAGCTGTTCTGACAGAAACAGTTTTGTTCATGCTGAAGATATTCATTTTCCGATCAGAACTTGTATTGCTACTCTCTGTAGATGAGAGATTAAGAAATATAAAAGGCCATATCTTTGTCCCAAAGGTTAAAAACATGGAATACCTTTTACACATTAGTATGATGAAACCTACATTCTATAAACATGTATAGGTTCACAGTAAATATATTATCCACTGGATAAAATAACTGTTAAAATATGGTGCATAAGACAACCACAGTTAGCAGCAGAATCTCAATCAAAAGATTGGTTTTATTTGACTCCTGATGTAATCATTACGTAAACTGTGACCTGGGATATGTCTATTTTGGCCCAACTGGTCTGTGGTAGAAAGGCTTTTTTAAAGCTGCATGAACCTGAGGGAGGAACAAAATGCTGTTTAGCCCAGTCCCCAAATCCAAACAATATTTTGCTTCCTTGATGTGACTGGAGCAGTCTCATTAACACCATAACAGTTGCTTTCTAGCTGATGGGAGAATCCCCCCATCAGCTGCAAATGATAGAACTGCTATCATTGGTTGCTGGGGGTGGGGGCAGCACTTTGCAGCTGATGGAGTAAAACTTCCACTTCCAGGAGCAACGAGGGCAGTGTGGGCTGGATGAATTGCAATAAACCCATTCCTGTGGATTCACGGGGTGCTTGGGCTTCTGGGAATTGAAGTCCAAGAACATCTGGAGTGCCAAGGTTCGCCATCATGGCCATATGACATTTCATTAACTAGCAGTTAAAACAGGTGTTACAGTGGCTACATAATTAGAAGTGGTGATCCATTAAGAAATTGAATTCCTTTATTTATCAGGTTTTTCAGAGTGGGAAGCTGCAAATGAACTTAGTTTTCTCTGGCATTTGGTTATCATGAAAAAAGCAGCCTGGGATTTATCTATGTCAATTGCTTCCTCACAGGAGCTCCAATGCATTATGTGTTTGGAGAGAAGATGTTTACCCTCTCTGATACTGAAGCATGTATCTCATGTAGTCCTACCCTGGGGGGGGGGAGGAGAGAAAAGCTGACTAAGATCAACAATAACTATTACCAACCCCTCCCCTTTAAATTAAACAGAAAGGTCATGAGAATGAATCATTGCTTTTGGGTCCAGGGTGGAACACTCAACAAAAATGAGTTAATTTTGAACTTAACATTGTGTCCAACATGTTTTATAGCAAACCATGTAATCCCTCTTTGCTCCATATTAGCTCATTCATAGAATAGTGCATAAAAAGTGAATTATATGTTTTGGATGTCTAAAAGCCTGTTCTATAAGTAGTCATAGAATGTGCAAATATCCTTGTCAGCTAATAGAACTAGATCAGTCACTGCTTACTACAAGACCTAGCTCTTCCCTTGTGTGCAATGAATGAAAATAGATCTGCAAGAGATGCCTCAAGCAACAAAATGCATGGCAATTTCTACAGCACTACATTTGCTTTCCCAGCTCTGAGTTCTACTATTCACTGAGAGTCAAATTAAAACCCTCAATTAGCCTGAATTTTAGAGAAATCTAACGATCTTATTATTTTCATAAGAGAAATATTGCATGCACTAATACTTGGTATCAGTTGGAGAAGCTTTACAGCCTAATAGGATTGCTCTTTGTCATTAAAATGATTGCCTCTTCTTCCTGTTTGTTTTTCTTGCTCTTATTGTTTTGATGCTTCAATTGCCACATCAAACTAGAGACATGTGAAGTAAGGATAAACCAAGTAACCAAGTAAGTATTGTTTTGTTGTTAGCACCTTCTTCTTAGCTGACGAAGAACCAAACATGGAGGTTCTCTACAAGGACTGGATAATCTCTCCCCCCTCCCCCAGTTTTTCTACTGACTGCAATTATAAATGTAATTGTAAGGTTAGTTTTTTCTACTTTTAATGTTTCTAGAATAATTATATCGTGTAAAGTGCTTCATATTTTGTGGATTCCGCGTGCCCAGTTGGCACGCATGGCCTCTGGCAGAGGTTAAACCTAGCGAGCACACTCCTGGCCCCTGGCCCTTGCCAGTAGAGAGAAATTAAGGGGGGTGGATAAATGATAGGGTTTGATTCACCCAATTCCCTGACCTGAACAACGGCTCTGCTGAGAGAGCAAATCTCTAACCTCTGTTACATATTAGGCAATTACTCACTCTGAGTTAAGCTTAATCTCTGGTGCAAATAGAAGCCATATTTACCCTAGCCTAAGCCTCAGACAATGGTCAGTGTTTGTCTTAGTTAATTAACTTCCCTCAGAGAGGTTCTCAATTAACCCAGGTAAATGGGTGATGTAATTTTCTGCCATATGACCATTCTAACATGCGCAGCCTTGGACATAATATATACTGATGATTTTCCCTCAATAAATCACTGGTCTTCTCTCCATCTTGCCTCGTGTCGTTCCTTTGACCAGTCTCCTCCGGGATCCTAAGGGCCTCCTCATGGCCCCAATTCCTACATCTGGTGACCCCGACGTGATCTACTCGAGAGTAAGCGACCCCGAGCGGTCTACTCGTGAGTAAGCGATCAGCACAGCCAGGTTCTGCGCTTGAACCTTGTCCAATCATCCCGGAGGACAGAGCAGCAGCCCCAGTCAGAAAGCCATCCGATTGGGAAGACAGCTACGTGGTGAGGCATTACAGAGAGGCATCCTACAGCTTGCTCCCGACTTTCGCGGCGGCTTGCGCCAAAGGGAAAAACGCGTTCCGCTCAGGGCAGCTGTGAGCCCCTGACAGCGCAGTGGCCACCGAGGGCCCATGGCCGCAGTCCACGCTCCGAGCTCTACCCAGAAGCGTCGTCGCCAGAACCTATTGCCTGCCAAAGACACGTCGACTCGTCCTGAGGAGGAATCTTCCGAGGACCCAATCGCAGGTAATATGGGGACCTGTCCTCAGCGACAGCGTCCATCCGCTAGCCAAAGAACCCATGAGGAGGGGTTCATCATCCTGGCCAGGGTATTTAATTTGCGTTTTCACAGCAGGGAGCTAGCGAGACTTTTGGTGTACCTAGGGGAACACTGCCTGCTTTACCCAGAAGTAGGTACGTTAACCCTTGAGCTCTGGGATCAGATAGGAGACTGCATTCAGCAACCCCCGAAAGCTCCAGAGGGCATAATTCGCACATGGAGCAAATGTAGGAAGCTCTCAGTAGAGGTAGACCCAGTCCGGATAGAGACCCAGAAAACCCCAGCGCAGTCAGAACCATCAGCCCCAAGAAGTCTCTATTCGTCATTTCAGCTTAAGCAGGGCAGTGTAGGGAGCATTCCCTCAGTGGCAGCTGCAGACGTCACTGAAGGAATTCATGGCATGAGAGGCCTTGGCGCTTCTCTGACAGTTAAAAGTTCCCTGCAAAGAAAGAACTCCATTCAGCGCAGGGGTGAGGAAGATCCATTCACGGGGAAATTGCCAGTGGCACAATTAGCTAGCGCCCAGCTGCTGTGCTCAGCCTATCTGAAGGCAGACACACGTTCAGGCAGGGCTGCTCAGCGCCCACTGCTCACGGAAATCTGCACGGCCCCTGGCCATGCAGGGCTCCAGAGCAGACCCATTACCACACTCAGGTGCAGAGCAGTGCCAAAACCCCAAGGCGCCTGCTTCCAGTGTGGAAAAATGAGACACCTTAGAAGAGAAAGCCAATCTAGACCAGGCAGATCTTCAAAAGATCGTCTTCATGCCAAATGGCCACCCTGGCATGCATTTGGCCCAGGCTAGAAAGGAGGCAGCCATCGCCCTGGCTATGCCAGAAGAACCATCCCAGCAACAGTACCCCGAGCTCCCCCAAGGCACAGGCAGAATCTGCTGGTCTCACCTTGGGAGTAGCCCAGAGAAACTCGCCCCTAAGTAGAAGCACCCAGATGGTTGTAAAATAGCCAGCTGTGTATTAGCCATCTCCTCATGTGTAGTATAGAACGCTGCAGATCAGGGGAGGAATGTGCGAATGCATAAATAAATGTGTGTATGCGTGGTGCACCACTGAATGTATGACTGCAAGAACTGTGTATGATTGCAAAAGCCTTGTCTCTATGACCACAGTATGACTGAAAAAGTGTTCCTTGTGTGTAACTGCATGGTAATGTCACTGTGAAATATGTGTTAAACAATTTGCACTCTGCTCATGGCAGGAACTATTTAAAGTTTGAGAAAGCATGATGAACAAAGCCCCTTGCCTTGCCTGCTTAGCAGCTTAAGCAGGAGAGGAGGGGGGGGGGAATCCTAACCTGCAATAGGATGTGATTCCCCCTTCCTCCCTGGAGACTTTTTCTTTGTCAAAGGATTAAGCCACTCTTGGAAACCGGTTCTGCAACTCTTACAGATTTTTCTTTTCAGAAGCGCGATCTGAAAACAAAAATCACTTCTATGAGTTTTCCTCACTGTATCGTAAGCTATGGGGCCCCTCCCTACGTCTGTGTTCCTCAAACCCCCATCTCTGTGTCTGAAGGTTTTTTGAATGTCTCTTAGCGTCTGGAAGTCGTATCTCACTAGGAGTGAGAGAATTGCATTGTCTTCATGTGTGTATTGTGTTATCATCTTGTAACCTCGGTTCTCAACCTTTTAAAGTCAGGGGCCAAAGCTCCGGGGCCTCAGGCAGCTTTGGGGGTCCGGACAGTCATTCTGCCCTTCCTGCGCCACACAGCCCTTCTTGGCTTGGTGGGGGTAGTGGCAGAGCAACGTGAGTTCCGGCCCACTCGCCCACATCTGGCCGCAGGTTGAGAATCGTTCTAACTCTCCTTCATTCTCTTAGGAAAGATACTGTTCTGGTATTTTGACTTTAATCTGTGCAAAGTAACTCACTCATTGTACCCCTTTCACAGGAAAAAGCACGCAAACATTCTTGCGCTCTGTATACTCAGAAAATACTTACCTTTTTTATAGGAACAAAATTCCTCTCCAGGCCTTAACCATATTTGGTTCCTTTCACAGGCTCCAGAGTTACCTGACCTAATCTGATTTCGTTATGATAAGAGTTGTTGCATTCCCATTGTGCTAACTTTTGACTTGTCTTTCCTCCTTCCCTCCTTTCGCCAGTGGAACTCCCTGCTGGAAATGTTTAACTTGTGTGTCTTTTCATCTTTGTGTGTTATTTCCTTACAGCTGGCACGTCATAGTTGACTTGTTTTTAATAAGTCATAGTAGGTCATATTAAGTATGGCACCTGGCCCGCAGCACCCTCTCTAGTGTGCAGACACATTTTGCAAACTCCAGAGCACAGAGGAAGGATTAGTCCCTGAGCTCCCGAGCATGTGCAGAGTGCCACCCATTAGCCAGGACTGCCTAGGACCATTTTAAGAGTGCAGTCAGGTCATACCCTTCAATCAGATACAGGCATTTTTAGGCCACCCCTTCCCTTTTTGCTGCTAGTCTAAGCACAGGCAAAAGGCTAAACCACAATCTGGCACTCTTCTAAAAGTGTGCACGCACACCATGAATGGATGTGCACAGGGGGGCCTCCATGAGAAATTTACCCAAGGGAAGCCTGGTGCTTCATGCGCCAAGGTTTGCCATAAGACCCCAGACTCGTCTCAAATGCAGACAGTCACCTTGTGTGAATTCATGTCACTGGTTCCCCTTTGGGGGGGGGCTAGGACAGTTTTCACTTATGGGGGTCGCACATATTAGGTTCTTACTTGGCAAGAGGACCAAGCTTGGCGCACGCTCCTGACTCTTCCGCAAGCGGGCAGAGTTGGCAGCCGTGAACCTCGCTTTGCGCACCTTTGCCAAAGAACGCTTCAACATAATTGCTGACAGCCAGTTTCCTAGGAATTTGCTTCACAGTCTACCGGGAGCACACATCACTCCCGTGATAGACATAAATTTGCTAAGTTTGTTCCTCACAACTCCAATTCAGAGTCATGCATTCCCTCTTCAGAATGCCAAAGCGCTCGCAAGGCAGTTCAACCTGCCACCGGGGGGGGGCCCTCGGGGGGGGTCAACCCACGAGGGACATAGGCCATTCAGGTGTGGCAAAGGGACGTCACACATCCCCACATTTTGACAAATGGCAGTATATGCACGTTTGCATTAATACAAACAAACAGAAATGTATTAATTGCATTAATACAAACAAACCACGCCCCACAGTTGCACAGCAATTGCTATCCTATAGGTGCAAAACCAACTAACTCTTTCAGAATTTTTATCTCCCAAACAAGTCTCTTCCCCATGCAGGTCCCAGAGGCCAGAATCAGACCCGGATGATTGCAAAGAGCGGCACCAGTCACTGTCCTGGATGTCATCAGCTGTCCGTCTTCCTTTATGACTTACATCTCCAAAGACATTTCTATGAACATTTTGCACACTCAGTGCCACTTCTAAGGACTTTTCCAAACTCAAGTTGTACATGAAGCCCCACCAAGAAGGGAAGCCTCAAGAAGCAGCTGAATGTCTTTTATTGCTATTATTATCTGTAGTTGCTATTATTTATACATGCCTTGTACAATGCTCCAGTTGGGATATGCAAGGGACACTTGAATTTCTGTATGTTGTTAATAACGGCCAGCTTCCACCAAAGGAAGCCAGACCGGCCCATGTTTTGCACCGGCCCATTGCTTGGAAAGTTTGAGCACCCGGTAGCTGATAATCCCCAGCCTATCTTCACACCTCCCCATAGGTGTTAGAAAAGACATTTGCACAATGCCAGAAGCTGCAGAGATAGCTTAGAATCAACCCAGGTCACAGTATCAATGACACATCTCATTATCTTGCCTTGCTACAGAAAGCAGTCTGAATTCAGACCCACAGCTCTGAAAAACCAGGCTGTAGTCAGCATCTTTGGCGTGCCAGGCTTAGCCGTCGGCAACGCAAAGAGGATTGGTCGCTTGGCTTGTGGCTTAGCAAAAGCCATCAACCACACCTCCTCAGCAATAGCGCTGCTCAATCAGGAGCAGGCAGAGCTTCGCCATGCCATACTGGATAATCAAGCAGCTATCGATTATCCCCTATTGTTACATCATATGGGCTGCAAGTCTGTCCACAGCATGTGTTGCTTAAATCTCACAGACAATACCCACAAGATACAGAGCCAGCTCACGGATCTCCACACCCTAGTTAAGAACATCAAGGAGGAAACCTCATGGGGGTGGTAGGACTCCTTGTGGTCATGGATCCCCTGGGGGTGGCTCCAAACGGTACTCAAGGTGGTTGTGGGGGTGATTATACTAGGCATCGCACTCTGCTGCTTTGCACAATGTATTCCCTCGCTGATCTCAGGGTGCCGCCCCAGAAGGAAATCCCGAGATGCCATTCCCGCTCATCAGCTGGCCCCGCTCCTACGCAGAGTCGCTGGTCAGGCTCTTAAGAAAAATTTAAAGGGGAGATGTGGATTCCGCATGCCCAGTTGGCACGCATGGCCTCTGGCAGAGGTTAAACCTAGCGAGCACACTCCTGGCCCCTGGCCCTTGCCAGTAGAGAGAAATTAAGGGGGGTGGATAAATGATAGGGTTTCATTCACCCAATTCCCTGACCTGAACAACGGCTCTGCTGAGAGAGCAAATCTCTAACCTCTGTTACATATTAGGCAATTACTCACTCTGAGTTAAGCTTAATCTCTGGTGCAAATAGAAGCCATATTTACCCTAGCCTAAGCCTCAGACAATGGTCAGTGTTTGTCTTAGTTAATTAACTTCCCCCAGAGAGGTTCTCAATTAACCCAGGTTTGGTGTATGCAAACCAAGACACAGGACACAGCCTCGGGCTGGGTTAACTCAGGTTTATTGCATAGTGGTCAGAGGGAACATGAGGTAATGGCGGATCGATAGCTCTTTATATACAGCAGTAATACATTTGAACGTGGTGCCATGGTAGCCCATTGGCTACTGTCTGCGTGACGTCATTGCAGGTCACGCCCTTCTTGTCCAGGTGTAGGTAGTGGCGGGAAAACTTCCCGCGCTGTTGCCTTTGATGAGTCCGGACCAAGAGAGCTTGGACGCTCGCTGCTGCCAGCTGGTGGTCATTAGCTCGCGTCCTATTACAGGGCTTATATGATACAGCTGAAGGTTACATTGTTGCTATAGGCAAGGTTACATTGACTCAGATACATTGTAATCCATGTGTACAGTAAAACCATCAGAACACAACATCCCTCCCCCCTAGGACGAGACAAAGTCTCGAGCCCACCTTAACACACTCCCCCCCCCTTAGGAGACAAAGTCTCTCAGCCAAGATGGCTTATTTCGAACACGCTGGGGTCTCGGTGCGGGCTGCCTCTCCCCGGGTTTGCTACCTTCTCTTTGTCCCCTGGTCTCCTGTCCTGCAATATGAGAGGGAGACTCGTTAGTGACTGTCCGCGGCTCCGCGGCGCTGTTGGGAGGTGTGCTCTTTCTTAGGGAGGAACCGGGGGCACTGGGGGCTAACGAAAAACCCCTCTTCTCGCTTGGATGGGTGGGGGAACACTCCTGAAAACCCCCCCGGCTCGCCAAATCAAAATCAAAATCACTATCGGGGGCAGCGGTCGCGAACTCCTCTCCCCCTTCCCCGGCCCCTGATAGAGCTGACGTATCAAAAGGATATGAGTCGGGGCCGCTGCTTCTGCTTCCTTCCCCCCATGCTTGGGACTGTTGTCCACTGCTGTCTCCCCCTTGGGTTAAGCGGGTGGGGGAGAACCCTAACGCTGAATCCTGTTGCTGAGCTCCACTGACTGGCCCAATTACTCGGTGCCTCAGTTGATCTGCATGCCTCCTCCAGAGGAGGCCGGTGTTCGTCTCGACCCGGTACGACACTGGTCCCGTCTGTTCTACAACCGTCCCTGGTACCCAGGCCGGCCCTGCGCTGGAATAGTTCCTGCAGTGAACAGGGTCACCGGCAGCGAAACCTTTCGAGACTGCCAACCCCACGTTTTTTCCTGTATCCTCGACTCTCGTTGGGTCTAGCCTGGACAGGAGCGTGGTCAGCTTTCGCCGCATCAAGAGCTCTGCCGGCGAGTAGCCGGACGCCAAAGGGGTCACCCTATACGCTAAGAGGAATTGGCACACCTGGTGATTCAGGTCCCCCGGGCCCATGCGCCGCAGCGCCTCCTTCGTTGTACGCACCAACCGTTCCACTTGGCCATTCGTGGCCGGGTGAAACGGTGCGGATGTGACATGCCGAATGGCGTTTGCCCCCATGAATGCCCCGAACTCAGCGGAGGTGAAACAACTAGCGTTATCGCTGACTAAAGTGTCGGGTAAACCGAACGTGGAAAAGACTCTCCGTAGCCGGCTAATTGTCGTGGCGGAGGACGTGCTTTTTACCGGGATAACCTCCAGCCACTTGGAGAACGCATCCACGACTAGGAGAAACATGGTTCCTCGGAATGGGCCAGCGAAATCTACGTGCACCCTGGACCATGGCCCCCGTGCTGTGTCCCATTCCCTATGTGGAAGACGGGCCGCCTCAGGGCGGGACCCCTGGCAAGCCTCGCAAGTGCCGACCATGTGCTCAATGTCCGTGTCCAGTTGTGGCCACCAGAAGTAACTCCGGGCCAGCGCCTTTGAACGAACTATGCCCGGGTGGCTGACGTGCAGCAGTTCGAGCACCCTCGTCCGCAGGGGCGCAGGGACCACCACCCGTTGGCCCCACAGAAGGCACCCCCTCTCTAGGGACAACTCTAGCTTTTTCCTAAAGAATGGGTCGAACTCTGTACTCGGGGACGAAGCCGGCCACCCCTTCTGCACCCATGAACTAACTTTCGCCAGTGTCCTGTCCTTGCCTGTCGCCCTAGCAATGTCGGCTGGTACTACTGGGGGTGCGTCTAAAACCTCGATTAGCAACACCTGGCGGTCCTTTTCCGCTTTCGCCTTTTGGTCGTCCGACAAGGGCAAAGGGGATCTCGAAAGCGCATCAGCATGGCTGATCTCCTTTCCGGGCCTGTACTCCAACTCATGTTGGTACGCGTTGAGGAAAATAGCCCATCGCAGCATTCTCGGGGACAGGATCTGCGGCGTGGGCTTGTTCGCCGTGAAAATCCCTAACAGCGGCTTGTGATCGGTCACGATTTTGAACGGGCGGCCATACAAAAAATCGTGAAATTTTTTGGTCCCCGATACTATTGCTAACGCTTCCCTGTCGGTTTGCGCGTAATTCCGCTCCGCTTGGGACAGGGACCTTGAGTAAAATGCTACCGGGGCCTCCCTTCCGTCTTCCAACACGTGGCAAAGCACCGCCCCCACCCCCACCGGGGATGCATCACAAACTAGGACCACAGGCCGTTTGGGGTCGAAATGCGTCAGGATTGCCTCAGATGTTAGGAGTTGCTTTAGCTCTTTGAACGCCCTCTCGTGCTCATCACCCCACATCCATGGCTCCTCCTTTTTCAGTAACCGATGGAGCGGTTCGGCCACGGACGCCTTCCGCGGGAGGAATGTATGGTAAAAATTTAGGAGCCCCAGGAAAGATTGCAGCTCGGTCTTGGATGTGGGGCGAGGGGCCTTTTTAATGGCTGCTACCTTGGATTTAGACGGCTTAATCCCCTCGGGTGTGATCCGGAACCCTAAAAACTCGACCTCTGTTTCGAAAAAAACACATTTATCCTTCCTCAATCTCAGCCCCGCTTTCTCGAACACGGTCAGTACCTTGTCCAATCTTTTCGCTAGTTCAGCCTCACTCCCCCCTGTTATCAACACGTCATCAAAATAAGGCAACACCCCCTCCTGGCCCTTTAGGAGGCGTTCCACGAGCGATTGAAAAAGACCGGGTGCCGAGTTCACGCCGAACTGTAACCGCGACACCTGGAACGCTCCCTTATGTGTAACTATCGTTTGTGCCGCAGCCGTGGCGGGGGTCACAGGAAGTTGCTGATAGGCTTGTGCCAAATCGAGCTTGGCGAAACACTTTCCCCCATTTAGCCTGGCCAAAAGGTGGCTTATCACTGGTACCGGGTATGCATTAGGGCGGATCGCCTTGTTAATTGTACACTTATAATCTGCGCAAATGCGCACCTCCCCGTTAGCCTTTAGAGCCGTTACAATTGGAGTTTCCCACTCTGCGGAATCAACAGGAATAAGAATCCCCTGGCCCACCAGTTTGTCCAGTTCCGCCTCTATCTTGTCCTTGAGTGCAAACGGCACCCTGCGTGGTTTGAGTCTTATCGGGCGGACCTCCGGGTCTATGTCGAAAGCTACAGGGGGTCCCTTGAACTTTCCGAGTCCTTTCTCAAAAACGGCGGGATGCGCATCGCAAACCGCTTGTATTGGGTCCCCCCCCACGGTATGCACCCCCCCTATGAACAACCCTAAGGGCTGAAACCACTGTGTTCCTAGGAGGCTACAGCTTCCCCCTTTTAGGACGACTAGGGGCAGTTCCGCAGAATGTCTCTTAAATTTGACCCGAAACTTCCCAACCCCCAATACCGGAATGTTGTTTCCCTGTACGTCCCGTAGTGTGGACCTCAACGCTTTAAGCTTTGGCCGCACGTGGGGGTCGATTTTCAGGAACTCTTTCTGGGGAATTATGGAATAGTAGGACCCCGAGTCAATTTCCATCTTAATAGGGGCCCCTTGTACTAATACCTCAACGAAGTAATGGGACTGTCCCGCGGACACGCTGAACACTGAGGCGTCGTCCTCGCTGCCGTCCGAGACGCGGCCCACGCCGTCCTGCTTCCTCGTGGTCTGGGCGCCATCTTTGGGCCTCGCTGGACGGTCCGGTCTGGCTGCGCGGTCTTGTGACTGCCTCCGGCCCTCTTTCCGCTTTCTGCACGCCTTGGCGATGTGCCCCCGACGGCCGCAGGTGTAACACTCGGCCTTCCTGAACGGGCATCTCGCGCGCTCGTGGGCCGCTCCGCAACCCTCGCAGCGTCGACCGCCCTTCCGGACCTTCTGGACCTCCTCGCCGTCGCTGCCTTCCGTAGACGACTTTGAGGCCCGCCGAGTCGCGTGCACCGACTGTCCGGCCTTCCCGTGCACCGAATTTTCCGCCTTGCCGGCTTTAGGACGCCACTCACGCCACTGATGCATCTCGTCCACTCCGGCATTCGTGGACTCTGCGGCTTCCGCGGCCTCTATGACCTCGGCCAGCGTGGGTGGCGGCTCCTTATTCATCAAGCTGCGCTGCACCTCCTTGTCTTTCAGGCCACACAACACGCCGTCCCTGAGGACCATCTCCAGGATGTCGCCCCATTTACAGGGGGCGGCGGCTATCCTCATGGCGGCCACGAATGCCTCAACCGACTCGTCCGGCGCTTGGACTCGCCTCCAAAACGCGCTCCGAGCGGGAAACATTGCCCTCGAGGGGCAGAACCGCTCTCGCAGCAGCTTCATGATGTCGCTCGCCTTAAAGTCGCTCACCTTCTTCGGAGCGATTATGCCCACCAGCGTCCGCTTGGTTTCCATCCCGAGCATTCTGGTGAGGATGGCCCTCTTCCTCTCCTCGTCGTCTTGTTTGACTCTGAGTTCCACCAGTGCCGCCTGGAAGTCCATCTCAAGCAGCTCCCAGTCTTGCGGTTTGGTGATGTTGAAACCGCTCTGTGCCCTGGCTGTTCCGTGGGGATCCATTATCCCACCTTCGTCGCCAATTTGGTGTATGCAAACCAAGACACAGGACACAGCCTCGGGCTGGGTTAACTCAGGTTTATTGCATAGTGGTCAGAGGGAACATGAGGTAATGGCGGATCGATAGCTCTTTATATACAGCAGTAATACATTTGAACGTGGTGCCATGGTAGCCCATTGGCTACTGTCTGCGTGACGTCATTGCAGGTCACGCCCTTCTTGTCCAGGTGTAGGTAGTGGCGGGAAAACTTCCCGCGCTGTTGCCTTTGATGAGTCCGGACCAAGAGAGCTTGGACGCTCGCTGCTGCCAGCTGGTGGTCATTAGCTCGCGTCCTATTACAGGGCTTATATGATACAGCTGAAGGTTACATTGTTGCTATAGGCAAGGTTACATTGACTCAGATACATTGTAATCCATGTGTACAGTAAAACCATCAGAACACAACACCAGGTAAATGGGTGATGTAATTTTCTGCCATATGACCATTCTACCATGCGCAGCCTTGGACATAATATATACTGATGATTTTCCCTCAATAAATCACTGGTCTTCTCTCCATCTTGCCTCGTGTCGTTCCTTTGACCAGTCTCCTCCGGGATCCTAAGGGCCTCCTCACGGCCCCAATTCCTTCAATATTTGCATGATAAAACCAAGGGCAACCTTATGAAACTGAGATGATCTATGTTTCTATGATGTTGTTGTGTCTCATCCATTCTCTGCTAACTAGAAGTAATAGAAAAATATATATCCAATACTTTTTTCCATCCCCATGATGCAAGCTACATTTAAGGCCACTTCCAGCATAGACTATCCCAGACCTTAGAAGATTATATTTTAAAAGGAACTTGTTGCATTACTCTTTATTTCTCATCAGCCAATTTGCCATTACAGTATTGTTATTATTGCTCTAATTGTGCAAACAAATCATTGGGCTTGTGTTATTAAGATGTTGAATTGCCGTTGTCTCAATTCCAGAAAAACAGAAGAAAATATAATCTCATACCAATTCTGATACTGCCTCTTGGAAACGTATAGATATACAAAAGAAAAAACCCAGCAATTATTCACATGGCACTTAACACTTTAAAAATTACAGTATGTTCGAAAGAAACTATGTTACTCATTTTACCTGAGTGACTTGGGTACGAGTAACCCCAAAAATGTTGTAACTATGACTTCTATAACTAAAAGTATCTGGCTATATAAAACTAATTAGTTTTAACTAGCTAGTTTCAAGCTCAAAGTTAGCTACATGTAAACAGAGAGGACGAATAAATTTAGTGTCATTGATTTCACACACTGAAGTTGCTACTTGGCTATTCTGTCCCATTAATTCTTACTCTCAGAGAAAGCATTTAGTATTCTGCCTATAGCATGGTATCCCTCCAGTTTTCATTCCTTGGCAGCTTATTCTGTCCTCTGTTGGAGGATATAGGCCAGGAACAGCAAAAACTCTGATCCCATAAGCTGCTGTGATGGCAAGATTAATACTTAGGATCTAGCGAAAAAATATATTTTCCAAAGTGCAAAACACACCATGATTCATAATGATGTATTTATTTCTTGACCTTGCCTGTGGATCAGCAGTACAAAAGCAAAACCCACTTCCAAATAGAATTAGAGTGCACTACACAAAACTGGATTATCCAGCCTACAGCTCAGTGGAAAGTTGGCACAACAGGACTTGAAACAAGGCAAAGGCGGGGGCAAATCATCTCTAAATCCATTTCAAAATATTTGTTCCATCAAGAAGAATGAGTTACATCCTCAAGGCTCTGTTAGCCTGAAATAGAGTAATAAGGAATTTCATTAGAATAATAAGGCATTTCATTCAGCTCCGTGGTAAACTGAAGAAGGTATCCACCCATTTTCCGTGCATCTCCTGTGGCTGAATCATGGTGAGCCATTTGGCACATTAACTAGGACAGAATAAAATGAGTCTGTAGGATCAAGAAAGAGACCACAAAACCTCTGGATATTTTTGAAAAAAGTTACTTTTCTCAACCCCAAATCCCATAATGCACTAGCCAGCAGAGTCTCACCATATGCTGGAGGAATTCTGTGAGTTACAATTCTTTTTTTAAAAAACAGAGCTAAAACCATTTTATAGTATAGCCAGGGGTTCCCAACAATTTCACGCCATGGGCCAGACTGCACCCCCTGGACAGCTGAGTGGGCCGGTCATGTGGTTCCTCCCACCATAAATGCTGTTGTAAAATTCATCCATGGCTGTCATAAATGCATTTACAACTGCTACAGGTGCATTTATGGCAGCATTTATAGCAGGTGCGGGCACATTTATGCATGCATGGGCACATTTTATGGCTGCCGTAAATGCATCCACTTCCACTTCTGGTAGCAGTGAGGGCAGCAGCAGACCATGGGAAATGGTGCTGTGGGCAGGGGCCGGCCTGCTGGCTGTAGGTTGGCCACCCCTGGTAGAGTAGTGCAATTTTCCATTTTGCCTTTGCTCTTTCATACTGGTAGATAGTTAACTTTACCAATTAAACTTGTTGAACAAGGTGTTGTATGCCAAACATTTAATCCTTGTTTCTCTAGATTGGGCTGGGAAAGATCTTGTCTGAAATGCCAGGGAACTACTACCATTCAGCATAAAGAACATTGAGTGATATCAATCCAAGTTCTGATGTATTCGAAGTCTGTTTTCTTAGTTTGTAGGTGTAAACTGACCAAATAAACCTTTGCACACTGATAGAATGCAATGGCCTGAATTCTGTTGCTGATTTACACTTGCTTATGGGAAGTTGTGGTGACAAACTACTGCTCAGAGATGAGATGCTGGTTGCTGAGTGCCTGCCCACTGATGTGATCAGGTATGTACCTAGAAATCCAACTCATACTTGTTAATGATTGGCAATTTGCCTTCAAGACTGATTTATCTTATGTAGGCACAAATTTGCAGTAGGATTCTAGCCAATGCTTTTCTTTCTTTAGAGATTCACAAGTCATGTTCTTGAAATAATGCCTTGAAATAATGCCTTGAAATAATGCCTTGAAATAATGCCTTGAAACAGTGCCTTGAAATAATGAGGCAAGTGCCATGCATTTGAAGACAGAAAGGTTTTTCACTGCTTCTAGAATCAATGACATATGGAAGCCCAAGAGGAACATATCACATAAGATTACTTTGTGCCTTTAGAATTTGTGTCAGTAAAAGGAAACTAGGAAGCTATCAATTAATGTGTTTTTCCTAGAGCATTTATGTTGCTATAGAAACAAACAAAAACATTTTCCAGGAACAGTAGAATTTTCCTACCAAACATCTCCTCCCGCAAGCATTGGCATCAAAAATTTATCTTTCAAATGAAAAAGAATATGCATTGTTTATCAGAACTAGACATAAACACTTACAATTATTTTGATAACAAATACCGAGCTTCAAAAGGCTAAGCAAGTAATTTTTTTCCATGTACCTCTTTCAGTTTACTATAGGAAATCATTTTTAATTAGCCAGGTGCCCAGCTTCTGTTTTTCTCTGTTTCTGAATTGAAAAAAGGCTCTTGGAATTTGAGTCCTCAGATTCAGATTTTCCAAGCTAGCTGATTAACATTTGGCATGAAGCTTGGCAGCAGAGGTGTGCAAATGTAGCTTTAAACCAACTTGCCACCCACAGATGTCAGGTAAAAGCTTTTCACAAAACATTAGCTGGGGTGGAAGTACTGTACTGTTTCTAAGTGCACAAGCTGTATGAATGTGGAAAGATACAGAATCCAGCTCACTTGCTGGTTGGCCGGTTACTACTGGAAACATGTACTGATGAGGATTTAAGTTTAGCCAGTGACAAAGCCAAGAAGGTGGATGAACATGAACATGAAAAATGAAGAAGTGCACAAACCAACCAGAGGTACAACCCAGTTGTTGTTGTTGTTCAGTCGCACAGCCGATTCCGACCCTTTGCGACCCTATGGACCATTGTCCTCCAGGTGCTTTTGTCCTCCACCATCCTCCTCAGCCCTCCCAGTTCTGTGCTCATTGTGTCTACAATACCATCTAGACATCTCATCTTTGGCATCCTCCCTCTTCTTTTGCCCTCCAACTTTCCCAGCATCAATGCCTTCTCAAGTGAATCCTCCCTTCTCATTTGATGTCCAAAGTACTTCAGCTTCATCTTTACTATTTGTCCTTTTAATGATCAGTCTGGGTTGATTTCTTCTAAGATTGACCTATTTGTTCTCCTCGCTGTCCAGGGGACTCTCAAAACTCTCCTCCAACACCACATTTCAAAGGCGTCTATTCTTCTGCATTCAGCTTTCCTTATGGTCCAGCTCTTGCAACCATACATTACCAACGGGAATACCATTGCTTTGACTATTCGAATTTTTGTTTGCAATGTGATGTCTCTGCTTTTCACTATGTTCCCCAGGTTTCTCATAGCTTGTCTCTAGAAAAAGAAACCTTTAAGAAATTAGGACTTTTTGATATCTTTGACACTTTTGCTCATGTTCTATAGAAAATTCTCTAACTTTAGTAAAGACAGTAGTGTTTTCCTACCTATGAGATATCTCCTTGTATTACTTTTAATGAATTAATGAATTATAATGTCTGATTTATAAAGTGACCCTTTTCATTTTCCAAGGAAAAAAATCCAAATTGTTAAAACAAACACATGCAATAAACCCTAATTAAAACAACCAGGTTATTAGTTTAAAAAGGGAAACTTCCTTTAAATATTTTAGAACTCCTGGCAGAGCAGGTGCCTACATTTTCTTAAAACCCAGTAAAATGAAGCCTGGAGGATACCATCTGGACAGACTCTTTCTGTTTTAGCCTGTAGGGAAAGGTGTGTTGCCAAAATGTAGAAGGCACTATTCTTCAGCCATTCAGCCATTTTGTATAGATTGTTATGGTAGGAATTTTCAAACCACTTGGCATTTGCAAATTAGCTTTCTTTCTTTTGTGGTTGTTCATCAGACAGTAGGTGCTTTCTTCTATTGTTTTGACTTCACAAACAAGAAATACAGTCCCAGTTATAGTCCTTGAACATTGCCATACCTTTGGTTTTAATGATGGGTCATCTGTAATGTACACCTGGGCCCAGAGAATGAGGGAGTGGAGGACACATAGCAAGCAAGAAAGTACATTAAGAGACAAAACTGGCAGTGTTGGCTCCTATCTATCGGTTAAGCCTGAGTTACATGAGGTTTGTACACCCTGGGAAGGGACAGAGGAATAGGAAAGACCACTTAGGTCAAAACTTGCAATAGCCATATATTATTCTCCATTGAACCTGGGAGTTCCCTTTACCTGAGAAGGAACAACACAGGTCGGGTGTGTTCATGCAAATTCTGACAGGCATGTCTGCACCCATCCAGCAGCAAACTTTACACCCTCTAAACCAGGGATCCTCAACCTGTGACCCATGGGCCAGATGTGGTTCCCCACTACCTCCACCATACCAGGAAGTGCCATGTGGTGGAGGAAGGGGAAAATGTCCATCTGGCTCCTGCAGCTGTCTGAGGCAGCGTGATATGGCCTCTGGCATTAAAAGGTTGATAACTGCTGCTCTAAACTTTGGTGACCAAGGTTGTGATAATCCTGCAACATTGCTGTGGTCAGAGCATCTTTGGACCAGATCAGCCCAAAGTACCAGATTCTTCTGTTATCTCTGTGGCCAGGAAGAAGGTTCCTTGCTTCCTCATTATGTGGCAAGCAATGGACAGTTTGGCATTCAGAGAAAGCTTTGAGACAGGGAAATAATTAGAAACAAATACAGTAACCAGAACATTAAGACTGTTACCAGATAGTCATCCTTCCTTGTACCTGTCATGAAAGGGGTCTTACCCTTGAGTAAGCCCTTTCATGCTTCTAAGCTGCAGCCCCCTGGCTGAACAACCCAGGCCTCCAGATTAGTATAAATAAGGTAAACAAGGTAGTGTTGTAGCCAGGCAATCATGCCAAGTTTCTTCAGGTTTCCAAAATTGTATTGAAGTCAAAGTAAAAAGGTACAGAACAAAGTACAGAAAACAGAATAAAGTCCAAGCAAAAGTTCAAAAAGGCAATCCAAAGTACAGAAAGCTGCTCTCCAGGGAAAGCTCCCCCCCCCCCCCCGGGTAAAGCAACTACATGATGGCAGTCCAAAGTCCAAGAGATTTTTTTCTCTGGCCCACTCTGGGTTTTTTATACTTTTTAAAATATTTTTATTATTTTAAAATAAACTCACATATATACAAACAAACATACATAGAAAAAAAAGAGACATCAAAAAAGCACACCATACAATTACAACATAATAGAAACAAAGAATCTCCCAGATTCAACTTGCAACCTCCTGGTAATACTATATTTAAATTTCTTATTTTTGAATATGAGATAATACACCCGTGCGATACAGTTGGATGTACAGATGGTAAAAGCTTTACCTCTCCTCCCTTCTATTTTTCCCAAAATTTACGAATTTCCAGGCCTGGGCCGACATTATTTTCTTTGGGTAAAGCATATGAGATGAAAGGCTGCCACGTTTCCCAAAAGCTACTTTTACTCTTCTCACCTCTTTTTGCTTTCATTTCTATAGTTAACTTCATGTTCAATGCTAGCTGCCATATATGAGAATACCATTTCTCTTTATTAAATGTTAATTTCTCTTTCCATTGTTTAGCAATAATTTGCCTTGATACTAAGAGAAGTGTTATCAATAGTTCTTTCTCATGACGATTTAAGTTTACATCATCGGTCTCACCTATTATAACCAATTCTGGACTTAAATTAATTTTTCTCCTTAATATCCTGCTTATTTCTTTTTCTATTGATCTCCAAAAAAATTGAGTGTACTGGCATTCCCACCACATATGTATAAAAGTACCTCGCAGTTGTTGACACCTCCAGCATTGATCTGTTTTATGCTTTTTCATTTGTTGTAGTCTTACTGGCGTCATGTACCATCTCCACAGTATCTTGCCATTGTGCTCTTTCTCCCTTATGGATAGCGAACGCATGATTCTTTGAGACCACTTTCCTTTCCATTTGTTTTCATCTATAACTATACCCAGGTCATCCTCCCAAGTTTGTCTCAATACATTCTGTATGTTCTTATTAAAATTTAGGTATTGGTAAATTTTACCAAGTATTCCTTGCAGAATTTCTTTTCCCTTTCCTCACATCTTGAACTAATTCTTCAAATGTTGTTAAATCCCTCTCTTCTACTGGATTACCTTTATTTCTCATTTTCCTGTCCCAATATTCCACCTGCAGTTTTTGATACCAGTTTAGTTTCAGATTATTATAAATTTCACTTCTTATGTATTCACTACCACACTTATCGAACCACTCCACCAAAAATAGTACTTTATTTTGCTTCAGGATATCTCTTGTTTGGATTGTTATTGGTATCGGACAATCACTGATATCTAATAACTCAATAATTCGGGACCACTTCGGGGCCATTTTATTCTTTAAAGTTTTCCAAACGTTGTATGTCATTTTCAACATATAATTATCAATTTTTTGCTGAGGCGATTCATTTCAAAAAAAAAAATCCCCCTTTAATCTTAACCTATAAAACCAAGCATTAACCGTTGGAACTGACTATAGGCTGCTATGCATCGCCCTACTGACCCACACCCACCCTTCGTGTGCACGGCCGAATTCCCTACGCAGGTCAACGAAGGATTTAAAAATCCGGCACGGGGGCCTCAGCCCCACAAACGGCAAGAAAGGGAAAGAACTTCACGTCCCAACAGTCATTGCGCCGCGGCGCGCCAGAGCCAATCAGGCTGAGAGGCTCACGCACGCCGCAGCGTTCGGACACGCGCCGCAGCCAATCAAACGAAAAGCATGTTAAAAAACGCAGCACAAACACAAAGCACGAACCCATAACTACAAGCCCCAGCGTCCTGCGCGCCATGACCGCGCAGAACGCTGAGGCAGGCTGCGCGCGAAAACAAAACTTAAAGAAAGCCGGCTCCGCCGCCATTCATCCCCATGGGCAAGCCAGCATGGCCCGTGGGGGAAGAAAATGAAACAAACCCGCTGCCCCTGCTCTTCCGTTCGAAGGGACTGCCACCGCGCCAAAAATAAAAACAATCCACCCACCACCCCTCCCCCGCAACTGCCCTTCTTCCCAACGGGAAAACAAGCATGGCCCGTGGAAACGAAAGGCACCCTCCCCACAACAACGCTCCCTTCCCAAGGGCCATCCAGCATGGCCCATGGGATCAAAAGGCACCCCCTGCCGCAAGTGCCCTTCCTAACCACGGGCAAACAAGCATGGCCAATGGGAAGAAAAGGCACCCCCGCTGCAAGTAGCCTACCTTCCCACGGGCCACCAAGCATGGTCCGTGAGAACAAAAGGCAACCCCCCCCTAAAAAAAGGACACACCAAAAATCAAATAAAAACCATTCAAAAAAAGAAATCTAACCTTTAAAAAATAAACACAAACAAAGACAGGAAAAACATACAACAAAAAACAACAGGCCCCCCCCCCAACAAAATTCATATCCCCGCGTCCTTTTCACTTAAATATCGGAGATCACAACTTACCAACACAGCTCCAGACACGCCGAGAAACAGAATTGAAATGGCAAAAGAACAGGAAGAATTCACAGGACAGGACAAACATTACGCAACAGCACCACCAAGTGGCCACAGGAAAAATGACACTCAATGAATTCGAATTACACTTACACATTTTAAAAAAATCTTATCCAAAGTACACCTATCACCAAAAAAAAATGACAAATTATTTTTAAAAATTCAATTATTGGGAAAAAATATATATCAACCTTTCCACTTTTAAAAATCCAAGTTTATTTATAACAGTTTAAAAAACTACCTATGTATAAAAAAACAATATTTTTTAAAAATAACATAACTCATTTAAACACACATACAACAAAAAACATCCAAAACCATTTCTCATATTTTTTAAAAAATAAAACCCCCAAAAAAGCCCGGCAAGGCCGGGCAACCCTTGCTAGTTTACTATATTCAAGCCAATCTAGCTCTGTGCTTTCTATTTTTACCTGACTTAGTCTTTTCACTATTCTTTTCAAGTGAAAAGCATAGTAATAATTCTTTACATTTGGTAAGTTTAACCCTCCTTCTTTTTGTTTCATATACCACAGGGACTTGGTTAACCTGGGACTTTTCCCATTGCCACAATATTCATTTATCATATTCTGCCACTCTTTTAAATCTCGTCGATATATTTTAATAGGGAGATTCTCAAACAAAAAATTAAGTTTCGGTGTTTATTCTTCCAAACCATGACATTCTTTAAATGCACTATTAATTTTTTTACTTCTTGCTTTAATTTTATGAAATTTAATTTGTATAAATCTTTGACTTCCGCTGAGATGTATATTCCTAAGTACTTCATTTGTTTCTTAACTTTAAATTTATAAGTATCCCTCCAATTTTTTTGTTTCTGTCTCTGTTAAGTTACATACTAACACCTTAGTTTTGTCCCAGTTTATACTTAGGCCAGTTGTTCTTTCAAATAGGTTCAGATGATCTTGTATGATCTTAATTTTAAGCTGAGGCTCTTTTATTATTAAAAGCGTATCGTCTGCAAACATCCCTATCTTTTTTTCCCTATTCCTTTTATCCACTCATCTTGTCTAATTGCTGTTGCCAGTATTTCCATTGCCAGGATGAACAAAATAGGTGAGAGGGAACATCCCTGTCTTGTACCCGCACTTAACATTATTGGTTTACTATAACCCTCATTTATCTTAATTTTTGTTTGACTTTGCTTATATAGTTGTGCAATCACATGTTTAAAATTATTTCCGAAGTCAAATTGATTAATTATTTCTTTAATCATCCTCCATTGCAGAGAGTCAAATGCCTTATATATATCGAGGGCCAAGATGCATGTTTTTTCTTTTGTTTTCTTTAAATGTTCTATAATGTTACGTAATCTAGCTATCAGCCCCTCCATTTGTCTACCTTTTACAAAAGCAGTTTGATCCTCCTCTATATAAAGACTAACAAATTTATTCAATCTCTGAGCCATTATGGCTGAAAATTTTTTAGTGTCCTGATTCAGGAGTGAAATTGGTCTATAAGATTTCATTCTTTCCCTATCCTTTTCAGGTTTAGGGATTAACACAGTAATCGATTTACTCCATAATTCAGGCATAACTCCCCCTTCCAGAATGTAATTGAATAGATTCTTGGGTCTAGGGACTACTAGATCACTGAACACTTTATAAAACTCAGAGGGGAAGCCATCCTCCCCTGGAGCTTTATCTAATTTGAGTTTTTGTATCACTCCCTCTATCTCTTTATCATTGATCTTTTCTTCCATTATTTTCTTATGATTGTCATCTAGTCTTCTTTTTAAATTGCTGGCTATATAAGATTTTAAGAGTTCCTGATCCACTTCTTTTTCCTTGTAAAGTTCTGAATAGAAATCTTCTGCTATTTGCATTTTTTCAGATAATTTATTATGACGAATCCCATTTTTCTCTACCAAGACTTCTATCTCACTTTTACTCTTCTTCTGTCTAACCGCCTTCGCTAACCTTCGCATACTCTTATTGCTAAATTTGAAACTATCTCTTTTTAAAAAGACTAGATCCCTTCTTGCCTTCTCCATTTCTTGTCTCAGCATTACCTTTCTTGCAGATTGAAGTTTCACCCATGTTCCTTCTGCCCCTGATTTAGCATGACTTAATTCTAATTATTTTATTTCTTTTTCCAGTTTTTTTTGTACGTCATTATTTCTTTTATTTTCTATTGATTTTTCCATAATGCAATCTCCCCTAAATATTGCTTTGATTGCGTCCCAAAGAACATTGGGTGAGACGTCACCTGTATCATTCATTTCCCAATTAAATTGCCACTTGGCTCTCAATTTTTCTTTAATTTTTTCATTTTTAAATAATGCTGTATCTAGTCTCCAGCTCCTCTCAAATTTGTCAACGTTTGCAATCCTCATGTCCAAAAGAATCATTACATGATCCAATACTTTAATAATTCCTGTTTTAATTTCCTCCAGATTCCCCAGCCAACTTGTTGATACCATTATGTAATCTATTCTTGTGTAAATTTTATGCACTGGGGAATAAAAGGTATAAGCCCTTTCTGAACCTTTCAAAGTTCTCCATGTATCTTTAACATCAAGTTGTTTCATCCATCTATCTATAAATCCATTACAATGTTTACTCTTTTTGTTTACCTTTGAAACATCTATTGGAGCTCTTGTCATATTAAAATCGCCTGTAATTATCAAGTTTTTGGCTTTTTCCTTATTTATTATTGGAAGCAATTTTTCTAGAAACTTATCCTGGTTTTGGTTTGGCACATATAAGTTCACTAATGTCATCTCTTCATTTTGTATTTTTCCTGTTATTATCTGATACTTACCCTCCTCATCACTCAGACATTTGTTCAATGTAAAACCTAATCTTTTCGAGATTAGAGTGGCAACACCTCTTGATTTCGACGTGCCTAAGGCTTTTTCATATATTTGTATCCACCCAAGATATAGATTATTTTTCTGATGAAATTTTTGATGGGTCTCCTGGAGAAATATATCTGGTTTTTCTAATCTTAAAGCCACTTCTAGCCTCTTCCTCTTCATTTGACAGCCCATGCCCTTAACATTCCAGGTTGCTACACTAAACTTCTTCATACCTGAAGCAGTTGTAGATCTGTGTGACAAACCCTTATCCCGACTATACAAACCCACTATCCTCCCCCCTACCCCACCTTCTTCTTTCCTTGTACCCCCGGTTCCCTCCATTTGCGGAACCACCTCCAATTACTGGAGAATGGGGGGTTGACTATTCCGTGTGGTGGTGTCTTCTTCTGTTCCGGATGTAACTTGAACAATCATGCGAGGTGGAAAACAAGCTCTACTTGGTGTAAATATACATAAACCATTTATTAGTTTCTTGATTCTGTCATATAACGTAATACTTAAAACCCTTCAAAAGAAATGCGCAGGGGCTGCTTAATCATCCCTACTAGTACCAATTTGCTCAATCTAATCTATTTGTTTCGGGCTCTGACAACCAGTTTTTACAAGTTCTTCCATTATATTTTTCCATTCCTGGGTGCCATCATTAATTAAATTATTGGATTCAAGAATATCCATACAATCAGTCTGTGTATTTATTACCGAGGTCTTCCCTATCCAGAAAAAAATTAATTTCTGAGGGTGTTGCCAGTTGTATTTAACACCCTTTTGTCTTAATAAATTCGTTACTGGTTTTAATTTTTGCCTCCATAGCCGTTCTTCTTTCGATATATCGTGATAAACCTCCAAAAGTTGTCCTTCATATTGTAGACTTTCACTACCCTTATGTTTTATACACATCATTATTCTTAATTTTGACTCTAAATTTGTAAATTTTACTAGTACCGGTCTCGTTGTCTGACCTGTATTCTTCTGGCCTATCCTGTATATTCCTTGTATCTCTTCTGGGTCTATACCTCTATCTAATTCTAACTGAGCTATCCATTTTAATATCCTTGATTTTAAAGAGTCGGGATTACTTATAGGAAGATTTCTTATCACTATGTTCCTTTGTCTTATTTGAGATTCTAATCTAAATAATTTCTCCTCCTGATCCTCTAATTTAATACTTCTCTCCCTTTCCTTTTCCTGTATATCTTTATGGTCTACTTCTACCATATTCAATTTTGTTTCTACTTGGGAAACTTTTGCATTAATTATTTTTGTAAAGTTGTCTAACACCTCTTTTAAATCCTGTTGTCCTTTAATTATGTCCGATTTATCCTGTCCTCTAATACTGTCACTTTGTTGCAGAAATGTTTCAAATTTATCCATTATAGACTCAATTTTCTTAAAGGCTGCACTAATATCTGACTGTAGACTTTCCTCTTTCTCATCTTGTAATTTTCTCGCACCACTAGAGTCAGTCTTGCCTTTATTTGCCCCTTTCATCTCAAATTTTAATCTAGTCAATCTTCTATAACTACGATCTGAGGATGTCTCCCTTGGTTCTCGTGTCCACACCAATTTAGGATTTTTAGGTTTACGCCGGCTCATTCACTTCACTGATCACTCCTTCTTCTACCTTGGTTACCACTCACTGATTAACCAATCCAACTGCTCTCCCTGTTCTAATTGCCCCCTCCTCCTATAGGTATAATTTACACAATATATTCCAATTTATCAGGATTATTTGATCATGGTTTACCAATTCAAAATTAGCCCTGTTTTTCAAAGTATATAGTATCTTCCATATAGTTGTAAATACAAAATAGTCTATCAATCCAACTCCGTTGGGCAAGGGAGCCTTAAAAATAAACCTAGGTTTTCAATTAGTCTCAGAGCAAATACATTATTCCACACAGATTTAAACTAGAGTTACTAAACCAAGTTATAATATTGTCCCGGGATCTTCTCAAATTTGTTACAAGTCTTTTCTCCAATTTTCTTCAGTTTCTGTCCCGCCCTGCGTTCTTTCAAGCATGCTCCTCTGCTCCCCACTACTTTCCACAAGTACGTCATATTTTTTCAGTCTTTTTCAATTTTCCTCAGTTCAACCAGAGAAGTAGGGGAGACATTCAATAGCTATACAACTTGCACAGCATTTAAAGTTAAAATGTTACTCTCCTTGTAGCAATTGTGGCCTTTATCTTGCAACAGTTCAATAGTTCAATTCGCTCAAATCGTATTCGCTCTGTTAATAAACTTCCACCAACTCTTCAGACGCTCAGCGTTGAGTCCCCCCTTCGTCTCAGCCCCGTCTCCAACCGTCCGAGCACTGAATTACTGTGGGATTCTTATCTCGAGTGCCACTAATTGTTTTGAGCAAGTTGAACGTCAACCGTTTCTCCCAGCCACGGCGTTCTCAGCATCTAGACCTTCCGCGTTTCCCCGCTGCCTTGACGCTCACTCCCCGCCTTCAGCGAGACTAAATTCTCCTCTGAGATACTCAGACACCTGCCGTTTTTGCTTCTTGTGCCTCGGTCCAGGGGAACGCTGGCGCAGAACTCTAGTCTCGTAACGACCCAAACCAAACAATCTGTCCGTTTTTCTATTTGTTGTCCCAGTGCGACTTTCCTTCTTCTGGTTCTTTTAATTCACCATCAAGTTAACTCTTTCACCACCAAAGCAGTCAGTTGTTACATGTACTGCCTCTTCTCCAACTCACTACACGCCAGTTCAATCTCCCCAGCAGACCAACTCACAGAGAACGGAGAGCTAATAAATCACTTTTTCCAGGCTCTCTGCCTTTCACCTCTCTCCCACAAACTCTCTGTAATCTCTGTAAAACCTCTGTGAGTCCTAATAAACTCTACCAGCCACCGTCATTCCTCTGTACCTTCTCTAAACAGGAATCTTTTACTCCACCTTTATTTCACCCTCAAGAGCACACACTCCTCCTCTTCCATCTTACTGGAAGTCCTTTTTAATACTTTTTTAATATGACTCCCCACACGTGAGAAATCTCATCCAATTGGAGTTAGTGTGAGTTAGCCCGTGGGAAACTTCACATGGGAAAGGTTCTAGGTTGTCTCCTCCTCCTGGGCCCACCTCCTTGCCATCCCCCTTAAAGGAGTTCAACCAATGTTCTTACAGCCTGACATGTTCATCACACAGTTTAGGATTCATTTCTTCCCATTCAAGTGGCTAACATGTTTACATTCTGATCTCTCTCCCTCTGATTGAAATTGCCATCTTAGACAGGCTAAAGCAGTAATTCAGTGGACAAAAAGATAATGAAAAAGCACAGTTTAAAATGGGGCTTATTTCATGACAGTAGCAGTGGCCAGTAACTGGGCTAGTAACAGAAGTGGAGATATTGATGTCCTGGACCAGGCAGGTGCAATTCATTCCACCTTTCTCCTGCACCTGCTCTATCTGCCATGCAGATCAGAACTCTCTCGACTGCAGAAGCGGGAAGCAACAAAATGCCTCTGGGATCTCTAGCTGTCTGTAAAACTTTGCTAAGAGGCAAGTAGTAATGAAAGCATGTGAATGTCTGAGGAAATGCAAAAAGGAAAAGGAATGGACTAGCAGTTGAAATGACAGACACACAGTCAGGCTCTCATTAGCAGAATGAGAACAGCAGAAAGGAAGAAACCATTTAGAAGGGAAAACATTACTAGGACATCTAAGGGCACGGGAGGTGATTATAACAGTAGGATGTTTACTTCCAAGTGTTTTTCCCCTTGCAAGTTGCAAAGTCATTTGATTAACTCACACACTGCAAACTGCCCAACTTTCTGTAGAACAACATTGTTTTTCACACTTTCCAGAAAAGCTATAAAGTGTTTTTCAGCCACTCCAGGTCTTGCTACCAGAAAAAAAAGTCCTATGTCAGTTCTACCAAAACAAGTAGTTTCCTCAAAAACATCATTACCACAAAGCGACCTTGTTTGCTTTTTAAATATTTGTCACTCTAAGCATCTCAACAGATCTTCCGTTAAACTGAAATATTTTTTCACCACCTTTGTATTTTAATTGCCAACTATATTTCCCCCTACTTCTTCTGTATAAGGTACATAATATTTATGTGGGCTTCTTTCATTCTCTTGTAAATTGAATGAAATTTACAGGACTACCAAAAGCTAATTGAGAGACGCTGAAGTTGATTTGCTAATCATGGTTTTATCCCAGAATTACAACATTTCTGGAAATGAGTGGCCTGACTAGAAGATGAAATTGCCTGAGAAGCCCAGGAAGGAACCAGAGTGGATATATGAGTTTGGCTTTAAGATGCAGGAAATGCAGTAAAATCTATGGAGTCCCTGGACTTAATGTTGTGATTGGCCTTCACAATATATGAAAACACCTAAATAGAAATCCTATCCATGGTAGCCAGTGTTGTGTAGTCAAATAGAGTGATGGACTAGGAAACTGGAGACCAGGGTTCAAATCCTGACTTGGCCATGGAAACTTTCTCATTTACATTGAAAGCACTATTAGGGTCAATATAAGTTGATTCTGACATGATATCATATAACTAACTAAATGGGAATGGAGAAATTTTAGGTTTAGGTCTCTAAAAGAGCAAGTTTTATGATTAGAGATAGGACCACTGCAACCTATATGTGCTAAATGTGTCACAGAGCACATGGAGCACTTCTATAGTATTTCTTTTTTGCTTCAAGAGAGATTTTCAGATCGATCATAAACTTTTGGAATTCTGAAAGTATACTTGGGAAGAAGTTGTTTCCTAAGTAATTAGAAGTCAGAACTTTTCTCTGCTTCAAAATATGTTTGACTGTGCATTGCTGACTTGGTGAATACTGGGCCAGGTAGTTTTCAGAGAGTTTGGCTTTTTAAATAATTATATCTTATGAGAGTGTTCAAAGTTACTTTGAAAAAGTAATGTATTATAGTTTACTGTTATTGTTAAGCTCCTATTCTTAAAAGTTGCTTTTCTGTTGTTGTTATATGTTGTCATCTCCAATTCATGGAGACTCTATGAATAGAGATATTGAAAATGTCTTGTTCTCAACAACCCTGCTCAGCTCTTGCAAACATAAGCCTGTGGTTTCCCTCATGGAACCACTCCATCTCATGTTTGGTCTCGCTCTTTTCCTGCTGCCTTCCACCATATTCTTAATGTTATTTTTTTAATAGAACAAATGAATGCTTCAAGTCTGCAACCTCAGGTATTGGAAATATTTATTTCCATCTGGTTCTTCATTACTTCAGCAATAAGGCAACACAGCATGACTCCACAGTAAAGGCACAGCACAAATCAGCATTTGAAACACATGGTATTCTTCCTCTATTAATTAGGAAAGCTGCACATCCTGTAACTATTATACTGCAAAAGAAGTGATGGCATCCGGTGTTACATTGCAGTCATAATTAACAAGGGGAACCCCTCATAGTTAACTTCTGCATACTTTTAACATTTAATCGTTCCCCTGGTTACATGAAAGCTGGTAGACAATTTTCACATGCTTAAGTTCCAATCATAATTAAGGAAACAAAGAATGAATAGTAATTTGTTATTTGTGAAGAGTTAATTCCAAGATCTGGCCATCCATTGCTTGGTAACTCTTTTCTGCATTCATGTTAAAACATTACAGATTATCTCTGGGAAGCAGCCCTTTCTTTCGTGTGAAGAGAGCCCTTTGGCTCTTTGTTGAATGTCATCTCCCTAGAGGGGCTGCAGTGGCTCAGTGGGTAAGATGCTTGCCTTGTTAGCTGGAAGGCTGGCAAGTTGGCAGTTCGAGACCTGGGTACTGCATGACGGATTGAGTACCCGTCTCTGTCTCTTGGGGACATGAAAGGAGACTCATTTGGGCGTCCACTGAGTGGAGTTTCTCCAGCAATAATCCTTTCAACCCAGAATTTCTGACACGCAATTCTTTATTATCTTCCTCACTGAACCTCTTACGTTTGCCCTGTGTGACTCCCAATAATGCCCCATACTTTATCTAATATTAGAAAATTAAAATGCAGTGAGCAAATCCCCTCACACACACTCTGTGAAGTTAGTCAGAACTCTGCCACAAATTTCAGCAAAAGCAAGGTTAGGCTCTGAATCATCCTACAGCCAAGGACAACTTACTTTGAAGAGATGTTTTCGTGAGGCATGTGAAAACTGTCTTCCAGCTTCCATATAGCCAGGGGAGTGATTAAATGTTAAAAATATGCAGAAGTCAGCTGTGGGGTTTTTCCCTGTTAAATCTTTTTAAAACTTCAAAATAAGATAGGAATAGTAGAAACCTGCACTTCCAAACCCCCACTGGAAAAGTTCAATAAATTTATTTGGGGTTGCCATATTTTTCCAGTCATATGGGATGTGTACACAAAACAAGTGGCTTAGGAAGGGAAAGGGGATTGCTAGCCAACAGGCAGCAGCATATTGTGAGAGGTTAAGGATGACATATGTTCCATGATTCACCACTCTCACATATGTTTACATGTTCACTTCAGAGTACTGAGGTTACCAAATAAGGACTGAGAGATTCCCAAATGAAACTGAGTGTCAGTGTGAGTCTGTTGCAGCCAGCCCAGTTCCTTGGCAGCTGCTGTGTGACCAGTAGCACTGGAAGGCTGGCCCAAGGATAATTGTATATGTTACAAAACCACAGAATATTATGGTTGCTCAAGAAAGGCTTGGCACTGGGACAGTGAGAACGTTGCATGTCAGGATTGATGGGATTTGGCAGAGACATATGGAGAAGCTTACACAATGCTTGCCTACCCTCTGTGCTGCTCACGCCAAAGAGCTTTTAGTCCTCTTCCATCATAAGGGCTGAAATCACTTTTATGAATACAACCAGTATGTATTTAAAATAGATGGGACTCCTAACTCATTTTTCCTTTGGTCAGATACCAAAAGGTTTGTGCTGCACATGAAAATATCATGTGAACTCACAAAGAAACCCACAATCTTTACCTTTCAGAGCGATACTCATGTGGTAGGGGTAGTGTAATGAGTTGACATTGCCTCAACCAAGCTGGAGGAAGGAATATGTGATTGCGATCAGTTGGCAACTGTGCAATTAAGATGGAACACATAGTTCCAGATGGTGAATCATAAACCACTGGGCCAATCTTCAAGGATAACTAGGACACACTCTTTTGATTATTCTAGCATGTTGCCCTGGTTACTCAAGTGACTGCGGTGCTCTCTCTCATCCTGTTGCAACTATTTGAAGTGCAAATGAGACAGCCGCTATAAGCAAGGAATGTAGCAAATCTGAAGAAGACACCTCAGTCTAATTCTGTGCAGAGCCACCTAGCATGAAGAGAAGGTGGTGCATTTTGTTAATAGGTTTACACAGTATTTTATCTTGAATCTTTTAGAAAACAAAATCCATGGAAGTTTCTTAGAGTTTGTTTGATTATTCATTCATTCATTCATTCATTTCTGTGCCACCCATCTGACTAAATTGCCACTCTAAATGGTGTATGTATAGTTCCCAAAATGAAAAGAGGGCAACCAGACGAGCATATAGCTCACTATTTGGGTCTCTTTTGGTTTACTTTGCCTTATAGTCTGGTGACCACCTGTGTTTACAATAATATCATTCTGTTCTGCTCCTCTTGCATGTTATCCCACACTTTCTAGGACAGCTCGAGGGCTACAGTTTATTTGGTATGATTGAGAGCATTTTTGGTTGTCCTATTCTGCAGTCCATGTGGTGGGTTAATCTGCTCCAAAATGGAGCTGTTTGGTGTTCTGTGATATATATATATATAATCCTGTGATATATGCACTGGGTTGTGACATTAAAAGGATCTCTAACTTTTAAAAAATATCTCACTAACAGATTTATTTATTTATTTATTTTTATTTATTTATTTTTCTGATTTATATTGCCGCCCAACTCCGAAGACTCTGGGCGGCTCACAGAAAATAAAACCAATCACATTTTAAAACCAATCTCCTCCTTTCATCAACATCCTGAGCCTGGGAACACCAGACAATTGTTATGGGAACCAGGGTGTGTTTATACAATCCCTGGGCCCTAATTGGCTGTAGGCTAATTAGGAGAGCCAAGCTCATGTTCTTTCTTTTAGACACATGGGTTTTGGGAAGCAATTCAAGTTTGGGGTTTCTGGGAGATACACCTCAGAAGGGAGAGAGGGGCTCTAACACCGAGTCCTGACTCCAACCCAAGCTTAGTCATGATTACCTAGAAAAGTCAGGTTTTCCTTTTATTTCTAGGGGAAGGCCTGAGTGTGGATTTTCCTACCTATACTTTTTGATTAGTATTTTTTCTGCTGTATTCGTGTTTCCTGTTCCAACAAATGAACTTTTATTCCTACAATATGCTTTGAGAACAATAAACATCTTTAATTCATCAACAACGTCTGTTCATTGGAAGAGGGGGCAAGACAAGAGTTAAGCCATAAGCCACATGCTACCACACATACCACATACTACTCTCCCCAATACTTGCTGGGCTCTGTTAATACAGCCCCAGGTTGCAGGATGACATTTAGGCCTCCTGTACTCGGAGTCTTGCGGAGTTCCACAAAGCTGGCCAGGAATGGGAAGAGCCCCAGGGCAAGGGTCAGGTCAAAGCCTACCTGTCACAGAGGGGGAGAAACTAGAGTGCTCTTGTTGTGTATGTATGCGTGCATGTTCATTGTACTGTAAAGGCAAGAATGTAACCACTCCAAGTACAAACGATCTCAGCTGTAAAGGAACGCGAGCAGACAGCCCATAGAGGGCAGCTGCGAGCGTTCAGTCTCACATGGTTCACATTGCTCAATCACGGACAGCCGCGGGAAAACCTTCCCCGCATTCAGCAGCAGAAGAAAGAGGCGTGCCTGGGCGAGGCCACGCCGGTAGCAGCCAATGAGCTACCGTGCTACAAGATTCAAATGTAGAGGGCTACTGTATATATTGAGATGTATCACCGCCATTACCTCATGCTTCACCGGAACACCATGCAATAAACCTGTGTTAAACCAACCCTTCGGTTGTCCCATTGTCTTTGGTCCCATACACTAAATTGGCGACGAAGGTGGGATATGGCTGCCCACGGGACCAAGACATGCGCCGGCTACGAGATCAGGAAGCCGGGAGACTTGGAGCTGTTTGAGATAGACTTCAACGCAGCGCTGGTGGAGCTCGAAGTCTCAGATGAGGCCAAGAAGAGGGCTATTTTCGTCCGCATGCTCGGACACGAGACCAAGAGGACCTTGGTGGACCTGATCGCGCCGAGGAAGGTAGGCGACCTCAAAGCCACAGAGCTCCTGGCGGCACTGCGCGCCCATCTCCGGCCAGCGATAGCGATGTTCCCCGCTCGGAGCGCGTTCTGGAGGCGAGTCCAGGCGCCCGGGGAATCGGTCGCCGAGTTCGCCGCGGCCCTGCGGCTGGCCGCCGGCCCATGCAAGTGGGAGACCCCAGAAGTCACCCTCCGGGACTGCCTGCTCTGCGGTCTGAGGGATACCGAGACTCAGCGCGCGCTGATGAAAAGGGAGCCGCCTCCCATGTGGCAACAAGTCCTCGACACGGCGCAGGCCGTGGAGGCCACGACTGCCGGGGTGCAAGAGCTTCAGGACTGGCGCCCGAAGCCCGCCAAGGCAGAGAGCTCGGTGCGCGCGGCCCGGCGAGTTTCGAACTCGTCTGCGGAGAGCAGCGACGACGAGGACGTGCGGAGGGTCCAGAAAGAGGGCCGGCGCTGCGACGGCTGCGGCGCTGCCCACGCCCGCGCCAAATGCCCATTCCGCAAGGCCGAGTGCCACAACTGCGGCCGGCGTGGGCACATCGCCAAGGTCTGCCGGAAACGGCGCGAGGCCACAACAAGGAGTTCTCCAGACCGCTCGGCGAGGCAGGACCGCACCACGAGGCCCAAGGACGGCACCCGGACCACGAGGACGCGGGACGGCGTAGGGCGCATCTCCGACGACAGCGAGGACGACGCTCCGGTTTGCAGCGTTTCCACGGAGCACCCCCGTTACTTCGTTGAGGTAGTAATACAAGGGGCCCCTGTTAGAATGGAGGTGGACTCGGGTTCGTCATACTCTATTATTTCCCAGGGAGAGTTCATGAAAATCGCCCCCCGCGTGCGGCCCAAGCTCAAAGCGTTGAGGGCCACACTAAAGGACGTGCAAGGGAACCGCATCCCAGTGTTGGGGGTTGGGAAGTTCCAGGTCCAGTTTAAAAAGCACACCGCAACGCTTCCCCTAGTCGTCCTCAAGGGAGGAAAGTGCAGCCTCCTCGGGACTCAATGGTTCCAGCCCCTGGGGTTGTTCATTGGGGGGGTGCACGCCGTGGGAGCACACGCCACCGGGACTGATCCAATACAGAGCGTGTGCGACGCGCACCCCGAGGTTTTCAAAAAGGGGCTCGGAAAATTCAAGGGCCCCCCAGTGACTTTCGACCTGGACCCTGAAGTACGTCCAATCAGACTTAAACCGCGCAGAGTGCCTTTCGCACTAAAGGACAAAATAGAGGCGGAGTTGGACAAGTTGGTGGGCCAGGGGATTCTTGTTCCTGTTGATTCTGCGGAGTGGGAAACTCCAATTGTAACAGCGCTCAAGGCCAACGGGGAGGTCCGCATATGCGCTGATTACAAGTGCACCATCAATAAGGCGATCCGCCCTAATGCTTATCCGGTGCCGGTAGTCAGCCACTTGTTGGCCAGGTTACACAGGGGGAGGTGTTTTGCTAAACTCGACCTGGCCCAAGCCTACCAGCAACTCCCGGTGACCCCCGCCGCAGCTGCTGCACAGACCATAGTCACCCACAAAGGGGCATTCCAGGTATCGCGCCTCCAATTCGGCGTGAATTCGGCGCCCGGGATTTTCCAGTCACTCGTGGAACGCCTCCTGAAGGGGTTAGAGGGGGTGTTACCCTACTTTGATGACGTATTGATTACAGGGGGGAGCCGGGCCGAATTAGCAAGCAGGTTGGGAAGGGTCCTGACAATATTCGAGAAAGCGGGGTTGCGGTTGCGGAAGGACAAATGCGTTTTCTTCGCAACTGAGGTTGAGTTCCTAGGGTTCCGTGTTACTCCCGAGGGAATCAGGCCATCCCAATCCAAGGTGGCCGCCATCAAGAAGGCCCCTCGCCCCACCTCCAAGCCCGAGTTGCAGTCGTTCCTTGGACTGCTCAACTTTTACCACTCCTTCCTTCCGCGGAAGGCAGCAGTAGCGGAACCGCTACACAAATTGTTAAAAAAGGACGAGGCATGGAAGTGGGGCGACGACCAGGAGAGGGCTTTCAATGACCTGAAGCGACTCCTGGCATCAGATGCGGTACTGACCCATTTCAATCCCAAACGCCCAGTGGTCCTGATATGCGATGCATCCCCGGTGGGGGTGGGGGCGGTGTTATGCCACGTACTGGAGAACGGGAGGGAGGCCCCGATAGCGTTCTACTCTAGGTCCTTGTCCCAAGCGGAGAGGAACTATGCCCAGACAGACAGGGAAGCACTAGCGATAATTGCGGGGACTAAGAAATTTCATGATTTTGTGTACGGCCGCCCCTTCACCATAGTGACTGACCATAAGCCCTTGCTAGGCATTTTCACCGCAGATAAGCCCACACCCCAAATCCTGTCCCCGAGAATGCTCAGGTGGGCCATTTTTCTCAACGCGTATCAGCACGCGTTGGTATACCGGCCCGGGAAGGAGATCAGCCATGCGGATGCCCTGTCGAGGTCCCCCATTCCCCGGGATTGCTGCCACGTGGGCGAAGTAGAGAGGGACCACCAGGTCTTAATGATAGAGGTCCTAGACTCCCCTCCAGTAGTACCGGCCGACATCGCTAAAGCGACCGGCAAGGACAAAACGCTGGCCACAGTTTGCTCCTGGGTACAGAAAGGGTGGCCCGTGTCTTCCCCAGCAGCGGAATTCGACACATTTTTCAAAAAGAAACTAGAGTTGTCCCTAGAGAGGGGTTGCCTTTTGTGGGGACAGCGGGTAGTGATCCCCACGTCTCTCCGGCCGAGGGTGCTTAAACTGCTGCACGTCAGCCACCCGGGGATCGTCCGCTCTAAGGCGCTGGCCCGCAGTTACTTTTGGTGGCCCCAGCTAGACGCCGACATCGAACACATGGTCGGCACTTGCGAAGCGTGCCAAAGCTCCAGGCCAGAAGAGGCCCGCTCGCCACATAGGGAGTGGGACGCAGCGAGGGGGCCCTGGTCCCGGGTACACGTAGACTTTGCTGGCCCGTTCAGGGGAACGCTTTTCCTCCTTGTGGTGGACGCGTTCTCCAAGTGGTTGGAGATCATCCCAGTCTCGAGCACCTCCTCGGCCACAACAATTAAACAGCTACGGAGGGTCTTTTCCACGTTCGGTTTACCCGACACCCTCGTCAGCGATAACGCTAGCTGTTTCACGTCCGCCGAGTTCGGGGCGTTCATGGAGCGAAACGCCATTCGGCACATCACCTCCACCCCCTTTCACCCGGCCACCAACGGCCAAGTAGAGCGCCTCGTGCGCACCACGAAAGACGCGCTGCTGCGCATGGGCCCCGGAGACCTCGACCTGAAATTGTGCCAATTCCTGCTAAGGTACAGGGTCACCCCATTGGCGTCAGGGCACTCCCCCGCAGAGCTGTTGATGCGCAGGAAGCTGGCCACGGGAATCTCCAAGCTAGACCCCACGAGAGTAGAGGACAAAGGGTGGAACATAGGGGTGGAACCTTCAAAGAGTTTCAGCGTAGGCGCCCCGGTGCACTGCAGGAACTACGCCAGCGCGGGGCCAGCCTGGGTGCCGGGCACCGTAATAGAACGAACCGGCCCCGTCTCATACCGCGTGGAGACCAGTACAGGTTTCCTGTGGAGGCGACACGTGGACCAACTCAGGCGCAGGGTCCCCAGAGAGCAGGACGGAGACGAGACAAGCAGTGAATTAGCGTTAGGGTACTCCCCCACCCGTTTAGCCCAAGGGGGAGGGAAAGGGGAACATGGGCCCCCACCAAGGGGGGAGGAAAGGGAATCGATCCACAGAGATCTTTTGCGGGAGTTCGCGGCAGAAAGGAAGAGCCCCGACCTCACACATACCCCCCGGAATTTTCCCCGAAACACAGATGCCCATAGAAGTTTAGACGTTGATTTACAGTACCAGGGGGAGTTAGCGGAGTGGTCCCCCACCCGTCCTAGCGAAAAGAGGGGTTTCAGTTCAGCCCCTGGTACTTCCAGTCCAAGTAGTCCCTGTGAGTTAGAATGCAATATAGCGCCAATTTCCCGGAGACCGACACCCCCAAGACGGGAGGCAACAGCAAGTCCGCCCACCACAGTCTCAAGGTCCCCCGAGCAAGGAGCGGAAGGTAGCAGGACCACAAGGGCGACCTCATCGGTTCCGCGGTTCACAATAGGCGGGTCCCCGGGGTCCGAGAGCAACAGGCAGGGGTTCACCTCCCAACTATTCATTCCGTTCCCATCCCCGGGCGCAAGGCAGGCACGGACGCCCCACAGAGCCACTAACGAATCCCCGTTTCCCGTTGCAGGACAAGCACCCGCGGAATCAGGGATCACAGGCTCTCCAGTACTAGGTCAGACGCAGGCACGCCCCAAGCGCACGTGCGGCAAGCCACAATGGTTGCGGGACTTCGTCCCATCCTAGGGGGGAGGGATGTTGTGTATGTATGCGTGCATGTTCATTGTACTGTAAAGGCAAGAATGTAACCACTCCAAATACAAACGATCTCAGCTGTAAAGGAACGCGAGCAGACAGCCCATAGAGGGCAGCTGCGAGCGTTCAGTCTCACATGGTTCACATTGCTCAATCACGGACAGCCGCGGGAAAACCTTCCCCGCATTCAGCAGCAGAAGAAAGAGGCGTGCCTGGGCGAGGCCACGCCGGTAGCAGCCAATGAGCTACCGTGCTACAAGATTCAAATGTAGAGGGCTACTGTATATATTGAGATGTATCACCGCCATTACCTCATGCTTCACCGGAACACCATGCAATAAACCTGTGTTAAACCAACCCTTCGGTTGTCCCGTTGTCTTTGGTCCCATACACTAAAGCTCTGAAGTGCTATCTGGGTCCTTCTCATAGGAGGAGAAGAATCCCCTTTGTGACTGGAAGATTCATTCAAGTGCAAGATAAAATAGATTGCACTG
Source organism: Bradypodion pumilum (assembly GCA_035047305.1). Lineage (NCBI taxonomy): Eukaryota > Metazoa > Chordata > Lepidosauria > Squamata > Chamaeleonidae > Bradypodion > Bradypodion pumilum. The sequence goes on along the minus strand of JAWDJD010000005.1, from coordinate 205,908,374 downwards.
AAGATAAGAGCCTTTCAAGCATGAACCTGATCACTCCAACGTTCCCCACTTTCCTCTTACAGATGCAAATATAGAAAACAGAAGTATCATTTTATGTAATTACTATAGTGGCCTTCTGTCTTCATAAAATTTGAAACTGTTTCAGGTTTTAGCTTTTCAATGTCAAAAGAAATGCCCTCAAAAGAGTGCTTTGGTTCATGGTTTCACTTGTACTGAGAATCACACAGATAATAATAATAATAATAATAATAATAATAATAATAATAATAATAATAATAATAATAATAATAATAATAATAATAATAATAATAATAATAATAATAATAATAATAATAATAATAATAATAATAATAATAATAATAATAGCTAATTGTTTGTTGGCCACTGGGTTTATAAACTATAAAATAAACTGACAGCGACAGAGTGACAGACAGTGCTCTTTATCCCGTGGTAGTTCACTGAATTTCATTACAGGACATTTCCAGGGTTTTCTGTTGCATCTTTTTATATTTTGCTTCCAAACTGATTGATGTTCCCCCTTTGCTTGCAGTGAGCAGCACCAGAAATCCAATTACAGGAAAAGGAAGTAATGTGATTGGCCACAAAAAGAAAAACATGTCCCTTGCTCCACTGCCTCACTCCACGTTTGGCATGTAAACATTTCAAAAAGTCTAAAATAGCAAAACAAAAGCCATGTTCCTTTCTAGCAATGGATCTCACAGGCTGAAATACTGTTCAGAGCCATTACATCTTCCTCCCCTCTAGCAAGGTCCCCCAATGTGCAGTAGGTGACACAATTGTGAGGATGTTTATACAACCATCTTTCCATGATTGCAGAATTACTCAGAATACTGGCCACATGAAGAATGCCACATCCTCATGGAATTTCATGACTGCTATGTTACAGGAAGATGTATGTCTTTTGGGTGATAAAATATTTAGTGGCATGCTAACTGAGACTACTTTTTAAAAGCAATCTAGTTTTCTATACTATGAAAGCAATTATTTTCTTTTCAACCCCTGCTCCATTTAACAAACAGCAATTACATGGATAGGGCCAAATCCAAAGTAATTCAACCTGTTGTACAACCATTGTGGGAACTGTGCTAACAAATCAATAGATTTGCTCTAATATTGGATTTAGCTGATTTAAGTGTATTCAAGCAGCTGTGCTTATCATACTTTGATGCATTAAGTCACTGTACTGTACTACTTTATGTTGCAATGTGTTTTTAAACCTCCACTAGGTGAGAGCCTTGTCAAGGTGTGGGGGCTTGAGCAATCTAGGCAGTGTTGCCCATCTCTTGTCAATGATGTTAGGCTGTGATTAAGACTCACCAAAGTATCCTTTGTCTGATCCCTTGGGCAAGGTGATAGCGGAAGGCACACATTATAATCCACCTAGCCAGAGGGTGATGTGATAAACCAATTTAAAAAATTGCACGCAGATGGACTTGATTTCCCAGTTCCATTTGCATGTGTGGAATGTCGTCAGGGAGATGTCTGCCATTGTGTGGACTCCTTGCTGAATAACGACTCCAAGGTATCCAGGGCAAGGTGTTTTTAAGATTAGTATGTCAGCCAAGAGACAATAATTGTTCCATTTTGCATGTCCTTGATGTTTACTCTTTAAACTAAGGCAATTTTATGTTATGATTCTGATGGAGTTTTTGCAACTGAGTGTCTCAGATTTTTGACATTTCAGGTACTAAGAATAAGTGCATAACACATTAGCTAAGCAGTTTCTTACTCTTGCCTACAACCTACAATGCACACATTTCCCTTCTATGGTTCTATTTTTTTCCCTTTTCTTAAACCATCTTCTTATAATTCTTTTTAAGGACACCAACCGGGAGGATAAAGAGCCCCCGTGGCCATGGGTGGCTGAGGATGCTGCCACACCACAGCAGCTCTGTGGCCATAAAAATGCTGCCACTGCCACCACCTCCAGACTCCTTCCCTTGGCCTGTCCGACTAGGAGGGAAGTGGGAGCAGCTGTTGTGGCTCCGCGGCCAAAACCGCTGCTGCCGCCGCCACCTCAAGTGTCCTTCCTTTGGCCCGCTCGGCCTGGAGGGAAATACACATAGCTTCTGGGGTTTGAGTTTTTTGAAATATTCTGTGTATTGCTTATTGTGCATTGTATTTGAAATGTTTTTTGTACTATTGTAATGTGATAATTTGTAATTCTTTTTTATTGTACTATGGTAATTGTGATGCTTTGTGATTCTTTGTTATACGCCCAGAGTCGCGATGCAAGTGGTACGACATACAAGTTGAATAAATAATAATAATAATAATTGGAAGATATGGACAAATCAAACCTTAAATAAATAGTATGGACTTTCCTGTACAAATTAAGTATACAAACAATTAAGTACAAAATTGACTGCTCCTTTGTATAGTAATGGTAACAGTAGCAGGAATAGTAGTTGTGTGCATGATACTAATAAAGACCTTCCTTTTCAGTGAAAAAGCATTCCATGTGTAGTGATTATTTTAACATCAGCCTTTGCTGATAGTAGCAGATAATTACTTATTGTATGAAAAAGTATAATTCAGAAAGGAGTATACCTTGTGCTCTTTGTGTTGAATTGTTAAATTTACATCTCTGTATATATAAATACAGAAACAGATAATACCATTTTCATAGTAGAGTACTTAAAAATAAAACCGTCAGAGGCTTTTGTGACTTAAGATAGACCATATTCTAGTTGTGGATAGAACAGAATAATTAATATAAATGAGAGTCTAAAAGCCATTGTGGATGTTTCGGCATGCCTTAAATATATGCATTTACACCACCACCACTACTACTCCCAATTTTTCCTGCTTTGAAATTTGGCTGAAAAAAAAGGAGATACAAAAATGTAGCAAGCCCCCATCAGAAAAAAAGAAAATAAAAATTATTTTACTCATTAAGTCTAGCCCAGGTGTTCACAACCTACAGCTCGTGAGCCTAATTGGACCCATGCATATAATTAATCTGGCCTGTGGTGGTGACATGGGCACCTCTAGGACTGCCCCCTCCCGATGCCCATCACAGGAAGTTGTGATACATCATTACCACGGCGGCGAAGGTGGTGGAGGTGATTGCATCGGTTTAGCGGCATTTTACACAGTCTCTGTTGCTTCTCCCAGCAGCAGGAGCATAATTTGTGGAGCATAATCACTCCATTTTGGGGTCTTTCTGATGCTCCTCCATGGCACTTCAGCAGGGAAAGCATGCCATTCTGGGACTTCCAGTGCCGGGCAGAGCTTACAGCAGCTCCTACATTCCCAGCGCAGAACCAGGAAGTCCCTGAATGTCATGCTTTCCCTGCTGCAGCACCACAGAGGAGCATCAGAAAAACCCCAAAATGGTGCAATTATGCTCCCCAAAGCCTCCCACTTTGGCAGCGGAGACTGTCCAAAACCCCACTAAACCGATGTGATCGCCACCACCGATGATGACAAAGAAATCATAAGTACTGGGAGAAACCCTCCTCCAGCCCCCACAGCTGCATGTCAGGGACATGTCTGGCCCATGGTGGAAAAATGTTGTGAACCCCTGGTCTAGCCAATTGAAGCTAAATTAAACTCTACTTAATACTATTACCTAACAGTGGTTGGAAGCAGATGTTATCTTCAGTTTGCAGACCTGCTAGATTGATGTTAAGAGTCCATAATGTCAATCCTTGCTGTATCCTGGATGGTCCAGAGGGGAGCAGCTTTTTACTGATATCCTCAATTTTTCAGAAAGATGAAGAAAGCCATGTGGTCTTTGCACAATAAAAATGCAGATATGAGTGACACTTTCCCCAAACCACCACCTCTATCCATGATTGGTGTATAGCCTGAAGAAGTGATCTTGAGGCACAGAATTTCACTGATGGTATGAGCTTTAAACCTCTCCAGGCCTTGCCTTCTAAGGTCTCCCCAGCCCAAAGACTCCGACCTGTAGGTTTCAAAGCCCAGTCCAGCCCAAGGCTGCAATTACCTGGGTTCCTGCCTCAGAAAGTCCCAGCAAAATTAAAATGGAGAGAATGAAAAATCAAGTAGCGTGGAGATTGGCTGAACTCTTATCTTACCCCTTTCAAAGATCAGGTAGCTTAATCAAAGTTATTTATTTCTTCAGGTTCATAGGTAGTTCAGAATACAAAAAGGATCAGGATCCAGCAAATCAAAATACATCAGGGTTTCCACATAACAGGCTTTCCCCACCAAAAAAACATAATCTAACTATTTCTAAGTCACCATTTTGAACAGCAGCACCAGGTGAGGTGCTAATCCTCCATCTTTCTGGATCAGACTGACCATGAGGTCTGGTAAAACAAAGGAGGCCTGACCTGACCTCCCCCTTTTGGCATAAGGCCAATCAGGGTCTAAAATTAACTAAACAACACCTGGCTTTCAAATTAATTGGCTATCTATGTCAGGTGATGAAAGATGAGCATCTTCGGCCAGGGTGGTAAACAACATTCTTTTGCACCATTTGGCTATCAGCATCACAATAAAATTGCAAGAGGAAGTCAGGAGGCCCACCCTCAATACAGGGGCAGAACAGCTCCTCTAAAAGCAGTTTAAGAAACAGTCAAATGCCATGTTTGATGACTAGTGTCATAATATTACAGATGGTTTGATTGTTTTTACTGATTTGAAAGAGGTGTCATGTGTATCTGCTCATTAATAATGTATAAAGACAATACGTCTCTCTTTGTCTCTCTAGATGTATGTATTCATTTCAGCATCACAGCAATAGCATTCACAGTTCTGTATCTTATTTCAAGATAATGTTGGATAGATAGATAGATAGATGTCTTCTCCTCTTGGTGCCACTACTATTCTGCTTCTGCACTGTCTCTACTAGTGGAACAAGAGTTTGGCCTTGGTTCCACTGGATTTCCTAATTTCTCCCAAACATTTAATTAGAAAAGCTTAAGAAACAGGCTAGTTTTAGAGTTGGGGTACTTCAATTTAATGATTTACTGCTGGGGAAATGAAAATAAAGTTGATTGTGATACCTATAGTAGTGGAGAAACTACAATATGTGTTCTTGCTAGTATGAGGCTGACAACGCTTAGGAAAGGACAGTAGTTTTGTCCTTCCCTAAAGTATGGCTATTCAATTCTAGGTAATTCTATTTGAGTGATTCAGCAGCTGCTTCATTTACTAATCTTAGCAATGAGACTTCTAACAACAAGCTCCTTCAATATTATATATATAATATATTTAGAATATGTAAGGGTCATTCATTTGCCCTTTCAGTTCAGTGAGAATTGAATATGGCCCATGATGGACATTTCTGTGATGTTTTATTTAGATTCATTACGTCGCAGATTCTGAATATATCTTTGGACCAACTGTTAAGAGATTTTTGAAGTGTTAGCTATATTAGTCTGTGCAAGCATATCAAAGAATAAACAAAGAAAAGAAAAAGTCCAAAACATTGTCAAATACTGCTGTATTTTAATGATAGCTTTTGTGGATCAAGTCCACTTTGACAGACATAAGAGTGAGACTTCATGGCATCAATTTATACACATCAGGTACAGAGGCTAGCATAACAAATAAGTTTACAAATCAGTGTGGCTTTTTACAACTGGTAATAATAGAAGATCCCTGATTGGTATTCAATTTTTTTCTGAAGTTTGGCCATGTTGAGTTGCAAATGGTTAGTAAGGTCACTCTAGTGTTTGGTGCTCACCTCCACTTTTAGCCAAAGAGCCAGGGTTGTCTACATCTGCAGATGCTTCCATGGACATATGGCAGGTATAATCTGACACCTGAGTGCACGGAATGTTGTTTACATTCCCAATGAAGCAGTACCTATTTATCTATTTGCAATTACTTGCTTTTGAATTGCTAGGTTGACAGGAGTTGGGATAGAGATGGGAACTCACTTCCTCATGTTGAGAGTGTCCTGTCAATTGCCACATTAAGATATACTAGACATGAGGATCAGAAATTATTCAACTGCATAATCATAAGGGTGTCTGCAGAAATTATTCTAGGAGGAGAACAAAGTCTATTAATCTACAGAGTTTTGATCTGACTGTAGTTTTTACCTGTGTATATTTGAAGAATTTAAATATACCTTTTTAGGATCCAACATCACTGCATTTAAATTTAATTTAAATCTAAATTTACCTTCTTTGGATCCAAGATCCTAATTTAAATTTATCTTCTTATGATCCAAGATCACTGCAGATGGTGACAGCAGCCATGAAATAAAAAGAAGATTAATTATTGGGGGGGGGGGGGCAAGCTATGAGAAACCTAGGAAGCATAATAAAAAGTAGAGACATCACCCTGCCAACAAAAGTCCGCATAGCAATGGGAACAGTAGGAATGTATGGTTGTGAGAGCTGGACCACAAGGAAGGCTGAGTCCAGAAGAATTGACACATTTGAAATGTGGTGCTGGAGGAGAATTTTGAGAGTTCCCTGGACAGCAAGGAGATCCGATCCTGAAGGAAATCATCCCTGTCTGCTCCTTAGAAGGACAAATACTGAAGATGAAGCTAAAGTGCTTTGGTCAACAAATGAGAAGAGAGGACTCACTTGAGAATGTCATGCTGTTGGGAAAAATCAAAGGCAAAAGTAGAAGGGGGCAGCAGAGGATGAGATGGCTAGATGACATTGTTGATGAAATGGGTGTAGAGCTGAGCAGGCTGCGAAGAATTGTGGAGGATAGGGGTGCCTGGGTTGCAAAGGTTCAGACTCGACTATGTGACTGAACAACAAATCTGAAGAATTACCAAGGCTAGGATTTTGAGGAAGAAACATGAACCTTCTCATTCCCCACCACGTAGTTCAACCATCATTTTTTTAAGCTGAAAAATTCTAAAATAGAGACCAAAAGTCTCAAATAAAGGTCAAACAGTCGTGAAGGGGGAGGGAGAATTATAGACACATCTGAAATTTTTAAAGTGTTATAGATACTGAAATGGTTGCCATAGTATTATCTAGCAAAAAAAAATGGTTGCCACGACAGATAACATTAACAGAATGGAAAGATCTGGTGATCTTAAAAAGTCAAGCATTTTGGCCAGGAATCTGAATGCAGGGAACTCTCACTTGCCCATCATGCCACCCCATCTCCACACAAAATCCAGTCACCCACTGAACTAACATCAAAGACTCAGTTACTTTGAGATCATCCCCAGTGTTACTCTCCCATTCACAACCTGCCATCTCTTTGCTTTCTCTTTCACTTATCAAGATGTCTCACAGGAGTTACTATCCTCTATTTTCTTCTTTGCCATCCTCCTTGTCTAATCTCCAGTCTCCCCATTTATTCCTTCGCCATGATAGGTTGCTTCCACATATATGCACTCATAAATACACTCACATATAGGGAGGTAGCTTGGAATGTTTTGCCCTGAAGCTCTGGCTTTCAGACAGAAAGCCTTCTGTTTTTCCTAAGAATATATTTTGTTCTTGGGAGACTAGAAACATTCCAGGTAATAAGAAATGACAGCTGGCTAGAGGCCAACATTTTCACTTTCTAGCACTCCCAGACATCCTTGATTCTAAACTTTAAGAAACAAAATTTAGTTTTTTTAGAGTGTAGCAAAAAAGACTCTTCGTTTGTGTGGCATCTGTGGGCATGATGTTGGCTGCCCTCATGCTGAAGATCACCCCAGAGTTCATGAATTTAAGACCACAAAACTACAGACATACTAAAATAGCTTTCTAATCTCAGATGACTGATCTCTGATCTGAATGTGCAGTAAGGAGACAATGAGTAAAACTGTGCTTTACTCAACAGGTGTGACCCCTGCATTTCCAGTTGAATGAGCTTTGGTTTTCAGAAGCAGAGCTGTTCAAGGAACTCAGGAAGCAGGAATCTTCTATCTCTCTTCCTCCATCTTTGTTTTATCTTGGCAGCTATCCAGTGCTATTAAATAATCCTTCTTGTCCACAGTTAAGTGCTATAATACGAGTAACATTATTACAGCCACAGTAGTGATGGACGTAATAACTGTCATCAGTCAGTAATGACTCTCATCAGTGGAGATACATGCATAGATTTATGGGAAATGCAGGATTTCTAACTACTTATTTTAATGAGAGGAAATGTATTCACATGTGCAAAGAAAATTATGCTTGTATCAGAAACTTCAAAGGAGAAGTTGTTCCAGACATGAGAAGTGAAGGCCCAGCCAGCATTTTGGTTTGGGGAAAACTTTGCTAGATTGTATGACATCATCCTTTGACCATGTTAATAGATTACATATTTATGGCTGCATTTTCTAAGCATACTTCTGAACAACCTCTTATGCCAAACTTTTCTGCATCCTTAAATTTTATCTAGTGTCAGCAATAATCTGATACAATAGGAAAACTGGCTCTTTATTTCACGGCTGACCTGAAAGTTGCAACCACACTTTTTCATCACTTAATCCCTAATGAAAGTCAAATATTACATTTACATACCACATATTTCAATGGCTCCTTTCTTTGGAGGTGGGTAACTGTACTCATTCACCTCTTGTAACTCTTCTTTACAGAACTATCAAGTAGTAAAGCCATGTAAAGGAGTGGGAAAGAGATTGACCAGAGACATTTCTGACCTGGGTATAACACATTTAAAACTTTAAAACTGCTGTAAGGTGCAGATTCACCGTATCATGAAAATTAGGAGACAAATTGGTACAACTTCAGTGGGGAGGTAAACAGTGTTCCATGCACTCTGGTGTCTAGTCATGCCTGCTACATGTCCACAGAAACATCTTCAGATGCAGTCAGTGCTGGCTTTTTGGATATAAACAGAGACAAGCACTGCACCCTAGAGTCAGATATGACTGGCTTTCAAGCAAGGGCAACCTTTACCTTTACCTTTGCCTGTACAGTAATACCTCAGATAGCATTTGCATCAGATAATGCTAAAATCGCATAACGTTAAGCAATCGGGGGAAAAAATTGCATTGCATAACATGAAAATCCTATGGGATGCATCGGATAACGTTCGCTAATGTCTATGCCAGTTACAACGTATCTCTATGGAGTCTTAACATTATCCAATGCATTCCATAGGATTTTAACGTTATCCGATGCATGAGTACTGCATGGCTCGGATAACGTTAAAAATCGGATAACGATAAGACTTGTGGAACCAAGTTTTAGCGTTATCCGAGGTTTTACTGTACTAGAATACTGCTAGCAAGGGAGTACTTAATCTTCAGGAGTACTTAAATTTAGGCTTTGCCATACTGTTAGGCAAAGTGAAATGGCTGCCTCAGGTGATGGATACTGGGAAAGCAGGGAAATGTAGTCAGCAGTTGCAGGACAGAGAGATGGAAACTATCTTTCATCCTCTTTGGTGAGCGAGTTACAATGGCTCTCATTAGGTTTGAGTGGAATATGAAGGCGTATTTTGACTTTCACCTCAAGCAGCAAAATGCCTTCGATCAGCCATGTGAACATTGATAAAAGAAACAGAAACTTTCTTTGTTCATGTCAGAGGCACCACAAGCATATAAAAACATACAAAGCTAAAATTAATATATCAAAACCAAACAGGAATTAGATGACATCTGCCCAATATCGGGCCACATCGACAGCATTTCCTCTTGCCAACATAATTGAGGGGCATTGTATGCATTGTATCATATGGCTGATATTTTTTCTTCTCTGCATTCACACAGGGTGTTGTCTACAGGGAAACCCCACTTTCTCAGATTAGCCCTTGATCTCCCTACCCCTGCACTCAGTCTATTTAGAGATTTCCACACAGGCCATGGTTATTCTTGGTCAGGCAGTAGAGAGTCATGTGGGTCAGAATTATTTAAGAGTATGCATTATTATTTGTGCTTTCTACCAAATTATGTCTATTGTAAGTAGACTAATAGCCGTTCTAAGATCCATTTGCAGAGATAAATGGAGGGAATGGGGCCTGATGGTAGTGTGTCCCTTGCCTGCTGGCTTGTCCATTAAGTAAGATCCGCATCTCCCTCCCCTTTTTTAGAAATGAGGTGGGTGGGTTTCTTTTTATGTTGGTAGTTTTTATCTGTTTATATATATATATATATATATATATATATATATATATATATATATATATATATATATATATATATATATATATATATATATATATATATATATTCTCATGCTTGTGTTTTTTTAGATTGTTGTAATGCTGCCCTGAGTTGGGCTTGCCTGAGTGGGTGGCGCATAAATCCAAAAATTAAATTAAATTAACATTCCTCATTTTGGCCTATGAAAAGGGACGCCGCCGCAGCCGCAGCCGCAGCCACAGCCGCGCTCCCCCCACCCCCACCACCGGCGGGGAGATAAAGGGAGCCTCCCGTGGCCCGGGAGGCTCCGAAAAGGGACGCCGCCGCAGCCACAGCCGCGCTCTCCCCGCCCCCACCACCGGCAGGGAGATAAAGGGAGCCTCCCGTGGCCCGGGAGGCTCCGAAAAGGGACGCCGCCGCAGCCGCAGCCACAGCCGCGCTCTCACCGCCCCCACCACCGGCGGGGAGATAAAGGGAGCCTCCCATGGCCCGGGAGGCTCCGAAAAGGGACACCGCCGCAGCCGCAGCCACAGCCGCGCTCTCCCCGCCCCCACCACCGGCGGGGAGATAAAGGGAGCCTCCCGTGGCCCGGGAGGCTCCGAAAAGGGACGCCGCCGCAGCCGCAGCCACAGCCGCGCTCTCCCCGCCCCCACCACCGGCGGGGAGATAAAGGGAGCCTCCCGTGGCCCGGGAGGCTCCGAAAAGGGACGCCGCCGCAGCCGCAGCCACAGCCGCGCTCTCCCCGCCCCCACCACCGGCGGGGAGATAAAGAGGCACTGCCTCTTCCCGGGGCCCACGCCATTCGGCCCGGGAATGGGAGGCAGGTGTGTCTCGCCTCCCTTTGGGCCCTGCCTGTTGGGGGGCTTAAAAGGGAGGCGCCGCCGGAGGCCCGGAAACCATCGCGTTGCCTCTTCCCGGGGTCTTCGCCATTCGGCCAGAGAATGGGAACGGGAGGTAGAAGCAGACAGCGCGGGAGTTGCCGCCGCCGCCGCCGCCGCTGCCGCGCAGGATTGGCCCTCCCCGCCCCCTGCCACTGGGCGGGGTGGTTGGAGGGCTCTTCGGGCCAAGGGAGACAGAGACGTCGTAGCCATCGCGCTAGACCGTCCCTCCCTGCCCCTTGCCATCGGGCGGGGAGGCTGGACGGTCTCCCAGGCCAAGGGAGCGGAAGACGTTGCAGCCATTGTGCGAAGTCGTCCCTCCCCGACCTTTGCCACCAGGCGGGGAGGTTTAAAGGGCTCCCGGGACAAGGGAGCCGAAGACGCTGCCGTTGCCGTTGCCGCCGCCATTGCCGCTGCGCAAGGCCGCCCCTCCCCGCCCCCTGCCATCGGGCGGGGAGTTTAGGAGGGCTCCTTGTGGCAGTGGGGAGCCGAAGACGCCGCTGTGAATATTGTCTCCGCACATGGACGTCCCCTCCAGCTCCTTGCCTCCGCCCTCCCTATTTGGGGGGAAGAAAAAGGAGATGTGGACGACTGGCCCCGCCAGCGCTTTCTGTGCGTTCTGGGAGCCCTTGTTCGTTGCTGGATCTGGGGGGGATGGCGGATGGGGAGTGAAGAGAGAGTGTTGGCCCTACCAGCCAGGAAGGAGGGGCAGCATCCCGTCGAGGGAGGTTCCGGAGATGCATATAGGTGTTGTGACGGGCATGGGGCGGTATGGCGGGTACCGTGGGGCGGGCCACACTCGGGGAAGGCGGGTCCGATGTTTAAGTGCGGTCCCTCATTCCAGCCCTGCAGGTACATCTCTGGGTCCTGAGCAGCAGATCCGGAGTGACCCCGCCCTTAGGCTGCTGCTGGTGAATGCCAGATCGGTCTGTAATAAGGCCCCCCTGATTCAGGATGCCATCCAGGATGGGCGGGCCGACCTGGCATGCATCACCGAAACCTGGCTGACTCCTGAGGATGGAGTACCTCTTTCGGACATGTGTCCAGCTGGGTTCGGTATTTGGCACCAGCCTAGAGGTGAGGGGAGGGGCGGTGGGGTCGCCATTGTTGCCAGGGAGTCTTTGGGAGTTGCTAGGGCCACTGCTCCACAAGTGTCTGGTTGTGAGGCCCTGCTTCTACAGCTGGGCCCCAAGAGTCAGTTGGGGATCTTGCTCCTGTACCTGCCCCCTTGCAGGGTAAGGGATGCCCTGCCTGAGCTCCTCGAGGCCACCTCGATGCTGGCGTTGGAGTTCCCGAGACTTATGGTTCTGGGGGACTTCAATTTGCCATCGCTGGGGATGGCTTCTGAGGTGGCAAGGGAGTTCATGGCTTCCATGGCAGCCATGGGCCTGACTCAGGTAGTTCGGGGTCCGACCAGGGGCAGTGGTCACATGCCAGACTTAGTTTTCTTGTCGGAGCAGTGGCAGAGTGATCTGAGACTACAGGATTTAGCCATCTCACCTATGCCATGGTCGGATCACTACCTGGTGACTCTTGACTTCCTGGGGGCGACACTTCATCGTAGGGAGGCAGGGCCTATTAAATTGGTCCGCCCTCGGCAACTAATGGATCCAGATGGATTCCAGAGGGAACTAGGGGATGTTCCTCTGGATCGGCTACACGATTCACCTGAGGCACTTGTCGACCTGTGGAATAGGACGACAATAGCTGCCTTGGATGAAATCGCGCCACTGCGGCCTCTCCATGCCCGTGGAACTAGGTCATCTCCGTGGTTCACAGAGGAACTGCGTGAACTCAAATGGGCAAAGAGACGCCTAGAGCGCCGCTGGGGGAAGACCCAGGATGACTCCGATTGGACACTAGCTAGAGCCGCTATTAGGGCCTACCTAGTGGCGATGGGGGTGGTGAGGCGGCAATACTTCACCGCCCTTATTGCCTCCGCTGATAATCGTCCAGCCGCCCTGTTCCGGGTAACCAGGTCCCTCCTCGGTAGAGGGAGATCGGTGCCCGGTTGGCAGGGTTCGGCTGAGGACTTCGCTGACCATCTGGTGGAGAAAATCGATCGGATTCGTTCAGGATTGAATCCTGGCGTGGATGGGGAGGGTCGGGGGGGTGCCGGGGCGCAGTCTTGCTGTACGATCTGGGATCAGTTTGATCCTGTTGTCCCTGATGAAGTGGACAGGCTCCTTGCAGATGTTCGTGCCACTACATGTCCTCTGGACCCCTTTCCCACCTGGTTGGTGAAAGCCTCCAAGGAGGTAACAGGGGGCTGGGTTGGGGGGATAATAAATGCTTCATTACGGGAGGGGGTATTTCCTGCACAGCTAAAACATGCTTTGGTGCGCCCCCTCCTGAAGAAAACGTCCCTCGACCCAGCTGTCCTTAACAACTACAGGCCGGTTTCCAACCTGCCCTTTCTGGGTAAGGTTTTGGAGAAGGCGGTGGCGCGCCAGCTGCAGAGTGTCCTGGATGAAGCGGATTATCTAGACCCCTTTCAATCGGGATTCAGGCCCGGATATGGAACGGAGACGGCATTGGTCGCACTGTTGGATGATCTCTGGCGGGAGCGGGACGGGGGTTGTCCATCCGTCCTTGCTCTTCTTGATCTCTCAGCGGCCTTCGATACCGTCGACCACGGTATCCTGCTGGAACGGCTCGAAGGATTGGGGATCCAGGGCTCTGTGTTGTCCTGGTTTTCCTCTTTTCTGGAGGGCCGTACCCAGTCGGTGTGGTTAGAGAGTGAGAGGTCCAGCCCTAGGCCCCTCAAGTATGGGGTGCCTCAGGGCTCTGTGCTCTCTCCTCTCTTATTTAACATCTACATGAAGCCACTGGGTGAGATCATTCGTTCCCACGGGGTGCGGTACCATCAGTACGCGGATGACACCCAGCTGTACATCTCGGCCCGTGGGGACCCCAGTGATGCTGTTGAAATCCTATCCGGATGCCTGGAGGCCATTGGGGTCTGGATGGGGGCCAATGGGCTTCGACTGAATCCCAGCAAGACAGAGTGGCTGTGGATAAGGGGCCCCAGGTTATCCAAGGAGTTACCATCTTTGGTACTGGATGGGGCTGTTTTGCCCCAGACAGACCCAGTGCGCAACTTGGGGGTCCTTCTGGACTCACGGCTGCTGCTGGAAGAACAAGTGGCGGCTGTGGCCAGGAGGGCTTTTGCCCAACTTCGGGTGATTTGCCAATTGCGCACGCTCCTGGACCGGGGCTCCTTACTTATGGTCACTCATGCTCTGGTTACTTCCTGACTAGATTATTGTAATGCGCTCTACATGGGGCTGCCCTTGACGACCATTCGGAGGCTGCAGCTGGTCCAGAATGCGGCGGCCCGGGTGGTGATGGGGTGTGGGCGATATGCCCATGCCTCCCCGCTGCTTCGGGAGCTGCACTGGTTACCAGTTTGTCTCCGGGTGCAATTTAAGGTGCTGGTTTTGACCTTTAAAGCCCTATATGGCAGGGGGCCAGGATACCTTAGAGACCGCATCGTCCCAAGAGTGACTGCCCGTCCAACCAGAGCGGACCGGAGGGGCTCTCTAATGGTGCCGTCAACGAGGGGTGCACATTTGTCTAGCACCCGAAGGAGGGCCTTCTCCGTGTCCGCACCAACCCTCTGGAACCTCCTACCAACAGATCTAAGACTTCAAAGTGAACTGCTACCCTTCAGGAAAGGAGTAAAGACCTGGCTGGCAGGGCAGGTGTGGGGCCCGAATGGGACTATGGTTCCCGCCGGCTGGCTTTTATAAGAACTCTCTCTTCTTGTATGGTGGGTGGGATGGGTGGGTGGGATATGGGTTTTTAAATGGGGGGGGGAAGTGGGTTTTTACAGGTTTTTATAATGTTTTATGTATTTTTAGAAGTGTTGTGATGCCGCCCTGAGTCGGGTTCTGCCTGAGTGGGCGGCATATACAAATGTGACATAAATAAATAAATAAATAAATAAATAAAAGGGAGATGCTGCACAATGGATCATCAGTCTTAGTAAATGCTGAGGAGTTCTCTCTGTACATACAGAGATTATAAATATCGGTCCCTCACACAAGTACTTAGTGGCTAGCAGTCTTGATAATTATGTTGCATTACATTAGTTTGATGTGATATTTGTATCTTTCTTTTCAACTCAGAATAGAATTCACAAAGAAGCTTTAAAATGAATACAGATAAATGTTAATAATAAAAATATGTTATATAATCAAATGAAGCGGTAAAAAACTAAGATACAATGGCCTAATATGACAGTGTAAATGTGCTGGCTGTTATGTCTTGCAACAAAGAACAGTTTTATGAAATCTCTGTCATCTACCATACCTCTGAAGGCCTCACACCTGAAGTAAGTTTGATTGGCTAGTTGGTTTGGCTGGTATACATAGGTTAAACCAATGGACAACCAATTGAGACAGCATTTGCAGTGGCACAGCTTTTTTGTGTGCAGAACCTCCCCAAGAAGATGTATGTATGTATGTATGTATGTATGTATGTATGTATGTATGTATGTATGTATGTATGTATGTATGTATGTGTAGGAATCTGATTCATGTAAAGATCTCTTCTCAATCAGTCTCATGAAGCAGCAGTTTATATCATCAGATCTTTTAAGATAGAAACTTAAGAGTCCACGAAGTCCAGCTTCATTAGGCTCAGAGTAAGGAAAAAACAGAGAGAGACAGAAAACACAACTGCAGTCTTTGGCTTTACAAAGGATACTAATGGCTTCTCTTTATTCAAGCAGAGTATCTCAGAAACGAAACTTAACCTACATAATCAATCAGAATGTCAGAACCCAAATAAGGAGAGATAAGGAGCGTTGTCTCTCATGCAAGCAAAGAGGTCTTTGTTTACAAAATGTGTCAGAGACAGCCAGACAGAAAACAGATGCATTCCCACATGTCCTACTTTTTCATTTAAATTTGAGAGAGGGACGGCTAATCATACCCCTGCATGTCATCATACTCCATAACTACTCCTCCATATACATCATCACTGTCCTCCTGGACATTGTACCCCTCTTGACTCCTGGTACCTTGTTCCGGAGGATGATACCTCATTGAGTACAATTGCCGTCGTGCAAAACTCGATGTCTCCCTTCTACGCAGTGGACATGCGTTACACATAGAAATAAGGTTGGGAATACAATTAATGCAAAAACACAAAGATATAAGGCAGATAATAATAATGAACCCATAAAAGAAAACTAGTCTAAGGACAGATAAATCAGGCAACCAAGAAGTCACCCAATCAAAGAGATTAACATCAGTGCGTGCATTGTTAGTAATGCTCTCCTGTAAATTCTGAAGCTCTTTCTCAATAGTATTATTCAGATCCTGGAATTTTACCCGACATCCCTGGTTCCCGACCAGTTTACAAAATCCTCCGGATTTTGCTAACAGGTAATCTATGGCCAGTCTGTCCTGCATTTGGTCTTGATGAAGCTCAGTGATTTCCATTTGAAGATCCCGTATGACCCTCCCTGTGGCATTGATTGATTTCTCCAGCCTACAGGTGAGTCCCAAAATGGACCTTCTATTCTCCTGGGAAATGACACCTGGGTATGATCCCAAGGTGAGTGCTCCAGTGATAGCACTCTCTATAGCTCTCCCCCAGGAGCTACCATCAGAAAGCTGAACATCGATTATCACTTCATCATTGCAACCAGAACCCATCGGGCCGGCAGTAGCTCTCCGGCGCCGTGCATCTGCCCGAAGCGGCATTTGCACTTGTACTGGTAAGGTAAAGTAACCCAATGCTGCACATTGATATTGTCCTGGATGGAATTTCGTGGCAACTCCATTAAAAAAGAACCACATGTTAGGATCCTTGATTTGCCATCCATTGCAAATTGAACCACTATCTATAGCAGAATAATCAGGAGTAAACATAGGAAACACATCATATATATCTTCAATAGTAGTGTTAAACAAGGTATACTTAAGCTTATAAGAACTGTTATAACTACCCCATAACCAAAAATAATCATCACAACCCGTATAATTGCCTATATTCCTCAAAACCCTTTTTGCTTGAGTCCAGTACTTCCATTTACTATTCCAGACTCCAGAACTATGACAGCAGAAACAAAGTCCTTTAGTGTATTTCTTGAATGTCATGCTTCGCCATCGGGTGTTGTTAAATTGTTCTGGAGGATTAGAGAAGAGCGTAGACCTATCAACATGTTGCAAATGTCCAATAACCAACTCTGGCGTGTTGAACAATGCCAGAAGAAAGGCCATTTGAGACACGGCCAGTGGATGCTCATAGTATAACGTTGCATTCTTACCATGAACCTCAAACATATAGTTAGCATGACGAAGCCAAAAGTTGGGGTTGCCCCCATGAGGTATTGTTCTCACAGCTGGAAGCACAGTAAGAAAGAAAAGAACAAATGTCAGCAAATTTAGTCTACTGGTGAACCACCGTCCTGGAGCTGAGTAACCTTCTTCTCTCTCCATGGGCGGATCGCTCGAGCAGGAATCCTTCCACTCAGGATTCCCTTGTTGCCAATAAATGACCAATGGCTTAGGAAGACACTCCCCTAAGAAACAGGAGCATGCCCTGTTATTACTAGTACCATGTAACTAGATATGAAACATGAGTGACATATAACACAAATGCAATATCACAATCCCATTTACATGTGTATGGTACTGAAAACTCTTCCATGTACTTCTGGAGGTACCTTGAGATATGCAGTATGCAAAACATAACATAAGCAAAGACAGGTCTTTCATCTGCAAGAGAATAAGCAAACATTTAAGCATAAACAAAGCATGAACATTTCTTTTCTTCCTTACATGAAGGAGGTCTGTTTAGCATTCTAGAAGGCATTTCTTACTCCCCAAGTACATGAGTAAGGCATTAAATTTTTTCTTCTCCCACTGGTGTAAATGAAAGAAGCATTCAATAACTTAAAATCAGCATAGCATGGTAACTCAAATACAGTACAAATCTCATTAGAGCATTTCACACTCATAGCATGAGCAGGTTGCTTAAAAAAGGTTTTCAGGTTTTAAAATGCAAACAAAGCCAATTCTTCTTTACAGTCCACACAAACTTTTTTCCTTTTGGTCCAATTAAAATGTCCAAATTAAAAGTCCAAATGTTGATGAAGCTTTCTTCTTAAACACTTAAACAAACACTATCTTCTCTCCAGCACAGTTCTTGGCATGGCAAGTTGAAATTAAGCCATAAATTAACTCTCACTGACTTCACAAGACAATCCCACACAACCCCCCTTTTCAGCTTTTCAGGCAAACACACATTCCTTCATGCTCCAGCCACACCCATCTGCATTAAGGCAGGCCGATGAGGTGTGAAGGCACAAAGAACAAATTCTCCAGAAGTTGCAAGTAATTTCACACAGAAGAAAATCACAGGGAATTCCAAGTTGCTTTCCCTGCAATCCTGATGCTTGAAACTTGGGACAGCTCACTCTGGATCTCTTTGTTTGAGGGTTGGGCAGTTCAAAATCAGCCAAAAACTGTATGTCTTCTCCCTCCTTGTATTTTTGCAACAGCCTGCTGTCCATACAGGACGGATCCACGCCCCTTTTCCTCTGCATTTCTTTCATCTGCAGCTTCTGAATCTCAACTTTATGACAAACTGCATCTGTTAGTTTGTACTTGCACCCCTTTCTGGTCTTGGGTTTTGTGCATTCCTCCTTTGGGCCATCCTTCCACTTCTGTAGGATCTTCCTGCCCAAACGTGAGGTATCAAGTTTACTACTCAGCTTCTCCTGCTTTTGTGATGAGGGTTGCTTCACGGGGGGGCTGAGATCCCTTATGCTGCTCTTTGAATCACACCCCTTGCTTCTTGCCACTTTGCATGCATTAACAGCTTCAATCTGTGATGAGGTCCCCACCATTTGTTCCCCATCAGCTGGCACTAGTTGTTTTTTAGACTCGGCAAGCATAATTGCAGCAGTCCCATCTGCCAGCGCCTCTCTGTTCACTGGATATATCTCAGGAGATTGCACGTCCAGCACAGCTGCAGTTAAAGCAGCAGAGAACTGTGTTTTGGTAGGGCTAAAAGTGCTTGATTGCTGCAAGGCAGGATATAATGTCCCATCTCCATTTCCACCTCCATCAGGGGGCTTATGCTGTTGTTTCTCATATGATGGAGGGGCAGTTGCCATAGCCCCTCCCTTGTCTGGTGGCAAAAGCTTTGGGAGGGGGCCAGCAAGCCCCTGAGACAACAGAATATTCTTTGGAGTGAGTCTTTGAAGGCAGTCTCTGACTTCCTCCCATGTAAATAGCACTGATACAGAAATTCCATTATGCTTCTGCATTTCTCTCCCAATCTGTTTCCACTGTTTTAAGTCCAAGCATTCATCAAATTTAACCCAAGGACTGATTTTCCCTATAGCTTTGACTAGCTTTTGTATCTGCTTCTCATCAGCCTTCCGCCCATTGTTATTCAAAAGATCTGAGATATCTTTACAAAGTTCCTGCATTTGCGAAGAAAGCACACACCCCATGATGTCACTCACCTAGTGTGGGACCCAAAGTTGACTTTGGATGAATCTCGAGCGCTCGATTTATGACCTTCCCGGTCGTAGGTGAATGAAGACCTTGTCCCGGTCGATGAGGTGATAATTAGGTGCTAATTGCTGAAGCAGATCTCTTCAAAGCATTCCCTTGACTTTCATTCAATGGCCTCGCGACGGGGCACCAGTTGTAGGAATCTGATTCATGTAAAGATCTCTTCTCAATCAGTCTCATGAAGCAGCAGTTTATATCATCAGATCTTTTAAGATAGAAACTTAAGAGTCCACGAAGTCCAGCTTCATTAGGCTCAGAGTAAGGAAAAAACAGAGAGAGACAGAAAACACGACTGCAGTCTTTGGCTTTACAAAGGATACTAATGGCTTCTCTTTATTCAAGCAGAGTATCTCAGAAACGAAACTTAACCTACATAATCAATCAGAATGTCAGAACCCAAATAAGGAGAGATAAGGAGCGTTGTCTCTCATGCAAGCAAAGAGGTCTTTGTTTACAAAATGTGTCAGAGACAGCCAGACAGAAAACAGATGCATTCCCACATGTATGTATGTATGTATGTATGTATGTATGTATGTATGTATGTATGTATGTATGTATGTATGTATGTATGTATGTATGTATGTATGTATGTATGTATGTATGTTTTATTTATATACCGCTTTTCTTATTAAAAATAACTCAAAGTGGTTAACAATATAAAAATACAGAATTATACAATAAAAATATACAAAGTCATCCGTATCAAAAGTACAAAAGCAAAGAAAAACAAAATACAACAGAAATCTACAGAGCCGTCACAGTATCACCAAGTAAGCAAGTCACAATATACTAGTCACGAATGAAGGCACAGTCGGAGGTAACTCAACGACCACAATATGTCAGATACAATATCAGCATTGTCAACACATAGGGCGATAAAGGGCATAAGTACAGCAAACATACAAAAAATACATACAAGGTATGCTGCCCTTTAGGAAAGAACTAAAAACCTGGCTGGCGGGCCAAGTTTGGGGTGCAGGTGGACGGTTGGCTTCCGTTGGGTGGTTGGTATAGGGGAGCATGCCTTCCCCCATGGTTCCTTCAGTTCCTGCACCCCTTTTTTAGGGGTGGGTTCTTAACTCTGTTTTTATCTGTTTTTATCCATGATTGTGAACCTCCCTGAGTCGACTTTGATCAAGTGGGCAGTATAGAAATTTAATAATAATAATAATAATAATAATAATAATAATAATAACAACAACAACAACAACAACAACAACAACAACAACAACAACAACAACAACAACAACAACAACAACAACAACAACAACAACAACAACAACAACAACAACATAAAAAATTACAATATCATAAGCAACCAGAGCAAACAATAATCTAATCAAAAAAAAAGTTCAGAGATGAATTCAGTAACCAAACTCTCCTTAGGATCAAGTGGAAAATGTGTGAAAAATGACCAGAAATTCTGGCCAAGTGAGTAGTGCTAGTATTGTCCTATTCTCTTTCATTCTACACATTTATTTCATATTGTTTGCAATGTCTGAATTGGGCTTATATAACATGGCCAATGCAGGGGTTCCATATTATTTGGATTTATGAAGTTAAGTTGAAAGAAGAAAGTTCTCTGAAATGTTTATGGCATGAATAGACAATATTGTCCAAGTAAGTGGGGCGACCCATTTTCTTCCCTCTTTTGCCACCCCATTTCCTCTCCCTTCCATCCCTGTTGAGCACACTCTAATTGCCCAAGCAAATTTATTTTAAGAGAGGTTGTAATGAGATATGGGACATCTGGGTGTGCTCAAGGGGAAAGAGTTCCCGAGCCTCCTAAAACACATTTAAGGAAGCTGCAATTAACAACTTCACACTGGCTTTGGAATGATTAACTAGTCAATACCAGGAAGTGTTTTAGCTGGTGCTTTTTGAGAAGTATACAGTGAAGAAGCAAGCATTTCCTCTTGTATCTATTAATTATTCACTTCTAAAAGCATATGCAAAATTTCAGTTGTGTACAAGGTTCACAACCCAGAAAAAAATACCTTCCAATATATAGGTTCCCCTTCCACAGCTAGAGGTCTGTCTGTCTTTCTGGGATGTACTGTAAGATTGACTTGCTCTCATTTTGTCATCCCCAAGATAGGTCACCCTTACTCAAAAGCCGGTTGTATCCAACTCTTGGGTTCAGTGCTCATTTCTGTTTATAGCCAAAGAGCCAGCACTTTCTGTGTCTGCAGATGTTTCCATGGACATGTGGAAGGCATGACTAGATACCGGAGTGCATGGAAGGCTGTTTACCTTCTCACCGAAGTGGTACCTATTTATCTACTTGCAATTTCTTCCTTTTTCAAACTGCTAGGTTGGCAGGACAGAGATGGAAGCTCACTTCATCATACAGCGCTTGGGTCTCGAACTGCTGACCTGCCTACCTTCCAGTTGTCAAGTTCAGCGTCTTAACCACTAAACCACCACAGTCCCCTCCCCAAGATAGTGAGGCCTCTTTATGATCAGCAATGTGCCAGCAAACTAGAGATGAGAAAGTGAGTAGTAAAGTATTGACAGCTTAAATCATTGTTAATGGTACTGCAGTGGCTCAAGTTGCTAAGATGCTGACTGGGAAGCGGAAGGTCAGCAGTTCGATTCCCGAGTACTGCAGGACGGAAATGAGCTCCCGTCTTCGTCCCAGCTCCTGCCAACCTAGCAGGTTGAAAGCAAGAAATTGCAAGTAGATAAATAGGGACCACTTCGGTGGGAAGGTAACAGCGTTCCGTGCGCTCCGGTGTCTAGTCATGCCTGCCACATGACCACGGAAACGTCTGCAGAAGCAGACAACGCTGGCTCTTCGGCTTAGAAACAGAGATGAGCACTGCACCCTAGAGTCGGATACGACTGGCTTTCGAGCAAGGGAAACCTTTACCTTTAATGGGCTTAATACCTGATTCGGGAAGAACTCACATTTTATCGACGGTTACATTTTTTTTTTAATTAGACTCCTATGGAGGACCAAGCCAATAAAGAATGTTTGAGAACCCTCTGAGAAATCAATATACATGACAAAGCTATCAATATGTTACTTTTTAATTTGTTCTGTTAATAGCTTTGGAAAGTCACATTTTAACAAGCTTAATACAAAATAGCAAAGTGAACATAATCATTGATAGCCCAAAATTGGCCTTTTGACTATTACACAAACTTGCCAGATAAAGCTGGTTTAAGGAGCACATTCAGGTGAATTATGTTATCCTTCCCACAAACCTTTTCATTGTTCTTACCCAATATGGATTGAATAAAAGAGTAAAGAGGGGGAAATGCACTTTTATAAGGTTCACGTGGAACTTTTTCCCAGACTAACCTAAATGTTTCCCCTCCTAACTTTTCATGTTTAGCTATGTGGGTCATAGGCATGAAAGCCCTTCACTCTGAGGACTGGTGTGTGTTTTTTAACCCTCTTCCCTTATTTGTTCCATAGGGCCAACAGATTTGTCTGCATAAAAGGTAAAGTTTGCCCTTGTTAGAAAGTCAATCATATCCGACTCTAGGGTTGAGTGCTCATCTCTGTTTCAAAGCCAAAGAGCCAGCTGTCTGCATCTGCAGACGTTTCCATGGTCATGTTGCAGGCACGACTAGACACCAGACCACGCAGAACACTGTTACCTTCCCACTGAAGTAGTACCTATTTATCTACTTGCAATTTCTTGCTTTCAAACTGCTAGGTTGGCAGGAGCTTAGACAGAGACTGAAGCTCTCTCCATCATGCAGCACTCGGGTTTTAAACTGCTGACCTGCTGACTTTCTAGTCATCAGGTTCAGCATCTTAACCACTAAGCCACCAATCCCTTAAATGATGACTTTGCCTCATCTCTTTGTGTTGCACCCAGGAGTGCTTGTGCAAGCATGCAGCAGCTGTATGGGTTGCCAAGTGGAATATGTGATGACATCCCTAGCTTGCTGTTTAAATCATAAAATGGTCAGAAAACCTCTCTCTCTCTCTTTTTTTAAAAAATGAAGGATTTGTTTCCTATCAAGAAACCTTTAAGGGGATGTTTTTTTTTTCTCTCTCTCTCTTTTCCTTTCCATTGAAGTGGCTGCCAGGGAAAGGATAAAGTGGTTTTATTACAGCTATAGAGTGTCAGTGTTCAACATTTGAAATTAAACATTTGGCTGAGGTTTGCATGAGGCTGTAGGTTGCCTAATTATGATGTAGAAAGGAAATTCAATTATTTTTTAAAAAACCTCCAGTTTATGAATATGGGATATTGTGCTTCTGTATCCATGATTCAAAACACCAGGAAATGGTCCTGTATTGCTGCACAATAACATGCTTGTGTTGCTAGCAGGAAAAAGGGCACTAATCTTTAAATAAGGGCCAGCCTGAATGTCGACATCACTAATGGCAGGGATCTATATGATCTACAGGATAGCCTTTTGTGCTCATTACTATTCACATTTTTTTGAAAAACAGTCAAAACAATTGCTTCGCATTTAGGTGAGAAGTGGTTAACTAAAGGGAAAAAAGACTCTGGGATTTCCTCCTGCTTGCTTTCTTTATGTAAATGCTAGTATGTAAGTCAGGGATTCTCAACCTGCAACCCGGGGGCTGGTCTGATATTGTGCAGCAATACCTGGCCATTTCCTAGAGTTTTGAATTGTGGATACAAAAGTTCACTATTCCATATTCATAAACTGGAGATTTCTTTGAAGACATGAATAGTTAGTTTCCTTGATAAAGCAAAACAATAAGAGTACAAAAATCCCACGGCATCTTCTGCAAGGGTTTGAGAATCTATGGAGCAGACTATAAGGAGGGCTTAAATG
Source organism: Bradypodion pumilum (assembly GCA_035047305.1). Lineage (NCBI taxonomy): Eukaryota > Metazoa > Chordata > Lepidosauria > Squamata > Chamaeleonidae > Bradypodion > Bradypodion pumilum. The sequence goes on along the minus strand of JAWDJD010000005.1, from coordinate 205,884,186 downwards.
AGTATGGGTATCCTGTAGACCATTTTGACTGCTGTCATTGGTGTTGTCAACGTTCAGTTTTTTGGGGGAAAGTTGAAAAGGATCATTTAGATTAGTCTAGAGCCCCAATGAAGGAGAGCTAGTGCTATCATGCCCTGTTTTTGAGCTTTCTAACAACATCTCTGTGGTCAATGACAGAACTGGGAAATTGTCTAGTCATTGAAATCCCTGAGAGATTCCTATTGATCATATTCTAAAAAGTAACATTTTCCAAGCTCTGTTCAGTGAGGAAAAAAGGATTCATGACTTGAGGGTCTATCCAACTTCTTCAGGCAGACCTGTCAAGTATCCCTTATTGGCCAGGAAAACCCCATATTTTTACCCCTCTTCCCGCCCCTCCCATTTTATTTATTTCCCCATAATATCAATTTTTTAAAAAAGAAATCCCAAAGCTGCAGTTTTTTTCCTGCCACCAGAGGCCGCTGTGACTTTTCCCTTGTGGAAGGGGACTTAGGGGAGAGATAAGGTGGTTTGGGGAGGGGCCTTCATCTCTCTGCTTCCGTTCCAACTTCCTTTGACTCCTCCATGTGAGCCAGTGCGAGGGGAGGGCGAGGGGGAAAAGAAAGAAAAGAGCTGCCCGACGTGGCTGGCCCTGGGCCAGAAGGTGCTTGCCCCTTCTGGGTAAGTCTATGTCTTTTTGTTTTGTTTCCTTTCCTGTGTGTGTGTAAGTAAGTCTCTCTGTCTTCTTGTTTTGCTTACTTTCCTCTCTCTCTCTGTCTCGTGTGAGTGTGTGTGTGTGTGAGAGAGAGAGAGAGAGAAAGAGAGAGAGAGACTCGCCTTTGTGTGGGTGGGTGTGGGTGTGGAGAGCGATGGTGTCTGTGTTTGTGCGTGTGTTGTGGGTGAGGGGCCAGGGTCCGGACCAGGTTAAATAGAGATGACCACTGAACCCTAGAGTCAGATATGACTCGCTTTCAAGCAAGGGATATCTTTACCTTTACCTTGTTTGAAAGCCAGTCAAATCTGACTCTAGGGTGCAGTGCTCATCTCCATTTACAGCGAAAGAGTCAGTGCAGTCTGTGTTTGCAGACGTTTTCATGGTCATGTGGCAGGCATGACTAGAGCCCAGCAAGTCACATGGCCAAATTTGGCCATGCCAACAAATTTGGCCACACCCACAGAGAGGTGTGGCCAAAATTTCCCTTATTTTTAAATCCCAAACTTGACAGGTATGTCTTCAGGTCATATATATTTAACACTTGCAAGGCTTAAAAAGTAGAAAACATCTTCTCCTGAATCCAGATCTCTAACTTCAGAGATCTCTATTAAAACTCTGTAAGGTATCAAGCTGCAAAAACTATGGGACAATGGCATCCTTTTAAAAAGCTGGTCCTATCATTAAACTGAGCAGCAGATTCTTGGGAGGCAACAGTAACATTTTTAAAAAGAGAGCTTTTTTGGAATAGTAACCGTGTTAGTCTGTGTCTCAAACATATCAGAAAGTAAATAAAACAAAAAGACAAAAAAAATTGTGGCACTTTAAAGACTAACTGTTGTATTTTAATGTTAGTTTTGGTGCAGGGATTCTCAACCTGCGGCCCGCAGGCCAGATGTGGCCCATGGCATCATTTCATGTGGGCCCTCACTGCCTCCATCACACCAGGAAGTGCTATATGGTATAGGAAAGGCAAAATGGCCATCCGATCACCAAAGATGTCTAAGGGAGCATGACCCGGACCCCGGCTTAAAAAGGTTGAGAACTCCTGCTTTAATGGATCAAGTCCACTTCATCAGACCTGATGAAAATGCAGCAGGTAGTCTTTAAAATGCCACAATATTTTTTGTTTTTGTTTTGTTTTGTTTTGTTTACTCTCTGATATGCTTAAAAAGAGAGCTGTATGCCATGATCCTGCACCTCCCCACAATCTTTAACTAGGCTCCTTACCCCCTGTGGGAAAAAAGTAGTGGTTTCCTGAAATTTCAGCCAGCATCATGAGAGCTGGAAAATATAAGCACAGTAGAACTCCGGATAACGTCCAAACTTGGTTCCACAAGTCTGGTTGTTAACCGGATTTGGCTGTTATGCGGTCCCTATGGGAGACGCTCTGGATAAAGTCGCAAAAATGTCCCAAAACCGGTGTTATCCAGGATCATGCTCCGGATAAAGTCAGTTTTTAGCCTTTTTACGATGTTATCCGGAGCATCACGTGGTGCATAACAAATGCAATGTTATGCGGATTTGACGTTATCAGGTACCAACATTATCCGGAGTTCTACTGTAGATGCATCTTGAAATGAAACTGGTGAATTTGTAGGAAGGAATAAGTAGAAGAAGAGATCATTTGCCTTGCTCTGTATGATTTAAAAGTAGCTAAGTCCTGACACCATGATTACACAAAAAGAAGAAATATTAATATGCAAGCTACAGGAGGTTGCTATCTTCTCTCCCCACCCACTTTTTTTTTTAACATAGAGAAAAAGAAATCCTGTAAGCAGGAATTCTTCAGAATCAGTCAATGAGAAATATAAAAATGGATTAGTTTTGCTTTCATCCACAAGTAGATGTCTGTGTATGAGTGCATATTTTTTAAAATTGTGAATGTTTTCCAGCCCCACAATAGATAAATATGAATTCTAGAAAAATTCATTTCTTAATGAAACAGGACTAAAATCCTAGCCACTTTTGGCCAAAACCAGGGGCGGTTTTCTGCACAATAGGAAATACACTATGTTGTCTTGCAGGTGCAGGCTAGTGAAAACCATGCAGCTTCTAGAAATAAGAAGCCTGGGGGGGGGGGCAACACTAATTCAGAAGTAGAGTTGTGGAATACAAATGGAATCAAATCCAGCTGTTTTCATTATCCTTGCCATACAAAGGTGTCAACTTTCCAGCTTAAGCGTTTTCACCCACACTCTGTGGCAACAGAACTGGTTCATTATAGATTATCTGTGAAGCAGGGTGGAGACATAGGTGGACATCTTAAACACTCCTTTAGGCATGCCCATGTCTAGTAGCATGCTACCTCTTTGAGTCAAAGTTTCTTAGACATGTCTCAGCTTGTTTTGAAGTGGTTGATATATTTCCCAAGCAGTCTCATAGAGAGTTGCTGTTTGCAAATGGCAAGTTCAAAATTCCTGTGGGTGAGCATAAATAGCATTGTGGTTCTTTAGATCTTGACCATAGAATGGCAGACTAAAACCAACTCTATGCAGGCTCTTTCTATAAGAAGTGAGAAGTTTTGCACAGCATCTGGTGCACAGAGTTCTGTGTAACTCAAACATCACCAGCCTAACCCCACCAAATTAAACAAACAACCAGAAAGTATCATCTAAACAAGAGGTTCCCAACCTAAGGCCCATGGGCCAGATCCAGCCTGTAGCACCATTTCATGTGCCCCCCCTACAAGGGCATTTGAGAAACAAAATGGCCTCCCCTTTTATAGTTGTTGGGACAAAATGGCCACCCCCATCATGCAGGCAGGGCAAAATGGCCATCCTGTCCAGTACTCAAAGCTAACTGACAGAGCATGACCTGGCCCCTGTCTTGAAAAGGTTGGGGACCCCAATCTAAACTGTACTGGGATCCATTTGACAATTTGCACATATATTTTTAAAATTAAATTAAATTAACCCAGCTAAAGATTTTATAGTATTGGTGTTACTACTACTTCTCTAAATCATTCCTTTGAAAAACTTCATTGTGTACTCAACCCTGTAAATTCTCCCCTATGAAAATAAGCCAGATATTTCTGTTTCCCTTAGAACTGGACAAAAAAAGAGGGTGTTATGTATGTTAACTGTGTTTTCTGACAGGAGCGGAATGTATCTTTTCTCATGTATCTATTCTTATGCAAATAGGTGGATCAAAAATGAGCACACACTGTTAGCCAAAGGGCTTGTTGTATTATTGTTACTGTTACTGTTTATAGTGTATATAGGTCCAGGTTTTGCCCCATCCAAACTGTGTTCAAACCCCACTAATAAAGAGCTGAAATTCACTACTTCACTCGTCCGCTTCTTCATTCCATGAACATGAGACTGGCGACAAGGATGGGATGGCATGCCCACACGGCAGCAGCATTGGCCCATTTGACCCAGCGCATCCAGAGAAATGGGCAACATATGAACGCCGATTCTGCCACGCAATGGCCTCGCAGAAGATCACCGACGAAGACCAGAAGCGCTCCTGTTTCCTCGCTCAGTGCGGTTCTGAGATGCTTGAGCTGGCAACCCACCTCGTTCTCCCAAGGGACGTGGATATGGTGAAGCTCGCAGAAATCATGTCTGCACTGAGGAAACACCTGCAGCCAGAGGTCTCAATCTTCCCAGCCAGGTGGCCTTCCACAGAAGGGAGTAGTGACCTGTGGAGTCCATTGAAGACTACGCCGCCACTTTGCACATTGCTGCCTCCCCGTGCAAGTGGGACAACATCGAAGAAGCACTCCAGGACCGTCTGCTGCCCGGCATGAGGGATGAAGATGCACAATGTCGCCACATGATCAGGAAGAAACTAACTTTCAAGGCTGTCCTAGAAGAGGCGGTAGCGTCTGAGGCCGCACAGTCTGGCATCAAGCTTTTCCAGCATCACCACTCCAACACCAGTGCCACTGACTCAACTGTGCAAGCTCAGCAAAATTCATCTTCATCCTCCTCAGTATTGCCTGGTTCCACCTCTTCATCGGAGTCCAGCAAGGCAGAGGGAGAAGTCCGAGCGGTCTGACGAAAGCACCGAGAGCACCATGATGATCAGGAGAAGGAATTCCTTTGCAAGTGTGATGGCTGCGGAGCCCGGCATGACCGCAGGAAGTGCCCCTTCCGCACCGCAGAATGCCACAACTGCGAGCGACGAGGGCACATTGCTAAAGTATGCCACCAGCGAAAGCAAAGAACTCCAGCACCTGAGTCCAAGAAGAGTCATCACCACAAAATGTCCATCGCCAAAGTGTCGCCTGACCGTGACAAGTGGGCATCGTCAGTGAGCGTCTCTTCACAGACCTGAGCCTGCAGGACGTCCCCTTCTAGATGGAGGTGGATTCAGGTACTACCTTTTCCATAAACCCACAGTGGGAGTTTTTGAGAATTCCCCCTGCCTCTCGGCCCAATCTCAAATCTTTTAAAACTTCCCTCCGGGATGTGCAAGGTTGCCAGATTCTGATCCTGGGGGTGGGAAATTTCTTGGTCAAATTCAAAAACATTTGCACCTCCTTGCTATTGGTTGTAGTTAAGCAGGGCACTAACTGTCTTATTGGGACCCAATGGTTTAGGCCAGTGATGGGCTCCAAAAAAATTTACTACCCCACTGTAGCCATGTTATGGTGGGCATGGCCAGGGGGAAAGCTCTGTGTTGCACCCGAATTAGGACTACAATACTTTAGTTCAAAACTTGGATGGGCGCGGCTAGCCAGAATTTCTGCTACCGGTTTTGGCAAACTGGTGCGAACCTGCTGATGCCCACCACTGGTTTAGGCCCCTGGGAATCTGGCTTTCTGGCATTCACGCAGTAGACTCTGACCCAATCTGGGACGTTTGTGCTGCACATCCTGAGGTGTTCAAAAAGGGTTTAGGGTTATACAAAGGACCCCCTGTGGACTTTGAGCTTGACCCAACTGTCCAGCCCATCTGGATGAAGCCACGCCGGGTACCCTTTGCCTTAAAGGAGAAGATAGAAGCAGAGCTGGACAAACTGGTGGGGCAGGGCATCCTAGCACCAGTGGACTCCGCAGAGTGGGAGACACCAATAGTGACTGCTTTGAAAAGTAACAGGGAGGTCAGGATATGCACTGACTACAAGTGTACCATCAATAAAGCTATTCACCCGAACACATATCCTGTGCCCGTGGTAAGCTACCTTCTTGCCTCCTTGCATGGAGGAAATTGCTTTGCAAAACTTGACCTTGCCAAGGCTTACCAACAATTGACTATGTCTACTGCTGCTGCCATAGCCCAGACAATAGTAACACATAAGGGGGCATTTAAGGTAACTAGACTAAAATTCGGGGTGAATGCGGCCCCCGGAATATTCCAATCTCTTGTAGAACGTATTTTAAAAGGTTTGCCCGGTGTCCTGCCATATTTTGACGATGTCCTGATCATCGCTAAGGACACCATTGAACTAGCGGCCAGGCTCGATCGAGTCCTGTCACGTTTTGAACGGGCTGGTCTACGTCTCAGAAGAGACAAATGTGTGTTTTTGGCACAGGAAGTGGAGTTCCTGGGGTACCGAATTACACCCCAAGGTATCATGCCCTCTGACTCCAAGGTGGCGGCCATGCGAAATGCACCCTGGCCAAAATGTAAAGCCAAATTGCAATCATTTCTAGGATTGTTAAACTTCTATCACGCTTTTCTCCATCACAAAGTTTCAGTTGCCGAACCATTACATCGGCTTCTTAAGAAAGATACTGTTTGGCACTGAGACCATTGCCAGGAGAAAGCATTCCTAGAACTTAAAAGGCTGCTATCCTAGCATGCTGTATAAACTCATTTTGATCCTAACAAGGAAATTGTACTTGTGTGTGTTGCATCCCCTGTGGGGATGGGAGCTGTGTTATGCCATGTACTAAATGACGGGAGGGAAGCCCCAATAGCATTCTATTCCTGCTCACTGTCAAAGCCTGAGAAAAAATACGCTCAGACAGACAGGGAGGCGTTGGCAATCATGGCTGGCACTAAGAAATTCCCCAATTACCTTTACAGAAGACCTTTTACCATCATAACTGATCACAAGCCCCTCCTTGGAATCTTTGTGAATGGGCAGCCCACACCTCAAATTCTGTCCCCAAGGATGTTGCGTTGGGCAATTTTCCTAAATGCATACAATTTTATTTTGGTGCACAGGCCCGGCAAGAACATCAGTCACGCTGATGCCCTGTCACGTTCTCCACTGCTAGGGGTCAGGAAAGCCGGTTGTGTGATCAAAAGTGACCACCAGGTCCTTATGATTGAGGCTTTCAACTCGCCCCCAGTCGTCCTCTCAGATATAGCCAAGGCTATGGCCAAGGATGTAACATTGACTAAAGTAATGTCTTGGGTACAAAAAGGCTGGCATGTCTCTCCTCTAGACGAGGAATTCAGAACATTCCACCACAAGTGTTTGGAATTGTCAGTGGAATGAGGTTGCCTTCTATGGGGCCAGCGGGTGGTCATTCCTGTCACTCTCAGGAAAAAGGTTTTACATCTACTTCGCACAAGTAACCCGGGAATTGTCCATTCCAAAGCCCTTGCCCGTAGCTACTTTTGGTGGCCTCAACTGGACCAAGACATAGAACAAATGGTCGGCACTTGTGCCAGTTGTCAATCCTCTCACCCAGAGCAATCCCACCTTTCCTCTCAGGAATGGGATTCTGCTCGGGGCCCGTGGTCCAGGTTGCACATAGATTTTGCAGATCCATTTAGGGGTGCTCTATTTTTGTTGGTTGTAGATTCATTCTCTAAGTGGCTGGAAGTGATTAGGGTGCCTAATACCACTTCAGCCACCATGATAATGCACTTAAGAAGGCTGTTTGCAGCATTTAGACTTCCAGATATGATGGTGTTCAACAACGCATCCACGTTCACATCTGCAGAATTCCAATCCTTCATGGAAAGGAATGCAATTAGGCACATCACTGCCGCCCCTTTCCACCCAGCCACCAATGGTCAGGTAGAGCGGCAGGTGCGCACAACTAAAGCGTGCTTTGGCGTATGGGTGAAGGTGATTTGGAGCTCCAGTTAAGCCAGTTTCTTTTCACATATAGGCTCACCCCCCTTGCCTCAGGGCTGTCCCCTGCTGAATTGCTCCAGCGAAGTAAACTGTTATCCTTGCCGGACAGATTGGATTCCTCTAAGGTAGAGGACAAAAGCACAAATATAGCAATCCAACACCAGAAGGGTTTCTCGTCTGGAGACCCTGTACATTATCGCAATTATGCAGCTGGTGGCCCTACATGGGTGCCTGGGTTTGTGATCTATCAAACTGGTCCTGTTTCTTACAGAATCGAAACAGCCACTGGTCTGATCTGGAGGAGGCACACGGATCAATTGAGACCCAGGGTACTGGACCCACAAGATGAATACAGACACTCAATGCTAGGGTTGGCCCCCACCCGTTTAAACCCAGGGGGCAGAGGTAATAGTCAGTAGCTAGCCAACATTGACCCAGAAGTGTCTTCTAGGAACCGATTTCAAGAGGAATTTGTGGAATGCTCCCCTATTCCGGCCAGGTGTACCCCTACACTGTCCCAGCCTAGCACTCTGGATTCCTTTATTGATGATGACCAATTTTGTTTGGAGTCGCCCTCCACTCTTAGTACATACAGGAGGGACCCTGAGTTGTCTTATTCATCCACAGAATTTGATTTTGGTTTTGAGCGATCCCCTGCTCCTCCATCTGACAAACAGGGCTTTAATTTGGGTTTACAATCCTTCCCCTCTAGTCAATCCCTCACTCCAGTCAGGTCGCCCATCCTACGAGCCCCTGAGCCGGCTCAGCCAAGCGTCCGACCCAGAAGGGAAACTAGACCACCATCCTGGTTAAAGGATTTTGTTTTTACCTGGGGGCGGGGGGGGGGAGAATGTTATGTATGTTAACTGTGTTTTCTGACAGGAGCAGAATGTATCTTTTCTCATGTATCTATTCTTATGCAAATAAGTGGATCGAAAATGTGCACACTCTGTTAGCCAATGCGCTTGTTGTATTATTGTTACTGTTACTGTTTATAGTGTATATAAGTCCGAGTTTTGCCCCATCCAAACTGTGTTCAAACTCCACTAATAAAGAGCTGAATTTCACTACTTCACTCGTCTGCTTCCTCATTCCCTGAACACAAAAGAGGGGGAGTGGATTGGGGGCAGGTGGGTTCCAATAAAATATAACTTTGGAATTGCTATTTACTAAATGAGCACATAACCATTCTAATGATATGAATTATTTGGTGCAAAGCAGTGTTATATATCAAGGGGATTAGGATTTTCACCCCCAGGGTAACTGGTACAAAACGGTAAAAATAAACCCTTTTGGGACAGATAGAGCTCTGAACACATAAAAGTTTCACATGTATGAGTTTGTAGCTTGACTTAAAACACTGTTGTGCCAGATATACTGGAACATAAATAAATTTGGTTCCATTGGCTTTAAAGGTTCCAGCTTGGCTTTAATGTAAATGTTTGGGCAGAAAAGGATAAAAGATCTAATGTCTAAGTAAAAAATGAAACTGGAAAGAATGTCATTGTATTTAGTCCAAAATTCAATGTTGTGGGCAAGCTGCCCTGGAGACGAGGACTTTTTTTGGTCTTTGGGTTAATGATGGCTATATCACTCTTCCTTTTATCAAGGTACATTGTGATTGTTCTCACTATGAAGTGTTAGTTTCCTTGTCTTTAATTGCTGGCCCAGAAAAATTAACATTCTCCATCTCTTGTACAATCACTACCTGGACATGGGTTATTAATACTTCTCCAGGAAACGTGATGTTTTAAGTCCTAAATGACTGGACAAAGTGTTTACACTAGGGATTCTCAACTTGCAGCCCATGGGCTGGATGTGGCCAATGGCACAATTTCATATGGCCCACAACCACCTCCACCACACCAGGAAGTGCCGTGTGGTGGAGGAAGGACAAAATGGCCATCCAGCCTCTGAAGTTCTGTGAGGGAGTGTGACCCGGCCCCTGGCTTAAAAAGGTTGAGAACTCCTGGTTTACATCTATAAAGAATATGGTTAAAAAGTTCCATATATGAAACATATATACTCCATGCTTCTTACAAAGCTCCATTTCTTCATTATCTGCCCTGTCAGTTGGCTGTCCTCCAAGATTCGCCACAATCAACTTAGTCCTAACATTGTGCCACACACAGCTGCAGTGGGATTCAACCTGTCAACATTTTGAAAAAAAAGAAGTGAACTGGGGTGACAGTTTAACAATATTTTGCCTTCTACCCTAGACTGATTTTTAAAAAATAAATAAATATAATTCACATTCTAGGCTTTGCATTGATTATAGGATCCACTATATTGGGGAGAGAGAAGAAACTATTGCAATTAAAAATGCCTTTGTGTTTGATTTGTTTTCCCGCTCACTTGGATTCACATAACACATGTTTCAGGGCTAATGGTTAAGGAGTATAGTTTTCCCTTGCTCAAAAGCCAGTCGTATCCGACTCTAGGGTGCAGTGCTCATCTCTGTTTCTAAGCCGAAGAGCCAGCGCTGTCTGCTTCTGCAGACGTTTCCGTGGTCATGTGGCAGGCATGACTAGTCACCGGAGTGCACGGAACGCTGTTACCTTCCCACCGAAGTGGTCTCTATTTATCTACTTGCAATTTCTTGCTTTTCTTGCTTTTGAACTGCTAGGTTGTCAGGAGCTGGGACGAAGACGGGAGCTCATTTCCGTCCTGCAGGAGTATACTAGCAGAGTTTTGAGGACTGTGGTGGCTTAGTGGTTAAGATGCTAAACTTGATGACTGGAAGGTCAGCAGTTTGAGACTAGAGTGCTGCATGATGGAGTGAGCTCCCGTCTCTGTCCCAGCTTCTGTCAACTGTTGTGCCCAAGCATTTTATTATTATTTGTGTGTGAGCTTCGCCAGAAGTCTAAGGCAAAGCTGTCCGCCATTTTCAAAAGGCGTGTATTTCAAACAAGCACTGATTCACTGTATTGAATGTTCCTGCTTGTTGGATCAGGGCCCGATGCGGGCTGGAAGGTCCTGGAGGAGACTGGTCAAGTAAAGACACACAAGGCAAGATGGAGCGAAGACCAGTGTTTATTGATCAGAAGGCTCTCAACTATATACTCTGCCTAGCTTGACCGCATGCATACGTTGTGTGTGGCCGTTACAGGAAAGCTGCAAGTCTGCACTTTAAGATTACACAAGTTACTCATTAGGGATGACTTCACCAGGGGGACATGCATTATCTACTGCTATCGGGAGTAATCATCTGCCTGAGTTGACTCTTCAGCTCAGAGTCTCTGCGGAGGCAAGATTACCCATTACATGTTTATCGAGATCACCACCCGGTGATCTTTTGCCCTCTACAGTCCGAACTGCCTGCCAGGTCAGTGATCGGTGAATTAAACTCCTATTAATCCACTCCCCAATTTCTGTCCCTTTGGAACCAAGCTCTAAGGAGTGTTCCCCCTAGCCGTGATTCTGTCAGGGACAGTATGCCAATTGTGTGCGCGGAACCCACACCTGCTTCTCTGGAAGCCCGCCGAAATGTATCTTCTCTTGTAATGGCTAATCCACTGGAAATAAGCAGACCACCATGTACATATTCCCCAGTCCAGATCATGGGCTGAATAAAGATCACTGTTGTTAACCCAATCCTGCTGGTTAGATTACTTCTTTGTCTGGACTCAACAGCCAACCTAGCAGTTCGAAAGCAAGATGTTGCAAGTAGATAAATAGGTACCACTTCAGTGGGAAGGTAAACACCCACATGTCCACAGAAACATCTGCAGATGCAGACAGCGCTGGCTCTTTGGCTATAAACAGAGATAAGCACTGAACCCTAGAGTCAGACACGACTGGCTTTCGAGCAAGAGCAACCTTAACCTTTACCTAGTAGAGTTCTGCACTGTAGTAATTCTGACCTTATCCTCCCAAGGGATGTCAAAAAGTGCCAAACTCTCCTCTCTCCCTGCCCTGTCCCATCCAGTAAGCAGAGCAGTCCTGGGACTGAAATGAGGATTGTTACGCTGATTTGAAATATTGACCCTGCTTAGCCTTAACTTTTATGAATAATTAATAGTAATAGAGCAGTAAGGCTCATTTTCTTTTTTGAAGTGCTGTTTTACTGACTGCAGGCATTACTAGTGCTAGCCTGATCTTTATCTGTTGAATGAAAAACAAAAAGGAGTGCTTAACAGGCATCTGTAACCCCCTTTTTATGACTACACATACCTTACAAAAATTATAAAAGGCCTATTGTGTGAAATAGGCACTAAATGGACATCTGAGGTCCCAAGGACATATTTGCACTTTTAGTTGGCGTGATCAAAGCAGTCTGTTAAATCGCACTTTGTTCCAAAATGTCTATAAAGATAAATGTTTGACTACAGTACAGTATTTGAAACTACTTCTTTCTATCTTGATCTTTATCCTTTGGCCCAGAAAATTTCCTGGTGATGATATTCTGGAAAAAAAGAATATGTCTTGATGCAAACATTGCTAAATTTTATGTCTGTCATTGCCAAATGTTTCACAACTTGTAGGGGTGTTTAAAAACAAATGCAGAATAAAAGCATAAACTTTGCTCATAATGATGTGCTCTGTTTCTGGTCCAGAATACTATGCTGCTTGCAAAATAAAATAAAATAAAGCACCCTTCCAGAAAGTTTGAATGGGATGATTTCCCAAGGGCGGTAAGAAAACTGACAATATTTTCTTGCTTTATTGTTGTCATCATACCGGTCAAGTTTTGGGAAATTTCTGTCAAATAAGGAAAATTTCCCGGCCAAAACAGGAAACTGGACAACTATGCTTATCCTGTCCTGGCCTCCAGTCTAACTCCAGTCTAATTGCAGTCAAACTAATATTGGATGATGGCGGGAAAGAGTGTAAAATACGGGGCTTTTACAGAAATTTCCTGAAACTTGACAGGTATGGTTGTCATGTGCTGTCAAGTTAAAACCAGTTTATAGGGACTCTAACAGGGCTTTCAAAGTAAATGAGATACATAAGGAAGGCTTTACCAGTTCCTCTAGTGAATTTTCATGGTTGAGCAGGGATTCGAACCCAGGCCTTCTGTGTCCTAGTCTAATACTTTATCCACCTCACAGCAGTGAAGCAGGTTCTATGCTGTTCGGGAGAACCGCTAGCAGAAATTCCCCCAGGCCACGCCCACCTGGCTGGCCACACCCACCTCCATACTGCATTGCATTGGCCATGCCCACAGATTTGGCCACACCCACAGATTTGGCCACACCCTCAAAGTTTGTAGTAAAAAAATTGGAGTGCATCACTGCCTCACGGCACACTTTATAAACTTAAAATTAGGCAACAAATTTTTAAATAAAATACAAAGCTGGAACTTTTTAAAGGTGTATTTGCAGGTATCTTTACTCATCTTGTTCTTGTTTTGCACTATTAGGTAACTTCTGACTTATAGTGACTGAATGACTAACCTCCAAATGTCCTGCGCTTAAAAACATGATCGAGCATGTGGTTTCTTTTATGGAATCAATCCATATTAGAGTAAATCACACTACAGTAAGTCTTCTAAATCAATAAAGTGAGTAACCTCTGTAAATTCCATTGTTTCAGATCAGCTTTGCAGGCGCAACCCCCAAAGAAAGACTCAGACACCGGTATATGGATAAAGGCATCGGGCCACTTTTATTGAATAATGCTCTAGTCCGAATTATAACTTTCAATTGGTGTAATCATCCAATTGTAATTCTTTAAGGCAAGCAGGCCGCAGTAACACTGGTAAGGTTCCTCCCAAAATGCCAATGGCAATTGGCTACATGTAACTATTTGTATCAATTTGTTTGTTGACACAAACAAATTGTTGACCGGAGTCAATAAACTATCTACTGACCCCACCCTATGACATGTATCTGTTAAATATCAAGGTGATGCAGGTTGTGAAGCTCCTGCCATCACCCCTTGTCTGGTTCGCCCTTGACCGGCCAAACCTATTTCCCCTGTACCTGTCTAACTGTTGGCCAGTCAATTGCGAACCTGCCGGATACCTATGGGTCATAAATCTTTACCTTACCAGTGCTACCTGCCACACGGGGAGGCGTCCATGATGACTCACCCCCCTCCCCCAGACCGTCAGCTCAGTCACCAGGCCTGCTTGCAAATCTTCCAGAAAGAGGTTCATACCTCTGGCCGACAAGTGGACCCCATCTCCTGCATAGAGATCGTAATCCTGCAAACCTATCCTAGGGTGCTGGATGGCTGTCCCCAAGCCCTTGTCTACCAGGAACCAGGCAACAGCCCTGTTCACCGAGCGGCGAGTGCGGTCAAGGGCACAGAGGTCAATGCCTCCCATGTAATTATGTCGCGGCACAATGTCCGACCATAGCAGTCGCGTGGACGGCCAAACATAATGTAAATAGGATAGGTCACTGCAGATCGTGAATTTTAAAGAAAGGCCAGTGACCTGGGCGAGGTCATTGCCACCGAGGTGCAGTATAAGGACATCAGGCGGTCCAGCATCCCTGATGGAAAACAGGAATGGCAACAGTTCCCGCCATCTCATTCCACGCTTACTGTACCATCGCATACGTGCGGCTGCACGTAGCCCGAGATGGGGTCCCCACACTGTCGCCGCAGCATACTGCGCTGCCCAGTGCACGTAACTGTGGCCCACCAGCCATCCTGCGGGGACACACAGGGTCTGTAAAAGAAGAAAGGAGAAAATGACTTAACTGGTACTCATACATGAAGGTACATACAATGCAAAGTGCATGGATCCCCATCTTCCCATCCGGCGTATATCAGCCTCAGAGTACCCAAACGCAGCCGCAGTAGACGCAGTGCCTATCCTAAATGAATGGGTGCCGTAACAAACCCCAGGGAGGCCCACACTGTGAAGTGCCATACCGGTCACCTTCCAAAACTGGAATTTAGTAAGGGGAGACCCACCCTGGTGGCAGAAAAACAGGCCAGGGTGCGTACCACGCACTGCCAAAAACTCATGTAGGGCACCAACTGGACAGATGTCTTCAATGGAACATCGTAGCAGTCTAACTCCACTGCCTACGCCATGCTGATCAACCTTTGAGGACCGTATCCTCAACTGAGCCCACTCATGTGTAACATAGACATCGTCGAGTTCCAGTGCCCTACGAGTCGCATCCACCTTAGACAATGGTACCAACTCACTGATGCGGAGCGCTCCAAAGAAGGCTACCATGGTAGCTGTGTGAAAAAGAGCCACCTCATACCTATCATAACATAAGTTATGCCAGCCTTGTGCAAGGTGGGTCAGAACCTCTGGTGAAATCGGGTGACGTGTGTCCGGGCGGTGGCCACGTTCACGTGTCCACCCCTCCAAAACATAACGTATGCGGAAGTCATTCATGCAGTCATTGAAGCCCCTCACTTTGGCCATAAATGCCAGTGCCGAAAGCCGAGAGGCTATAGTACGGGGGGCCAAACCCTGACTGTGAAGATAAACCATGTATTGTAAAACCTGGTCCACTGGTATTGACCACACTTCAGGAAACTGTAGCTGCTCGCAAAAGGTTCTAAATTGTATGAAAGCATGTTGATACGCCTTACGCATGCGAGGTGCCAATGACATGCCGATCGCCCGGTTCACCTCTCCTCGCCAAACGTCCAAATCTCGGCCGGGAGTGGTGAGGGGAATTCCTCTGCTTCCGGAGCTAAGGCACGGAACCGGGGGATCTGCAGGCGGATTAAAGCACAGCAATATCGTTATTCATACCTGGTACATGTCTGGCCCTGAACAGCACATTGAGGCGTAGGCTTCTCAAAACGAATTGATGAACCAATGCCATGACCCTAGGGGATTTGGACGTCTGGGCATTGACAATGTGCACCACTGCCGCATTGTCACACCAAAAATGGACCACTGAGTTGGCCCACTCGTCGCCCCATAGCATCAGTGCTCCCAAAATGGGGAAAAAACTCAAGGAAGGTAAGATCGCGGAGGCGATCCGTGCCCAGCCATGCGTGAGGCCATCGGCCATAAGCCCACCTCCCCTCAAAATAAATCCCATAACCCAAGGAGCCGGAGGCATCCGACTGTACTTGAAATTTAGGGCAGACCATAAGGTCTGATCTCCAAAAAGAGACCCCGTTAAAATCCTGGAGGAATGTGAGCCAAACCGAAAGGTCTGCCTGTATGCCCCTGGTCAGTCGGACCCTGTGGTGGTGTTTTAGCAGGCCGGCCATGGCATCACACAGACGCCTGGCAAATGCTCTGCCAGGTGTCACCACCCTGCAGGCAAAGTTAAGGTGGCCATGAAGTACCTGCAGCTCACGAAGGGACACTTTACGCTTGGCAATCAGTGCCAAAATCGCCGCAGAGATCGGAGTCACCTTGTCCATGGGTAACCTGGATGCCTGTGCGACAGTGTCAACTTCAATGCCTAGAAAGGTGAGCTTGGTAGCCGGGCCCTCGGTCTTTTCAGGCGCTAAGGGGACAGCCAGTTCCCGCATAAGCGTCTGAAATGTAGTGAGGAGACGCGTACACGTGTCCAAGCCCCGTTCACCCCTGAACAAAAAGTCATCGAGGTAATGGGCTACAGACCGGGACCCTGACCTGCGAACAAAGGCCCACGAGGAAAGTGCTAAATCGTTCGAATGCCGAACATGAAATAGAACAGCCAAAAGGCATGGCCTTATCTACGTAGAACTTTCCTTGGAAACGAAAACCCAACAGCTCAAAATCCCCTGGGTGCACTGGCAGTAATCGGAATGCCGATTTGATATCGCACTTCGCCAGGAGGGCACCAGGACCACATGAGCGTACCATCTGTAGAGCCTGATCAAATGACGTGTACCTGACTGAGCAAAGGTCATCAGGAATAGCATCATTGACCAAAGAACCCGCAGGGTAAGAGAGATGGTGGATTAGATGAAATTCACCTGGGGTCTTTTTCGGTACTAGCCCCAGAGGGGAGACCTTCAAATTAGGGAATGGTGGTTCTGTAAAGGGGCCCGCAACTCTCATAGCCTCAACCTCCTTAGCTATGCTTCGTGCAGCTACCTCCTCATTACCCTTCAAAGAAAGTAAGTTCGGAGCGTCCTGGGGTCCCCGAACACCCCTAAATGTAATACAAAAGCCCAACTGGAAACCTTCCAGCAGGTACCTCGCATCATCCCGTCTGGGATAAGCTGAGAGCCATTGCTCAAGCATATGGACATTAATTGGGAAGGGGGCCTTTTGCATGGCTAGCCCCTTCAGAGGGAGCTCTGATTGCCCCCTGCCCCCCCATTCCTCTGCCTAGTGACCCACCAGCCCGTGGGCACGCGGAGGTGGCGTGAGGGCCAGAGCAAGAGGGACACTCGTGTCGGAAACGACACTGACGCTTATTACACACGCTGTTAGCTGAGAAGCTCCAACACTGCAGGTGGGCTGGAACCCCCTGCCCCGCCGGCTGGCGGGGGATCAGTGTTGCAGCCGCCCGCTGCATGGCATGGCCACAATGGTACCTATTCCCAGGCACCGGACGCGTGGGAGCCATATACAAGAGCCACAATTGCTGGCAGGACTCATCCCACCTCATTTCAGGATGTAGGGCCACCCTCATCCTAAATTCCTCATCATAAGCCAACCACGACGGGCCAGGGAAATCAACCATTGCCCTGTAAATATTGTCGAGGTATTGCACCATCGGAATGGCCAAATCAGGCTGGGCCCTCAGGTATACCGCCATATATATGAGGTATGCCGGCAACCAATTGGCCCAGGTACGTGGTGGCTTACGACGACGGGACAGCTCCTTGTCTCTGTTATCCTGTCCCTCCCTCTCCTCCTTGGTGGGCTCATGATTCAAGAGGGAGAAAATATCAACATACTTCCCTCGCCAAATCTTTTCCCTCGTGGCCTGTGATAAATGATCACCCAGGGGCAAGGAATAACCAGCCATCGGCAAAGCCATCGTCAGCACATTTTGGATGGAAGGTATGTGCAGCGGGCCCTGAACAGCCCTTGAAACGCTCGACATACCCCCAGGGGCGGACACCCCTGCCCTAATTGAGGGACCATTTGGCAACCAGGGGTTAATGTGGCAGTGTGGAAGCAGCTGCCCACCCACATTAACTTGACATGGCCATGGCCACTGTACCCCCCCCCCCCCCCCCAGTGTAACTGGCAGTGTCGGTGGTGCACTAACTTGAACCGGATACTCACTAGTCGCACCCCCGTGAGCCGCCCCCACCGGGGGTTCCGGCCCACAGCGGGCATCGGAGCTCGCGACTGACATCGAGCTCTGGGACCACACCTGACAGCTCCCCACCGGTAAACCAGGACGCACGGGGAGCTGCGAGGCACCAGCCGGGGCTGGCTGGATGGCCTCGAGCAGCTCGACCCTGTTGACAGCCCGCTGGAGAGTCACGGCCGATGTGGTGGCCGGGATCGACGAAGGGGCCGCAGTTGAAGCAGCGGCTGTGCCCCCATCAGAAGGTGGCTGGGCAATGCCCAATGATGCTTCCAGCACTGCTATACGTGCTATGAGTGCATCGACGGCCTCCGAGCCCCCAGTGTAAGGTGGGCCGGGTGGGCTGGACGGCCCACTGGGTAGTTGATGAAATGGAAACCCGAAAGGGGATCCAGGGCCCGAATAGGGCCATGCCCAGAACTTTGGCCCATGGGGGGCCGGAGGAGCGGTGGGGTGGAAACCCGCACCAGGCCCTCCTGGGCCACCCTGTCCTGAGCCCTGAAAAGGCCCTCCGAGGGCCGGGTTCCCCGAGGGGCCAGCCTGTGCCGGCCCAGCCTGGAAGCTGGTGCCTGGCTGCCAGACAGAAGCCTAATCAGCCCCACTGGCCGCAGTGGGCAAGTCCCACGCGCTGCCCTGCTGCGGGGGCGCAGCCCGAGTCCTCCGACCCACAGGCTGCCCCCCGTCTGATGGAGGGCTAGGGAAGGCCCTTCCCCTCGGCCGTGGCTTCACCGCCGGGGCCCTGCGCTTGGGAGCCATGTCTCCCGAAAATCAGCCGTAGGATCCCTGGCCAGAGTACCACGGTAGCAAAGAGCAAATGATAAACCGCTCCAGGTACGAAGGGCGAAGCTAAAGCAGAAAACGCGACGGAGAAAACTTCTCCGCTCTGTCGTGAATCTAAAATGGCAGCTCGGCTGCCTCGTGGCCACCCCTTTTATAGAGGGGTGGCCACGCCCCCTAACTCACCCGGATGTCTGAGTCCGGGGGGGCCGCAAAGAGCACGGTGGCCATTTTGGCGCCGCACTTTCATTCTCTAACTGTGACTTACCGTATTTACTGGTGTATAAATGCACTTTCCCCCCTTAAAATACACCAGAAAAATGGAGTGTGTCTTACACTCCGATGCATCTTTTACACCAGCAAATACCATATTTGCCGGGGTATAAACACACTTTTCCCCCCTTAAAATACACTGGGAAAACATTTTAGGGTAGGCCCACATTCCCCACCACCACCACCACTCCTTATTACTAAGTCACACAAACCTTTCTCAATTTGCTTCCTGGAAACATAACTATTGCCTGGGATCATAGCCAGCATCCCCCAAGCAAGTAACCCTAAGTGCTACTCTGTTGTTATGTGCCATCAAATTGCAACTGACTTATAGGACTACCCAAGGTGTGAGGGAGATTTTTACCAGCTCCTTTCACCCAGTGAATTTCCACTGCCAAGCAGGGATTCAAACTCCTGGCTCCGAATCCACCACTTTTTCAACTACACCTTACTAAGTATCAAGCGCTACTTGATGCCTGGTGAAATCCCTTTGGAAATTCATGAGTAGTGAAAGTAGGGTTCTGAAAGAGTGAAACCACCCACTGTTCCTGGTCTCAAAAAATGGAGTTTGGGAAATGGAAGGCAGGCAGGATCCTGATGTCTCACTTTCGTCATCAATAGTCTGTAAAACAGGCCATTTTAGTTTGTTTTTGTTTTTTTACTTTATCTTTTGCTCTTTTGCAGGATGTTCATTACTACTGTGGTCCTTTTCTCAGGAACCACCTGAAAGTCAAGGAGAAATAATAATATGCAATAACCATTTATAATTTCTTTATCACATGTAGCGTACTGTTTGCCTTATAGCTGAAGCTGAACACAACTGTGTGCTTCATTTCTTTCTATTATGTGTTAGTCCTGAGAGGAGCATTAGACTGAGAAATACTGCATCGCCTGAGGCCATCTAGTGACACACTCCTGTGCTCAACTATTGATGCCACAGTGGCATCTGTGCCCAGGCCTGGAGCTGAACTGCATGCCATCGTCTGCGGCATGCTGGCTCCTAGTGATACCCTTTCATCCATAAGTAGTGGTTAGTCTCATCTTCCTCTGTTTTAGAAAACATTTAGGGAGGATATAAAAAGCTCAGGGCTGGCGAGGCGGAATCACAAGCTGAGCTGGTTTGTTTGTTTGTTTGTTTGTTTTATGTATCTGCTCACTGTACTGGAAGAGTATGGATGTCTAACGAACTTCAATTACATTAATTGGATCAAAACATATTCATAAGCCAATTTGGTCTCCAAATAATAACATCAGTGTCCCTACATTCTCCCACATCCATAAGCAATGCTACAATAAATGTTCAGGACAGTAGATGTCCTTAGAGTCCTTGGGCAGCACCACATTGTTCCTTAGAGTAGTTTGAAGAAAGAAAAGCCACAGTTATTGATGAAGAATGGACACTAACATTCAGAATCCAAAAGTGTCTCCCTCTACTGTACACCCCTCTGCATAAAACAGGCTCTGAAAAGGAACACCTCCATGCTTCAGCAAGCCTGTGATGAAATGATCTTGATAGTCCACTTTGCCCTTCAAACCAGGGATTCCCAACCTTTTCAAGCTGGGGGCCGGGTCACACTCTCAGTCAGCTTTGAGGGCCTGATGGCCATTTTGCCCTGCCTGCATGATGGGGATGGCTTCAAAAGGGCAGCCATTTTGTTTCTTGAATGCACTTGGAGAGGTGGGGGGCCGCATAAAATGGTACTGTGAGCCAGATCCAGCCCACAGGCCTTAGGTTGAGAACCCCTGTTTTAAACAGCTCACCCAACAGTGATTATGGCCACCATCACCACTACACTGCTGGGTCTCCTAACATGTAAATTTCCCACAATGTCCTGGACAGGCACTTTTTATCAAATGCACTATGAGTAGT
Source organism: Bradypodion pumilum (assembly GCA_035047305.1). Lineage (NCBI taxonomy): Eukaryota > Metazoa > Chordata > Lepidosauria > Squamata > Chamaeleonidae > Bradypodion > Bradypodion pumilum. The sequence goes on along the minus strand of JAWDJD010000005.1, from coordinate 205,863,455 downwards.
GCTTAAAGTTGGCTGATGTCTGCATCACTTTATTGTGATGTCCCTTAAGAGAAGTGAGAGGGGGGGAGATGTCACTTAAGAAATGGACAGCCCTCCATTTGAAGGTCTGCAAGGAGATAATGGCAGTGACCCTGAAACTAACTTTTGTTAGTACTACAGAGTAATGCAGTACTGCTGAACTTAACAAGAAAACACTGAGAAGAGACATACCAAAATGAAACAAGAGATAATGCCGGAAATTGAAAACCCCAGGTCAGAAATTATTCAATCAGCTACTGAGAAAGAGCAAATTACAGTTACAAATGTTTGTACTGCTAATGAGGCAAAAAATAAATCTGAAATGCTGACATGCACAGAACTGAAAGGAAAGCATGATGTGGCACAACACATCCGATTGGAAACATGGAACATGAGAAGTATGAATTAAGGTAAAGTGAAAAACATAAAGCAAGAAACAAAGTATATAAACATTGTGATGCTTGATATTAGAAAACTAAAATGGACTGGAATGGGATATTTTCAAGGAGACAACCACAAAATGTTCTACTCTGGAAATGACAGACTCAAAAGAAATGGAGTGGCTCTAGTTCTGAGGCAAAATGTCGTACAAACAGTTAGAGGTTTTGATGCAAGGTCTGAGCAAAAAAAAATATCAATCAGACTCTGGGGGAAACCTATTAACATAACCATCATTTAAACCTATAATTCAAACACAGATGCCAAAGAGGAGGAAAATGAAAATTATGCTCATGGTGCTGCAGCAAAACCTTATATGAAGTGAGAAATGCCTGATAATCAAGCTGGATTTTGAAAAGGAAGAGACACTAGAGACCACACTCTGTAAACATTTGAAGGATTCTGGAATGCATCAAAGAATTTCAGAGGAAGATCAGCCTGTGCTTTATAGACTACAGCAAAGCCTTTGACTATGTGGATCATGAGAAATTATGGGTGGTTCTGAAAGAAATGGAAGTGCCTCAACACTCAATTGTGCTGATGCATAACCTATATTGTGGGGAGGGGGAAGCTACCATTAGGACAGAATATAGAGAATGATTTCCTCTAGGCAAGGGTACCAGACAAGGATGCATTTATCTCCTTATCTGTTCAATTTGTGTGCAAAACATACAATATGGAAAGCTGAACTAGATTCATACGGAGAAGTAGAAATTGGTAATGGCAGTTGATCTCTGGTTGTTTTTCAGATTAGCTGTAAATCCCCCTATTTTTCAATTGCAAATGTGGGAAGATACATTTCAATTGCAAATTATAGGTAAAGGTCACCCTTGCTCAAAAGCCAGTTGTATCTGACTCTAGGGTCCAGTGCTCATATCTGTTTATAGTCAAAGTGCCAGTGCTGTCTGCACCTGCAGACATCTCTGTGGACATGTGGCAGGCATTTTTAGACACCGGAGTGCACAAAACACTGTTTACCTTCCCACCAAAGAGGTCCTTATTTATCTACTTGAAATTTCTTGCTTTTGAACTGCTAGGTTGGGAGGAGCTGGGACAGAGATGGGAGCTCATTCCATCATGCAGTACTCGGGTATCAAACTGCTGACCTGCCATCTTCCAGTCAACATCTTAACTACTTGAGCCACTGCATTGGGAAGATTCCAAACAAACACCTGGCATTGAACATTTGTTAATGAGTTTGATCTTTGTGTTGCTGTGTGAGCACATCCTTTGTTCTTTGGGGACAGCCTATGTAGTGAAAGGGAATTTTACAGAAAAGTTTGTGAAGTGGTAGAATGTAACAAAATATAATATACAACATATATGGCAGCATATAACAATCTATGTATCAAATTGGATAATGTCCCAGAAATCCTTGGCTAATATTCAAACCTTTGTGATGGGTGTCAAACAGATGGATGTATTTTATTTCTGCCATCTCTCTCTGGATCCTAGTCTTGTAATTTCTCTGTTCCAGAATCACAACTTTCAAGCCTTGGATAGAGTGTCTAAGTAGATTGAAATGGTTTAAAATGGGTTTCTCTGTGTTGCCATTTTATGTCCATTAACTCTTTTGCACAAAGATTGTCCTATTTGACCTATATAGAGCACAGAAGGGCATTTTGGCAAGTGATGGCACACATCACATTGGCAGAAGAATAAGTAAAACTGCCCTTGATGTTGTGTGGTGCCATTGGGTCTAGTAATACTGTTTCCAGAGTGAATGTGGGGGCAAGGCTGACATCTGGGTTTGCAGCAGGGTTTAGTTCACATCTGTTTCACTTTTGTGTAGTCTGTTGTGTGTCAATAGTTATTTGAGATTGGAAGGCTGTCTATAAGCAGGTAGAGGTCTGTCACCAAGGGCTTTGGAGAGTTAAGTACTGTATTATTTTCCAAGATGGATTGGAGATCCCTCATTATGTGTGTGAGGGGTTTAAGTTGAGGGCTGAAAGTGACAACCCGGGGTGTTCGGTTGCTTTCTCTTCTGGGCCTGTTTTACAGTAAGTTACTTCTGGGTATCCACTTAGCATGGTTGATTTGTTCTTTAACCATATTGAATGGGAATTAGAAAAGTTCATCAAATGTATAGATGTGTCATGGGAGACCATGGCCAAGATTATCCACACTATTGTATTACTAATCACCACATATCGATAAAAAAAACTGGACAGTAAAGAAACCTGACTGGAAAAAAATCTGTTCATTTTGTATATGGTGCTGGAGAAGACCTCTGCAGATACCCTAGAGTTCCAGAAAGACAAACAAGTGGTTCTAGAGCAAATCAGGGATGAACTATCTCTAGGGGCAAATATGATGAGGCTGATGCTGTCTTACTCTGGGCACATGACAAGAAGGAAAGACTCTCAGAAAAAAAGTCAATAATTCTGGGAAAGTTAGAAAGCAGTAGGAAAGGAGAAGGACCAAAGATGAGATGGACTGAATCCATGAGGGATACCACAAGCTCGTGTTTTATTCAGCTGACCAGGGTTGTTGAGGACAGGACATTTTGGAGAGCTCTCCTTCATAGAGTCACCATACGTTGGAGGTGACTTGTCAGCACATAACAATAAAACAAAAACAGGGAAGAATTCCCATTTTGAAAGTCACCTCAATTAGTTGGATTGCCCAGTCCAAGGTGGAAGATGAAAAACCATAAGAAGAGTGATCAGGAACCAGGAAGTTGCAATCCACACTGAGAACTTGAATAGTGAGATACATATATATATTCCAAAGGTAATTTGCTCATTATATTCCCCAATTGAATGAGATGCACTGTAATTGTGTTAGTGTATTGATAAGCAATTCCAATTCTGCATTTGAACTACGAGAATATATAATGCCATTTAAATAAATTTTAGGTGTTTGTTTGTTATTTGTTTGCTGATGTATAAGTGGCCATCCCCCTCTCATTCCAGAATCTGGCTAGCCATCTCGTTTCCTTTTTCTTCTTCTTTCAGTTCAAAACTATTTGCTTCCTTTTTTCTCCCTTCCAATTCTATCACTACAAAGTTTAAATGCTGTCAAGACTCAGTTGCCCAGCATTATGAAGAGCACCAGACCAAACCTATTTAAAAGGCTACAGAACAGGGCAGGCATCCATTTTGGGTCCTGAAATCTTCACATGCCATTATTATCTAACTTTGTAATGAGAATATATTTATTTATTATTTATCTGGGGAAGTTTCATTTTTGGAGCTGTTAGCTGTGATCTAATGATCCTCAACTTTCTGTTTCTTATCTTCCACCAGTCACTTTATTAAAAATCTGAATTGTACAATGGTAGCAAGAGGAATTCCACTTTTCTAAAATAAAATAAAAAAACTTGTATTCTGTTATTATGTTCCACATTTATGACCTGTTGAAGCCTTAAGGACAGTAGAAAGAGAAGAATAAGAGAAACATCAGATGTGCAAAGTTACTCCTGTTGTGCCAAAAGGTCACAGATCTTCATTCATGTCAAAAGCCATCCAGTGGTGCTTCTGGAGTGGAAAGACTAGCCAACAGGGTTCCATCATTGAGGGGATGCCTGAACATGGTCACACTCTTCATATTCTTTGTTCCACAGGTCATAAATGAATAATAGGCTGGGTGGGCAGATGATGGCCAGTCACACGTGCAACTGTAGGTCTGATGATAACTGATTTTTCTTTCTTGTGTATTGTTATTGTCATCCAGTTTTGGAGTAGATAATGCCCTGCTGGTGCTATTTTGGAGTAGTTTTGACAATTCTTTAGGGCCTTATTTGGTCTAGCTCCAGAAACATGAATGAGGAAAACTGAAACAAAAGACCCAAAAGAGCTCATCTCTTTCAAGTTTAATACAATGATTTGTATTAGAATAACCAGAAAATAAATTGGCAACCCCGGTAAAACCCCGAAATGATTGAAACTAAAAAAAAAAAAAAAAATCCTGTGCACATCCCTAGCAAGTATAGATTGTACATCTCTCCCCAGACATGCTGGGGTAAGATGTTCCCTCCCAGACCATGAATCACTACTTTTTCCAGAAGGACCTGGGATTGGCGGATAATGGATTCTTCATAATTGTCATAGTATATCAACCCCATGTCCCACCAAGCCTGCTTCTATGTCCCACTACTGCCCTAGACCACAGTCAGAGATGCTGCTGTCTGCAGACAGTTATGTATGCAAACCTGCAAGTACAAACACAAAGCACTCAGTTGTGTGTCCAGTTCACAATACCAAAAGGCCTGCATGCAGAAAAGCTTCCTTCTGCATGCACACTACCTGAGGTAGACAGGAATATTTTTACTCCAGGCTCACTGGGATATGCAACTGCAGTATCTGCTGCCAAGCAAGCTTTACTTGAGTAGGTGAAAATGTTACATTACTCAGTGTGAATCAAACTAAATTGCATAAATTATATGGTACACTATATAAAAGCTAAGGTCCTGTTCCTAACACTAGTATTATAAGTTTTTATGTACAGACATTCTATCTAAAAATAACATCTGGGATACTGCCTGATAATTTTTATAGAAACAGCTGTTTGGAAACATTGTTTATAAAATAATTCTTTTAAAATCACTGATGTTATTTACTGTATAGTTCTAACATGCCTAGGTATATTTTCAATGGTCCATACAATGAAGGCTGGTGATAGCACACAATGCATTCTTTCTCTTCCCCCCACTCCCAACTACAGTCAAGATTAATAAATCCAAACTATGATTCTTCTTCTTCTTCAAATCCACCCACTTCTTAGAAGTACTAAAATGAATTGTTTGCTGAATACCTTGTATTTATAAATGACAGTCAGGACACAATAATCCCAATTGGGTGTTTCTGTCCCAAGTGCCCTTACTTTTATCAACTATTAGCTCTTCAGTCTTCCTTATGTACCACATACTATGCTGCTGGACTGGGGTCAAAGCAGCAATTGAGAAAATATAATCATCATTTTAAAGTTATTCTCTAGTCTCTGTCCAAAAAACAGGCACTGTCTTGCAAAGAAAACTCACACTGTTGACTTTTTGGTAGAGGAAAGTGGAAGGCAAGAGCTTCTAACTATAGTAAATTATAACAGTTATCTTAATAATTGTGAGGAGATTCCTCTCACACTGCCCTAGAAAACATATATTTCCTCCAAATGATAGCTTGTAACATGTCACAGATTGCATATTCTTGACCACATGATGATCCAGCATGTCCAATCATAGCACCATTGAAAATGCATCTTGGTAATACTGATATTTACAATTTCAAACTGTAATCCCATAGAGCCAAGTGAGATAGCACAAATTTCCCTTATTACTCAGCAGACACCCTGCACATCATTCTAGTGTATTCTACAGTTTTTGTGTGATCGCACTTGAGCTTCATGCTGATTATACCCAATACGATGAACACTGTGCATATGCGGTATTGCTATTGCCACATACCATATTGGCTAATTTCAATCTGGCATCGGCTGTATCCAGTGAACTGCTTTTCCCAATAGATCCCTTTTATTCATGCTGTCATGAAAAAAGACTAAAACACCTCACATTTCTACACCATGTAGACACCTTCATCTATACCAGGAGTTCTCAGCCTTTTTAAGCCAAGGGCCAGGTCACGCTCCCTCAGACAGCTTCAGGGGCCAGATGGCCATTTTGCCCTTCCTCCACCACATGACACTTTCTGGTGTGGTGAAGGTGGGGGGGGGCACATGAAATGGTTCTGCAGGCTGCATCCAGGCCATAGGCCACAGGTTGAGAATCCCTGATCTACAGTATACAATGTACCTATTACATTTTAATTAGGTAGGTGTCTTTATTGAAGAAAGATATTTATTATTAGATATGACCCAGGTCAACTCGATGCACCTGCTTGTTGGTTTTTTCATGCAGTCACTACATCAACCCAGATAAAGAGATCTGTCATAATGGTTCTATTTTGGGCTAACCCAGTGTGTCAATTTGGTAATAAGCCCACTAAAAATATAATTGTTCCTGCTCCTTAGTTGTTAGCATGCATCCATTCTTGTCAGTGTGGATGCAAAAGCCCCTCTGATTGGAAAACAAGGTGGATTTGCGGAGTCTGCTGCTATGGAAGCAAAACCTCAGTGCTCGCCAGCCTTGCCTTTTGCAACAAATGCTGCTTTATTTTTCAGTAAATCACATGGGAGGGTTTAGTTGCTAAATCCAATTTAAACTGTTCGTTCTTTTTCAGAAAGCTCCAACCAGCAGCACAAATTGGAAACAGTGGTCAGCCACTGAGAAGTGGTGGATTACTTTTTCCCCTCTCCATTTGCTTCAACCTTTTCGACTCATGCATCCTGTCTGAGCTAATGTTAGTGTTCTAATTCCAGACCGTCTGCTACTTTGTAGACCAGGGATTCTCAATCTGTGGATAGTGGGCTAGATGCAGCCTGCAGCACCATTTCATGTGGCCCTCCCCACCAGCTCCACCGCACCTGAAAGTACCATGTGGTGGAGGAATTGCAAAATGGTTGTCTAGCCCCTGAAGCTGTCTGAGGGAGCGTGACCCAGCCCCTGGCTTTAAAAGGTTGAGAACTCCTGTTGTAGACTCTCATCAAGCACCAAGAGTACACCAGAAAGATCACTCCTATTCGACAGGAGCTGGGCAGCATCCGGTTCGGGAAAGTGTGTACTTGAGTAGTGAGGAGGATGCAAAAATTACTGAGCAGAGCAAGGAGCTAGTCACTAGCATTCTAGCAGAAGGATGCAAGAGGCAGTCTAACAATGCAACTGGACACAAAAGACTGTGTCAGAAATGCATATATAAATGCTTGTATACAAATGCCAGAAGCCTCCGGAACAAAATAGGGGAGCTGGAATACTTAGCAATAGATAAGAATATTGATATTATTGGTATCACTGAAACCTGGTGGACGGATGATAACCAATGGGATGCAGTTAGCCCAGGCTACAAACTGTACAGGAAGGATAGGAAGGGGCAAACAGGAGGTGGTGTAGCCTTGTATGTCAAAGAAGTGATAAAATCTTATGAATTGGAATATCTAGGTGATTTAGAGTCACCATTAGAAGCTCTGTGGGTAAGAGTACCAGGCCACAAGGATGGTCTAACAGTAGGCATATACTATCGGCCTCCGACCCAAACTCTTGAGGGAGACTGGCAGTTGGAGAATGTTGTAAAGGAGGCATCCAGGAAGGGAAGCCTGGTTATAATGGGGGACTTCAATTACCCTCACATAGACTGGGTGAACTGTTGTTCAGCACACGATAAAGAGATAAAGTTCCTAGATATGCTCAATGATTGTTCCCTGGGACAGATGGTTGAAGACCCAACTAGAGGTACAAGAATCCTTGACTTGATCCTGAGTAATACTCAGGATCTGGTGCAAGATGTTAATGTGACTGATCCAATAGGGAACAGTGACCACAACTCAATTATGTTTAACTTGATCATAGACCGCAAGTCACTGATAAAATCTAACACAGAGACCTTAAATTTTCAAAAAGGAAATTTCCCAAAGATGAGGAAACTAGTAAAAAAGAAACTGAAAGGGAAAATTGAGAGAGTCCAAACACTCCAAGTGGCATGGAGGCTGTTTACAAAAACAATAACAGAGGCCCAATTGGAATGCATACCCAAAAGGAAAAAGGGCACTGCCAGGTCCAAGAGGACTCCGATGTGGCTTACAGGAGCTGTTCGGGAAGTGATCAAGAGCAAGAAAAGCTCATTTAGAAGATGGAAGGCTTGTCCAAATGAGGACAGCAGGCAGAAACATAAATTCTGGCAGAACAAATGCAAGGCAACAATCAGGAAAGCAAAGCAAGACTTTGAGGAGCGTATAGCTAAAAATACTCAGAGGAATAACAAAGACTTCTTTAAGTACATTAGAAGTAAGAACCCAACTAGGAAGGCCATTGGACCATTAGATGACAATGGAAGGCAAGGGGTTATTAAAGAGGAAACAGAGATTGCAGAGAGACTCAATGAATTCTTTGCTTCAGTATTCACTGAAGAAGACAGAGACCACATGCCCAAAACAGAGCCTATCTTCGTAGGGAGGGAAACCGAAGAATTAAGCAAGATAGAAATAACCAGGGAGGAGGTCCTTGCATGTCTTGTTAAGCTAAACACTAACAAATCCCCAGGACCAGATGGCATCCATCCACGAGTTCTCAGGGAACTTAAAGATGAAATTGCTGATATCCTAGCCAAAATATATAATCTTTCCCTCAAATCAGGCTTTGTGCCTGATGACTGGAAGGTAGCGAATGTAACACCAATTTTCAAAAAAGGATCCAGGGGTGATCCAGGAAATTACCGGCCTGTCAGTTTGACATGTGTCCCAGGTAAAGTGATGGAAACCATCCTAAAAGATAGAATTAATAGGCACATAGAAGAGAAGGTGCTGCTAAAGGAGAGCCAACATGGCTTTTGCAAGGGCAAATCATGCCTCACTAATCTGTTGGAATTTTTTGAGAGTGTCAACAAGCATGTGGATAAGGGGGATCCAGTTGACATTGTTTATCTGGACTTTCAGAAGGCTTTTGACAAGGTCCCACACCAAAGGCTCTTGAATAAACTTACCAGTCATGGAATAAAGGGACAGGTCTTGTCCTGGATCAGCAACTGGCTAAGGGACAGGAAACAGAGGGTAGCACTAAATGGACACTTCTCCAAGTGGAGGGAAGTAAAGAGTGGGGTCCCCCAAGGTTCAGTACTGGGACCCCTGCTTTTCAACCTCTTCATAAATGATCTAGAGGTAGGAGTAAAAAGCAAGGTAGCCAAATTTGCTGACGACACTAAATTATACAGGGTAGTGAAAACTGTGAGAGATTGTGAAGAGCTCCAGAGGGATCTCTTGACACTGGAGGAGTGGGCAAAACAGTGGCAAATGAGCTTCAACATCAGTAAGTGCAGAGTGATGCATGTTGGGGCAAAAAACCCCAATTACATTTATAAACTGATGGGGTCTGAACTCTCTGCGACAAACCAGGAAAGGGACCTTGGTGTCCTGGTGGACAGCTCAATGAAGGTGTCAACCCAGTGTGCCTCAGCAGTGAAAAAAGCAAACTCAATGTTAGGGATCATTAGGAAGGGTATAGAAAATAAGTCAGCAAGTGTCATTTTGCCTCTTTATAAATCTATGGTGAGGCCCCATCTGGAATATTGTGTACAGTTCTGGTCGCCATACCTCCAGAAGGATATTATGGAGTTGGAGAAAGTACAGAGGAGGGCAACCAGAATGATTAGGGGACTGGAACACCTTCCTTACCATCTGAGGCTGCAACGGTTGGGCCTTTTCACTCTTGAACGACGGCGTCTAAGAGGTGACCTGATTGAAGTTTATAAAATCATGCACGGTGTGGACAAAGTAGATAAGGAAAAACTGTTTTCCCTATCGCACAACACTAGAACTAGGGGACACTCCATGAAACTTTTGGGTACTAGTTCTCAAACAAATAAGAGAAAGTACTTTTTCACCCAGAGGATTACTGGTCTATGGAACTCCCTGCCAGAAGAAGTGGTGACAGCTGTCAGTCTTGACAGCTTTAAGAAAGGATTAGACAAGTTCATGGAGGACAAGGCTATCAATGGCTATAATTATGGCTACCTAAGGACAACCTCCGGGTTGGAGAGATAGGCAGGATATCTCTCAATGCCATTTCCAGGGGATCCTAAGCAGGTGAGGGCATCTGCTTGGGAATACCCTGAAGGAAATGGTGAGCCACTGTGTGAGACAGAATGCTGGACTGGATGGGCTGTGGCCTGTTCCAGCAAGGCTGTTCTTATGTTCTTATGTTCTTATTAGGAAAAGTAGCTATCTCTCTGTCTCCTCAAGTATGACTGTGCGCATCTGGCTCCCTCTGGCAGTCAAATCAGGGTGCACACATTCTTTTCCCCACCATATTCTTTGAATTACTTCCAAATATACAGTATGCTATCATCTGTGCCCATTATATTGATATGGTGGTCAAGGATATGATCTAGAAAGACTGCTTTGACTCAAATTTGATTTCAGCTGTGAACTCATAACAGACCTGGTTGGGTCCCTGCTTACCACGGTCACTGATACACTCTTACCGGGGAAGGGACAGAATTGTTGTAGTTCTCTTGACCTAATATCCGCCTGACTCAGCTGCTGACATGGCTATACATCCTTCCACAACTGTAGTACTCCTATGGGTCAGTCAGTATCTCAAGCTAGCTTGGGGTATAGAACTGAGATTGGCACACTATGTAGGATGATTGTCCTCATTGGTCCACAGAATAAATATAGAACAGGGCTCACTGCACAGTTTGCTCTGCTCCCCAAACTATCATCACATGGAATGAGTGAGTATAGTTCTCCGATCAGTCCTGGTGCTGATTAGGTCTTCTGGACAGAGCCTACTTAATTTAATTTAATATTCATGTTTGTAATGACGACGCCTCACCGAAGCGACACCGGGCTTCTAACATATAAAACAGGTACAGAGGACAAAATGATAAAATCATTTAAAATGCTCCCCATTAAAAACTCACCCATTAAAAACCCACCCACCCCAGCCATAAAAAGGGAGGATCTGGATTATTTACACAAGCCAGCAGGTGGGGGTTACAACTCCATCAGTTCCCCAGACCTACCCCGCCAGCCAGGTTTTAAGTCCTTTCCTAAAGGGCAGCAATTCCGTCTGCAGCCGTAGTTCTGTCGGCAGGAGGTTCCATAGGGCTGGTGTGGACACAGAGAAGGCCCTCCTTCTTGTGCTAGAGAGACAAGCCCCTCTAGCCAATGGTACAATTAGAGAGCCCCTCCGATCCGCTCTGGTTGGACAGACAGATGTTCTTGGGTAGACATGGTCTCTTAGGTATCTTGGCCCACTACCATGTAGGGCTTTAAAAGTCATCACCAGCACCTTGAATTGCACCCGGAGACAAATTGGTAAATAGTGCAGCTCCCGGAACAGTGGCGAGGTGCGGGCATAACGCCCTCACCCCATTACCACCCAGGCAGCCACGTTCTGGACCAGCTGCAGCCTCTGAATGGTCATCAAGGGCAGCCCCATGTAGAGCGCATTGCAAATCTAGTCTAGCGGTGACCAGAGCATGTGTGACCATGAGCAAGGAGTCTCGGTCCAGGAGCGGGCGCAACTGGTGGATTACATGTAGTTGTGCAAAAGCCCTCCTGGCCACAACTGCCACCTGCTCCTTGAGCAGTAGTCATGAGTCCAGGAGGACCCCCAAGTTGCACACCAGGTCTGTCTGGGGCAAAATAGCCCCATCTAGAACCAAAGATGGTAGCTCTCGGGATAACGCAAGGCCCCTAATCCATAGCCATTCAGTCTTGTCAGGATTCAGGTGTAGCCCATTGTCCCCCATCCAGACCCCAACAGCCTCCAGATACCTGGATAGGACTTTGACAGCAATTCTTGGATCACCACAGGCTGAGATGTACAGCTGAGTATCATCAGCATACTGATACCTCACCCTGTGGGAATGGATGATCTCTTCACTGTAGAATCAATAAAGCATTTTAAAATTATGCTCAGTACACTGAAACTGCTGCCTTCTATATTAGCAAGTAATCAAACTTCAGGATAGGAAAAAGAGAATCTGGAAAACTGGATAGAAATATATTCTTTCAGAAGATTATGGTACACCCACCTTATTACTACCTTATATACTCAAGTATAAGCTGAGATTTTAGCCCCAAAAAGGGGACTCAGCTTATACTCGGGTCAATGACCACGAGGGTCCCAAGACTGGATCAGATTGAGATGTGCTAACAATTTAATTATTTTACCATATTTTCATGTATTTTTGATTATTGAAACTCACTAGCAGCTGCTACATTTCCCACCCTCAGTTTATACTCGAGTCAATCTATTTTCCTGGGTTTTAAGGTCAAAATTAGGTACCTTGACTTATATTCGAGTATATACAGTATTTCCATTCCTGGGATGTTCCAAGTGAAAAATGCACCATAATTGACTGTTTATCACAGTGAAAAGTAGTGACCCTGATGTTCCACAGTCAGCAAATCTGCTCCAGGTGTTAGTCTAGAAATTACAGACCTATCCAAAGTATAGGAGCCTGTTCCTAAAATAGGTTTACCATCTTGACTTGCTCTTTTAATGCTCAGACATTAATAGTGAAGTCACACGTTTTTGTTGATGTGCTGTTCATTTCTTCCACTCAGCTTTCCATTTCCTAATTAAAGCAGATTTCCCTCATGGTCTGTCCTTGTTTCAAAGGCAGCCTGCAATTTGTAGTACAGAAATCACAATAACTGAATGAACATTGGGGGGAAAACTTGTGTTTCCTAAATGGTGACCCAGAACAAGCTTCCTGGGTTGTACAAGCAATGAGCGTCATGAGATAATTCAGCAAAAAGGAGTTGGGGGGGGGGGAGCTGAAAATACAAAGTCAAAGGAGGCTACCATGCAGACAAACCTTTATTACAAAGCCTCTTCACTTGGAATGATATCTTTTTTTCCCTCTGTCTTTCTCATGGCAGTTTAATGTTAAGGTTTATGCTTGCTCTCTTTGAATTGTCTTCAGGATTTGGCTAAGTTCAGATATAGAATCCAGATGGAGGTCCTAGCACCGTGATGTCTAACCTTGGCACTCCAGTTATTTTTGAACTTCAGTTCCCAGAAGCCTTGTTCAGCAGGAGTGTTGACTTGAGCTTCTGATAATTGAAGTCCAAGAACACATGGAGTGCCAAGGTTCACCATCACTGTTCAATCAATTAGAAAATGGATTCATATTTGGGGGAAGGGAACCACCACAAAATCCTCTAATGTATTTTGGTCTCCAAGAGCAATGAGAAAAAAATAATGAATACATGTTGTTTGTCATATGAAAACAGTGACAAAGGTACCATTCATTACATAATTTGCAAAAGAAAGGTCACCATGCTCAAATTATGCCCTCATTACTGTGTGTGTCCCCCATTATGCATTACAGATCATTCTGTTTCTTGAAATGCAAGCTTTGCCTGTTTCTCCCTCCCACTTCATGCTACACAAGCAGACAGCAATTGACAAACTATATCCTGAGCACTGATCTCTCTCAGGAGTAAGATAGTTCAGCTACAGAATATAGCTCAAGTTTTCTTAACCTTTGCTAAATGAGTAATGGAAGGCTGAGTCAACCTGGATCCCAGTCAGGACTGAACTCACAACATCAGCAATTTGGCTGCAGAACAGCAATTTAACCACTGCATCACTATGGCTGTAGGCGAGAGCACTTTGGACAGATGTAACTTCAGACCGACCAATTTAAGAAAATTCTTCTGTTAGAAGCTCCTCTCCTAATGCTAAAGGATGCAAAAAAGACTTTGTTTTTATATATCTATATCTATATCTATATCTATATCTATATCTATATCTATATCTATATCTATCTATCTATCTATCTATCTATCTATCTATATATATATATATATATATATATATATATATATATATATATATATATATATATATATATATATATATATATATATATATATATCACAGGGGCTGAAATCTTATTGTTTAGTACAGGAGTTTAACCACTGTGCCAACAGGCTTGTCTATACTATTTTCTGACTACCTATTAATTGAGACGTACCGTGTCCTTATTTAATACTCTTGAATACAAAACATGTTTGTTATACAAAGTCTAATGACCTGGTACATTCAGAGTCTCTGGGATGGTTTCTCTTAGATTTGTGCAATGTAAGGGGCCAGCCTACTAAAAAGATATTTTGCACCATGAACTAGTTTCAGTTAAGGATTGGGTAAGATATTTCTAGGCATGCCTTGAAACTTTAAACTGAAGCAACAACTGTTGCTTGAAGAAAATGATCCCATGTCATAAATTATCTTCACTGCTCTCTTTTGGGTGGAAATAAATGACCCTATAAAAAGCAGAGTGATAGCACACTGTTCATTTCACTTTCTTTGGTCTTCAGTATAAACACTCATATTTTACATAAATGTTTTTTGTGAAAGGCCAAGCAAATTTAGCAGTAAAACAATGCTGTATTCTTTCTGCTGACATTACTTTAAATCCAAATCTGGCATGGCATTGACATATTAGCTGATTGATTGGTTTCCACCCTTTGTTAACCTTTGTCCTTTTCTCCAGCTGCAAACATGAAATCAGCAATAACTAATCTGCTCCTGGTGGCTTGTTCTTGCTTTCTCTAAGTTTATGAACAAAATACAGGTAGCTGACTTATTTTAGGGCCTGATCCGTACCCATTCTCTTCCTTGAAAAATTTCCCCTCAGTAGCAATAGCAATTCCACTTACATACCTCCTTATAGTGTTTGTGAACTATATGGGTGGTTCACAAAGTAATTAACATTTTGCCCCACACATGCTGGATACTCATTTTACTGACCTTGGAAGACTGAAAGGTTAAATCAGTCTTGAGCCCTGTCCAGATGGAACTCAAATTGTGAGAAGGGCTTTGGCTGGAGTACAGCACATTAATCACTGCACCATGAGAGTGTTTAATACCTTTGACATAAATATTAATACCTAATCAAATAAAACAAAGTTCCAGATTCATTTAATTCATATAATTTTATGTTCATATTTGAATTACATCCAAGCTCAGGTTGTCCCACTAGTCAGCATACAAACTGAGCACCCAAACATACATGAGACAAGAGAATTCTGACTGAAACTTAAATCAGTTTCATGATCTAGTGAGGCCTTCAACCATATCTCTCAAGACTTGATACTCCACTCAAAACCTACAACCTTTTGACTTTCTTTCACACCATGCTGATAATGGTATGCTATAATAATTGTTGCTGCTGCTGCACAGTTGGCTCAATGCCAAGTGTCAGGTGGCAGTTAACTAACCTGACAACCCTGAGGACTAGTCACCTTGGCAAAATCCATAGGGAAGGGTGATGGTCCCCAAGTGCATTAAATCCCACGAATCCATCTTGATGGAGGGCAGCAGCTTCATCAATACTGGCCTGGGGCTGATGAGAACTTTGTGTGCCAAAAGGGATCAGGACCAGAAAGTGACTCACAAAATTGGATCAGTGGTACAGGTATCATGCTGCGATGTGAAAGGCAGATGAAAGGCCACAGCATTATATTTGCAGGACAGTTCATGGCTGAGCGCCATGATGGTTGCCAATATTCGGAATCAGATACGGCACAAGAATCAGTGTAAGTTGTTTCTCTCCTAAACCTCCACCTGCAGTAAAATATGTTTTCTTTGAATAGGTATTGTTGTGCTGCCCTAGGACACTGTCCATCTTACAGCAGAAATCAAATGCTACCATTCCTTCAGGTACAATACATAGCACCCAGAAGTGTCTCCTTTCCTAATAGTAAACGACAATTAGTAAACATCCACATAGTAATAAATTAAATAACTACAGTGGAACCTCATACAACAATCGACCCATCTAACAATGAAATCACATAACAATTGGGTTTTGGGGGGAAATGGCGTCCCACATAACAATTTTCCCTATGGAAAAAATGTACAACAATTTTTCAATGGGAAAAACCACTCAGGAAAAAAAATCATTGTACGATGCATCCCATAGGGAAAATTGCTATACGATGCATGCATCATATAGAAATTGTTGCATACAACAACGAGCCCCTGTGTGTGGCTTCTCTTCTTTCTACTTTAAGCAACATGGACACAAGATGGAGAAAAAAAAAGCTGATGCATGGAGGCCTTTGATGTAGGCAGATTGATTGCACACAAGCCGGCAGATGGGCTAAACACTACTTTATTGTAACATGGTCAATCTGTACATGAGGCAATGGCAGAGCCTTGCCTCCTTATATATGGTACATGATTTTGAGGTGCCTATTGGTTATTGTATTGGTGACATCTTCCTGACGTAATGCATACCTGACATAGTTTCACCTGTGACGGGAAGGTTTCCTGCGTTAGTTCCTCATTGGGTGAATTGGAGCCACGTGAGCTTTGTCAGCTGCGCTAATGGTGAGCAGCTGAACTGCATGTATACACAATAAGGCCAAAAGAAGCAAACCAGTGTTGTCAAGAAAAGCTTTATTAGTGCTGCAAATAGTTGAAGCAGTTTGGGGATGAACCTTCTTCATCACAAGGCTAAGGGGACCCCTAGGTTCAGAGATGATGCACTGCTAAATACCACTTGCAGAACCTAAACAAGAGAAGAGGACTCATAACTTCACGCTGTGCTTTTTGTGATCCTTACAGGATCATCTGGTTGTCCCACTGTTGGAATTGGAGTTCTAAATGTATAGAAGTGTGGGATGATCTGTCCAACAAGGTGCTTCTTCTGCTCCACTCCACCCCCAAATTTATCCTCATTTGACAGGAAGAGTTTATTAGTTGCAGGCCGATAGCCAGTAGGTGGCCAGGTTGGGTGTCTCCCACCCTCAGTTAGCAGTTTGCCCACCCTCAAACTCCTGGCTGCTTATATATCACACAT
The DNA here is from genome assembly GCA_035047305.1 of Bradypodion pumilum. NCBI lineage: Eukaryota > Metazoa > Chordata > Lepidosauria > Squamata > Chamaeleonidae > Bradypodion > Bradypodion pumilum. The sequence goes on along the minus strand of JAWDJD010000005.1, from coordinate 205,846,632 downwards.
ACACACAAGCATACAAAAATCACATATTTTCCATACAAAAACTTATTTTGCACAAATTACACATCTTTTAAAAGCAAAACACCCATCTCCATGGAAACTGCTCTTTTATCAACACAACACAACCACACACACACACACACACACACACACACACACACACACACACACACACACACACACACACACACACACACACACACACACACACACACACACACACACACACATTAAAAGAGCTTCTTAAAAAAGCAGAGTCAATTTCTGAGAAACAAACAATGACAAAATAAGGAGTTGTGATGTGCTCAACATATGTTTCTGTACTTGCTATCTGTTCTTGGTACATAAAATTAGCTACCTTATATAGCTGTCATAAGAAAGGATTGGCTGTTAAGCTTTAAAAACATGTTGCATGGAATTGTATTTATTCCTTTACCCATAAATAGTCTATTTTCATTCATTTTAACTTCAAAATACTGCCATTCAGTAGTTTGGGTTACAAATATTGATAAGGTCAAGGTTACTTGATTTCCCACCAACAAAATATTTTGACTTAAAGCCGTTGTTTTCCCCTTCTATGGCCTGGGTAAATGACCTATCAAAATGAACTTCAGGCTGGAGCCAGAATAAAGAATGTAGATCACTGCCACTTCATTGATGGATAAAGATAGATATATCCAGCATCTGAACATCTTCCAGATAAGAAAAAAGAAATGTGGCACATTTATAATTAGACTCTTATAAATAGCAAGCAGTGGAAACATTCCAAGATCCCATTTTGTTTTCTTCTTAACTCTGAAAGAACAAACTTCAAAGGTTAAAGAGTTTCCTCTCACCATGCAAAGATGATGTCCATGAGCAAAGTGGTAACAAAAGGAACAGGATTAGCCCACTATTCCATGAAAATTTAGTGCACCCGAGTACTGAATAACTGAACAGGATTTTATTTTTCAACTTTTATGCAAATAAATTTTAAAGATCACTTTTAGTCTTCTACAATCTGCATCCTTCTAGATTCGATGGAGAGCCTTTATACTGTAAGTCCTGCATGTTTACCCAGATGTCTACTACTATGTATCTAGTGGTGCTTAGATTTTATTCATTCCCAAATATTAGGAACATCGTGTTTTTTTTTACTTCCTAAATAATAGGAACTGAACACTTTTATCCAAAGGGAGATTATAATTTGTACAGCCCAAGTTCTTTCTACCAGCAAAAGACCAGGAGTTGCTTGAAGAAACAAGAAAGAATTCAACTATCTCTTGGAAGCCAAATAAGAGCAATGTCCCAAACATATTTATCGATTGAGGTACAAGATCAACAATGTAAAGGAAATAGTTTCAAATATATAGTCTTTAAAGGCCTAAAGTAAAATACAAATACTGTACATAAGATCTTTATATGGTCTCACTCTTCTAGTGCCCCACACACACACACACACACAAGTGTCCTCTGATCACAAAAACGATTGGAATCTGTGTTACATACCCAGCTACGTGGTAGTCAGTGAGTGAGAGGGGCAAATGACTTGCACAATTGCCCTTACAGTCTTTGTCTGTAGGATTTGGGCCTTTATTTCCCAAATCCAGCTGTGTAGCCCTCATCTCTCTCCTCTCTCTCTTTCTTTGAAGGGGAGGAGGTTGTTCCACACTCATTAAGCCAAGTGTTCTACTGTTATAAATAATACCTGAGTATTTCTCATACACAGAACCATTGGTGACTTACAAGATTTCCTCAAAGTGTACTGAATCTGACAAGGCCTTTCTTGTTTGTTTCTAAATCTAATCCTGTGACAGTGTCTAAATGCAGGTCTTTTTCAAAAGCACTCAAGATTTATTCCTTGTACAGCAAATAGAGTAAGTGAAAATGGGTTTTGTTGAAACTTCCTGGGAATTAAGTTGATTTACTACAGAATCTCTTCATTGTTTATGGGCTTGATGAAAGCATTAAGCACTTAATGATTCCCAGATTCCTCAAGGATATGAGTGTTTCTGGTTTTTAAATTTAAAAAAAAAAACAACCAGAGGGTAAATGGACTGTAGTAAGTGTGAAAATGTCCTCCCCAAACCTTGCAACATGTATAATGCATAGACTTGCTCAAGGTGTTAAGCATTATTATAAAGCTCTGATAAATACTAGCCTGCTAGGTGCATTTTAAAGGCACCTTCTCTTCAAAAGAAAGTGAAAAGAAACACATCAAAAAATAGTTTGTATGGATGGATCATTAAACCTAAACACTTTCTTTTCACTACTCCATACATTCAGCTTCTACACACACACACACACACACACACACACACACACACACACACACACACACACACACACAAAGTGATTCTTTTCTTTCTGCAACTTATTGACTTTCTGGCTCCACATCAGTGGTGGGATTCAATTTTTTTTTACTATCTACTCTGTGTGTGTGGCATGGTGGGCATGGCCAGATGGACATGTGGCTGGCTGGGTGTGGCCATGTTACTTGCTCCTCCTTCTCTTTTGGAGTGATTTTTCAAATGTTGGGGGGGGCTTGGAGGGGAGGGAGAAGGAAGAGCACCAGGAGGCTTAAAAGAGATTCTACCAGGCACAGAAGGAGTTAAGGATGCTGAGTTGATGATTCCTAGAAGGGAAGGAGACCAGATGAGGATGTGGAACAGGAAATTGTTCCTTTTCAAAAAGCATCCCTTCTGGTCCATCATTTTCTCCCTCTCCCAGAAGACAACGGAGAAGGTTGGCATGTATTGGTGGTGGTGGTGGTGGATAATTAGGGAGGAGGCACAGTGCTATGACCCAGGGCTCAGGCAAACAGATTGATGTGGCCAGCTGGAATTTCTAGTACCGGTACGGGCATACCGGGCCATACCAACTGAATCCCACCACTGCCCCACATGTGTGAAATGAAGTGTGTGATGAATTATTACAAAATGAATCAAACATAATGTTTACAGATCTCAAATGATAGAACTCTAGTGATAAAACACATTTCTAGATTATTATTCTTTTGATAAAACAAGCAGCAACCATGTGGTTCTCTTTGCCTCAATCCACTGGGTCCAAATCTTGTGAGCCCTGTCAGTCAAGTAAACCCATATTAGATTGGCGGAGTAAGCAAAATACATTTGTGTTGCCACAGGTCATGGTAGAAATGGTAAGATGTAAGAAAACCCATAGGGGTGTGTGGTAGTATAGTGGTTTGGGCTTGTCAACTGGAAGGTCAGGGGCTGGCATTTGAGACCTGCTCACCGTAAGACAAGGTGAGCTCCCATCTCTTCCCCAGCTAATATGCAGAATTAGTAATATCATTTCAACTGATATAACTGGATACTCATTTTACTGACCTCAGAAGGGATGGAAGGCTGAATCAACCTGGATCCCTGTCAGAACTAAATTCACAGTGTGAGCATTTTTTAAGTGGTAGCTGTGCTAGTCTTTGCTAGCATATCAGACAGTAAACAAAACAAAACAAAATAAATAAAGACAAAAATATTGTGGCACCTTAATGACTAACTCCTGTATTTTAATGTTAGCATCCATGGATCAAGTCCACTTCGTCAGACATAAGAGTGAGTTTTCATGGTATCAATTTATACATATCAGGTACAGAGACACACAATGGTTGGTTGGCTTAACAGATAGGATTGCAAATCAGTGTGGCTATTTACAACAGTAGTAACCGAAGATCTCTGATTGGGGTTAGTTTGATTATTGGGAAGTTTGGTTCTGTTAAGTTGTAAATATTTAGTGGGTGTGAGCAGTTTTGCTTGCAGTCCTACACTTTAACCAGTGCACCACAAGGGGTGCATTGGTTAAACAGCAGCAATATGATGCAGCTAGGCTCTTCTGATGTTTTGCCTGCTTCAAAGGTAAAGGTCACCCTTGCTCAAAAGCCAGTCATATCTGACTCTAGGGTTCAGTGCTCATCTCAGTTTCAAAGCTGAAGAGCCAGCACTGTCTGCATCTGCAGATGTTTCTGTGGTCATGTGGCAGGCATGACGACACTGGAGTACACGGAACACTGTTTATCTTCCCACCAAAGTGGTCCCTATTTATCTATTTGCAATTTCTTGCTTTTGAACTGCTAGGTTGGCAGGAGCTGGGACAAAGACGGGAGCTCATTCCATCCTGCAGTATTCGGGTATCGAACTGCTGACCTGCCACCTTCCAGTCAGCGTCTTAACCACTTGAGCCACCACAGTCCTATAAAGAAAATATTTGAAAGGGTTCTTACATGTATCTTTCTGCACTGACACTTTCTCGCTTACTCCACTATTGCCTATTGCTTAACTTCTGCCAGTTTTGGCATTTCAGCCACAAAAAAATCTTGAAACAAACTTACCAGTTCAAGTCCTCTTGAGTAAACAGCAAGGAATTGTAGCTGATGAGGCTTAACTAATGTAAGCCTTCTTATTTTGGGAAGGTTTGTTTTGTGTAAAATTGTCTTCACCCTTGAAATACAGAATACAATGTGGTGTTTCTAGTTATGACTTCAGCAAGAAATGTGCAACCAAATACATTTAGCCAACCAATCGCCAGATTAGTTAGTTCTTCCATCATAGGAGAATTCTAATAATCATGGGGAGATGGTGGTAGCAAGACAAAAATAGCTCCCTCCCTCCCTCATAAGACATGCACTCTTTTGCTTTCTGGAATATGATATTGGCACATTAAAAAGATTTGCCATCAAAGATTTCTTTTTTATGCTGGATATCTTAAAGCAGGTCTATGTGATGTACTGTTTACAACAGATGGTCTAAAATAAACTTCTATGGCAAGTTATCTATTGAATGTGTTGCTATCAGAAGCTTCAGAGCTTCTCTTTGTGGTTTCATCCTAACTCCCAAACCCAGATGAAGACATCTCAAATCCAAAGCACTTTCCATTTAATGCTGACACTCAGAAGCCATCTGGCTTTTGCGTATCTTCAAAATCCAGTGTCTAAATCATAAATATGTATGTTCCTGTCTGTAGCATATTCACATACATTTGAAATGTGTGTTTGCTCTCCTTCTCTCCTCCAATCCACTCCTTCGCAAACCTTATTCCCCAATATTTTTATTCTTGTGCTGTTCTCTAGCAAAATAAACCACCCAGGAATCTTCTTAGCAAGCAAACAGACGAGCATGGAAGCAAACAAAGAGATTTCACTTGTTAGCTCAAACAGACCATAGCCTATGGAATTAAAATGCACTCTCTGCTTTACAGGCCTCCCTCCTCTTGATGTTATAGTATGGCAAGGGGGATTTCAAGGAGAAGGAATGTCATTAAAATGAGTAAAGGGATGCAGGAGACCAGGGAAACTGGCAGTATGCCTCCACGTATGATTATTGTGTCTTGTTCATTCATCATCTTTAAACTCTATAAATGAAACAATGTGGTATTCGGAAAGCCATTTTTTCCCATTCTTCAGAGCCCATGTGGCACAGTGGTTAAGCTGTTGTACTTCAGCCAATACTCTGCTCACAATCTGAGTTTGATCCTGATAAGCATCAAGGTTGTCTCTGTCTTCCAGCCTTCCAAGGTTGGTAAAATGAGGACCCAGCATATTGAGGGAAATATGTAAATTACAATGAACCACCCAGAGAGTGCTCTAAGAACTATGGGATTGTATGGATGCAAAATTGTTATTGCTAATGCTGCTTCATCTTCCATGTCTAGGCCAGACTTGAAACTGCCAAAATGAAGGCACCTTTTCATTCTGTAGCTCCTTTTGCCTGACCTAGTGTGAAAAAGATTAGCTGCAACACAAAGTTGCCATTACTAGGGTGCGCCCAATCATGGTTCAAAAATACCACAATATTCGAGGAGGCTCTTTTCATGTACCCCACTGCTAATGCTAATTCTGGATGTTAATGATCTGGCGCAGTTCAAAAATGATCTCTTGTTTTCGTCTAAAAACTATGGGGTAAATCTTATTCCTTCATTCTGCCTGTTCAATGGGACTGCGGTGGCTTAGTGGTTGAAATGCTGAACTTGACAACTGGAAGCTCGGCAGGTCAGCAGTTTGAGATCTGAGAACTGCATGATGGAGTGAGTGCCCATCTCTGTCCCAGCTCCTGCCAACCTAGCAGTTCGAAAGCAGGAAGTTGCAAGTAGATAAATAGGTACCACTTTGGTGGGAAGGCAAACAGTGTCCCGTGCACTCTAGTCATGTCTGCCACATGTCCATGGAAATGTCTGCAGACACAGACAGCACTGGCTCTTTGTCTGTAAACGGAGATGAGCACCAAACCATAGAGTTGGATACAACTAGCTTTCGAGCAAGGGCAAACTTTACCTTTACTACCTGTTCAATGGTCCAAAGCACAAATGTTTGGACAGTTTCTGAGCCTGTGTGCAAGGGGGTGTGCAGTAATTCTTCCATATGACACCTCAGAAGCTGTCCGTCTGTGTGTTTCATGGACTGCTGTGTGAGTGGAAGGAGCAGGATCCTGCCCTATATGTTGGTATTTAGTGCTGGTCATCTCATCCTTGTGTAAAAGCATGCTCAATGATAAAATCATTCTGAAAACCCCTTTTAAACTTAAGAGCTAGCAAACTGGCATTCACAATTGCATAACTAATGTATAATGTAAGGTAAAGGTTGACCTTGCTCGAAAGCTAGTCATATCCGACTCTAGGGTTCAGTGCTCATCTCTGTTTATAGCCAAAGAGCCAGCATTGTCTGTGTCTTCAGACATTTCTGTGGACATGTGGTAGGCAAGACCAGACACCGGAATGCACAGAATGCTGTTTACCTTCCTACCTAAGTGGCACATATTTATCTTACTTGCATTGCCTTTTGTATTTTATTGTATATTTTGCTCTGTTTATTGTATTTATATATGTTGTAAGCCGCTTTGAGTGGCACCTGTGCCAGGAAAGCGGGATAGAAATAAAACTTTAATAATAATAATAATAATAATAATAATAATAATAATAATAATAATAATAATAATAATAATAATAATAATAATAATAATAATAATAATAATAATAATAATAATAATAATAATAATAATAATAATAATAATAATAATAATAATAATAATAATAATAATTGCAATTTCTTGCTTTTGAACTGCAAGGTTGTCAAGAGCTGGAATAGAGAAGGAAGCTCACTCCATCATGCAGCACTCTGGTTTCAAACAGCCAAACTTCTGGTCATGAAGTTCAGCATCTTAACCACTAAGCCACCACAGTTGCCTAATGTATAATCTAGACTTTCTTAGAATCAAAGATCACTGCAGATGGTGATTGCAGCCATGAAATAAAAAGGCGGCTGATTCTTGGGAGACAAGCCATGGGAAACCTGGGGAACCTGTTTAAAAGTAGAGACATCGCCTTGCAAACAAAAAATCACATAGTCAAAGCAATGGTATTCCAGGTGGTAATGTATGGTTGTGAGAGCTGGACCATTAGGAAAACTGAGTGCTGAAGAATAGATGCCTTTGAGATGTGGTGTTGGAGGAGAGTTTTGAGAGTCCTCTGGACAGTGAGGAAAACAAATACGTGGATTTTAAAAGAAATCAACCCTGACTGCTCCTTGGAAGGTCAAATAGTAAAGATGAAGCTAAAGTACTTTGGACATCAAATGAGAAGAGAGGATTCACTTGAGAAAGCCTTGATGCTGGGAAAGGTAGAGGGCAAAAAAAGAAGAAGGGGCGGCCAAAGATGAGATGGCTAGATGGTATTGTAGACACAATGGGTGGGTTGAGGAGGATGGTGGAAGACAGAGGTGCCTGGAGGGCAGTGGTCCATAGGGTTGTAAAGGGTCGGAATCGACTGTGCGACTGAACAACAACAACAAAAATGTAGACTAACATGAAATGTGAGTAGATCCTACCTTTAACCACTTCCTAGATCATTATACCTTTCCAGCCAGTGGTTACTGTAGTAGTCAATGACCAGACACACTGAGTCACATAATTCAGCAGAAATACTTAAATATTAACCAGTTTAATCCCACTAAAGGTCAACCAAACCATATTAACATAAAATGATGAGTTTCAGGTTAACTAGATTGTGGTCAAGTCTGTTGGCTTCTTAACGGATGTTTCTTGTGCTAACTTTAACCTGCATTGGGGTGATTCTTCACACAAAACATCTGTAACATTTTCTGAAAATTATAAATGCTCTCTGGGATTGGAGACTCCAGCTGTTGCCCAACTGAAGGAATCCCCATGACATCTGCAGTCAGGAATTAAGTTTCATTTACTCCTTTTGCCATGGTAAAAGGGTGTGTGTGTTTCTCAACATGATCCAGATGGTCGTTCTGGGTATTAAAGTGTGCATGCTTTGTGAATGTGGCCTGGGACATAAGCCTTCTCTTTATGGTGCTGAAAGAATTGATTTTACCCTGCTTTCCAGAGAGGTAAAGAACCCAAGAAAGAAAGAAAGAAATTCTCCCATTAATCGTCAGGGTGGGGGAACCATCTAAATGGCTTTATTGTTCTTAAGAATTCACTGGTTAATAAAAATGAGATCATCTAATTTTTGAGATGCAATGCCAGCTTAGGTAAGATCAAAATTTGCTATCAAATGAATAACAGAGTACGGTTTCAAGATCACAGTGATAAAGAAAACCACAACAAAGCTTTTCCCTGCTAGGTCCATACTTAGAATACGGCTTTGAAAAGCTCTTTCGGGGCAACAGTTCCTAGAATGACTCTGCATGGAGGTAGTGCCTCCCTTTTCTGCTCCAAGCTGTAATACTTTCAGTTCAATAAATTGCTTTTTCAAGCACCAAGTAGAACCATTGAAGTCCAGGGGACTTAAAAACCTGTTGGTTCCAACTGGTTAGTGCTGTTGGAGGGGTTTTCATCTATTTTTCAGTTAAATGCCATTAAATGCCATCATCTTGTGCTTGCAAGGAGGAGCTGGGGAAATCAGACATATAAAAAGCATCTGAAGACATTAGGCTTAATCCAGGAATGAAAGTATTCTCACAAACAAAAGATAAGAGGCACTGTATTTAAATAACTAACTAGTAGCTGCAAGGTCCTCTGGTGATTTTCAACCTTCAGCACAAATCCCACTTCTCAAAACTATGCTTCCTGTTCCCGTTGTTACCTTTTCTTCTTTTCCTTTTGAGTTCACATGAGTTTGGAAAAATATGTCAGCAAATTAGGTAAAGGTAATAGTCGCTCTTGCGTGAAAGCCAGTTGTATCTGACTCTAGGGTTCAATGCTCATCTCTGTTTATAGCCAAAGATCCAGCATGGTCTGCATCTGCAGATGTTTCCATGAATATGTGGCAGGCATGACTAGATGCCGAAGTGCACAGAATGCTGTAACCTTTCCTGCCAAAGGAGTTCTTATTCATCTACTTGTAATTTCTTGCTTCGAACTGCTATGTTGACAGAAGTGGGACAGAGACGAGAGCTCACTCTGTTGTGCAGTTCTTGTGTCTCAAACTACTGAACTGCCGACCTTCCAGTCATCAAGTTCAGCATCTTAACCACCAAGCCACCACATACCTGCAAATTACCTAATTCTAATTTGCTTAGGTAACTACATAAATACATCAAATTATCTCTTTTTTTTAGTTAAGCTACATGTGGAATTTTACAGGTGGGAAAACAACGTTTAAAGTGTTGGATCTGGCATGTAAAGAACGTTATTGTTTTATCCCATGATGACTGAAAATTTAGGTTTTTATTTACAGTGTACTTGAAATTTCATAAAGTCATAGCCCAGATCCTGTTGGTGATATACAAATGCATAATACAAATTGCATAATTGACAGCAAAGGATTGCTGCTAATTGACAAGACTCCAGCCATATTATAAACTGTATATCTGATTGCACATCAAATGCACCTACCAATACCTCATTATCAGCAATTCATTGCAGCCAATCATGCAATTTAAATTACATGTGTGGAAATCACCAAGAGAGCTCTGGCTGCAGATTTGGAGGGTTCTTAAAAGGACATCTATTCCAGCCTCTGGGTGATAGAGCTCTGACTCTGGTATTGACCACTTGGCCTTAAGCTGTAGGCTATCATCTTCCTATACCTGTCAAGTTTTGTATTTGGAAATAAGGGAAATTTCCCGGCAAATAAGGGATACTTGACAGCTATGCTTATCCTGTGCTGCCCTCCAATGGCAGCAATAGGGCATTGCAGTCTAATTAATAAGGGATGATGGCGGGAAAGATGGTAAAATAAGGGGTTTTCCTGGCCAATAAGGGATACTTGACAGCTATGCATCTTCCAAGGCAAACTCTTCAACTGTGATAGTGAAAAGGTGACTTGCACATCCCTTTCTCTTAATTTGAATCTGCAACATGTTTTTGTTGCATTCTAGAAAACATCCCTTCAGATACATGTTGTCTTTTCTCTAAGTCAGAGCTTTGCCCCAAGGCACCACAAAGTCTAGAAATGAAGTTATTGATGAATATTGGGAAATAAATTGCAATACTTCCTGCACTATCCACACATCCCCTACTTTTTCTTGGAGATCCTCATATGTATGTGTCAGGATAGAATGTGTGGGAAAGAGCGCCACTTGCTCTAGGTGCCACAATGGATAGTTACAGCTCTAAAATAAATATGTTCCAAATTCCTTTCTCATTCCTTACTAGACACCTTATCAATATTGTTTCCCTCCTCTGGATGTATTCCAATGAAGACTATAATTTGTGACATGAATGGATGGGAGTATTTACAGTGTAGTATATAAGACTCTTTGCATGGGTTAGATATGGATCTCTCTTGAAGCTAACCCCATTAGCCAATTTGTGGTTGTGTGGCTGTAGTAGTGAGGGATGCCACTGAAGGTCTCCCCATGCCTGAATAGGTGATGTCCTGAGGAACAGTGATGCCAACTGACTGATTATCTGGCTTTTACACACATGCCACCAGCATTAACTTATTTATTTCATTCATTCTGGAAGAATACCATTATGGCAGAGTAGCACAAATCATCTTCATCGATATCTTCATTTGATCCACTCCGTGCAAAAATTAAACACATTGAATAGAATCTCACAGGAAAATATGGTTGGGATATTGGTGTCATCTGTATGAGGCATGTCTGAGAAATAACATCTGTTTGTACTCATCTTGCCTGACAAATGAGCAGCAGGATGTACCGGCTGTTGTGGATTCAGTACAGTGACCGGCTTTGGGCATTTCTGATCTGGTTGGCATGGTCTTCTCAATCTTACTATATCTGCAGCACATAATAACAACATCAAATATTATGGATGAAATCTAGATTATTTAAAAGTGATGTATAAAACCTGTCGTCAGCATTTGTCAAGGCAGAGATTTACCTCGAGCGTCATGAGAATTTAGAATGAGATTCAAAATTTACCAATATAATGAGCCTTTTGTTTACAAAGCATGGGATGAGTTGCCCTGAGCTAGGAACTAGACTAATAGAAACTGTGAAATTATCTACCCACATCAGATGAAAGGAGTTGGCATTAAGCAGGAAGTGCTGTGAGGCTCAAAGCACTGGCATAAGAAATGATATGGCAAACTATAGATACACTGCCAGTTGCGAAAGCCATTGGAAGGGCTCCCACAGAAACCTCCCTAAGGTTATCAGGAAGTGAATAACAGCAATGATCTTGTGGGAGGAAATCCTGTCTAAACCAGATTCATGAAATGCTGGTGCAGTGAATAGCACCTAGGTTAGCAGCTGCCTATACATGATTTGGAGTTACCATAAACCATGGGGCGAAGGTGCATAAGTTAGGTACATAGATCAATTTACTTTCCCCAAGATTCTCTAGTGAACTCACAGAATTTTGCTAGAAATTCCCCAGAAGCTTCACAAAGAGAGAGAGAAAGGCTGAAAACAGCTAGAAACCCACTTCCAGGTTTGAAAAATTACTCTCTTGGAGTGCTAAAACATGCAGGTCAGGGGACCTATGACCATTTTCAAAGGTCATAAATTGCTCCTGTTGGGTGACATGAGCTGCAATTAATTTTTTAAAGTGATAGATAGAAGGTTCTATGATTTACTGCCTCCCCCCCCCCCCAAAAAAGAAAAACAGCTGGGAGGGATAAATAGAAGTTTAGGACTTCTATTTGCCCACAGATGTGTACACTTCTTATGCCAAGCACAATAGCAGAAAAGGTGAATGTTTCAAAGCTTGGACACACTGGGTGGAGAGTCCCAAAAACACTGACTTAAAATCTGCTAATATTTATTTGTTTATTCTGCCATTCCAAATGACAGATGGGCATTGGACAGCATCAGTCACCAAATGGTATCCCAGAGGAGTAAAAAGACCCCTTGGCAGCCCCCCCCAAAAATAATAATAATAATAATAATAATAATAATGATGATGATGGGAAGACCCAATCATGAAAACCATGGAGAAGAAGAGCAAAGCAGGGAAAAGAATGTAAAGCAAGTTGTCACAAGCAGGAACTCACCCCCTAATAGCCTGGTCAATTGAGAAATGTATTTATTTGTTTGTTTGTTTGTTCATTTATTCATTTATTTATTTATCCCACCCATCTGGGACATTTTCCGACTCTGGGCATCTTAGGTAAAGGTAAAAGTAAAGGTCACCCTTGCTCAAAAGCCAGTCGTATCCAACTCTAAGGTTCAGTGCTCATCTCTGTTTATAGCCAAAGAGACAGTGCTGTCTGAACCTGCAGATGTTTCTGTGAACATGTGGCAGGCATGCCTCAACATTGGAGTACATGAAATGCTGCTTACCTTTCTGCCAAAGTGGTCCCTATTTATCTACAGGTACTTGCAATTTCTTCCTTCCAAACTGCTAGGTTGGTGGTAACCTCTTGAGTCAACGCAGTCTGGGCAGGCAGCTTACAACATATTTACAAAAATCTTTACAATAAAAATTAAACAATTGAATAAATTATAAATATTGACAAGGAAAAAAATGATTAACCCCCCCCCCCCATTTAAAAGCAGCAGTAGCAGAAGCAACAACAACAAGAACCTAGCAACAAAAACATACAGGTATATTGGCAATGGAAAAAGTTAATAAAAACCTAATATCTGCAAAATATGTTCTTAAGTGGTTGTAATAAGAGTTCTAGAATGTAGTTCAGCATTTTCTTATGGTGTTTTAATTTAATTTAATTTTATTTTAATTTTCAGATTTCTAAATTTTCATCAACATTGGTTTAAATAGTATCACTTCTAGAAATTGGAACAGTTCCCTCTACAATGATCCTAAGGCAGGGATTATCAACCTGTGGCTCATGGGCCGGATCCAGCCCACAACACCATTTCATGTGCCCCCCATTGCCTCCACCACAACAGGAAGTGCCATGTTGTGGAGGAAGGGCAAAATGGCCATCCAGCCCCCGAAGCTGTCTGAGGGAGCGTGACCCAGCCCCCGGCTTTAAAAGGTTGAGAATTCCTGTCCTAAGGGGAAGGAAAGCAACAGAGTAAAATGACCCCTCTGGCAGGAACTGCCAGAGGGGAAAAGCTGGAGAAGCAACTACAAACAAGAAAGTGAAAAAAGACAAGTTGTCTTGATGGCCAAAGCTTTCAAATACATTGATATACTAGGCAGACCTTCCAATTTTCTACTCCATTGCATGTTTCTGATGCCCTCTGTTTGAAGCATCTGTATTCTTTATTTAGGGATGAAAACATCCAAACCCCAACATGAGTAATGCATGACCTTTGAAAAGGCCATTCATTGCTCCTAGAAAATGACTGTAAAATGAATCAAATTTCCCATACTTTCTACCTTAATTAACAAAATTAATCTCCGCTAGCACTTTCTGATCTCAAGAGTTTTGAATGGGACCTCAAGGTCATCACATTTTTATATCCTTGCTCAGTGCACGTGATGCTCACCATAGCTGTGCATTGAATCAAGTTTTCCATACTTTCTATCTTAATTGGAACCATTTCAAGTTCAGCTCATTTGCTGAAGAACACCAACATTTATCTCGTTCTCCCTTCTTGTTACTTACTTACTTACTTACTTACTTACTTACTTACTTACTTACTTACTTACTTACTTACTTATTTACTTACTTACTTACTCTGGGTGGCTACAAACAACAGGAAAACCTCATACTTTACATATCAAACAAATGCAATAAAACCCAATTAACAATAGCCCATAAACTATAAACAATCAGCAATAATAACTACAATAACCATCACATAACAGACCATGGCGACAATAGATTCTATCTCCCCCTCCCCCACCCCATGTTCAACAGAATGCATTTGTGATGCATTTTGCATTGAGTAAATTACACACTGTTGTTCCATTTGACATGAAAATATGACCCAGCTGAACATTGTGGAGAAAAATAAGGAGTGGAAGTAAAGGTTTTGAAAGAGTAACATGTCTGGGTTTTTTTAGATTAAGAAATCTCTAACAAGCTTCTGAAGAATCCCACATAACTCAGAACAAACCAAGAACAGTTTGGAAGCCTATAATGAACAGATCTTTGATCTTGCCTCAAGATGAAATATATGTTTAGGTATTCAAAAATGCAGAAAAGGCCAGATACTGGTCAAATGTACTTTAAGGATAGCTGATGAAAATCACTCTTACATTCTAGAAGAGGTGAAAATCTTTTCACAGCGGATCTAATGACCTGTAGATCTCCCTTGTGGATTCTGAGATAGGCTTCATGCTACAGAGTTGGCTTATGCTGGTGAGATGGGGAAAATATAATACACAAACAAATCATATTGTTCCATTACCAGGTAAAGATGCCCTACAACTAATAATAGCACAATCCTACCCTAATGGCGGAAAGTGAAGAAGACCTAAAGAGCCTCTTGATGAGGGTGAAAGAGGAGATTGCAGAAGCTAGCCTGAAACGCAACATCAAAAAACCAAGATCAATTTATCTGGCCCCATCACTCACTGGCAAATAAAATGAAAGTGTGGCGCCAAAATGGCCGCTGCGCTCTTTGCAGGCCCCCCCACCCCCACCCGGACTCAGACATCTGGGTGAGTTAGGGGACGTGGCCACCCCTCTATAAAAGGGGTGGCCACGAGGAAGCCGAGCTGCCATTTTAAAATTTCTCCGTCGCTGTTCCTTTGATTCTTCGGCTCTTTAGCCCTTGGCTTTCCCGGCAGGGAAGGAAGGAGTTGCACAGAGCCTTTGGCTTGCTGGCTGCTCTGTGCTTTTTGGCATAGGTTGATCCCTGGACAGGGATCCTGCTATTTCTATAGATATGCCTCCCAAACGGAAGGCCCCGGTGACGAAACCACGGCCAACGGGGAGGACTTTTGCCGGCCCTGCGCAGCGCGGGGGGCAGCCCTCAGGTCGGAGGACCAGGGCTGCACGCACGCGGCAGGGCACTACCCCCACCGATACCGGTGGGGCGATGCAGGCTGGTGCTTGGCCCTCGGCTGGCCAGCCTCCGACCGGCCCTTCTGGGGCTTCGGCCCTCGGCCCGCAGTTGCCAGCCTCGGGTCAGGTCAGCGGGGGAGGGCCTGGTGCTGGTGCACAGCACGTTCCCCCTCCGGCCCCTCATGGGCTGGAGTTTTGGACATGGCCCTATTCGGGCCCAGGCTCTCATTTTGGGGTTCCTGGTCAAATGCCTGGTGGGCCGTCCGGCCCACCCAGCCAACTTTATACTGGGGGATCTGTGGCAGTGGATGCATTGCTAACGCGTTTAGCTGTGCTTGAGGCATCCTTGGGGATTGCACACAACCCCATGACAGGGGGCCCTTCTCTCTCTGCCGGGGGCCCTTTGTGTCCACCGGCTACCTCGACGGCCGCCACACTGCAACAAGCGGCCAGCCGGGTTGAGCTGCTTGAGACGCTCCGGCCTATGCCTGCTGATGTCTCGCAGCTCCCTGTCCGTCCAGAGCTACAGCAGGAGAGTGGTCAGGTGTGGCCACAGAGCTCGATTCCGGTCGCGAGCTCCGACGCCCGCCGTGGGCCGGAACCCCCAGTGGGGGTGGCTCACGGGGGTGCACCTAGTGAGTATCAGGTTCAAGTTAATGCACCCACATCACAGTCCACTTCCAGTGGTGGGGTTCAGTGGCCGTGGCCTCGTCAAGTCGAGGCGAGTGGGCATCAGTTGCCAGCCTATCTCAGTGCCCCTTGGTTCCATACTGGCACAACGTTGGGGGTGGGGGTTTCCGCCCCCGGGGCAGTGCCGGGCATTGCAGGGGCTGTCCAGGTTCCGCTGCGTATGCCCCGTGTACCTAATGTGCCGGTGACGGCCTTGCCGACGGCTGGTTATTCATTGCCCCTTGGTGATCATTTGTCCCAGGTCATGAGGGAAAAGATTTGGCGGGGGAGTACGTGGATATATTCTCCCTATTGAACCGTGAGCCCACTAAGGAGGAGAGGGAGGGACAGGACGACAGAGACAAAGAGCTGTCCCGCCGTCGTAAGCCACCATGCATCTGGGCCAACTGGTTGCCCACATATCTTATTTATATGGCGGTGTACCTTAGGGCCCGGCCTGACTTGGCCATTCCTATGGTCCAATATTTGGACAATATTTACAGGGCAATGGTGGATTTTCCTGGCCCATCGTGGTTGGCTTACGATGAGGAATTTAGAATGAGGGTGCCCTTGCACCCGGAGATGAGATGGGATGAGCCCTGTCAGAAATTGTGGCTATTGTATATGACCCCCACGCGTCCGGCGCCGGGGGATAGGTACCATTGTGGCCATGCCGTGCAGCGAGCTGCTCCAACGCAGGCTTCCCGCCAGCCGGCAGGGCAGGGGGTTCCAGCGCGCTTGCTGTGTTGGAGCTTCTCGGCTAACGGCGTGTGCAATAAGCGGCAGTGCCGATACAAACACGAGTGTCCCTCTTGCGCTGGCCCCCATGCCGCCGCCACGTGCCCACGGGCCGGTGGGTCATGGGGCAGAGGTAGAGGTGGACAGGGAGCGGGCAGAGCTTCTGCTGATGGAGCTAGCCAGACAAAAGGCCTCCTCCCCAGTTAATGTGTATATGTTGGAGCGATGGCTCTCCACTTATCCAAGGAGAGAGGACGCGAGGTACCTCCTCGAGGGTTTTCAGTGGGGCTTTCGTATCCCATTCGAAGGAGTGCGGGGACCCCAAGATGCACCCAATTTACTGTCCCTGAAGGGTAGAGAAGAGGTGGCTGCCCTGAGTATTGCTAAGGAGGTTGGGGCCAAGAGGGTGGCAGGCCCCTTTTCTGTACCACCCTTTCCCAACCTGAAGGTCTCCCCTCTAGGGTTGGTGCCCAAAAAGGCCCCGGGGGAATTTCGTTTAATACACCATTTATCGTACCCGGCGTTTATTCTGTCAATGATGCTATTCCTGATGACCTTTGTTCAGTC
The DNA here is from genome assembly GCA_035047305.1 of Bradypodion pumilum. Classification (NCBI taxonomy): domain Eukaryota; kingdom Metazoa; phylum Chordata; class Lepidosauria; order Squamata; family Chamaeleonidae; genus Bradypodion; species Bradypodion pumilum. Next base: position 205,829,427 of record JAWDJD010000005.1, on the reverse strand, counting down.
AGGTATACGTCCTTTGACCAAGCCCTGCGAATGGTGCGCTCTTGTGGTCCTGGTGCCCTCCTGGCAAAATGCGACATTAAATCGGCATTCTGATTGTTGCCAGTGCACCCGGAGGACTTTGAGCTATTGGGTTTTAGATTCCAAGGGAAGTTTTATGTAGATAAAGCCATGCCTTTTGGCTGCTCTATATCCTGTTCAGCATTTGAACGTTTTAGCACTTTCCTACAGTGGGCCTTTGTTCACAGGTCCGGGTCTCGGTCTGTAGCCCATTACCTCGATGACTTTTTGTTCGGGGGTGAACGGGGCTTGGACACGTGCACGCGTCTCCTTACCACATTTCAGACGCTAATGCAGGAACTGGGTGTCCCTTTAGCACCCGAAAAGACCGAGGGCCCATCCACTACCCTCACATTTCTGGGTATTGAAATTGACACGGTCGCACAGGCATCCCGGTTACCCATCGATAAGGTCACCCGGATCTCCATGATGGTTTTGGCCTTGCTGGCCAAACGTAAAGTGTCACTTCGTGAGCTTCAGGTTCTACATGGCCATCTTAACTTTGCCTGCAGGGTGGTTACGCCTGGCAGGGCATTTGCTCGGCGCCTATGTGACGCCATGTCTGGCCTGTCAAGGCGCCATCATAGGGTCCGACTGACCAGGGGCATGCGGGCTGACCTTTTGGTTTGGCTCACATTCCTGCGGGACTTTAACGGGGTCTCCTTTTGAAGATCCGACCTTTTAGTTTCCCCTAGGTTTCAAGTACAGTCGGATGCCTCCGGCTCCCTGGGATATGGGATTTACTTCGAGGGGAGGTGGGCTTATGGCCAATGGCCTCCAGCATGGCGGGGCACGGATCGCCTCCGCGATCTTACATTCCTTGAGTTTTTTCCAATCCTGGGAGCTTTAATGCTATGGGGCGAGGAGTGGGCCGACTCTGTCGTCCATTTTTGGTGTGACAATGCTGCGGTAGTGCACATTGTCAATGCTCAGACGTCTAAATCACCCAGGGTAATGGCTTTAGTTCGCCAGTTTGTGTTACGTAGCCTACGCCTGAATGTGCTTTTTAGGGCCAGACATGTACTAGGCATTAATAATGATATTGCTGATGCATTATCCCGCCTGCAGATCCCCCGGTTCCGCGCCTTGGCTCCGGACGCAGAGGAATTCCCCTCGCCACTCCCGGCCGAGATTTGGACATTTGGCAAGGAGAGGTGAACCGGGCGATCGGCATGTCCTTGGCGCCCCGCACGCGTAAGGCGTATCATCATGCTTTCGTTCAATTTATAAATTTTTGCGTACGACTTCAGTTGCCCGAAGTGTGGCCCATTCCAGTGGAACAAGTTTTACAATTTATGGTTTATTTACACAGTCAGGGCCTCGCTCCTCGCACTATAGCATCCAGGCTGTCAGCACTGGCATTTATTGCCAAGGTGAGGGGTTTTGCTGACAGCATGAACGATTTCCGCATATGACATGTTTTGGAGGGGTGGACACAGGAACGTGGCTGCCGCCCGGACACTCGTCACCCAATTTCCCCAGGGGTGCTTACCCACCTTGCATGAGGCTGGCATAACCTGTGTTTTGACAGGTATGAGGTGGCTCTTTTTCATGCGGCTACCACGGTGGCCTTCTTTGGAGCGCTCCGCATCAGTGAGTTGGTACTACTGTCTAAGGCGGATGCGACTCGTAGGGCACTGGAACTCGACGATGTCTATGTTTCTAATGAGTGGGCTCAGTTGAGGATACGGTCCTCAAAGGTTGATCAGCATGGCGTAGGCAGTGGAGTTAGACTGCTACGATGTTCCATTGCAGACATCTGTCCGGTTGGTGCCCTACAGGAGTTCTTGGCAGTGCATGGCACGCACCCTGGCCCGTTTTTCTGCCACCAGGATGGGTCTCCCCTTACTAAATTTCAATTTTGGAAGGTGACCGGTATGGCACTATCCAGTGTTGGCCTCCCAGGGCTCGTTACGGCACCCATTCATTTAGGATAGGTGCTGCTTCAACTGCGGCTGCATTTGGGTACTCTGAGGCTGATATATGCCGTATGGGAAGATGGGGATCTATGCGTTTTGCATTATATGTTCGCCCTCTTCAGGTATGAGTACCAGTTAAGTCACTGTTCTCTTTTTTCTCTTACAGACCCTGTGTGTCCCCGCACACCGGTGGCAGTATGGCTGGTAGGCCACAGTTACGTGCACTGGGCAGCGCAGTATGCTGCGGCGACAGAGTGGGGACCCCAGCTTGGACTGCGTGCATCTGCATGCTTACGTTGGTATGGTAAGCGTGGAATGTGATGGTGGGAACTGTTGCCATTCCTTTTCTCCATCAGGGATGCTGAACCGCCTGATGTCCTTGTACTGCACCTCGGGGGCAATGACCTCGGCCAGGTCACTGGCCTTTCTTTAAAATTCACGATTTGCAGTGACCTAGCTTATTTGCATTATGTGTGGCCGTCCACAAGGCTGCTATGGTCGGACATCATACCACGTCACGCTTACAGGGGAGGTATTGACCTCCGTGCCCTTGACCGCGCTCGCCGCTCGGTGAACAGGGCAGTTGCCCGGTTCTTGGCAGACAAGGGTTTGGGGATGGTCATCCGACACCCCACCATTAGTTTACAAAATTATGATCTTTATGCAGGGGATGGGGTCCACCTGTCGGCTAGAGGTATGAACCTCTTTTTGGAAGATTTGCAAGCAGGCCTGTTGACCGAGCTGACGGTCTGGGGGGGGGGCGGTGAGTCTTCATTGAAGCCTCCCCGTGTGGCGGGTAGCACTGGTAAGGTAAAGATTTATGACTCATAGGTATCCGGCAGGTTCGCAATTGACTGGCCAATACTTAGACAGGTACAGGTGTAATAACGTTGACCGGTCAACGACGAACCAGGCAAGGGGTGATGGCAGGAGCTTTTCAGCATGCATCACCCCGTGATTTGACAGATACACGTCAGAGGGTGGGGTCAGTAGATAGTTTATTGACTACGGTCAACAATTTGTTTGTGTCAACAAACAAATTGATACATTGTAGCCAATTGCCATTGGCAATTTTGGGAGGAACCTTACCAGTGTTACTGCGGCCTGCTTGCCTTAAGAATTATAATTGGATGAGTACCAATTGAAAGTTATAATTCGGACTAGGGCATTATTCAATAAAAGTGGCCCAATGCCTTTATCCATATACCGGTGTCTGAGTCTTTCTTTGGGGGGTGCACCTGCAAAGGGAAGGAATGGAAGGAATGGCAGACTTTACTTTCCTGGGATCCAAGATCACTGCAGATGGTGACTGCAGCCATGAAATAAAAATACACTTACTTCTTGGGAAGCTAGCAATGAGAAACCTAGGCAGCATAATAAAAAATAGAGACATCGCCCTGCCAACATAAGTCCGCATAGTCAAAGCAATGGTATTCCCAGTAGCAATGTATGGCTGTGAGAGCTGGACCATAAGGAAGGCTGAGCACAGAAGAATAGACACCTTTGAACTGTGCTGCTGGAAGAGACTCTTGAGAGTCTCCTGGACTGTGAAAAGATCAAATCAATCAATCATGAAGGAAATCAACCCTGACTCCTCATTGGAGGGACAAATACTGAAGCTGAAGCTCAAGTACTTTTGCCACAAAATGAGAAGATGATTCATTTGAGAAGGCTTTGATGTTGGGAAAGATAGAAGACAAAAGGAGAAGGGGGTTGCAGAATATAAATTAGCTAGATGGCATTGTTGGCACAGTGGGTGTAGATCTGGGTGGACTGTGGATGATGACAGGTGACAGAAGAGCCTGGCGTGCAGTGATCCAGGGTCAGACTCAACTCTGTGACTCAACAACAACAACAACAACAAATATTAGGATTATTAATCAGAAATAAATATTTATAAACATGTAACAGCATAAATTTCATACAGACTCGACTGTGCAACTGAACAACAAAACACAGAACAAGGAGGTTCAATTAGGTTTAATGGAGTTTACTTCTAGATTAGTAGATTTCAGATAGAATCCCCATAAAAAACTTGATTCAGTTTAATTTTTTCAGTTGCATGAACTGGTGGATACTTGCAGGTATTTCAACAAATTTTTGATCACATGTTTGCTTAAATACTTGATAAATAACAGCTATCTAACTCCATCACAAAGCAAGGCTACACCTGTAAGCTAGTATTATCATCTCACATGAGAACTTCTGGAGTACCTAAAATACTACACAAACTGTCCCCAAATGCTTATTTTTCTCAAACGTCTTTGCTCCTACAGTAGTTAGTGGCTCTCTTATCAATTGACTCATCACTATTTTTTCTAATATTAACAACTGCATTATCTTTTCCTTAGCTCTAGGTCTCCAAGTTTGAGTCTGTGCCGATTTTACAAAGGCAATTCAGAATGAAGGTGGTACTTTGTATTCCTAATATAAAAGGGCAAATTTTTATGGACTTGCTCTCAAACCTTCCTTCCACATGCAATAAATGCCACTTTTCTCAAGGACAAAACATATATGAAAGCATCTATTGTTTTGGTCCATATAACCCTGCTTAGTCCTCACACTGGCTAGTATTGTGCTCACACAGCCAATTTCTTGCTTGAATGGGGTTTTCTAGTCTCTGGCAGTAACCAGAAGGTTTCCATGTAGGGATGCATATTTGTGAGCCTGCCACCATTCCTCGGCTTATCTGTGCTCTTCTTATCGGCTTTTGTTATCCACAACGTATCACTTGAAGCTTGATGCCCCATTTCTACACCAGCCTGCTTTCCAGATGGTGAAGGTTCTGTGTGCACATTGATTGGATGCCTGCTTCAATACACTATTTTCTGGGTTTGCAACAGGTTTAGGCATGTGCTGCCCTCAGTTCATGCAGCCCTTGGCCTCATTTCAACAATGCTCCATAGATTATAAGTACTGATATCTTGTGGGATTCATCTCTCCCTTCTTTTATTAGATCCCTTGATGAAGAAAAGGGAAAGATACTGAAAAAGAAAGATAGTACCCCCTGCTTGTTTTTTGGTTTGGTCCCCACCCTTACCACCCATCAATACTTTTGGTCCTACCTACTGCAGATTGCCCCATGGCCCTCCACATGTCTCTAAAAAAATGTCCCACCCTAGGCAGTTCCAATTTGCAAGTCAAACATGACAGCTCTTATTTGCCGTGATTTCCATATCCTCTCTATAGCATCAACATTCCACCTGAATCAATGCACTATAATATATACACTATGTTTCACAAACATTGCTAAGTATTTATTTATCACACCCGCCTCTTGTCTATATGCCAACAGTTTCAATCTAGGAAGGCATAAATCATGCAACATATATATGCATATGTACAGCTTAAGGAAAAACCCTTCCTTAGCTTGTGAGACATGTGCTGGCCTTGTGAAGGCCCTGTGAGGCACTTGCTGGGACATGACTATTGCTAAAGCACTTCATATCCAGCTTTGGCTATGTGGTGCACCTTCATGGAATTTCAGGGCCCTGAACCCATCAGTTGATTATCAAAATGTATGCCTCAAATGCACAGTTATATCACCACTTTAGACTGCTAATAGCTCCATTTGATTAGATTCTGACATTTATAATTTGAATTGGATCAGCATTGACAGTAACTAATGTGAATCACTTTGAAGCCCTGTGGAAATACCAAATATTAGCTTTTTTGTTTTTTGTTTTTTGGTAATGGATGAACCAGGCTGAGAAACCCATTTTCATAATCTTTTACTCTGTTCTGTTATTCTGCACTAAAGTATGGTTTGTTTTGCTTTATACAGTTCACAGACAGAGCTGTCATATGGCACCTAATTTGAAGATATCAGAAGGGATTTGCAATGTTAAACTATTGAAATTCTGCAACCTTATTCATTTTTGTTTAAACAATGACTCCCCAAGATATTGTGCATAGTATAGAAGATGTTTATTCAGCAAAAGCCATTTATCTCTATATTTAATGCAGGAACAAAACCCTTCTCTTGCTTATCCCCAAAGAAATAAATCATACTTTCTTGGCTCTGAGGGCTTATACTAAAGTAATAAGTGAGATTTCAAGTGAGTGGCACCATTTCATACAGTAAATAAAACAAAATGAAGAAAAAGTTGGTCCAAACCCTTTTAACTCAGAAGTAGAGCATATGTATCAAAAATATTCTAATTTTGTTTCAGATAACAGTTTCCTATTTCAAACCACTATTTTGGATACAGCTCTGTTTTGTTCTTTAAATTTAGCAAAATTTTATTGAAGGTGTCCTGGAACTTTGATGTCTGGAAGAATTAAATCTGAACAAAGTAGCATCTTCAATTAATCTGAAGTACATTCCCCCACCTTCAATACAAGATTGTAAGTGCTATGCCAAGAAACATTTCTCGGTATATGTTACTTTTCACCTTGAAAAAGCCTTCCATTTTTAATGTATTCTCAGTATTTTTGAGAAGTGCGTTGTCTTTAGTATTTCTTTAGTTGTCTTTCTGAGATTGCTTTTTATAACTAAGAAGATAGTCTAAGATCGTGATGGTGAACCTTTTAGAGACCAAGTGCCCAAACTCAACAGGGTGCCATGTGTGCCACAGAGGGGCCGGGCGAATGTCTGTGACTTTCATTGATAATTTTCCTGTCCTATCCACAAGAAACTGATGCATGCATGCCAGAAGAAGTGGTCTTGAATCACGAAAGCTTGCACAATGATTGATTTTTTAGTGATCCAATAAAGGTATCACCTTCCTAATATATTTGTTCCTTGGGCAAGGTTCAGAAAAGTAAATCCACATGTGCAACAAGGGATTTTGTCAATTTTAGGGCCTCTGTGGTTTAGTGGTTAAGACACTGAGTTTGAAAACTGGATCCATCAACATTCTCAAAAGGGGGAAAGATATGCTGGCCATGGTGCCTCTGCTACCCTCGCCATTAAAAAAACCCTCTGAACAAAAAAGAAAGGGATGTCACAACAGCAGTGATTGGGAAGCACCATTTTCTCTGCCCAGAAGAAGGTCAGAAAGAACCAGTCATGGCAGAAATAGGACTTTTATTTTATTTTTTAAATTGGCTTCATGAGATGTTTCCAGTCTCTTCAGTGGCTTCTTTCCTCAGCTTCTTCCAGAAAGTCAAATGACAAAACATCCCTTATGGGTTTAGGTCTCATAATATTCTCTTTGAGACAGTGTCCCTGGAATTGTGGGAAACAGCAAGATGAGCAAAATAGCATTGACTGCAACTCAGCTGACTTTTAAAATTACCCCTCCTGCAGTTTCTGGCTCCAAAGACCACTCTGGAGCCTCACATTGGACAGAAAGAGCATGCCAGTACTTTATGACTAACTCAGGTTATGATGAAGCTGGAAGGCCTTCTTTTCTGTGTTGGGTGTGGGAAGAGTGGCAACTGATCCAATTTCCTGTCTTGGAGAGGTACACAAAGTACTAGCAGCAGCCACCCAGAACAACGAGCCCTGTTAGGGCAGGAAGTTGCTGATTTGCTATCTCCTGCTTTCCAACCTAGATGCCTGTGCCATGGTAGAGGGGTTCCATCAGCTTCAGTTTCTTTCAGCTTCAGATTGTGTTCCTACACAAGGATAAAATTGTCTATTTGGGGAGTATCTTAAATGAAAATTGGGATCCCAGGGTAGAGATTATAATATGAATAGAAAAAGCAAGATCCACCTTCATAAAAATGCAACATTCGTTATGTAGTAGAGGTCTAACTCTCACTACAAAGATCCGAATAGTGAGGTGTTATGTTGCTCTATGGAGTCAAAGCTTGGACATTGACAAAAGCATCTGGAAAGAGAATCAAAGCTTTTGAAATGTGGATCTACAGATGGCTGCTAAGGATATCATGGGTTGATCATGTGACTAATGTAGAAGTGTTGCACTGGAGGGATAAAGAACAAGAACTCTTTAAGACCGTTAAGCAAATAAAGCTCCAATACCTTGGCTATATCATGAGGAACAACATAAAGTATAAAATACTCCAAATCACTCTGCAAGGAAAAATCCCTGGGAAGACTATTGTAATGTGCTCTACGTGGGGCTGTCCTTGATGACTATTCATAGGCTGCAACTGGTCCAGAATGTGGCTGCCTGGATGGTGATTCATTCATTCATTCATTTATTCGATTTATACCCCGCCCTACTCGACCAGGGCCGACTCAGGGGTACGGGCATTATGCCCATGCCTCTCCACTGCTTCGGGAGCTGCACTGGTTACCGGTGTGCCTCCAGGTGCAATTCAAAGTACTGGTAAAGGTAAAGGTAAAGGTTTCCCTTGCTCGAAGGCCAGTCGTATCCGACTCTAGGGTGCAGTGCTCATCTCTGTTTCTAAGCCGAAGAGCCAGCGCTGTCTGCTTCTGCAGACATTTCCGTGGTCATGTGGCAGGCATGACTAGACACTGGAGTGCACAGAACACTGTTTTCTTCCCACCGAAGTGGTTCCTATTTATCGACTTGCAATTTCTTGCTTTCGAACTGCTAGGTTGGCAGGAGCTGGGATGAAGACGGGAGCTCATTTCCATCCTGCAGTACTCGGGAATCGAACTGCTGACTTTCCGCTTCCCAGTCAGCATCTTAGTGGCTTGAGCCACTGCAGTACCCTCAAAGTGCTGGTAATGACCTTTAAAGCCCTACATGATAGTGGGTCAGGATACTTAAGAGACCGTGTCACCCCAAGAACATCTGTCTGTCCCACCAGAGCAAACCGGAGAGGCTCTCTTATTGTGCCATATGCTAGAGAGGCTCGTCTCTCTAGCACCAGAAGGAGGACCTTCTCTGTGTCTGCTCTGGCCCTATGGAACCTCCTGCCAATCGAGTTTTGACTCCAGACAGAGTTGCTGCCTGTTGTGTTCTAATGGTTTTACCTTCCACATGGATTACAATGTATCTGAGCCAATGTAACCTTGCCTATAGCAACAATGTAACCTTCAGCTGTATCATATAAACCCTGTAATAGGACGCGAGCTAATGACCACCAGCTGGCAGCAGCGAGCGTCCAAGCTCTCTTGGTCCGAACTCATCAAAGGCAACAGCGCGGGAAGCTTTCCCGCCACCACCTACACCTGGACAAGAAGGGCGTGACCCACAATGACGTCACGCAGACAGTAGCCAATGGGCTACCCTGGCACCACGTTCAAATGTATTCCTACTGTATATAAAGAGCTATTGATCCGCCATTACCTCATGTTCCCTCTGTCCACGATGCAATAAACCTGAGTTAACCCAGCCCGAGGCTGTGTCCTGTGTCTTAGTTTCATACACTAAATTGGCGACGAAGGTGGGATCAATGGATTCCCAAGGAGCAGCCAGGGCACAGAGCGGGTTCAACATCACCAAACCGCAAGACTGGGAGCTACTTGAGATGGACTTCCATGCGGCGCTGGTGGAGCTTAAAGTCAAGGAAGACGATGAGGAGAGGAAGAGGGCCATCCTCACCCGCATGCTTGGAACGGAAACCAAGCGGACGCTGGTGGGCATCATCGCTCCAAAGAAGGTGAGCGAATTTAAGGCGGACGACATCATGAAGCTGCTACGGGAGCGCTTCCAACCCGCGAGGGCGATGTTTCCCGCTCGGAGCGCGTTTTGGAGGCGAGTCCAAGCGCCGGACGAGTCGGTCGAGGCATTCGTGGCCGCCATGAGGGTAGCCGCTGCCCCCTGTAAATGGGGCAGCATCCTAGAAATTGCCCTCAGGGACGGCGTGCTGTGTGGCCTGAAAGACAAGGAGGTGCAGCGCAGCTTGATGAATAAGGAGCCGCCACCCACGCTGGCAGAGGTCGTCGAGGCCGCAGAAGCCGCAGAGTCCACGAATGCTGGAGTGGACGAGATGCACCAGTGGCGTGAGTGGCGTCCCAGAGCCGGCAAGGCGGAAAGGTCGGTGCACGCAACTCAACGGGCCTCAAAGTCGTCCTCAGAGAGCAGCGACGGCGAGGAGGTCCAGAAGGTCCGAAAAGGGGGGCGCCGCTGCGATGGTTGCGGAGCGGCCCACGAGCGTGCGAGGTGCCCGTTTAGAAAGGCCGAATGCTACACCTGCGGCCGTCGGGGGCACATCGCCAAGGCATGCAGAAAACGGAAGGAGGGCCGGAGGCAGTCACCAGACCGTTCGACAAGGCCGGACCGTTCAGCGAGGCCCAAAGATGGCGTCCAGACCACGAGGAAGCAGGACGGCGTGGGCCGCGTCTCGGACAGCAGCGAGGACGACGTCCCAGTGCTCAGTGTGTCCGCGGAACAGTCCCATTATTTCGTTGAGGTACTAGTACAAGGGGCCCCCATCAGGATGGAAATTGACTCGGGGTCCTCCTATTCCATAATTCCCCAGAAAGAGTTTTTAAAAATCGACCCCCACGTGCGGCCCAAACTTAAAACTTTGAGGTCCACGCTACGAGATGTACAGGGGAACAGCATTCCGGTGTTGGGGGTCGGGAAATTTCGGGTTGAGTTTAAGAGACACTCTGCGGAGCTGCCCTTAGTTGTCCTCAAGGGGGGGAGTTGTAGCCTCCTAGGGACACAGTGGTTCCAGCCTCTAGGCCTGTTTATAGGGGGAGTACTTGCAGTGGGGGTGGACCCAATACAAGCGGTGTGCGATGCGCATCCCGCCGTTTTTGAAAAAGGACTCGGAAAATTTAAGGGACCCCCTGTAGCCTTCGACCTAGATCCGGAGGTCCGCCCGATAAGACTCAAACCGCGCAGAGTGCCTTTCGCACTAAAGGACAAAATAGAGGCGGAACTGGACAAATTGGTGGGCCAGGGGATTCTTATTCCTGTTGATTCCACGGAGTGGGAAACTCCAATTGTAACAGCTCTGAAGGCTAACGGGGAGGTGCGCATTTGCGCTGATTATAAGTGTACGATTAACAAGGCGATCCGCCCTAATGCTTATCCGGTGCCGGTGGTCAGCCACCTCTTGGCTAGGCTAAATGGGGGAAAGTGTTTCGCTAAGCTCGACCTGGCACAAGCCTATCAGCAGCTTCCCGTAACACCCGCCACGGCCGCGGCACAAACGATAGTCACACATAAAGGAGCGTTCCAAGTGTCGCGTTTACAGTTCGGCGTGAACTCGGCACCCGGCCTTTTTCAGTCGCTTGTGGAACGCCTCCTGAAGGGGCTGGAGGGGGTGTTACCTTATTTTGATGACGTATTAATAACAGGGGGGAGTGAGGCCGAACTGGCACGGAGATTGGACAAAGTACTAACTGTGTTCGAGAAAGCGGGGCTGAGACTGAGGAAGGACAAATGTGTTTTTTTCGAAACCGAGGTCGAGTTCTTAGGGTTCAGGATCACACCCGAGGGTATCAAGCCATCCAAATCCAAAGTAGTAGCCATCAAAAAGGCCCCTCGCCCCACATCCAAAACCGAGCTACAGTCATTCCTGGGGCTCCTCAATTTTTACCATACATTCCTTCCGCGGAAGGCGTCCGTGGCCGAACCGCTTCATCGGTTGCTTAAAAAAGAGGAGACTTGGGTGTGGGGTGACGAGCACGAGAGGGCGTTCAAAGAATTAAAGCAACTCTTGACCTCTGACGCAATTCTAACGCATTTCGACCCCAAACGGCCGGTGGTCCTAGTCTGTGATGCGTCACCGGTGGGGGTGGGGGCGGTACTTTGCCACGTGTTGGGTGACGGAAGGGAAGCCCCGGTTGCATTTTATTCAAGGTCCCTGTCCCAGGCAGAGCGAAATTACGCACAAACCGACAGGGAGGCATTGGCAATTGTAGCGGGGACCAAAAAGTTTCACGATTTTTTGTATGGCCGCCCGTTCAAAATCGTGACGGATCACAAGCCACTGTTAGGGATTTTCACGGCAAGCAAGCCCACCCCGCAGATCCTATCACCGAGAATGTTGCGATGGGCCATTTTTCTCAACGCTTACCAACACGAGTTGGTGTACCGGCCCGGAAAAGAGATCAGCCATGCTGATGCACTTTCGAGATCCCCTTTGCCCTTGTCGGACGACCAGAAGGCTAGAGTAGGAAGAGACCGCCAGGTGTTACTAATTGAGGTTTTAGATGCACCCCCAATTGTACCAGCGGATATTGCTAGGGCGACAGGCAAGGACAGAACGCTCGAGAAAGTCAGCTCATGGGTACAAAAGGGGTGGCCGGCATCATCCCCGAGCACGGAATTCGACCCATTCTTTCGGAAAAAGCTAGAGTTGTCCCTAGAAAGGGGGTGCCTGCTGTGGGGCCAACGGGTGGTGGTCCCTACATCCATGCGGCCGAGGGTGCTCAAACTGCTGCACGTCAGCCACCCGGGCATCGTGCGTTCGAAAGCGCTGGCCCGCAGTTACTTTTGGTGGCCTCAGCTGGACGCGGACATTGAGCACATGGTCGGCACTTGTGAGGCATGCCAGGGATCCCGACCAGAGGCGGCCCGCCTTCCGCATAGGGAATGGGACGCAGCGAGGGGGCCGTGGTCCAGAGTGCATGTAGATTTCGCTGGCCCATTTCGAGGGACCATGTTTCTCCTGGTGGTGGATGCGTTTTCCAAGTGGCTGGAGGTTATCCCAGTAAAGAGCACGTCCTCCGCCACGACAATTAGCCAGCTACGGAGAGTCTTCTCCACGTTCGGTTTACCCGACACTTTAGTCAGCGATAACGCGAGTTGCTTCACCTCCTCGGAGTTCGGGGCATTCATGGAAGCAAACGCCATTCGGCATGTTACATCCGCGCCGTTTCACCCGGCCACGAATGGCCAAGTGGAACGGTTGGTGAGGACAACAAAGGATGCGCTTCGGCGCATGGGCCCGGGGGACCTGAACCACCAAGTGTGTCAGTTCTTATTAGCGTATAGGGTGACCCCCTTAGCGTCAGGTTACTCGCCGGCAGAACTCTTGATGCGGCGAAAACTGACCACGCTTCTGTCCAGGCTGGACCCGACGAGAGTCGAGGACAAAGGGAAAAACATAGGATTGGCAGTCTCGAAAGGGTTCGCCGCCGGCGACCTTGTTTACTGCAGGAACTATGCAAGCGCAGGGCCAGCCTGGGTGCCGGGAACAGTAATTGAGCAGACGGGGCCAGTGTCATATCGGGTGGAAACGAGCACCGGCCTCCTCTGGAGGAGACACGCTGACCAACTGAGGCGCCGAGTGAGTGAAGGGCCGGTTAGTGGGGCGCAGCAACAGGATTCAGCGATAGGGTTCTCCCCCACCCGTTTAGCCCAAGGGGGAGACATTGAGGGACAGCAGTCCGAAACCGGGGGGGAAAACGGTGGTCCCGACTCATATCCTTTTGATACCCCAGTTCTATCAGAGCCCGGGGGGAGGGAAAAGGAATGTGCGGCCGCCGCCGCGTCCCCCGAATGTAATTTTGATTTTGGTTTTGCGAGCCGGGGGGGTTTTCAGGAGTGTTCCCCCACCCTTCCAAGCGAGAAGAGGGGTTTTTCGTTAGCCCCCAGTGCCCCCGGTTCTTCCCCGAGAAAGAGCACACCTCCCAACAACGCCGCGGAGCCGCGGCTAGTCACTAACAAGTCTCCCTCTCCAATTACAGGGCAGGAAACCAGGGGACAAAGAGAAGGTAGCAAACCCGGGGAAAGGCAGCCTGCATCGAGACCCCAGCGTGTTCGAAATAAGCCATCTTGGCTGAGGGACTTTGTCTCCTAAGGGGGGGGAGTGTGTTGAAGTGGGGGCTCGAGACATTGTCTCGTCCTAGGGGGGAGGGATGTTGTGTTCTAATGGTTTTACCTTCCACATGGATTACAATGTATCTGAGCCAATGTAACCTTGCCTATAGCAACAATGTAACCTTCAGCTGTATCATATAAACCCTGTAATAGGACGCGAGCTAATGACCACCAGCTGGCAGCAGCGAGCGTCCAAGCTCTCTTGGTCCGAACTCATCAAAGGCAACAGCGCGGGAAGCTTTCCCGCCACCACCTACACCTGGACAAGAAGGGCGTGACCCACAATGACGTCACGCAGACAGTAGCCAATGGGCTACCCTGGCACCACGTTCAAATGTATTCCTACTGTATATAAAGAGCTATTGATCCGCCATTACCTCATGTTCCCTCTGTCCACGATGCAATAAACCTGAGTTAACCCAGCCCGAGGCTGTGTCCTGTGTCTTAGTTTCATACACTAAACTGCCCTTCAGGAAAGAGCTAAAAACCTGGCTGGCAAAGCAGGTGTGGGGCACCGGTGATGTGGTGACTCCTGCCTGCTGGCTGATATAGCAATATCGCTCCCTCGCTCTTTTAGCTGTTGGGTAATTTTTGTAGTACTTTTAATTGGGTTCTTATGGGTTTAAGGTTTTAGACTGTGTTGTTGATTTTAACTGTGTGAGCTGCCCAGAGTTGCTTCGAGTTGGGCGGCTATATAAATTGGACAAATAAATAAATAAATAAGAGAGGCCCTAGATGTACTGTAGATGGGCTTCATGGCTGAAGAACCTGAGAGACTGGTGTGGCATGTCCTTAGAAAAACTGTCTAAGGAGTTAAGAACAGAAAGACTATCACCATGATGATAGCCAATATACAGAATGGATATGGCACCTGGAGGAGGAGGAGGAGGAATGGCAGAGTTTTAGGGTGCTGCCCCTCTTTGTGTGCTGAAAGAACCTATGTCACTTATGCTTCACTGGGGCTAATGCATTTGCAATAGTGAAAGATGTAAAAGAAATTTAGACTGTGCCTTCCCAAAGTCTGGGAACTGTAGTTTAAAGGAAGAAGAAAAATATGCTTTTCCAAGCTCTGGTGCCAATTAAGCTTTTTTTTCCTTCCCTTTTTTGTGCAAGCTAGTATTTTAAACCATATTTAAAACTACTGGAAATGTCTCCTTTTTTGGACGTAAAGGAGAAATATGGTTTATCCATTTATTCACTATTTATTTCCCCATAATACCCCTGAAAGACAAAACATGTCAGAAAACCAGAGAGGCTGCCAGAAAAGGTTTGCTGAAATGAGTTCTGCTGCTGTTAAATTAGGTCCATAGTCTCTCCACCAATGGATACAAATGAGATTACAAAAAATGATTACAGTGTGGTTCTTATACACACATGATGCTGAATGTCAGGTCCACTGGGGGACGAGGAAAAAAAAATCCCGGCATCTGCAGTTTTTGATCTGAGCAGGTAGCCATACTATCTCCAGGGAGCTCCAGGAAAATCCACTGAGAACTTTTGTTTGGGGGAGTGAAGCCAAAAGCGGGGAGAAAAGAGCAGGTGTTAATAGATGAAAGCTGGAGGAGAGATGGCTGGAAGGACAGCTGGCCAGCTGTGTTGTGGTCTACAGCTGCCTGTTGTTATCAACCTTGCCTCTTCCCAGAAATGCACAGCTGGGAAAGCTTCCCATACAAAGTCACAGCCATGTGTGATGTGTAGTCTGGTAGCAGAAAGTCTGCAAGGTGTTTCAGACTGCAGCAGCTACACCCCTCACTAAAGCAGATTTTCATTGGTGCCACGTCCCTCTCTCCTTCTCTTTCCATGACACCCAGATTTTCCTTGAAAAGAAAGCAGAATTATTATTTTTTTCATTTGTTTTATTAGCTGGAAAGAATTTTACACAAAAAGAAATACTTGCTTAAAAGCAAAAGGAGATTTCCAGCTGATTTTCTGGCTGCCCCTAGCATGATTTGGGAAGTACAGTAAAAGTATGTTCACCTCAAGCTAGCTGTGCATCAAATAGACTTCATGCATCATTTTGTTAATCAAATTTATACACTATTCTCTTTTCTCCCAATACAATCAAGACACCACATTTGGAATCCCTTGAAGTTTCTGTACCAAGTTCAAGGGTAGCCGCACATTTAGATACACCAGGAATCAATCTTAGAGATTACCAATATGTAAACTAATGTTGTCATGGATCTCTCAACCAGATATGGGTGAAGTTGGGCAATCCACTACAGATGATAAAATGCAGTCCTGGCCACAACAGATATCTGCTGATCCATAGTAAGAGCCAGGTCCAAAAGGATGCCTTATTTTTCACCTTATCTCTAGAAGGAGGTTTCCACTCAACTGGTTGGGAAAATCCCTGACCAATAAGATCTCTGTCTTGTTGAGGTTCAATTTCAGCTTGGTCTCTTTCATCCAAAATGAGGCTACTTCAACATGCTCAATAATCTACCTTTCCTCAGTTCTTCCAAGTAGCATCTAGCAAAGTTCGTAGAAGTCTTTCTTTCTTTCTTTCAACAATCCAGGTTTAAGACACCCTTCTTTAACAGCCAGTCACTGAGGGAAAGCCTGCCAGATGACAAAGGTCTCCACCTGCTTGCAGGAGGTCACTAAACATGGGCCCAGACTGTCTTCCCATTGGAGGGAGGTTCAGAGTTAAGGACCAATAACAGAGAAGGTCCTCTCCTATGTCACCACCAAACACACATGTGAAGGTGGTAGGAAGGAGAGAAAGTCCTCCCCTGGCAAAGGGAGATGTGGTCTTTTAGAGAGCTTGGACCCAGACCCATTTAGGTTAAAACCAGTACTTTGAACTCTGCCTGGAAACAGATCAGTAGCCAGTGGAGCTGCTGTAATAGGAGTTTATGTGATCCTTGTAACCAGTTCCAGTTAACCATGTGGCTGCAGCATTTTGGACCTGCTGGAGTTTCCTAACACTTCTCAAAGGCAGCCTCATATAAGCATGCAGGAGAAAGGTGTTACAGCAATCCAGATGGGGTATAACTAAGGCATGTGTCTTCATGGCCAGGAATGAGTGCAGGTGGTACATTAGTTTTATTTAACTGTGCAAAAGTACTCCTGGCCATTGCTGAAAGCTGGGAAACCAGGATCGGATATTAGTCCAGCAGCACACTCAAGAAGCATACTTGTGTTTTCAGAGGGAGTTTAGCCCTGTCCAATAAAGGCTAGATCCCTATTATTTGATCTGCTTTTCAACTGGCCCAGAGTACCTCTGTCTTGTCTGGATTAAGTTTCAGTTTGTTCACCCTCATCCCATCCAATCCATAACTTCCATATGCCGGAATCTGGCCTTGTCTCCATATTGTGAAACACTGGGTATGAAGAATATTCTGAATTAACTCCCCATCTGGAAGGCTGTTGAATCCTCCTGGACAGGAAACAAAAGATAAAAGTTCCCTTACTGAAACTTCTACCTGAGCTCTGGTGTGCTCCTGCATCATTGCTTACTCTGTGAGCCTGACTTTGAGTTTTCAGCATGGCCTGACCTCCAGTTTTACTTGTTCTTCCTTCCTCATTGCTGGCTTGTCACATGGTTGCAGGCATCACCATTCCCACAGTGATTCATATTTACTGGGCAGCTTTACTGAGTGTGTCATATGGAAAGGACTTATTTCTCAATCTTTCTATCTGCCTCAAAAGCAAACAGTTAAGCAAAAAAAACAAGCTTACATCTTTGGGAGTCCAGTGAGCAGGACAAAAGAGTGGACATCCACCATTTGCACCATGAGATTTTATTGGCATTCGTTAAGCTGTTAGCACTTATACACTGTGCTAGGTAAAGGTTTTCCTTGCTCCAAAGCCAGCTGTATCTGACTCTAGGGTTCAGTGCTCATCTCTGTTTCAAAGCCAAAGAGCCAGCGCTGTCTGATTCTGCAGACGTTTCTGTGGTAATGTGGCAGGCATGACTAGACACCTGAGCACACAGAACACTGTTTACCTTCCCACCGAAGTGGTCCCTATTTATCTACTTGCAATTTCTTGCTTTCAAACTGCTAGGTTGGCAGGAGCTGGGACAAAGATGGGAGCTCATTCCATCCTGCAGTACTCGAGAATCGAATTGCTGACCTACCGCTTCCCAGTCAGTGTCTTAGCCACTTGAGCCACTGCACTGTGCTAGAGAAGCAGAAAGGAGCATAGGGACTGATCGTTGTGTCCATGCTTTTACAGCGCAGGAAAGATCAGCTGAAAGGCAGACAGTGTTTCTCAGCTTTTGTGTGCACCATGCAATCTTAAACATGTCAGATAGCTCTGCAAATCCATTCCCATGTCTGTAAAATGTGTCAGTTATTACCACAAACACTGTTATGAATCAATTCACAGACCTAGAGCATGCCAGAGGGGGGAATACTGAAATTCTTTTACTGAAATAAAAATGGCACAGACTGCTGTTCAGTGAGTGTTCACAAGCAAATAGGAGTGTGATGTTTATTTGTTTCTTGCCTGACTTCCTCACCACTGTTGCATGTCAATGTCTGGTGCAACAGAGTGGCCTGTATTTTCAATCACTCCTGGTCCTACACAGCTAGCCACTGTTTTGACTCATCAGGATGACAGTGAGACATTTTAAGGAGGCTCCAAAACTACTAAACATTTATGTGTGGTTTTCAGAGGAAATAACCTAACAGCTATACTGATGAATGAAGTACGCAGCAGAAACCCAAGCCTCCGGAGTGTTTCAGGGGTGTGGTCCATAAGGAGTCCAAGAGCAGTTTTTGCTCTTTCAGATGAGTTGCAGAAAGCAACAGTCTTTTATCAGAACTAGTGAAGTCTGGGTTGTGCAGACTGGGGTGGGGGGTGGGGGCAGGGAATGACACCATCTGCAGGAAGAGATCCTGCTCCCAATAGAGTGACTGTCCAGACAGATGCCATGTCTTGGCAGGTGATTTAAAAGGAAACAACAGAGACTTGGTGGTGCTTTCTATTACAAATCATTTAAAAGCAAACCCGGATGGAAGTGTGCTTCACATGTAGAAGAAGGAACATGAGCACAATTGCAAGCATAACCCAGGAGATACAGAGGATGCCAAAAATGTATACACATTTTAAGAAAGGAAACAACTATATCCTGACCAGAGCTCAAAGTTGACCCAACCTTCTATCCATCATAGGTCGGTAAAAGGAGTACCCAACATGTTGGGAGCAAAATGCTAATTAACATGCAAACCACCCAGAGAGTGGACTAAGCATTATGGGGCGGTATATAAATGTGATTGCTTTGCTTTATTAAAATTGTAATACTCAATATATACTGATAGCAAAGAATGACTACAAGTCATGTTTGATGTCTGCATTTACAAGGGATGCTCAAAGTGCTGCATGCAGACACTTTGGATCATGGCAAACTATTGCTTGAGCAATGTTGGCTAAGGTGTCCTGGATCTTCCCTTGAGCACATCACACACAGTACCATGAGTCCTAAGCTTATCACAAATGTGTGCAATTTTTAGGCATGTTGGAGGTTCTATTCCACACTCACGCCTCCATCTGTTGCACACAGAAGCTTTGAATTATTTGTAGGGATGAAATTCTGAGTTCTTGTGGTTTCTCATTTTTCGAGTAGGACATATGCTCGGCCTCAGTTGCTCATTTGTTTATGACTTTTTTAAAAAAAATCTAGGAACATTAATAGGTATTTTCATGCACGCTTCTCCTAATGTATTTGCAGTTTTTTCTTACATAGTGCTTTTTAATAGTTTTTTAACTAGTACAGTGGAACCTCATATAACAATCGCTCCGTATAGCAACAAAACCGTATAACAATTAGGTTGGTGGGGATGGCTTCCCGCCTAACAATTTTCCCTGTAGAAAAATTGTACAAATTGTCAGTCTTGACATCTTTAAGAAATGATTAGACAAGTTCATGTAGGACAAGGGTATCAATGGCTATATTTATGGATACCTAAGGACAACCTCCGGGTTGGAGAGATAGGCAGGATATCTCTCAATGGGGAGTCTTAGCATGCTAATATTTGGGAAACTGCAAACTGAGATTTGTTTGAAGTTCTCCTCACATCCAAATGCAAAATGTGGATTTTGCATGTTCTTTTCAAAATAATGAATGAAAATCTCTCCCATTCACCCATGTGAAGTTCTTTTATGAGCCAAATATTGTCTAAGCATGCAGGCCTTCAGGCTGAACAGCGTCTCTATATACCAATGATGACAAACCTTTTAGAAACTGAGTGCTCAAACAGAGGGGCGGGGCGAACTCTGTGCTGGAGGGGGGGAAGAAGCGCTCCTATTGGGCTGCTGGGCACAGGAGTGGGGTGAACTCTGTGCTGGGGTGACGACATGTGTTACCACAGAGAGGGCTCTGAGTGCCCCCTGTGGCATGTGTGCCATAGGTTCACCACCACTGATTTAGACCTTCCCTGTCCACACAAGGGAAGACTGTGAGTGGAGATAGAGCACATCACCAAACATCGTTCCTCCTTCCATTGCTTAAAATGCCAAAATCTTGACTGGGACTTCTCAATCCCAGTGCCAATGAGGCGAACAGTGAAGAGAGGGTACTTTCTTTTGTTTTCTTTCTGCAGTCAACTACATCTCTGGTTAATGCTGAACCTTCCTTGTCCTCTGCTATTCTGCAAGGCTTGTCTTTACGGACTCAGTCTGAGAGCTCTCATTTGAACAAATCCAGCATAGTACCAGGGTTTCAGCTCTGGACATTTATAAAATGAAGATGAAAAATATTTAACTGAGTTCCCTGGACTTCGGTTTACTATAGTCATGCCTTTCTTTTTAGTGACCATTTATTTCTGTTGGACTTGCTGCATGCCTTTGCAATTTAAGCAGTCAAGGAATTCCAAACATTTATCATTCAGAATGGTGCCTGGTTCTTGTCTCCTTTGTGTGGCACAGTTTTTACCCCCCTCTTAAGTGATGGGATCATGTTGGGATTTATTTCAGGTTTTTATTTTTAAACTAATTTGGGGATATTTTAATTTCTGCTCATTGAAATTTGAGTTAATTACATTTACATCACTCTATTTGTAGCATATGGTGTTGTTTGTCACTGAGGTTCTGCCACTACCTCTCAGCTATTTTCATGCAACCATATATCTGCTACTGCTACTGCTTCTCATATCTGTCAAGTATCCTGGATTGGCCATGATTTCCCATAATTCAGCGCCGCAAACTCTACTTTCCCGCCACCATCAGCCACCATCCCGTAATTTGACGGGGGAAGTAGTTACTGTGCATCCCCTTCTGCGCAGAAGCCTTCTATGCATGTATAGAAGGGTTCTGTGCATGCGTAGCAGGGTTCTGCACATGAGTAGAAGGGTTCTGTGCAGAAGGCTACTGCGCAGAACCCTTCTACGCATGCGTAGAAGGGTTCTGTGCATGCATAGAAGAGTTCTGCGCAGAAGGCTACTGCACAGGTCCCGTATTCTGCGGAGCCACGCTTGACAGGTATGCTGCTGCTACTAGTAGTAGCAACAACAGCAGCAGCAGTTTTCACCACCACCACCATCATTGTAGTAGTAGTAGTATAAATGTGAGTGAATCAGAGCAAGTATTTTCTCTGCTGTTGTACCACATTATCCATTGACAAATGAGGATGATTAAGAAGGACAGCCACACAGCAAGACTTCAAGGCTAAATTGTATGAAGTTTCACTGGGTCTGGGCTAGGATTTTAATAGTGAGAGCAAGTGATGGGGATGTTGCCTATGAAAGATCCTATCAAATCATAATACTTAGTTTGGTGAAGCATGATAACTCACACTCTCACACAGGACCTTGCTTTGATTTGACTATTAATTCATCACAGCAAAGATGAAGAGTACTAAGGGCCAAATTCCAAACCGGAAAACTTTTATAGACTGCTTTGCACCAAGTGGGAGGGACTAAAGGCGGAATGGGCAGACCCAAAATGGAATTCCTTGTCCCTGTTTAATATATTTTTTAAAAAAATAAAAAAAATCAGAATTAAGATCTGAAATATGGTCACTCAGAAAAGTATGATCCAGTTCGGTTACATACAGAATGATGGATGGAGACAAACGCCAACCCTTTACCACCAGCAGCAGAATTATTCTCATCTGCATGAGTCAAATCTGGTCTTAAATCTCTCACATTTAAACTTTTTGAAGTGGTTGCCATTTTAGTCTGGTGCGGGTATTTCAGAAAAGAACTAAAACAAAAAAAGTTTTAAAAAAGAATATAAAAACATTGTTGCACCTTAAAGACTAGTGAAGTTTCATGAATCATGACCATTTCCTCATCCCTCACTTTATTCATGAAAACTCACATTATGATATACCAGTTAGCTGTAAAGGTCCAAGAAAGTTTTCTTTCTTTTCTTTTCTTTTATTTCTTGCCAGGTATATCTCAATTTTAATTTTGTTCTAAATCACAGATATTTTAAAACATTGAGTAGGAGCCAACCTGGGGCACAGAAAAAGCCATAAGGATGGCTATTTTTAACTGCAACTACACAAAAGTCCTAGATATCTGTGCCATCGAGCATTCATTTTATAGGCACCTTCTGTGAGGGAATTTACAGCCTTAAAAAAGTCAACAGATTCTAAATATCCATTTACTTAATGGTACACAAGAAAGTGCATAATGAAATTGCTTCTTATGTGAAGTGGCTAATTTGAAATCTAATCCAGCATCTTTTGACTGTTTTGATCTTGTGGCCCCCTTTCAGGAACACCTGCAGTTTATATCACACACATTTCCATTCAGAACAATCTGTAAAATTGTTATAGTGTAGTCCTATACCATGTCACTTTGTGGCAGTACCTTTGATCTCTGCCCTTGGGAAAGATTTCTTCATGTGGGCAGCAGCAGCAGCAGCAGCTGTAAATACAACAGTTAATACTATTGAGGTATTGAATTTCCCATTTATTTGCCGGCTGAAGTCAGAAAGCTGCAGTGCATTCCCCCATAGAATTTGCTTTCAAGTCTGTGAAGTTTGAAGATAATCTAGTAAATCAACAGCTTTAGATACATTTTTGGTGGTGTTACAAAAGCTTGCTTTCAATATGTGGAAATAATTTTGGTGCTAGCCTGTTGATGTTATGTTTTATATCTCTATAATGGGCAGATGAGACATTTCTGGGGTTCCTGGGTTTTGATGTGAAGCTATCTAATCCCCCCCTGCACCCCATTGACTACAGAACAGAATACCTCATGCCTCTGGAATTTATACTTATCTGACAAACACTTAGAATGTGTTCAGGAGGGAATGCAGCACATACAACCTGCACATATATTTGCAAAAAAAATACACATAACTAAAAATGCATATTTTAAAAAAGTGTACAAAACACTTTATTCAATGAGGAAAACTTAATACAATACAATAATTTTTTTAAGTCTTAAGGAATGAGAGGAAAGACTTCTAATCCTTAGTATGAAATACTGGAATGATTATGAGACTTCAAACTGTGCCCTTCAACATGCAAACTGTAGTGTGTAAATAGGCTGGTTCTGTTTGGAAATATCTCCAGACTCCTTTGAGATAGTTTCTCTTCAAAAATGGAGCCTATACCTTCTTCCTCATGGTTTCATTGCCCACCCTGGCATCCTCGATGTTTTCCCCATGAAAAACAGCATAACCTTTGGAGGAGAGAAAAAAAACATTCTGTTTTTCTGTTTAATTGTCTAAGCCAGGGGTCCTCAACTACCAGGCTGTGGACCAGTACTGGGCCACAGGTTGTCCCAAACTGGGTTGCAGGGGTGGGTGGCATAGCTGTCAAGTATCCTTTATTGGCCAGGAAAACCCTTTATTTTACCCTGTTTCCCGCCGTCATCCCTTATTAATTAGACTGCAATGCCCTATTGCCACCATTGGAAGGCAGCACAGGATAAGCATAGCTGTCAAGTATCCCTTATTTACCGGGAAATTTCCCTTATTTCCAAATCCAAAACTTGACAGGTATGGTGGGTGGTGCTGGGAGGCCCAATGGCAGCCTTCTGCTCTCAATGTACTCTGTTGGGTCTGCCCAGTGAACGGAGCAAGAGCATGGGCTTCAGACACTGCAGATAAGCAGGTGGCCAGGCTCCTCCTCCACATTTATTTTATTTTATTTATTATTTTATTTTTAGGATTTGTATTGCCACCCAATTCCAAAGACTCTGGGCAGCGTACAGTTATTAAAACCATCACAATTTTAAAACCACAATTAAAACCCCATTAAAAACTACCACAAAACACTCCCTCCCCTCCCACCAGTTTAAAACAAGGGAGAGAGCGTTCTTAAATCAGCCAGCAGGCTGAGGCCACAGCACTACCAGTGCCCCACACCTGCTCTGCCAGCCAGGTTTTTAAACCTTTCCTGAAGAGAAGCAACTCCATCTGGAGACACAATTCAGTTGGCAAGATGTTCCATAGTGCCGGAGCGGACACTGAGAAGGCCCTCCTTCTAGTGCCACAGAGACGTGCCTCTCTAGCAGATGGAACAATTAGAGAGCCTCTCTGGTCCGCTCTGGTGGGATGGAAATATATTATTGGGGTGATGCAGTCTCTTAAGTATCCTGGCCCACTACCATGTAGGGCTTTAAAGGTAATGACCAGCACCTTGAATTGCACATTACTTAACTAAAGCAGGGCTCTGCCACCCCCCTGTATGTAGTGTGATACCTCACTTCCTGAGTCAAATGGTCCCACCACCTCCCACTTACTGGTCCATGGAAAATGGTTTAGCATGAAACCAGTCCTGGTGCAAAAAACGTTGGTGACCCCTGGTCTAAGCCTATTAAATATTGGCTTAGAACTTTATATAGAGTGGCCCCTCAAAGTTTATGCATATTAGGATTGACATTGATGATTTATTTTTAATGGCTGAAAGAACAGTTTTTATAACTATTAAGCAGAGGCTTTTAGACCTGGAATACCCAAAATTTAGCCCTCCTCAATCTTTTATGTGTGCCCCATTATGTTAGGTGTTGAACCCTGTTTGTGTAAAATGGAATGTTACTTTTAAAGGTAAAGGTAAAGTTTTCCCTTGCTCGAAAGCCAGTTGTATCTGACTCTAGGGTTCAATGCTCATCTCTGTTTCAAAGCCGAAGAGCCAGCACTGTCTGCTTCTGCAGACGTTTCCGTGGTCATGTGGCAGGCATTACTTTTATGACCTAGCAATTCCAACTCACAGAAGAGCTTTCTCTTTCCCTCATATTTGCTTTTTGGGAGGTACAATCATACTCTTAAACACAAGCAGTTTTGCTCTTGTGGATCCATTGATTTAATTCAACATATTATCAATGGTCCATAGGGTCGCAAAGGGTCGGAATCGACTGTGCGACTGAACAACAACAAAGACATGGAAACTATAATTCCTAGCAATCTGTTGTGTAAGGTATGGTCAGCTCTGTTTGGAATGACTTTACATTTTGTTAATTCCTCTCTTTGTCTCCTTTTTTATGCCAATAAAAGTTTAATAATAATAATTATCTTTGAAAATGATGCACAAGATATCCCAAGCTTTTTTGAAAGAAGCCCTCTCTTAATTACCTTAGTACAGGGGTGCCCAAACTATGGCCTGCAGGCCAGATCCGACCCCCAATGCCAATTTATCCAGCCCATGCAACACTCATCGCTCCTGGAAGTGGCAGCAAAATGTGCCTGTACGGGTATGTTTTACTTCTGCTTCTGGGAGTGATGAGGGTGGCGTGGGCCGGATGAATTGGCATCAGGCACCAGATCCAGCCCACAGGCCATAGTTTGGGAACCCCTGGTTTAAGCAGAGAACATGGCAGCTTAAAATCTATGTCAACCTGTTGCAAAACAGATTGCAAGGTGCGTTTTACTTCCACTTCTGGTGGGAGGAACCACATGACCAGCCCACTGAACCACATGACTGGTCCATGGCCAAAAAAGTTTGTGCACCTTAGTACAAAAGACTGGGATGGGGGTGAGACTTCAATGAATGGAATCATGGAGCAGAAACAAGAGGGACCCAACCCCCTTGTTTGTTCCTCATATAGATGATCTACCCTGCAACCCAAGCTGGTTTCAACCCACTCTGAACCTAGATTAGAATTGACCCAAGTAATCAACATCAAAGAAACCTATGCTAAGACTTTTCAATAGAAAGGAAGATTGGAAATTAGCCAGTAGCTCTCTAGAATGGTAAGTTCCAGTGATGTCTTTTTGACTACATGAAACAACTTCACCTTCTGCAACTAATCTTTATTCCATCTCTCTGCTGTAAAAACTGGGACTGACCTTCTTTGGGCATTCCATAAGCTGATTTTCTCTGTCTTCCAATTCTCCAGCAATTATCTCCTTTTGCTTTTGTTGCTGGGTGATATCAACTTGGCAGGCTGCTTTTTGTAGCCCCAGGTTAAGAACCACAGAGCAACAGTCCATTAATTCTTGCCTGTGGCCTAGCCTAATTTTAGCTCTATGCCTACAGCCAGTGGCAAAGATGGCTTAGCAAGACTCTCTCATTCATTTTTTTTTCCCCAGCTGGAACATGCAAATACTTTTAAGACCATTTAGGAAAATGTTGTTTGTGAAGCACCTCTAATGAAGCAACATTAATCAATATTCTATCCGCCAAAATGTCTAGTTAATAAGGGAGACAGTTTGGTTTTGAATTATGTGAAACAATGGTGCACTAATTAATGTAAGTGCCCATATTTTTTCAGCAGAAACATAACTCAAAAAAGGCTAAAGATAGTGGTATTTTTAGAATGCTTTCTATGTGAGTGCCAGCTTTTGTTCTGAAGCACTGTGGCCTTTAATAACCTGCCTGACTGCACGCATAGTTTTGAAGTCTAGACTTTGTAATTTTTTTTAAAAAAGTAAACTTCAGGCAACCATTTATTATCAGCTTTCTAGTTATAGCTTTTTGTTCTGCATGGGTATATTATACAGCACAGTTCCTTTGATATGATACTGTTTGTATACACAATGTCTCTACCATCTTTGGCTATAGAGTAAAGAATGTACATTTCTAAGTTGAAATTTGTCTGAAACATGTCCCTTATGTCTCATTTTTGCAAAATAAGGATCCTTGTTTGCTTGTGTGTATGTCTTTCTTTCTTTCTTCATTTATTTATTTATTTATTTATTTCAAACAAGTGGGTCTTATACCAAATTGAGCCTGAACTGTTTCTGGAGACAGAAAAAATTAAATGGTGACTCTGAGGCTATCCTACTTATCTTTGTGAAGACAAGATTTTTTGGAAGTGACAACAATGCCAGGAAAATTTGAAGACAGCATGAAAAGTGGAAGACCATGTTCAGATGGATTGACTTCCCAAAGGAATCTCATGCTTGAGTTTGCAAGGCCTGATCAGGGATGTTGAGGAGAGGACATTTTGGAAATCTCTCATTTATAGGGTTGCTATTATAGGGTTGCATGTAACAACAGCAACAACATGTGTAGGAAATCTGAAATCAAGGCCATTAAAATTAATTTGCAGGTTTAAGTTATTACTATGAATGGTATTTTATCTTTCATGCTCCTTTGAAACAGCATATGTTTAGCAGGCTGCCAAAATCAAATAAGAGTAGGATACTTGTAACAAACGAACAGCAGATAATGTTATTTCTATACTGTATCAGATAAATGAAATTTTACAGTGTAGCCCATGACTCAAGAAAACATATTAGTGAAAGTAATTTCACCTTTATACACTGCTTCCTCCAGTCCTTAAAGTTTGTGAACTATAAAGAAGCTGCAGTGGATAAGATTTCATGCCATAGATACAGTGTAAAAACTAACCCACAATTGTTTTATTGCATTATCATCCAAATCAACCATGCCTATTGTTCTAATGGCCAAAAGAAGCCAGACAACTAGGTTTGCTGTTGTTCAGACTACATCATACAGCAGTCAAACATCTTGTCTTAGAAATGCAATGTTCTATAGCCCTCAGTTTATTCTTGCTTTTTTTGGTATATATATTACTTCTTGTTCCATGCAGATTCTGCTTTCACCCATCATAAATATGGTAGAATGCTGATACAAATGTATGTCTCATGTGGAAATCAATTTGTTTCAGTGTCTTGCAAATTTTGAACATAGATGAATGGATTTCATGTTCAATTTATTTCTCGGGGTGTGGGTGTGGGTTCACATGTTGATGAGCTACTGCAAATCACACACACACATGACACACAAGGCAGCACCAAGATGATTTTTGCTGTATGTTTTAATGGTGTGTCCTATGCACTGGCAAAATACAGCCAGCACAAAGACAGGATACAGCTTTATTATATCTTCTAGTGGGTTTGTTGGTGGTGGAGAAGGCAATGCTGGTTGTAGGATTCTAGGAACTATAATACTAAAAAGTAACATTTCCAGGCTCTGATGCCATTGTAAGGTGTCTGTCTTTCTGATGCTGATTTTCAATAATTCTTCAGAGAATGCTTGGCTTTATTTTTGTAGGCTAGCTTACTTTTTCATCATTTGTAAGAGTTTTACAGCAGCACCCCTTCCAATAGTTGGCAGGCCAGCCACTACCCGCTCCCCTTTTAAAGCCATCAGGCCCTCACAGCCATGTTTTAACAGATCCTATCAACCCAAAAAAATCAATGAAGACTAAGAGTATACTGTAGTTGTCAACTAAAGCAGAAAATAATTGAAAGCTGGTGGAGGGGTGGCAAGGATTGTCTGGGTGAAACCTTGAACAGGAACGTGTAATGCTGCAATGTTGTACTTAATGAATTAAGTGGAATTTACTTTTCAATAAGCTTGAACAGCAGTTGGTTGCAGATGGGATATATGTAATCTTAGTAGAACTAAATGACGTCTTTGAAGATGGAATGACATAAGAACCTTTCATCTTGTCCTATAATCAAATTTTTGGGAGATAATTGCCTAAATAAATGGGACACGGTGCCTTAGTGTTTAAGATACTGAGCTTGATGATGGAAGATCAGCAGTTTGAGACCCAAATGGTGCATGATGGATTCAACTCCCATCATCTGCCTCAGCTCCTGTCAACCTAGCAGTTTAAAAGCAAGAACTTGCATGTAGATAAATAGGTACCACTTCTGCAGGAAAGGTAAGTGTTCCATGTGCTCTAGTGTCTAGTCATGCCTGCCATGTGACTACAGAAATGTTTGTCTACAGACAGCACTGGCTCTTTGGCTGTAAATGGAGGTGAGCACTGTCCCTTAAAGTCAGATACAGCTGGCTTTCAAGCAAGGGAGACATTGCAAGCGCGGCGCCAAAATGGCCGCCGCGCTCTTTGCGGGAGCCCCCCCACAGGATGAAGGCATCCGGGTAGTTAGGGGCGTGGCCAGCTCCCTTATAAAAGGGGTGGCCACGAGGCAGCCGAGCTGCCATTTTGCGAAGCGACGGAGCGGAGAAGTTTTTCCTCTTACTCCGTCGCTTTTTACCTCGAGCGGGAAGCCTTTTGGCTGCTTATTTTCCTCTTTTCGGCTTCCCTTAGGTCCGACTGAGATGCCTTCGAAGAAGAAGAAGGCCGCGAGCGCGGCTCGGGTGGTGCGGCGGAGCAATCCGGGTCGGAGGACCGCGGCTGCGCCTTCCCACCAGCCGCCTTTGCCGGCTCCCACCGGGACCGGTGGGATGGGGTCTATTACCCCCTGGCCGGAGGCCGGGGACCCGAGCAGGGGTCCAGTATGGGCAGCGGCCCGCGGCCCGCAAGCGGCGGACGCCGCTCCTGGTGCTCATTCTGGGCCTTCCTCCATCGGGGCCCAGCTCACTCCGGGGCCTTCCAGCCTTGGGGGGTGGTGCGGTCCCCTCCCTTGGCAGATGCCCACGACGGCCCTGCCGGGCCTGGGTGTGGGGTCATGGCCTTATTCGGGCCCCGGGGTGCAAGGGCCTGTACCCACGCCCGTAACGGGCGGGCCGGCTGGCCCGTGGCCCCAGGCCAGTGTCGAGGCCTTGCTGGCCCGCGTGGCGGCACTTGAGGCTTCCCTCGCTCGGGCCAGCCACGCTGGCGCTCCTTTTGGGGTGCGCTTGGACGCGTCGTCTGCTGGGCAGCGGCAGGCGACGGGACGGGTCGAGCAGCTTGAGGCATGTGGCGTGACTTTGGCCACTGCCTCGCAGCTCCCCGACCAACAGGCCGGCGCGGGTCAAGCTCCGGCGGCGAGCTCTACGGCGGTCGTGAGCTCCGACGCCCCCAGTGGGCCGGAACCCCCGGTGGGGGCAGCCCACGGGGGTGCAGCATGTGAGTATGCGGTACAAACTAGTGCACCTACACATGTGGCTACGTTGGGGGGGGCTTTCCAATGGCCTTGGCCTCGCATGGGTGGTCCGGCGGTACACCCGCCAACGCACCAGCAGGCGACGTCAACCACCACCCAGGGCCCCGGGGTGGGTAGCATTTCCTACCCTGTGGGGAATGTTTTGGGGGTGGCTGGGTTAGTTCAAGCCCCTTTCCAGATGCCCGCAGTTTCTGCTGTGCCTGTCTCGGCCTTGCCAACAGCGGGCTATTCCTTGCCACTGGGTGACCATTTGGCACAGGCCACCAGAGAGAAAATATGGCGAGGGGAGTATGTTGATATCTTCTCACTCCTAAACAGGGAGCCCACCAAGGAAGAGAGGGAGGGGCAGGATGAGAAGGATAAGGAACAGGCACGTCGTCGCAAGCCGCCACGGACGTGGGCCAACTGGCTGCCGGCTTACCTCATCTACATGGCGGTGTACCTGAGGGCCCGGCTGGATCTGGCAATTCCGATGGTCCAGTATTTGGACAATATCTACCGGGCAATGGTTGATTTTCCGGGCCCGTCGTGGTTGGCTTATGACGAGGAATTCCGTATGAGAATTCCCCTGCACCCTGAGATGAGGTGGGATGAGCCATGTCAGAGACTTTGGCTGCTGTACATGACGCCCACGCGCCCCGCACCAGGGGAAAGATACCATTGTGGACATGCGGTCCAGCGAGTGGCTCCAGCACAGGTTCCCCGCCAAGTGGCGGGGCAGGGGGTTCCAGCCCGACTGCTGTGCTGGGCTTTCTCGTCTAATGGTTCATGCAGTAAGAAGAATTGCAAGTACAGACATGAGTGTCCCACCTGTGCGGGCCCCCATGCAGCCTCTGCCTGTCCCAGGCCTGGAGGGACGCGGGGCAGAGGGAGGGGCGGACAGTGGGCTGGCAAGACTGCCGCAGATGGAGCTGGTTCACCGAAAGGCTCCCTCCCCAATTAATGTGGACATGCTGGAGCGTTGGCTCGCATTGTACCCGAAGGGGGAGGATGCAGATTATCTACTTCAGGGCTTTAGACAGGGGTTCCGTATTCCTTTCATGGGTGATAGGTCCCCTCAGGATGCCCCCAACCTTTTGTCCCTTAGGGGGAGGGAGGGAGGAAGTGGCTGCCACCAGCATTAATAAGGAGGTCAATGCGGGCAGGGTCGCTGGCCCTTTCCCTGCACCCCCGTTCACTAACCTCAAGGTATCGCCCCTGGGCTTGGTTCCCAAGAAGTCACCAGGCGAGTTTCGCCTAAT
This sequence comes from Bradypodion pumilum, assembly GCA_035047305.1. Lineage (NCBI taxonomy): Eukaryota > Metazoa > Chordata > Lepidosauria > Squamata > Chamaeleonidae > Bradypodion > Bradypodion pumilum. The sequence continues at coordinate 205,798,455 of JAWDJD010000005.1, read as the reverse complement.
CCATCACTTGTCCTACCCAGCCGGCCAATCGGTCAATGATGCTATCCCTGATGACCTTTGCTCAGTCAGGTATACATCTTTTGACCACGCGCTGCGCATGGTGCGCTCATGTGGCCCGGGTGCGCTGCTGGCTAAGTGCGACATTAAGTCGGCTTTTCGCCTCTTGCCAGTGCACCCGGGCGACTTTGAATTGCTGGGTTTCAAATTTCGGGGTGAATATTATTTTGATAAGGCCATGCCTTTGGCTGTTCCATATCATGCTCGGCTTTCGAGCGTTTCAGTACCTTCCTAGAGTGGGCTTTCGTCCGCAGGTCAGGGTCCCGGTCTGTAGCCCATTACCTGGATGACTTTTTATTCGGGGGTGAACGGGGCTGGGACACGTGTACACGTCTCCTCAACACATTTCAGACGCTAATGGAGGAACTCGGTGTCCCTTTAGCGCCCGAAAAGACCGAGGACCCATCTACACAGCTAGTCTTCCTGGGGGTGGAGATTGACACGATAGCGCAGGCATCTAGGTTACCGCGGGATAAGGTGTCGAGGATAGTGGCCCTTATCTCGGACTTGTTGGCCAAGCGCAAGGCATCACTGAGGGAACTGCAGGTGCTGCATGGTCACCTTAATTTTGCCTGCAGAGTGGTTGCACCGGGCAGGGCTTTTGCACGGCGCTTGTGCGACGCTATGGCAGGATTATCCAGGCCTCACCATAGGGTTAGGCTTACCCGGGGTATCAGGGCAGACATCCTTGTCTGGTTACAGTTCCTGAGGGACTTCAATGGGGTCTCATTTTGAAGGCATGACCTCCTGGCTTCCCCTCAATTTCAGATTCAGTCTGATGCCTCGGGATCCCTGGGTTATGGGATGTACTTCAATGGGAAGTGGGCCTATGGTGGGTGGCCACCGGCCTGGGCAGGCATGGGTCGCCTGCGTGATCTCACGTATCTGGAATTTTTCCCTATCCTGGGTGCTTTGATGCTATGGGGCCAGGAGTGGTCCAACTCGGTCGTGCATTTCTGGTGTGACAATGCGGCTGTGGTCCACATTGTAAATGCACAGACTTCTAAATCGCCCAGGGTTATGGATCTAGTGCGCCAATTTGTGTTGCGCAGCCTGCGCCTCAACGTACTGTTCAGGGCCAGGCACGTCCTAGGGGTTAATAATGATATTGCTGACGCTTTGTCCCGCCTACAGATCTCCCGGTTCCGTGCCTTGGCCCCGGATGCGGAGGAATTTCCCTCGCCACTCCCGGAGGAGATATGGACCATTGGCAAGGAGAGGTGAACCGGGCGATTGGCCTGTCACTAGCCCCACGCACCCGTAAGGCGTATCACCACGCAATTAATTCTTTCAGGGCATTTTGTACTCAATTTCAATTGCCAGTAACCTGGCCAATCCCGGTAACCCATGTTCTGCGGTTCATGGTTTACCTGCATTCTCAGGGCCTTGCACCTCGCACCATAGCATCCAAGCTTTCAGCGTTGGCTTTTATGGCCAAGGTGGGGGGTCATGTGGACAGCACCTCTGACTTCCGTGTGAGACATGTTGTGGAGGGGTGGGTGCGCGAGCGCGAGCGTTGCCTGGACGACCGCCACCCGATTTCCCCAGGGGTCCTTACCCAGTTGGCTTGGGGCTGGCCTTGCCTCTGTTTTGATGCATATGAGGCAGCCCTGTTCCATGCAGCCACAACGGTGGCATTTTTTGGAGCGCTCCGCATCAGCGAGCTTGTGATGCTGTCTAAGGCGGATGCAAGTCGTAGGGCACTGGAACTCGAGGATGTCTGTGTAGCCAAAGACTGGGCTCAGTTGAGGATACGTTCCTCTAAGACCGATCAGCATGGCGTCGGCAGTGGTGTGCGACTGCTACGGTGTTCTTTGGCAGACATCTGTCTGGTTGGTGCCCTACAGGAATTCCTGGCACTGCGTGGCATGCACCATGGCCCGTTTTTCTGTCACCAAGATGGGTCTCCCCTTACTAAATTTCAATTTTGGAGGGTGACGGGCAAAGCGCTGGCCAGTGTGGGCCTCCCAGGCGCCCGCTATGGCACTCATTCATTCCATATAGGGGCGGCCTCGACCGCTGCGGCTTTTGGGTACTCAGGGGCTGACATACGTAGCATGGGACGGTGGGGATCGCAATGTTTTCAATTTTATGTGCGCCCACTCCCCCCGTGAGTACCGACCCGGTCACCTTACCTATTTTCCCTAATTTTTTTCCTTTACAGACCCGGGGTGTCGTATTACACCAGTGACAGTATGGCTGGTGGGCCATAGCTACGTGCACAGGGCAGCGCGTTATGCTGCGGCGACAGAGTGGGGACCCCAACTGGGACTGGGTGCATACGCAAGTCTCACATGGCATGGTAAGCCTGGGATGTTATGGCGGGAGCTGCTGCCTTTCCTTTTTTCAGGCCTGAATGCTGACCCGCCTGACATTCTGATCATACACCTGGGGGGCAATGATTTGGGCCAGGTCACCGGCTTGTCGCTGAAGCATGCGATTTGCGAGGACCTCGCCTACCTGCATTACGTCTGGCCCGCCACAACCCTTGTTTGGTCGGACATGGTCCCGCGCCATTCCTACAGAGGGGGCGTTGACCTCCTGGCCCTTGACCGCGCTAGACGCATGGTGAATAGGGCAGTGGCGCGTTTCCTTGTCGACAGGGCTTGGGGGAGGGTCAGTCGTCACCCCGCTATTAGCCTCCAAAGTTATGACTTGTATGCAGGGGATGGGGTCCATCTGTCGCGAGGAGGTATGGACCTCCTGTTGGGTGATTGGCGAGCAGGCCTGTTGACCGAGCTGACGGTCTGGGGGGGCGTTGAGCCTTCTTTGAAGCCCCTCCGTGTGGCGGGTAGCACTGGTAAGGTAAACATTATGACCCACAGGTATCCGGCAAGTTCGCAATTGACTGGACAACACTAGACAGGCATAAGTTGGTTAAACGTTGTCCGGTCAACGACGAACTAGGCGACGGGGTGATGGCTATAGCTAGACAGCATGCATCACCCCGTGATTTTACGGATACGCGTCAGAGGGTGGGGTCATTAGTTAGATATTGACTAAGGCCAACAATTTGTTTGTTGTCAACAAACAAATTGATACAAATGGATACATTGTAGCAATTGCCGTTGGCAATTTTGGGTGGTACCTTACCAGTGTTACTTCGGCCTGCTTGCCTTAAGAATTATGATTGGTTATTACCAATAGAAATTTATAATTCGGACTAGGGCATGAATCAATAAATGTGGCCCAATGCCGTTATCCACTTTCATTGGTGTCTGAGTCCTTTATTGGGGGGTGCGCCTGCAATGCAAGCGCGGCGCCAAAATGGCCGCCGCGCTCTTTGCGGGAGCCCCCCCACCGGACGAAGGCATCCGGGTAGTTAGGGGCGTGGCCAGCTCCCTTATAAAAGGGGTGGCCACGAGGCAGCCGAGCTGCCATTTTGCGAAGCGACGGAGCGGAGAAGTTTTTCCCTCCACCCCCTCCCTAGTTAACAGTGTGATATTTTGGTCGCTTCGGGGCCGGGTGGGAATTTTTGGCTGGGACCCATATTGGCTTCCGGGTCCTGGTTTTTTCGCCCATCCCACACTGTTGCTATGGTTTGACATAGGGGTTTTTCTGTTGCTGCTGTTGACTTTGGTCACATGGGCGGGTAGCACTGGTAAGGTAAACATTATGACCCACAGGTATCCGGCAAGTTCGCAATTGACTGGACAACACTAGACAGGCATAAGTTGGTTAAACGTTGTCCGGTCAACGACGAACTAGGCGACAGGGTGATGGCTATAGCTAGACAGCATGCATCACCCCGTGATTTTACGGATACGCGTCAGAGGGTGGGGTCATTAGTTAGATATTGACTACGGTCAACAATTTGTTTGTTGTCAACAAACAAATTGATACAAATGGATACATTGTAGCAATTGCCGTTGGCAATTTTGGGTGGTACCTTACCAGTGTTACTTCGGCCTGCTTGCCTTAAGAATTATAATTGGTTATTACCAATAGAAATTTATAATTCGGACTAGGGCATGAATCAATAAATGTGACCCAATGCCGTTATCCACTTTCATTGGTGTCTGAGTCCTTTATTGGGGGGTGCGCCTGCAATTACCTTTACCTTTAATTGCCTAAATATGCTCAATCTCCACCTGATAACTTTTACTTCACTGTATGAACTGAGCGGTGACTCAACATATTCTTTAGTGTGCTAAGGCCATAAGAAACACTGTAACTGGCAGTTTCCATCTATTACCCATTAGAAACCATTCAAAATCTACAGCAGGATTCTCCCTCCCCTTACCTAGCAAGGAGCAAGAGTTGGTTAACTGCTGGATTTTTTATTTTCAAAAGTAGGGCAGCAGGCATTTGTGTATACTCCCTGTTCCAGAATTATAAAATGTAATATTAATTCTCCATAGCACCCAGGAGAGTACAGAGCACTTAAGCCTGCACCCCTAGACACATTTACTTGCAATACATTCTCATTGACCTCAATAAAATCTACTTTTGATTAGACATGTATAGGATTGCCTTGTATGTTTACTACCTCTTCATATAGTTCATACATGAAGTACTCCACACTGGCTCTTTCGACTATTACAAAGACAGTGTTTATAGTTTTCACATCAACTATATTTATCTTCTTTCCTAACTGCCTTGCTTTGCTTCTTGGAATTGAAATTCAAGAACACATGGAGTGCCAAGGACACATGGAACTAGGACACATGGGGTGCCATCACTGGTATAGAGCTTCTCCAGCTTTGGCTGTAAAGTACATAATCCATCTGATTTTGGCATTGATCATCTGGTGTTGTCCATGTCTGAATTCACCTCTTAGGTTGTTGGACGAGATGTTTGTTATGACCAGCATGTTATGACCATCTCTTGAGAAAACTCTGTTAGCCTTTGCCTTGTTCATATTATACTTCAAGACCAAACCTGCTCATTATTTCAGTTACCTTTTGACTTTTTACTCTGACATTCCAGTGGATCACATTTAGTCTTAGATCTCTACTATGTCCTATCTATTTTGGGTGGTTCTACACAACATAGCCCATAGTCTCATTGAACCACATAAGCTCCCTGCCACACCAAGACAATGATCTTTGAGGAAGATGGTGCTTAATAGCAATCCTAATAAGGTTTTCAAGGTAGTTAACGACCCCAGTGAGTTTACATGGCCAGTGCGAGATCTGAACACAGATCTTCTCTTTAAAGCCTTATGAGCATTAGGGTCTATTATAACATTTGTTTTTATGCATATATTTTGCTTTATCTGTATTTTATCTTTATATGTTGTTCACTGGCTCAAATAGTGCCTACACTAAATCTAGTGGAATAAAAATGTAAACAAACAAACAAATCTCCTGAGTCCAGATCTGACAGTCTTCCAATTACAAATCATACTAGTTCTTAGCTGACCCAGTAAATCTTGAATTTACACTATGGATGCTTTCTTCATAAATAATGTAATGGTCCAAGACTACTTAAAGTTTCCATTTAAATACATGTACTTGTAATATTAGGATAGTGACTGCAGCCATGAAATAAAAAGACACTTGCTTCTTGGGAGGCAAACTATGGCAAACCTAGGCAGTATAATAAAAAGTAGAGACATCACCCTGCCAAAAAAAGTTTGCAAAGTTAAAGTGATGGTCTTCCCAGTAGTAATGTATGGCTGTGAGAGCTGGACCATAAGGAAGGCTGAGCACAGACGAATAGACGCCTTTGAACTGTGGCGCTGGAGAAGACTCTTGAGAGGCCCTGGGACTGCAAAGAGATCAAATCAGTCAAACCTAAAGGAAATCAACCCTGACTGCTCTTCGGAAGAACAAATACTGAAGCTGAAGCTCAAGTACTTTGGCCACCAAATGAGAAGAGAGGACTCACTGGAGAAGGCCCTGATGCTGTGAAATATTGAGGGCAAAAGGAGAAGGGAGCGGCAGAGGATGAGATAGCTAGATGGCATCATTGACGCAGTGGGCGTAGATCTAGGTGTGCTATGGATGATGCCAGATGACAGAAGAGCCTGGCATGCAGTGGTCCAGGGTCAGAATCGACTGTGCGACTGAACAACAACAAAAATATTAAGATAATTAATCTGAAATAAATGTTTCTAAACATGTAACAGCATACATTTCATACAATGTTTATTCAGCTTCCCAAAGGCCTAGTATCAATGGTTGAAGGGGGTCACCATCTTCCAAGCTCAACATTGTTGTTGTTGTTCAGTCACACAGTCAAGTCTGATCCTTTGCGACTCCATGGACCATCGTGCACCAGGCTCCTCTGTCCTCCACCATCCTTCTCAGCCTGCCCACATCTACGCCCACTCCGTCAATGATACCATCTAGCTATCTTAACTTCTGCCCCCTTTTCTTTTTGCCTTCTATCTTTCCCAACATCAAGTCCTTCTCTAGTGAGTCCTCTCTCCTCATTTGGTGGCCAAAGTACTTGAGCTTCATCTTCAGTATTTGTCCCTCCAATGAGCCTCTTGATGAGGGTGAGAGGAATGTGAAAAAGTTGGCCTGAAACTCAACATAAAAAACCCCCACCAAGATCATAGTAACTGGCCCCATCACTCCCTGGGAGATAGGAGGGGAAGAAATGGAAATAGCAACAGACTTTACTTTCCTGGGATCCAAGATCACTGCAGGTGGTTATTGCAGCCATGAAATTACTTCTTGGGAGGCAAGCAATAGGTAGCATAATAAAGAGTAGAGACATCACACTGCCTACAAAAGTCGGCATAGTCAAAGCCCGGTAGAAATGTATGGGTGTGAAAGCTGGACCATAAGGAAAGCTGAGTGCAGAAGAATAGATGCCTTTGCGTTTTGGTGCTGGAGGAGACTCTTCAGAGTACCCTGCACTGCGAGGAGAACATAGGTCAAAATAGTCTAGATTTATTACAAATATTGCATCCTAGAATGCTATTCAATATAGCTAGTTTTGTTGCTAGTAATTTAGCTTTGGTTAAAAGAATGTTATGTATGTTAACTGTGCTTAACTGTCAAGGTGATTCAAACCGCCATGTTCTCACACTTTCCTAGCTGTCAAAACAGCATCCCTGTTTGACAGCTACAAAATCTCACCAGACAGCATAGTCTTGCGAGATTTCAAAATAGCGCGCAAATTAGAATCTGACAGGAGCGGAATGTATCTTTTCTCATGTATCTATTCTTATGCAAATAAGTGGATCGAAAAATGTGCACACTGTTAGCCAATGGGCTTTGTGTATTGTTGTTACTGTTACTGTTTATAGTGTATATAAGTCTGAGTTTTGCCCCGTCCAAACTGTGTTCAAACCCCACTAATAAAGAGCTAAATTTCACTACTTCATTCGTCTGCATTTTCATTCCTTGAACAACAAACTGGCAACGAGGATGGAATGGCGTCCCCACACGGCAGCAACATTGGCCCATTCAACCCAGCTCATCCAGAGAAATGGGCAACATACAAACGTCGGTTCCACCATGCAATGGCCTTGCAGAAGATCACCAAGGAAGACCAGAAGCGCTCCTGCTTCCTCGCACAGTGCGGATCTGAGATGCTTGAGCTGGCAACCCACCTTGTTCTTCCATGGGATGTGGATGCGGTGCCGCTTGCAGAGATCATGTCCGCACTGAGGAGGTACCTGCAGCCACAGGTCTCGATTTTCCCGGCCTGGGTGTCCTTCCACAGAAGGGAGCAGAGACCCGGTGAATCCATTGCAGACTATGCTGCCACTCTGTGCATTGCTGCCACCCCGTGCAAGTGGGACAACATTGAAGAAGCGCTCTGGGACCGTCTGCTGCCCGGCATGAGGGACGAAGATGCTCAATGTCGCCTCATGATCAGAAAGATGCTAAACTTCAAGGCTGTCCGAGAAGAGGAAGTAGCATCTGAGGCCACACAGTCCGGGAAAAAGCTTTTCCGGCATCGCCACTCCACCACCAGGGCCACCAACTCAGCTGTGCGAGCTCAGCAAAGTTCATCTTCATCCTCCTCAGCATCGCCTGGTTCCACCTCTTCATTAGAGTCCAGCGAGGCAGAGGGAGAAGTCCGAGCAATCCAATGAAAGCACCGTGAACACCGTGACGATTGGGAGAAGAAATTCCTTCGCAAGTGTGATGGCTGCAGAGCCTGGAATGACTGCAAGAAGTGCCCATTCCGCACCGCAGAATGCCACAACTGCGGGCGAAGAGGGCACATTGCTAAGGTATACCAGCAGCAAAAGTGAAGACTTCCAGTGCCTGAGCTCAAGAAGAGTCATCACCAAAACGCGTCCATTGCCAAAGTGTCACCTGAGCCGTGCCAAGTGGGCATCGTCAGCAAGCGTTTCTCCACAGACCTGAGCCTGCAGGACGTCCCCTTCAAGATGGAGGTGGATTCAGGTACTACCTTTCCCATAATTCCACAACGGGAGTTTTTGAGGATTCCCCTGCCTCTCAGCCCAAGCTTAAATCCCTTAAGACTTCCCTCCAGGATGTGCAAGGTTGCCAGATTCCGATCCTGGGGGTGGGTAATTTCTTGGTTAACTTAAAAAACATTTGCACCTCCTTGCCATTGGTTGTAGTTAAGCAGGGCACTAACTATCTTATTGGGACCCAATGGTTTAAGCCCCTGGGAATCCGGCTATCTGGCATTCACGCAATAGACTCTGACCCAATCCGGGACATTTGTGCTGCACATCCTGAGGTGTTCAAAAAAGGTTTAGGCTTATACAGAGGACTCCCTGTTGACTTTGAGCTTGACCCGACCATCCGGCTCATCCGGATGAAGCCACGCCAAGTACCCTTTGCCTTAAAGGAGAATATAGAAGCTGAGCTGGACAAACTGGTGGGGCAGGGCATCCTAGTGCTGGTGGACTCTGCAGAGTGGGAGACACCAATTGTGACTGATTTGAAAAGTAACAGGGAGGTCAGGATATGCGCAGACTATAAGTGTACAATCAATAAAGCTATTCACCCGAACGCATATCCTGTGCCCGTGGTAAGCCACCTTCTTGCCTCCTTACATGGAGGAAATTGCTTCGCAAAACTTGATGTTGCCCAGGCTTACCAACAATTAACTGTGTCTCCTGCTGTTGCCATAGCCCAGACCATAGTAATGCATAAGGGGGCATTTAAGGTAACCAGACTACAATTCGGGGTGAATGCGACACCCAGAATATTTCAATCTCTTGTAGAATGTATTTTAAAAGGTTTGCCTGGTGTCCTGCCATATTTTGACGATGTCCTGATCACCGCTAAGGACACCATCGAACTAGCGGCCAGGCTCAATTGAGTCCTGTCACGTTTTGAATGGGCTGGTCTACGTCTCAGAAGAGACAAATGCGTGTTTTTGGCATGGCAAGTGGAGTTCCTGGGGTACCGTATTACTCCCCAAGGTATCATGCCCTCTGACTCTAAGGTGACGGCCGTGTGGAATGCACCCAGGCCAAAATGTAAAGCCGAATTGCAATCATTTCTAGGATTGTTAAACTTCTATCACGCTTTTCTCCATTGCAAAGCCTCAGTTGCCGAACCATTACATCAGCTTCTTAAGATAGATACTGTTTGGCACTGGGGTCATTGCCAGGAGAAAGTGTTCCAAGAACTTAAAAGGCTACTATCTTCAGATGCTGTGTTAACTCATTTTGATCCTAACAAGAAAGTTGTGCTTGTGTGTGATGCATCCCCTGTGGGGGTGGGAGCTGTGTTATGCCAGGTACTAAATGACAGGAGGGAAGCCCCCGTAACATTCTATTCCCGTTCGCTCTGAAAGCCTGAGAAAAAATACGCTCAGACAGACAGGAAGGTGTTGGCAATCGTGGCTGGCACTAACAAATTCCATGATTACCTTTATGGAAGGCCTTTTACCATTATAACTGACCACAAGCCCCTCCTTGGAATCTTTGTGAACGGGAAATGCACGCCTCAAATTCTGTCCCCAAGGATGTTGCGTTGGGCAATTTTCCTAAAACATACTATTTTAGTTTGGTGCACAGGCCCGGCAAGGACATCAGCCATGCTGATGCCCTGTCACGTTCTCCACTGCCAGGGGTCGGGGAATCAGATTGCGAGATCAAAAGTGACCACCAGGTCCTCATGATTGAGGCATTCGACTCACCCCCAGTCGATCCCTCAGATATAGCCAAAGCTACAGCCAAGGATATAACATTAACTAAAGTAATGTCTTGGGTACAAAAAGGCTGGCATGTCTCTCCTCTAGCTGAGGAATTCAGAACATTCCACCGCAAGCGTTTGGAATTGTCAGTGTAACGAGGTTGCCTTCTATAGGACCAGCGTGTGGTCATTCCTGTCACTCTCAGGAAAAAGGTTTTACATTTACTTCACACAAGTCACCTGGGAATTGTACATTCCAAAGCCCTTGCCCATAGCTACTTTTGGTGGCCTCAACTGGACTAAAGCCGTAATGTATAGGCAAAAGTCTTTATAAAAAATATATTTCCAAAAGCGTAACAACAAAAATAATTCCTCTGTGGGTAAGTTAGTTAATGAGAGTTACAGCAATGACGTATTCTTGGATAAACAAAATTAATTCCTCTGTGGGTAAATGTAAATAGTTCACTGTTTCTTTCACAGGTAGATATGAGTGATTCACTGATATAGCAATATTTTCTTTCAAAGTTGATACCAGTTATTTCGACTTTTCGAATTACTATATTCTTCTTCAGGAAGGTCTGCACATAAAAATTATATACAAACATAATAATTAGCATGACTAAAATGGTAACTACTGTTGCACATGAGTTCTCAAAGATATATAACATTACTATGGATGTAAGAAAGTCAAAAGGCACAAGTTTACCAATATGTAAAAGAGTCTCTTGAAACCGCGTCCTTGTCTCCGCTCAAGCTATTAGGTGCATATGGACGTTAATGATGTGTGTGGGGCAGCTGCCTTTATGCTAGATGAAAACTGACTCACGTGTAACCAATTGCTATACATGCCCGAAGCCAGCTGCTAGAGTCGTATAAACTTACTCCCTGGAAAATTCTATAGAAACGCCGCCAAATCATGCTCCTGATTTAATCCTTTTGGATACATAGTATCAAAGAAGTGAATAAAAAATGCTTCCCGTTGCCTTAATCTTTTGTTGATATCACATCTTTCAAATAACTTTGGTCGAACCATCTCTAACACTACAAAACGGAAGTCCCTATCTGAGTGGCACTTTTCCATATAGTGAGAGACCAATGGTGCTTCTGTCACCTGATGTCTAATTTTAGACCTGTGTTCCAAAATCCGCTGCCTGAGTGGCCGACTGGTGAGTCCCACATAACGCATCTGGCAGGGGCATTCCCACATATAAATCACGCATTTGCTGGCACAACTGGAAAGGGATTTTAAAGAAAAGGTTAACTGCTTATTTGGAACATAAATATCTTTGGTTCCCCAGCAAAAGTGACAAACTGTACATGAATGACACTTATAATGTCCTGTTGGAAATGGTTTATATGTGGGAATGCCTCTGCCAGATGCGTTATGTGGGACTCACCAGTCGGCCACTCAGGCAGCGGATTTCGGAACACAGGTCTAAAATTAGACACCAGGTGACAGAAGCACCATTGGTGCTTAGGAGCACCATTGGTATCTTAGGGATACCCAGGACTACTCCTCAGCCAGAATATACAGATGGCACTTCCAACAAGGCTCTACACGGGTCAAACGTGTCACTTGGATAGGGACTTCCGTTTTGTAGTGTTAGAGATGGTTCGACCAAAGTTATTTGAAAGATGTGATATCAACAAAAGATTAAGACAACGGGAAGCATTTTTAATCACTTCTTTGATACTATGTCTCCAACAGGATTAAATCAGGAGCATGATTTGGCGGCGTTTCTATAGAATTTTCCAGGGAGTAAGGTTATACGACTCTAGCAGCTGGTTTCGGGCGTGTATAGCAATTGGTTACACGTGAGTCAGTTTTCATCTAGCATATAGGCAGCTGCCCCACACACATCATTAACGTCCATATGCACCTAATAGCTTGAGTGGAGGCAAGGACGCGGTTTCAACAGACTCTTTTACATATTGGTAAGCTTGTGCCTTTTGACTTTCTTACATTCATAGTAATGTTATATATCTTTGAGAACTCATGTGCAACAGTAGTTACCATTTTAGTCATGCTAATTATTATGTTTGTATATAATTTTTATGTGCAGATCTTCCTGAAGAAGAATATAGTAATTCGAAAAGTCGAAATAACTGGTATCGACTTTGAAAGAAAATATTGCTATATCAGTGAATCACTCATATCTACCTGTGAAAGAAACAGTGAACTATTTACATTTACCCACAGAGGAATTAATTTTGTTTATCCAAGAATACATCATTACTGTAACTCTCATTAACTAACTTATCCACAGAGGAATTATTTTTGTTGTTACGCTTTTGGAAATATATATTTTTATAAAGACTTTTGCCTATACATTACGGCTTCATTCTTCTTTAAGCCACAGTCACTATTTCAAACGGTTCTTCTTATCAGTTGAGTTCTATACCGTTTGCGCCTTCATCCCCTTGTCTATATCATGGCGGTATATGACAGAGGCTTTGCTTATACTGATCAACAGAGAGAACAAATCCTAGGTAAAACCTCTTCATTAAATATAGATATGGATTCACAGAACAGCGATTTTGCCACACTAGAGACTTTGAAGAAGAAACAAGTTAGATTTCAAATGCATGCATCATTTTTGGCTGATTATCATCGCCTTTCCAGGATACCCCAAGGATTAAGAATTAATAAGGGTCCCACCCTTTTTAGTCAAAACAAGGAATTCACTGAGAAGTGGGCCGCCATTCTAGACCGTTGCTCCTTTGACCTCATTTTGCTTGTAATTGAGCAATCACACAAAGAATTGGAGTTAGTACATGAGGACATTGAAAAGCTCTCTACATCCCTTAAAACAGAAGTTGATAACCACACTTATGAAAAATCATTAGAGGAAGTCAATAATAAAATTCACCAGTTTCGGGAATCCCTTAACCAGTTTAAGAAGAACAAGTTTCTTAGGGATACCCAGGACTACTCCTCAGCCAGAATATACAGATGGCGCTTCCAACAAGGCTCTACGCGGGTCAAACGTGTCACTTGGAAAGACCAAACTTTTTATTCGGATTTCGAGACTTCTGACTCTGATGCCCCATCCACCTCCTGCGATGAGTCTCATCAACAAAAGACTTACAACTTCAGAACAAGGAACCGACAAGGCTTGCAGCAACGTTCTAATTCTTTTTTAGGGAAAAGAAGGACTTTGAGGGGGGGCAGGAAAACATAATTTTTAATTTATCATCTAGATCTTTATCCACTAACAAGGTACGTCTTTTTCCACTGGGTCTCACGTTTGTTCCCACTCCCTGTTATCATTCCTTTAACACCCGGGTGGATGTGTTTAAACTTATTAGGTTGCTTAAATTGAAAGTTTTTTCCAGGGGTGTGGATGTACAGTCTAGGGACATGTTCAAGCCCAAGTCTCAGTTTAACCCGGCAGTTGACGACCCTGCTATTGAAGTTTTTCATAAACAGGTATTGCGGGATATAGGTGATATGGAAAACAATCAGATCAAAGGTTGGTACAATTTATCCAAACAAGACCACGCTACTCTAGAAAACTTAGCTCAGGATTCCTCTATTGTTATAAAACAGGCCGATAAGGGTGGAGGAATAGTTGTATTAGACACCTTAGACTACACAGTTGAGGCTGCTAGGCAATTGGGAGATGAGATATCTTATTTAAATATCAGTCATGATCCCACTCATCATGTAATGAACATTATTAAAACTGTAATATTTGAGGGCATTGCTTTGGGATATATTACACAAAACACCGCCAGGTTCTTGTACAATGAATATCCCAGAACCCCTATATTCCATCTCATTCCCAAAATTCACAAGCCTAGAGTTCAGGGTCCCCCACCCCCGCAAGATCTATTGTCTCCGGGGTAAATTCCGCCCTCGAGCCCATTGCTAAATATTTGGACTCCTTCATCAATGAATATGCGAGGCAAACCCCCTCATTTATTAAAGACACAACACACTTTATTTCTCAGGTTGAGGGTTTGGAGGTTACTAAGGCAAGGGTGCTCCTCACACTTGATGTGGAAGCGCTGTATACTAACATTTCCCTTGAGGAGGCAAGAACTATAGTTCAGGACAAGTTAGACACCAGAGCCTCTCAACTTCCACCAACACATTTCTTAATGGATCTATTGGACATAATATTCGAACATAATTACTTGAGATTCGAAAAATCTTTTTACATTCAGGTAAAGGGCATGTCCATAGGGAGCCCTCTGGCCCCCTCAGTTGCCAACAAGTATTGAACAACTTTGAAAGTCAATACATGTATCATTCCTCCAATCCTTTTCTGCCTCACGTAATATACTATGGCAGATTCATAGATGATTTATTTTTTATTCTTGATTCTCAGGACATTGTCAGTGATTTTGTACAATGGATTAATTCCATAGACAATAATTTACGATATACTCCTCACTTTGACACCTCTTCCATCCCATTTTTGGATGTAGAGGTCTACATTTCAGAGTCTAGAAGAGTAGCGGTTAAGTTGCATAGGAAACCAACGGATAGGAACTCGTATTTAGAGTACTCTTCTTATCACCCAGCCTTTGTCAGAAATAACATCCCTTTTGGCCTTTTTGCCCGCGCCAAGAGAAACTCCATGGAATCCGCAGACTTCAATAAATCCGCCTTAGTCATCCAGAGAAAACTTAAAAATAGAGGTTATCCTACGCACATAATTAATTCAGCTCTTCAGAGAGTAAGGGACATACCCAGAAAACATTTGCTTGATAGGAAACAGCGTGGAGGGGGTAATTTGATCAGGTGTTCTTTTGAGTTTTCACCAGCAGCCAACCAAATTAAGAACATTATTTACAAACACTGGCATTTGGTTAAGGACCTTCCCGGGTGTAATGAAAAAACGATGATTGGCTTTAGAAGGTCGAAATCTATTAGTAACATTCTTGTACGTTCCGACCATACTTCCAGGACTATTATTGACGATAAACCATTTCCAACAGGACATTATAAGTGTCATTCATGTACAGTTTGTCAATTTTGCTGGGATACCAAAGATATTTATGTTCCAAATAAGCGGTTAACCTTTTCTTTAAAATCCCTTTCCAGTTGTGCCAGCAAATGCGTGATTTATATGTGGGAATGCCCCTGCCAGATGCGTTATGTGGGACTCACCAGTCGGCCACTCAGGCAGCGGATTTTGGAACACAGGTCTAAAATTAGACATCAGGTGACAGAAGCACCATTGGTCTCTCACTATATGGAAAAGTGCCACTCAGATAGGGACTTCCGTTTTGTAGTGTTAGAGATGGTTCGACCAAAGTTATTTGAAAGATGTGATATCAACAAAAGATTAAGGCAACGGGAAGCATTTTTTATTCACTTCTTTGATACTATGTATCCAAAAGGATTAAATCAGGAGCATGATTTGGCGGCGTTTCTATAGAATTTTCCAGGGAGTAAGTTTATACGACTCTAGCAGCTGGCTTCGGGCATGTATAGCAATTGGTTACACGTGAGTCAGTTTTCATCTAGCATAAAGGCAGCTGCCCCACACACATCATTAACGTCCATATGCACCTAATAGCTTGAGCGGAGACAAGGACGCGGTTTCAAGAGACTCTTTTACATATTGGTAAGCTTGTGCCTTTTGACTTTCTTACATTCATAGTAATGTTATATATCTTTGAGAACTCATGTGCAACAGTAGTTACCATTTTTAGTCATGCTAATTATTATGTTTGTATATAATTTTTATGTGCAGATCTTCCTGAAGAAGAATATAGTAATTCGAAAAGTCGAAATAACTGGTATCGACTTTGAAAGAAAATATTGCTATATCAGTGAATCACTCATATCTACCTGTGAAAGAAACAGCGAACTATTTACATTTACCCACAGAGGAATTAATTTTGTTTATCCAAGAATACGTCATTACTGTAACTCTCATTAACTAACTTACCCACAGAGGAATTATTTTTGTTGTTACGCTTTTGGAAATATATATTTTTATAAAGACTTTTGCCTATACATTACGGCTTCATTCTTCTTTAAGCCACAGTCACTATTTCAAACGGTTCTTCTTATCAGTTGAGTTCTATACCGTTTGCGCCTTCATCCCCTTGTCTATATCATGGCGGTATATGACAGAGGCTTTGCTTATACTGATCAACAGAGAGAACAAATCCTAGGTAAAACCTCTTCATTAAATATAGATATGGATTCACAGAACAGCGATTTTGCCACACTAGAGACTTTGAAGAAGAAACAAGTTAGATTTCAAATGCATGCATCATTTTTGGCTGATTATCATCGCCTTTCCAGGATACCCCAAGGATTAAGAATTAATAAGGGTCCCACCCTTTTTAGTCAAAACAAGGAATTCACTGAGAAGTGGGCCGCCATTCTAGACCGTTGCTCCTTTGACCTCATTTTGCTTGTAATTGAGCAATCACACAAAGAATTGGAGTTAGTACATGAGGACATTGAAAAGCTCTCTACATCCCTTAAAACAGAAGTTGATAACCACACTTATGAAAAATCATTAGAGGAAGTCAATAATAAAATTCACCAGTTTCGGGAATCCCTTAACCAGTTTAAGAAGAACAAGTTTCTTAGGGATACCCAGGACTACTCCTCAGCCAGAATATACAGATGGCGCTTCCAACAAGGCTCTACGCGGGTCAAACGTGTCACTTGGAAAGACCAAACTTTTTATTCGGATTTCGAGACTTCTGACTCTGATGCCCCATCCACCTCCTGCGATGAGTCTCATCAACAAAAGACTTACAACTTCAGAACAAGGAACCGACAAGGCTTGCAGCAACGTTCTAATTCTTTTTTAGGGAAAAGAAGGACTTTGAGGGGGGGCAGGAAAACATAATTTTTAATTTATCATCTAGATCTTTATCCACTAACAAGGTACGTCTTTTTCCACTGGGTCTCACGTTTGTTCCCACTCCCTGTTATCATTCCTTTAACACCCGGGTGGATGTGTTTAAACTTATTAGGTTGCTTAAATTGAAAGTTTTTTCCAGGGGTGTGGATGTACAGTCTAGGGACATGTTCAAGCCCAAGTCTCAGTTTAACCCGGCAGTTGACGACCCTGCTATTGAAGTTTTTCATAAACAGGTATTGCGGGATATAGGTGATATGGAAAACAATCAGATCAAAGGTTGGTACAATTTATCCAAACAAGACCACGCTACTCTAGAAAACCTAGCTCAGGATTCCTCTATTGTTATAAAACAGGCCGATAAGGGTGGAGGAATAGTTGTATTAGACACCTTAGACTACACAGTTGAGGCTGCTAGGCAATTGGGAGATGAGATATCTTATTTAAATATCAGTCATGATCCCACTCATCATGTAATGAACATTATTAAAACTGTAATATTTGAGGGCATTGCTTTGGGATATATTACACAAAACACCGCCAGGTTCTTGTACAATGAATATCCCAGAACCCCTATATTCCATCTCATTCCCAAAATTCACAAGCCTAGAGTTCAGGGTCCCCCACCCCCGCAAGATCTATTGTCTCCGGGGTAAATTCCGCCCTCGAGCCCATTGCTAAATATTTGGACTCCTTCATCAATGAATATGCGAGGCAAACCCCCTCATTTATTAAAGACACAACACACTTTATTTCTCAGGTTGAGGGTTTGGAGGTTACTAAGGCAAGGGTGCTCCTCACACTTGATGTGGAAGCGCTGTATACTAACATTCCCCTTGAGGAGGCAAGAACTATAGTTCAGGACAAGTTAGACACCAGAGCCTCTCAACTTCCACCAACACATTTCTTAATGGATCTATTGGACATAATATTCGAACATAATTACTTGAGATTCGAAAAATCTTTTTACATTCAGGTAAAGGGCATGGCCATGGGGAGCCCTCTGGCCCCCTCAGTTGCCAACAAGTATTGAACAACTTTGAAAGTCAATACATGTATCATTCCTCCAATCCTTTTCTGCCTCACGTAATATACTATGGCAGATTCATAGATGATTTATTTTTTATTCTTGATTCTCAGGACATTGTCAGTGATTTTGTACAATGGATTAATTCCATAGACAATAATTTACGATATACTCCTCACTTTGACACCTCTTCCATCCCATTTTTGGATGTAGAGGTCTACATTTCAGAGTCTAGAAGAGTAGCGGTTAAGTTGCATAGGAAACCAACGGATAGGAACTCGTATTTAGAGTACTCTTCTTATCACCCAGCCTTTGTCAGAAATAACATCCCTTTTGGCCTTTTTGCCCGCGCCAAGAGAAACTCCATGGAATCCGCAGACTTCAATAAATCCGCCTTAGTCATCCAGAGAAAACTTAAAAATAGAGGTTATCCTACGCACATAATTAATTCAGCTCTTCAGAGAGTAAGGGACATACCCAGAAAACATTTGCTTGATAGGAAACAGCGTGGAGGGGGTAATTTGATCAGGTGTTCTTTTGAGTTTTCACCAGCAGCCAACCAAATTAAGAACATTATTTACAAACACTGGCATTTGGTTAAGGACCTTCCCGGGTGTAATGAAAAAACGATGATTGGCTTTAGAAGGTCGAAATCTATTAGTAACATTCTTGTACGTTCCGACCATACTTCCAGGACTATTATTGACGATAAACCATTTCCAACAGGACATTATAAGTGTCATTCATGTACAGTTTGTCAATTTTGCTGGGATACCAAAGATATTTATGTTCCAAATAAGCGGTTAACCTTTTCTTTAAAATCCCTTTCCAGTTGTGCCAGCAAATGCGTGATTTATATGTGGGAATGCCCCTGCCAGATGCGTTATGTGGGACTCACCAGTCGGCCACTCAGGCAGCGGATTTTGGAACACAGGTCTAAAATTAGACATCAGGTGACAGAAGCACCATTGGTCTCTCACTATATGGAAAAGTGCCACTCAGATAGGGACTTCCGTTTTGTAGTGTTAGAGATGGTTCGACCAAAGTTATTTGAAAGATGTGATATCAACAAAAGATTAAGGCAACGGGAAGCATTTTTTATTCACTTCTTTGATACTATGTATCCAAAAGGATTAAATCAGGAGCATGATTTGGCGGCGTTTCTATAGAATTTTCCAGGGAGTAAGTTTATACGACTCTAGCAGCTGGCTTCGGGCATGTATAGCAATTGGTTACACGTGAGTCAGTTTTCATCTAGCATAAAGGCAGCTGCCCCACACACATCATTAACGTCCATATGCACCTAATAGCTTGAGCGGAGACAAGGACGCGGTTTCAAGAGACTCTTTTACATATTGGTAAGCTTGTGCCTTTTGACTTTCTTACATTCATAGTAATGTTATATATCTTTGAGAACTCATGTGCAACAGTAGTTACCATTTTTAGTCATGCTAATTATTATGTTTGTATATAATTTTTATGTGCAGATCTTCCTGAAGAAGAATATAGTAATTCGAAAAGTCGAAATAACTGGTATCGACTTTGAAAGAAAATATTGCTATATCAGTGAATCACTCATATCTACCTGTGAAAGAAACAGCGAACTATTTACATTTACCCACAGAGGAATTAATTTTGTTTATCCAAGAATACGTCATTACTGTAACTCTCATTAACTAACTTACCCACAGAGGAATTATTTTTGTTGTTACGCTTTTGGAAATATATTTTTTATAAAGACTTTTGCCTATACATTACGGCTTCATTCTTCTTTAAGCCACAGTCACTATTTCAAACGGTTCTTCTTATCAGTTGAGTTCTATACCGTTTGCGCCTTCATCCCCTTGTCTCAACTGGACTAAGACATAGAGCAGATGGTCAGCACTTGTGCCAGCTGTCAATCCTCTCACCCAGAGCAATCCCACCTTCCTTCTCGGGAATGGGATTCTGCTCGGGGCCTGTGGTCCAGATTGCACATAGATTTTGCAGGTCCATTTAGGGGTGCCCTATTTCTGTTAGTGTAGACTCATTCTCTAAGTGGCTGGAAGTGATTAGAGTGCCTAATACTACTTCAGCCACCATGATAATGCACCTGAGAAGGCTGTTCGCAGCATTTGGACTTCCAGATGTGCTGGTGTCCGACAACGCGTCCACGTTCACATCTGCAGAATTCCAATCCTTCATGGAAAGGAATGCAATTAGTCACATCACTGCCGCCCCATTCCACCCAGCCACCAATGGCCAGGTAGAGCGGCAGGTGCGCACAACTAAAGATGCGCTTCGGCATATGGGTGAAGATTTAGAGCTCCAGTTATGTCAGTTTCTTTTCATGTATAGGCTCACCCCCCCCTGCCTCAGGCCTGTCCCCTGCTGAATTGCTCCAGCGTAGGAAACTGTCATCCTTGCTGGACAGATTGGATCCCTCTAGGGTGGAGGACAATGGCACAAATATAGCGATCTAACACCAGAAGGGTTTCTCATCCGGAGACCCTGTACATTGCAGCAATTATGCAGCTGGTGGTCCTACGTGGGTGCCTAGGTTTGTGATCGATCAAACTGGTCCTGTTTCTTACAGAATCAAAACAGTCACCGGTCTGATCTGGAGGAGGCACGTGGATCAATTGAGACCCAGAATACGGACCCACAGGACGAATACAGACACTCAACGTTAGGGTTGGCGCCCTCCCATTTAAACACAGGGGGCAGAGGTAATAGTCAGCAGCAAGCTAACTTAGACCCAAAGGTGTGTTCTAGGAACTGACTTCCGAGGGGAAATTGTAGAATGCTCCCCTACTCCGGCCAGGTGTACCCCTACACTGTCCCAGCCTAGCACTCTGGATTCCTTTATTGATAATGACCAATTTTGTTTAGAGTTGCCCTCCACTCTTAGTATACACAGGAGGGACCCTGAGTTGTCTTTATCATCCACAGAATTAGATTTTGGTTTTGAGCGATCTCCTGCTCCTCCATCTGACAAACGGGGCTTTAATTTGGGTTTACAATCCTCTCCCTCTAGTCAACCCCTCACTCCAGTCAGATCGCCCGTCCTACGAGCCCGAGCCGGCTCAGCCAAGCGTCCATTCCAGAAGGGAAACTAGACCGCCGTCCTGGTTAAAGGATTTTGTTTTTACCTGGGGGGAAGAATTTTATGTATGTTAACTGTGCTTAACTGTCAAGGTGATTCAAACCGGCATGTTCCCACGCTTTCCTAGCTATCAAAACATTGTCCCTGTTTGACAGCTACAAAATCTCGCCAGACAGCGTAGTCTTGCGAGATTTCGATATGGGGCGCAAATTAGAATCTGACAGGAGGAGAATGTATCTTTTCTCATGTATCTATTCTTATGCAAATAAGTGGATTGGAAAATGTGCACACTCTTTTAGCCAATGGGCTTTGTGTATTCTTGTTACTGTTACTGTTTATAGTGTATATAAGTCCGTGTTTTGCTCTGTCCAAACTGTGTTCAAACCACACTAATAAAGAGCTAAATTTCACTACTTCATTCGTCTGTGTCTTCATTCCTTGAACACCAAAAAGAAAGAATGACATTTCATTCATTTTGAATAGTTCAGTCTTGCCCTTGAGCAACATTCTAGGGTAGAAACAACTGTTGATTGATAATTGCTATATAAACTGAAAAGGGAGACATAGAATGCAGTCTTTTTACCTCTTATTTTATTTGAGAAGTTACTGAATGTATTGGGCTAAATTGATCTAGAATAAGTCTATTGAAACAATAACACTTAATCAACACTTTATAAATTCTGTTGATTAGATAGTATATATTAACTGCAAATAATAATTGGATTTACTGCAACATTCTTGTTTCTCCATGCACTTTGCTGTCTGTAGATGTAGAACCTAGAAAGGGAACTAGGCTTTGGGTACCTTATCTCTCTTACCTTAACATCCATCAATGCCATCACAGCTGAAAGGGACCTTATGGGTAATCAGGTCCAACACCTATCAAAGAGGCATAGCGCGGAATTGAACTCCAACTTCTGTCTCTGCAGCCAGATACCTAAATCGCTGAGCTATCTAGTCATTCATTACTTGATGTCACAATCTCTACCACAGCTATTGTAGTATCACGTATAGTTTTTCTAGCCAAGTGGGTGAATGGAGGATCATATAGTTTATATCAGGAGTTCTCAACCTTTTAAAGCTGTGGCTAGGTCATAATCCCTCAGAAAGCTTTGGGGGCTGGAGAGACATTTTGCCTTTCCTCCACCACGTGGCACTTCCTGGTGTAGTGGAGGTGGTGGGGGCCTCCCAAATGAATTGGCACCATGGGACACATTCAGCCCATGGGCCACAGGTTGACAATCCCTGGTTTATATACTTGGTTATGCAGTTGAGCCATACTTCACACATCTAGTTTGATGTGGCAGACCAAAGCATCATCTCCCACTATTTCTGATCCTGTGCCAGTCTCATCCATGAGATGAGACTGGATGATAGTTAATTTATACAAATTGAAAATGCAGCACTGATCTTAGGAACACTGCACAGAACTCTGGATGTACAAGATACAGAGAAAAACATATCATCATAAAAACTGCAGGGGAATGTACTGACTGCTTCAACATTATGTACATTCTTACTGAATTTGTTCAGTACAGCCCTCCAGCTGCTGTTGGACTGTAACTGCCTTCAGTCTCAAACAGCAAGTCTTAGGCTGTTCATTGGGATCTAGATGAATTCATTCTGTCTGTCTTTGTTTTGATGATGGTGTAGTCTGGTCATAAATCTGAGTGTCATGCAAAACCTGCAGTACAAGCTCAAATGCTGTAGCAATGATAATAGACTGACCTCTCTGAGAAACATAAGAAAATCAGAACAGCCTTGCTGGAACAGGCCACAGCCCATCCAGTCGAGCATTCTGTCTCACATAGTGGCTCACCATTTCCTTCAGGGTATTCCCAAGGAGATGCCTTCACCTGTTTAGGATTCCCTGGAAATGGCATTGAGAGATATCCTGCCTATCTCTCCAACCCGGAGGTTGTCCTAATGGCATTGAGAGATATCCTGCCTATCTCTCCAACCCGGAGGTTGTCCTTAAGTATCCATAATTATAGCCATTGATACCCTTGTCCTCCATGAACTTGTCTAATCCTTTCTTAAAGCTGTCAAGACTGACAGCAGTCACCACTTCTTCTAGCAGGGAGTTCCATAGACCAGTAATCCTCTGGGTGAAAAAGTACTTTCACCTATTTGTTTGAGAACTAGTACCCAAAAGTTTCATGGAGTGTCCCCTAGTTCTAGTGTTATGCGATAGGGAAAACAGTTTTTCCTTATCTACTTTGTCCACACCGTGCATGGTTTTATAAACTTCAATCAGGTCACCTCTTATACGCCGTCGTTCAAGAGTGAAAAGGCCCAACCGTTGCAGCCTCAGATGGTAAGGAAGGTGTTCCAGTCCCCTAATCATTTTGGTTGTCCTCCTCTGCACTTTTTCCAACTCCATAATATCCTTCTGGAGGTATGGCGACCAGAACTGTACACAGTATTCCAGATGGGGCCTCATCATAGATTTATAAAGAGGCAAAATGACACTTGCTGACTTATTTTCTATACCCTTCCTAATGATCCCTAGCATTGAGTTTGCTTTTTTCACTGCTGAGGCACACTGGGTTGACACCTTCATTGAGCTGTCCACCAGGACACCAAGGTCCCTTTCCTGGTTTGTCGCAGAGAGTTCAGACCCCATCAGTTTATAAATGTAATTGGGTTTTTTTTTTTGCCCCAACATGCATCACTCTGCACTTACTAATGTTGAAGCTCATTTGCCACTGTTTTGCCTTACTCCCCCAGTGTCAAGAGATCCCTCTGGAGCTCCTCACAATCTCTCACAGTTTTCACTACCCTGTATAATTTAGTGTTGTCAGCAAATTTGGCTACCTTGCTTTTTACTCCTACCTCTACATCATTTATGAAGAGGTTGAAAAGCAGGGGTCCCAGTACTGAACCTTGGGGGACCCCACTCTTTACTTCCCTCCACTTGGAGAAGTGTCCATTTAGTGCTACCCTCTGTTTCCTGTCCCTTAGCCAGTTGCTGATCCAGGACAAGACCTGTCCCTTTATTCCATGACTGGTAAGTTTATTCAAGAGCCTTTGGTGTGGGACCTTGTCAAAAGCCTTCTGAAAGTCCAGATAAACAATGTCAACTGGATCCCCCTTATCCACATGCTTGTTGACACTCTCAAAAAATTTCAACAGATTAGTGAGGCATGATTTGCCCTTGTAAATTCAATTCAATTCAATTCAAATTTTAATTTGTACCCCGCCCTACTCAGCTTGTAGGCCAACTCAGGGCGGCTTCCAACATAATTAAGAATACAACAAAACAAAATATAATAAACATACAAAATGTCAATAAAAATAAATATACATTCGGAACAAAAATGCAATGAACACAATTCCTATAAAAACAGCATATAAACTGAGTATCAGCAAACCCTGAAACACAGTAACAAAAATAAAGCAATCAAGCAAAGATGCATCATAAATACAATAATCAGAGCATGGATACATAAGTCATGCATCGAACAACAATACAATAATAATACAATACATTAATGAAATCAGAAAAGAAAACATCAGTCTCAAAAAAAAATTAAGTTATAACATAGCAAAATTAATTACACAATCCTTCGGCCACCAATATCCCCAAAACAGAACCCCATGTCTTGCACGTCCCTGACGGAGCCAAAGAAGAGGACGACCTGGCCATGTAAAAGCCATGTTTGCTCTCCTTTAGCAGTGCCTTCTCTTTTATGTGCCTATTAATTCTATCTTTTAGGATGGTTTCCATCACTTTACCTGGGACACATGTCAAACTGACAGGTCGGTAATTTCCTGGATCACCCCTGGATCCTTTTTTGAAAAAGAGAAAGATATAGAAAATTTCAGAAAGGGCCTGAATCAAAATTCCTTCACCATCTGATATGACAAGAATGGTCTACATCTCTTAACCTTCTTGTTAGAGAACAAAGAATCAAAAATGTTAAACATTATTTTTTAAAAAATCATGTCAGAAGCACATTTTCTGGGTTGGAAGGATTTTGCCGGAGGAATTCCGTTCAGATTCGATTCAATTCGATTTTTATTCATATCCCACTCTATTCAGCTTATGCCGACTCAGGGCAGCTTGGTATCACAATACAATGAAAAAGCAGTCCAAAATTCAAAAATAAACATCAAAAAGTAATAGGTTGATACAATCAAAATAGCGACACAAGAGCAAGAAGCAAAAATACAGTACAGAATAATATAACATAATAGGACAACAGTCTATCCCTACATATCAATAACAACTAAAGCAATATCCTACCCCACTATCAACAATTCAGTAACACTGCATATTCCAAAGACACAGTGGTCTCTTACAGTCCTCTTTACAAAATATTTCAAACAAGTACCAAAAAAAGCGACTGTGAAAGTCCCACCGCTGCTGCAGCTTTTAAAGCCCAGTCCCCCCCCCTGGTGTTGTCGGGGCCAAAGGCGAGTGGCGGTGGGAGCGTCCTGGTCCAAGGGCTGCAGCAAGCTTTTAACCCTTTCTGGGCAGGTGGAGCCCAGAGAGGGTGGGTGGGTGGGAGCGAACCTCCACTGCCCAAGTGGCCACAGCTGTCACCATCCCTGTCTCCATCCAGCGTTGTCAGGGCCAAAGGCAAGTGGCGGCAGAAGCATCCTGGTCCAGGGGCTGTGGTGAGCCTTTAACCCTCTCCGGGCAGGCGGAGCCCAAGGGGGGGGGGAGGAATGAACCTCCACCACCCAAGCAGCCACAGCTCTCACCATCCCCGTCTCCCTCCGGCGTTGTTGGAGCCAAAGGTGAATGGTGGCAGGAGCGTCCTCTTCATTAATTTGGATAGCGTCCTTGGTATTTTTGTTCTTGTCACCTAAAATTATATGCACTGTGTATGCTGACATGTCTTCTGGTAGTTAAACTTGTCAATCTACAGGAAGCATTAATAAAGAATTATTTGTGCTTTAAAAATACATGAGGGAAGCAAGAACTGACATGTAGAACACATTTTAGAAAAGTCATTCAACCAGTAATCTAACATTCCAAGCAGCACATTTTATGTAAGGAGTTAGCAAGATAAAGACACAATAGAAGATGTGAAACTGTAGTACAGTAGTGGCACCTCACATAACGAATGCTTCATAAAACGAAAAAATTGCATAACGAAGCATTCGTTAGGCAATAGCAATACCCTGCATAATGAAAAAGTTTTCGTTATGCGGTTTTTTAAATAAAGTAACCGGGGTATACCCGGTCAATGGGAACCCCAGATAACGAACATTTTTTGTTCGTTATCTGGGGCATCTCCCATTAGCTTTGTATAACGAAAAAACCCACATAGCGAAGAGCTCCGTGGAACGGAGTTTTTTTCATTATGTAGGGTTCTACTGTATTTTCCTTACAACTTACCTGGGAAACTTACCTGGGAATTGCATCAGAAAAAGGGAATAATTAAAGAAAATATTTTTTTTTCAAATATGGAAGAACTTCTTAGATTATACACTGGTTAAGAAGGGTTTTATTTCAAACAATAAAATTACAGTAAGGTTCCTCCTATTCAGGTTTTGCTTGCAGTCACTGCAAGGCATTGTTCCAGCTTTACTTGTAACACATGGAAAGGCTGAAGAACTTTATTCAATTGTTATCTTCTACAAACCTACCTAGAAGTAAATTTGTGAAGAATGCATGAGATTTAGTGTCAATTAATTATGTTTAGGTTAAAGACATGCACTGTGGTTATCAAACCAATAATTCCAAGAAGGTCTAAATGAGACAAGTCTTAGCTTAGATCACAAATTCCAATATTTTTGAGACATTGGTTCAACTGTAAAATTATTATATTAATTCATAATTACATCATCATTACCTACTTAAGCATTAAGATCTAATGCTGCACAAGAGTCTTCCCAACATCACTATTTGCAAGTGGATAATTTGAGGTTTTCCCACCTGTTTTTGTAGAATAAGACTTTACTAGATCAGGGAACAGACAGATTTCTATAGCATGTTGATGAGCAATGGTAGCAGCTTCCTTTATCTCTTTGAACTGGAAGGCACATTGAGCATGGATGCTACTAGTAAACATGTTGAGAAAAGAGCTGATACTTATGGCTTTATAGCCTGCAAACTATAAAGTCACCACACCTCCTTTAGATCATTGCCCATCTTGGCCTCTTAAATCTGTCCAAGACCTAATGGTCAATAGGACCACTCAGATTTACACGTCCTGTAGGAAGGGGCTTTGCCACCCTGCCCCCGGACATGTCAGGGGCGGGCACCAGAAGGGCTTGCTGGGGTGAGGGGAGGAGCCTGGCCAAGCAGTTAAAAGCCGCCTTCCTCCCCCACCCAGCCTTTTCAGCAAGAGGGACAAGCATGTGAGTCCATGTGTGCTTGTTTGAAAGAGACAATTGTGCTCCAATCTGAAAAACTCATCACTCGTGAAAGATGACCTGAATAATTACAGACCTGTTACCAATATCCTGTTTATGGGCAACTGAGAGAGTGGTGGCAGACTAGCTGCAGAAATATAGAGAGGTTAGTGTATTATATGTTTTAGAAATGATGATGTCATCACTGAAGAAGAAATAACATAAAATTAAAAGCTAAGTATAATTTGTGTATCCTCTGCTAGGTGAGAGCCTTGTTGGGACATGGGGGCTAGAGCAGTCTAACTAGGCAACGTTGTCCATTTCTTGTCAATGATGTTAGGCCGGGATCAAAACTCACCAAAGCACCCTCTGTCGGATCCCTTGGGCAAGGTGAAATGGTCTGCCTAGCCAGCAAGTGACAAAAATGCATGCAAATTGACTTCATTTCTCAGGTCCATTTGCATGTGCAGAATGTCATCATGGAGACGTATACCCATGTGCAGATTCCTTGCTGAATAACGACTTCAAGGTATCACTTTAAAGGAAATATCTTATGATCAGCTTTAAAATTAAAGCTATTAGCCTCTGGGGGATGTCATCTGAAGATTTGGAGTGCTATGTCATCAACATGTTGACGACAAGCAATTCTATCTCTCCTTTACATCTTCAGCAGAGGATACTGCCTTGTTACTAGACCGCTGTCTGGCTGTGATAATGGACAGATGAGGGCTAAAAGCCTGGAATTGTAGGGGTGCGTTTTACTTCCTGTTGTGTTTTGGAACTGATGCCTTCTTGAAAAAAGGTGCCAAGTTTGAATAGCTGTCATCCAGTTACTTCCCTGTAAATAGTTTAACCATGATTTCCTCCAATGAGTGTCTGTATATTTCTGATCCGTGTTTTAACCAATCGGTTCTAAGCCCGCCAAAATGTATCTATTATTTTATGCCTCACTTGTATTAATATGACCTTGTTTCTGCCCTGAGCCAAGTTGTGTTGTGCAAGCAATAAAAATGAATCACTTGTGTCTGACCCAACTAATGCTGGTCTCTGTCGTCCTTGCACCGAACACAACACTTCCGCTTCCAGGAGCGACGAGAGCGGCATGGGCCAGATAAATCGTAGTAAACCCATTCGTGTGGATTCACGGGGGCTTCTGGGAATTGAAGTCCAAGAACATCTGGAGTGCCAATGATCGCCATCACGGCCCTATAGTTACATGAGTATGGCCTCACAAAATGGTGAAGAAAAATGTCTACTTGGCACAATGGTTGACTTACACTCCATTGTGGATGCTCAGATGACAATAAAGCAACTTTTTTTAAAAAAAGGCCACAACGTCATAATTTGCATATTTTGGAGAATGGCTTGTAGCATTAAGAGGTTTTTTTTAAAAAAAGTAAGTACACGGGAATCTTAGGTACTTTTTGAAAACAGAGGAAATAAAATGTTATTGTAAAAACTATACCCATCGCAGCAAAAAATTATAAATTCTTTTGTAAGCTTTGGACCTGTAAGTGGCACCAATTCCTTTCTAAATTCCTTTCTAAAAGTGACCTTCTATGCTCTAGAATTGCTCCTTGTCACCCCCCCACCCCCGGTCATACTTTTCTTTAGAGGCAGAATTAGTAAGTAACGTGGCAACAGTTCAAAGCCTTTCCTTCTAGAAACTTGAACCAGGTTGAAAAAAAATATAAAGGTGTGATTTTTACATTGGATTATATTTTCAAGGCATAATTTACTGGCTATCCCGTTGCCCTGCTGAAATCTCACATTCTTATCATTAAAACTCTACAGTAACAATTAACTAATAAGATACAAAACATCAGGATACTATAAGCAAAACTGAAAAAAAGCTTTTCAGTAACTATTCGAGAACAGTTATCACAAGACAACTCAATGCTGACACTCATAAAAAGACATAACACGTGAACTTCCAATAATAAGTCATAACTTTGTAAATATGGAAATATTTGGAAATGGTGCAAATTCACTTTTACTGGAAAAGAATGCCCAAGATAGTACTAGTTGCCTAGTGGTAGAAGTTATAAGCACTGATATTGTATCCTAAACACTTAATTGCTAGATTTTTTAAAAAAGTTAAATAATAGATGTTATTTACAATAATAATAATTTAGTCTGGCCAGGTCATTGTGCTGTGGTAATAGAGTAGACCATACTGCCAGCAACTCAACTCTGAGTGTCAGGTGGTGGTTAACTAACCTGACAACCCCTAGAAATAATAGCCTTGGATGTCGAAGTCCACAGGGAAGGGTGATGGTCCCCAAGTGGATTAAATCACACTTGAATCCATCTTGATGGGGAGAAGCAGCTTCATCAGTACTGGCCTGGAGCTGATGAGGACTCTGCATGCCAAAAGGGCTCAGGACCAGAAAGTGACTCATGGAACTGAATCAGTGGTACAGGGGTCATGCTGCAATGTGGATCAAATGCATCTTCTTTCATTTTTCATTTCACTTTTATTTGTATACCGCTTTATTCAGCCCGAAGGTGACTCAAAGCGGTTTACATTAGTGCGTGCAGCAGACAGCAGCAAAAAGCAAACATGAAACATACAATATAAAAACATACAAGAAATATCATAAACATAATTAAAAATTACAATCAAGAAAATGCAGTGAAAAATTGATACAGGATACACACAAAAAAGCCCGGACAGTGCAAAAGACTAAAAAGTGTCGATGGCAACAGCAGTTGCAAGTGGCTCCAATCCCCGGGGCGATAGAGGCACCGGGGAGAGCGAGGTCCTCCGTGTGGTGGTGGCTTTTTTCACCCCTCTGGCCAGGTGTGGCTCAGAGGGGGCGGCGGCAGGCACAGGTGGCTCCTATCCCCGGGCAATGGAAAGGCACCAGGGAGAATGAGGTCCTCTGTGCAGCGGCGGCTTTTTTCACCTCTCCGGCCAGGCGTGGCTCAGAGGGGGCGGTGGCGGGTGCAGGTGGCTCCAATCCTGAGCGATGGAAAGGCACCAGGAGGAGCATTTATCCCTAAGTAGTTCAATCACATTGTGGGGTTCTTAAATATATAAATTCAAACACTAATCAGAAACACACAAAAGCACACACAAAAACCACTACATAGTGTTTAAAGCATTTACAAGCAAAATATTTTACTTCTTTTTTCCCTGCTGGCAAAAGGTGATATAAATGTACTGGTTTACATATAGACTGTACATAAACAAAACCACATTTCATGAAACTGTATTATACATCATTAAAATATTGGAAGCCCATTGTCTTTATGAAGAAATAACCATCAATAATAATATTTTTTAAAAAAAACCTTACAACTGTAGCAATAAATATATGTGATTTTTTTTTCAGGAATGTGTGTATTCTGGAGGAAAGACTGTAGTGAAATATTGGTTATGGGCGGGTGACACTCTTTCAAGATCTTCTTGCTTTTTAATTTATCAATGAAACAAGACTGCATCTCAATCCTATTTACCAGAAAGCAATCTGTCTTGTACTCAGCTGGAATTTGCTCTCAATAAAACTGTTCAGAACAAAGTTGTAGGACAAGAATAAACATTTCTAGTTTGGATTCAGGAGTGAAACAACTGCATCCTGTTCCTTCACTAGGTACATGTAAACATGATACGTATACATAGGGTAACCACACCAAAATGAATACACATTCAATTGCATGAATACAAATCCCATTGAAAACAATATAGGGTGGGTAGACTTCTGCCCTCTTGCATATTCTAATGCCAAATGTATGCCAAAAGCTCCCAATTTGACAAATGATCTGTATGTATGCATGACAAATGATATCTCTATGTATGCGTGCTGAAGCCTGCTTCTGCGCGCAGACTTACTTATATGGATCAAGGCACTTTTTTCCTGAAGAGTACTGTAAACTATTAAGTTCACTTTTATAATGGCATCGTGGATCTAGCTGCATACAAATGGAAATTCACACAAACATTTTCACCTCCCTTGTTCTCCTTTTTAACGTGCATGTGCACTATTTAGTTTCATGTCATGTAGAAACAGTAGTTCTTTCTTCCACCTTTCTATAATTCTGACTTCAAAGTCTTAGAAAACTAAAAAGTAGTTTATCTAGGCCATAATAACAATAATTACTATAATAAAAAGAATATTAAATACCTTTGGTAAAAAACGTTATATTTAACAAGATTAGAGAAGCAAACAGTTATGCTGCCAAA
Organism: Bradypodion pumilum; assembly: GCA_035047305.1. NCBI lineage: Eukaryota > Metazoa > Chordata > Lepidosauria > Squamata > Chamaeleonidae > Bradypodion > Bradypodion pumilum. The sequence continues at coordinate 205,766,924 of JAWDJD010000005.1, read as the reverse complement.
GAGAATATAAAAATGTACACAATAAAAATATAAACAAACAAAAATACTTGTAGGCCATGGTGAGAAGACTGAAACTACTTCTTGATATCAATTTTTTCCCTCATTGTTCACCTCTACTGACCGACTCAATCACTGCTATAACATCAGGCACTTTACTAGAAAATGTCCATTTTTTCCTACTTGTATGAATGGAAAATTAAGTTTAGTTCAGTAGAAGACAGTCTGTAAGATAATTAACACTTTGATTTAGAATATGGAGATGCTGCCAAGTTGATTTATTAGATATTCCAGATGTTCTTAACTGTAAGATGGAAGTAAAGGATGAGGTGAAACAAGACCACCAGAAATGTCCAGGCTTTGTTTCAGTACTGTCTTTTCATCTACTTCTAAATTTAAATCTTTTAAAATTCAAGATGATCAAGAGAGATGATATCATGTATTTATATATACTTGGAGACAGAAATCCCTCATTGATGCATTCTGCTCATCCTTTTAATGGGCCTTTAAGTAACCATGCTGTTACACTGCATATATGATCCCAGATGGAGCTCATCTCGCTTTGTCCTCCAAGAATTGTCAATCCCGAAGAATGAAGATTCTCAAATAAACAACTGAGATTACAGAGGGAGATTAATGCACAAGCCCCAAAACAGAATCAACTGCTGTCTGAATGTGCTGTACAAGAAAGAAGAACACCTAATTCCTCTCATCCTTCTGTATGTCCTTTGCACACACAGCTACATTCTTCATGATGGTCCAATGGTACATCTGTCAGAGATTTATGCAATCCTCTTACACCACTCCTGGGTTTTAGTTGCAGAACCTGCAAGGGGGTAGTTAAAAATCTTTTTACAATGCCATAAAAACAAATGACTTAGACATTTTGCAAATTTTCTTCATACTTTTAAACCAAATACAGGTTATGCAGACATCCAGGTTGTCCAAACCTACACATTCTGACTTTATCAACATTGGGTCACCTAGTCCCCAGCTATGGAAATGGAGATGCCAAGTGAACTTTCATTATGTGATGTTTATAAAGATGAAGCAGTGTATTGCCTTCAGAACCTTCTTAGTGTTTCTGAACTAAGGTATAGTTCCCACAGAATACTAGAACAAGGTTACTTTACTGCTTCCTAGAAGTCTCCTAGGAATGCTTTTCAACTTCTAACATGCACAGTTCTACTGAAGAAAAAAAAATTCCAATTGCTGTTTTAATACAGTTGAATATCAAGCTTCTAGTTTCTTAATCTGGGGCTAGCTCCAAAGGTCAGCATAGTTGGGCCCATGGCCTATGTTCCAGTAGGGAATACTCTACGGATAGTGCAGTGATGAAGCAAATGAGCATCAAGAACAAGTGGCATCTATTGCTATCAACTTACCCACTAGTCATCTCTCTGGAAAGATCGTGGCAGTGAGTTAAATACTGAGACCGTCTGGCCTGTGGAATCCCCAAATCCAAAGTCAATATTGGCTCAGAATTTAGAATTGTTATTTTCTAGAATACAATGCTCAGAAATCCCAAGCCAGTGAGATCATACCGCCTATGAAATTCTAGGGGATTGTAGTGTATAAAAAAGTAATATGTCTCAACTCTGCATAACATCATAATCACAAACAGCCCCTTCTGATCCTCAAGAGATCTGTAACATAAAAGCTCAAATGTGGCCATGTGAATTGTGTTTGATCTCAGGAAAGGTACTACTGTAGGTTATAATTTAATATAGAACAAAGACTTATTGTTACTTAAATTTTTATTTGGCATAAACATCCGTGACTACGCCTACAAAATCTGAGACCAAATAAAACTGTGAAACTAAAAAAAGTGTTGTTTTTGTATCTGCAGCAAAAAAATAAAAATAGAGTGTTGTTTTTGTATTAACATAGATATCCATCCCCTGGAAGCTACTTATAAATAGTTTTCTATGGCCATATTTTTCAAGCAAAGTTTTGAAGAAACATTTTACCTCATGGTATTTCTTGGTGACCTTGGTGGGAACACATTGGCACTCTGTACAAGAATGCTGACAGCAGGCACAGTTTCCACCGCAACGTTTAACTAGCAGACATTGTGGCCAAAAGATTGTGTCTGTTCGCTTCAGCTCTTCCCTCAGTGACACTGAGAAATTGCGTGGAGTACAGCTATACAGTCGCACTTCTTCCTTTAGAAGGTTCAAATCTACAACTGAAAAAAAAATTTTAAACAATGTTTACTCAATTTAGTTCTCTCACTGCAAATACCTGTTCAAAATGAAATCTGTGCAATCAGTGGCATGAACACCCCCATACTAGGCCTTTCAATGAGTTACTGAAAATGCGAATTTTCAATATTGATACTAATAATTTGGTAACATCATTTTCTATTTTAAGAAACCTGACAACCCTGAGGACTAACAGCTTGGGTGCTGAAGTCCATAGGGAAGGGTCAGGGCCCCCAAGTGGATTAAATCCCACTTGAATCCATCTTGATGGAAGGCAACACCTTCATAAATACTAGAGCCTGGTGTCGATGAGGACTTTGTGTGTCAAAAGGGCTCAGAACCAGAAAATGACTCGCGGAACTGGATCAGTGGTGCGAGTGTCATGCCGCGCTGCGGAAGGCAGATGAAAAGGCTACTGCATTATATTCTCAGGACAGTCTTCATGGCTGATCACCATGAGGATCACCAATATTCAGATTTGGATACAGCAGAACAAGAAAAAGTATCACTCCCATTGCAAACAGCTAAGCAAGCAGTAGCGACTTTTAAAACCACATCCTCTATATGACACATCCAGGCTTTACTCAATGAACAAGATCAATGCTTTCTTTAGCTTACTGTGGAACAGAGAAGTCTGTTTCCGGCTTTGTTTTGACATCATGATAAGTTACAGACATGGGTCCAGGCATTAATTTTCATTCAAGAGAGAGTGAGCAATAAGAGAGACACATACTTTGTTTTAAGAGGGTTTTGGGAACACAGTTCACCTACAAAACATCCAAAGACGTTGAAGAGGAGCCACTATACCACTGAAAATTTGTAAAGGGCCTCTGGAGGTGCAAAAACATTTGGACCTTTGTGAAGCCTGAATGTTGGGTGTTCCTTGTTGTAAACAATGACAAATAGAAAGCCTGTGCCTTGTTAAGCCACTTCCACACTAATGTGTTGGTCATGAATGATGAGCCAGTATATTCCCAGAATTCTGGCCCCTTCTATTATGCATACTGGATCAGTCAATGATAGTTTGCCATGACATTAATAGGCTATAGAAGACCAGTGGCCAATGAGGCTTATACAGGAAGTACATTTGGAAAGTCATAAAACATTCTGAGATATAATAATAATAATAATAATAATAATAATAATAATAATAATAATAATAATAATAATAATAATAATAATAATAATAATAATAATAATAATAATAATAATAATAATAATAATAATAATTTAGTGTCAGAAATTATTCTGGGTTGAAAGGACTTTTGCGGAATAAACTCCACTCAGGGAACGCTCAAATGAGGCTCCTTTATGTCCCCAAGAGATGGGACAGAGATGGGCGCTCAATCTATCATGCAGTCTTGAACTGCCTTGCCAGCCTTCCAGCTAACAAGGTGAGCTTCTTAACCACTGAGCCACTGCAGCCTCTTTTTACTGTAATTAATTGAACAATTGATTAATAAATTATTCAATGTACCTTTCTGTCATAAGGAAGCTCGTGCTTAAAATATAGGTAAGAGTAAAAACATAGTAAATTATCCAGTTAGTTAAAAAAAATTATTAAACCTAATATAATAAACCAATCATATAAAAGTTAACCCACACTGAAAGGTTGTAAAAATCCTTTAAATTTGCAAATGAACTAAAAACAGACAGCCTCAGAGATGTGAAGTTTCAGGAGGATAGGAGTTAGACCGGTGCCTTATCTCTTCCTTCCGAAGACCAGCCTTGAGGATTTTCTGACAGCTGGAGGGTGATTGATGAGAGACACCTGGGCCATGATGAATTAGCCCAACAAGGAGGCTGTATTTGGAGAGAATTACCTGCAGCCTTGGCACTCCAATCTCTATTGGCCACATTTAAGATCAGGCGAGGGGAGGCTAGGTATAACAGTGAACATTGGAAGACAGGATGGTGGTTAAGTTTGATCCTAAGCAGAGTTGCTACATGACCAGGTCTGGCCAACTGGTCAACACTGCAGGTGATGCCTCATTCAAGTGCTGTACCTGTGGTGCTTAGGATATTTAGTTTTGACAATGGGGGAAGATGGATACTCTAGTCCTGCTAACAATCAGTTGGCAGCTCTCATCCTTTTATTTCCTTTAATTTTGGGACAGTTTTTTGAGTGACCCAAAATGCTTGTTTGATGTTTTGCTTTTTGGCTTAATTGGCAGCTTTACTTTCTCATCCAGAGTCCTTGTGTGTGTGTAAAAGTTCTGGTTCTTTTGGTTTTGTTCATGACCTGTTTTTCCTTATTGTTCAATCCTTTTTTTGTGTTAATTTTAAATAATTTATTTTAAAAAAAAACCAACTTGAGGGTTGTTGGCTCACTGAGCACTCCGAGGTGCTAAATCTGGATCATGGCTGTGAGGCTTAGCAAGAGTGACCAAAGAGCAGGTGCTGCTTAAGTCAGGAAAGGAAGGTGTAAGATGTCACCCATGTATCCTTTTCTTTTGAAGAATGTGCTCCAGCCAGAGAGCAGAGTTACAGGAAGTATGGAAGCGCAAAAGTAAAGCGGGGTGGCCGGAATTGCACTGCTGTGGGCCAGAGTTGGACCCTCCTTACTACCCATGGGTGCACATTCTTGACACTTGGCCAGTATGAACAGGAAACTGCATCTGTAGATTTTTTTAACTGCTCACCAAGGCAACAGTTGAGCTGTCCTAGGGAAACTAGAAGTTCCTAAAGATTTGGTCTTGCAGGAGGAGGCCTCTTCACAGTTGGATGCAATATCTTGATTGTGTGGTTGCTTGACGGAAAACCTGCCATCATCAATGACTATGAGTAATCAGCTTGATTCTGACTTAAAAAAAAACCTATACTACTCCAATTGAGTTTAAGACTTCATTGAGAAACTAGAGTTTTGCAGCAGCACCACCCCATCATAACAACTCCAGAGTTAGGCCCAGTTTAGAGATTCTACATACAATTATTTGGATTCAGAAAATTATATATCATCACCTTGTAAAAGTACACTGTCACACTAAAATATGTACCCTTTCACAGTGCTGGATTTTAGATGAATAGGTTACCAGCAGTTTCACATACTGCTTTAAGTAATCTAGTCTTTGAAGTGGAAAAATCCCTTCATCCCTCTGATGTTTCCCATATCTATATTGCCTAAAATATGTTTTAACACACTGAATGACAAAACACAAGATGAAAAAATGTATATAAATTCCCTTAAAATGTTTTCTTAACAAAAAAGGGGGTTATATGGATCTACAGAATGAATTTGTCTACAAAACCTATTATAATGTGAAAATTTAAACACTCTTTGAACTGGTCTCCCTTTCATTCATCAAGTTTGACACAGTAGTCAAAGGCTTTTTTAGAATAACCTCAGAAAGAACACAGGACTGTTTGCAGTGGCAAAGTAAGACTATGAATCAGAGCTATTACCTGCAAAGCCAATCCAACCCAAACAGAGAAATGCTCATTATACATGGCTTCAAATAAAATTCCTTATTAAAATCTGCTTACCAAAACCAAAAATCATCTAGTTGAATCCATAAAAGCTTCAATGAGAATAAATTCACCAGAAATATTACTTTCTCAATGTATTCAAGTAGGGCTGATATTATAAAGGCTTTTGTGAAGAGTTTCTGAACACTTGCTGCCATGTACATTTTTGCTACCATGTATGCTATCTAGCTCCTACTGCAAATGGTATATCAAATTTTGGTGTTTATCATCCTAAACTAGCCTGTCTAGCACTTATATGACAAGCATCATAGTTCAACACATCTAAAGAGATCCAAGTGAGCAAAGGATATTCTGTTTCATAGGAACACTGGATTAAAAGAGTCCATCTTTTATTTCTATAGGAACCTTCTGATTATTGTGAAATACTGTTTACTGGAATACAATGTCCAGTTCTCAACACCATAGTTTAAGAAGGATATTGACAATCTGGAACATATCCAATGGAAGGTGGCCAAGTTGTGGAAATCAAGCAATATGATGAATGATTGAGGGAACTGAGCATATCTGATCAAGAAAACACAAGGCTGATACATCATATAACCATCCATGAATATTTGAAAGCCTGTCATATGGAAGACAAGGAAAGTTTGTCCTTTAAAACTGCAGAGGATAGGACCTGAAGCGATAGGTTCAAATTTTAAGAAGGAAAATTTTGATTAAACATTTGGGGGCGGGGGGGGGGTTCTTCCTGAGAGTAAAAGCTTTCAAGCAAGGGAACGAGCAACCTCGGAAGACGATGGACTCTCCTTTGTTTGAGGTTTTTAAAGAGAACATGATTCTTGCCTTAAGGGGAATCTGAGAACTTAACTACCCTAAGTACAATAGAAATAAGAAAAGTAAAATACATATTTTAATAATATGCCAATTTGATCATGAAATACACCCCAGGGAATTCTATGTTAATTTTAGTCAGCTTGGTCATACTCTTATTTCAGGCATCAACAGCACTTTATCTGAATGACATCTAAAGGAATGAAGTAACAACAAAAAGTCTTAGGGAAAATCTTTAAGACTAAGGAGTTTGGCATGAGTTTCTGTGGCAAAGACCACTTCTCCATTTGCAGGAAATACAATATTTGAAGCAAAAATTTATGTGTGTTTGGCTTTGCTTACCAAGGACAGAACGAGGTAGCAGAAAATAGCAACTGTATTATTTACACTGGTCAGTTATACACACTGGCCATAATCAAACCATCGGAAGTTTATGGCCCACGTTAGTAATACAATGGTCATTTCTGCATCTCATTTTATTTTGTCCCAATCTGTAACAAGAATCTCTAGGTCTATAGTTTGTATACTGTACCCTATGCATTTGAAGAAGTGGGTTATATCTACAAGAGCTCATGTAAATAAAATATGTTAGTTTCCAAGATGCAAATAATGCTCTTTGCCATTTCTGCAGCACTGTATTAATGTACTAGCCTCTTTAGAAATGTTCTGATTTTAATAAGTCTAGACATTGAGCATAAATTGAATGAATCTGGCTTTCTATGGATTCTGCAAGAAACATCATAAATTAACCCATCATAAATTAACCCACATTCCTTCAGTTCTCCAGGATTTTCAATGTTATACAGCCAAGTGTTATATATGCACATGCTCAATGTAACGCTATCAGGTTTCTTTACATTTCTTTAAAAATATTATTATAAAATCAATCTAAACAATTATATTTGAAACCAAAAGTATAGTTACCACCCTTAGGTCTTTCAAATCACTCTCTTCAGTAAGATTTTTCTTTTAAAAAGTCTTATGCTATCTTATATTTTTTTTAAAATCCAGCATTTCATTTCTGGAACAATTCTGTATGTCAACCATCAATATCATGTCATCATAATGGGACACATTTTCAACTTAAACTAATGCATAACAAACTCACTAATGCAGTGTGAGAGTGGTCCTTTTAAGATTGATACTAAAACTCTAAATATTTTTATTCAACAGTACTTTTATTTATTGTCTAGGTACAATGCTTTAAAAATTATTCCAATGGTGTTTTCCTGGTGGGTGAGAGGGTAGTGGGAAATAATTGTTGTGATGGAACTGATTGTACTTAAATGTGAGCCTACACATGTACAGTGGTACCATGCTTAAAGAGCATAATGTGTTTTATGGGATTGCTCTTTAAGCGAGTTTGCTCTTTAAGCGAAACACCATTGTAAGTGACCAATTGTGACTTCTGGGGGGGGGGGGTGGATTGTGAACCCCGATTTAGTTGTTAAGTGAGTTTTTGGTTGGTTTTAGTTGTTAAGCGAAGCGACCATTCAAAGAAAATGCTGCTCTTTAAGCAAGTTAGTCTCTAAGAGAGGTGCTCTTTATGCAAGGTTTTACTGTACTTCAATTGGTTTAAGACAGGAGTGCCCAAATTATGGCCTGAGGCTGGATCCTGCCCTCGAAGCCATTTCATCCAGTCCGCACTGCCCATGCCGCTCTCAGAAACAGAAGTAAAATGTGCCCGTGTAAATGTACCCACAGCTGACACAAACACATTTATGACTGCCTCGGGTGCATTTACAGCAGTGTTCTGTGCACACACGCGTGTGTTTTACTTCCACTTACAGTGGGAGGAACCACATGATGGGCCTGTGTCCCAAAAAGTTTGGACACCCCTGGTTTTAAAACATACAAACAAACAAACTCACTGGCAAAAGAGTAGAACAACTGAATTAAGAAAGAGCTCTGTGTGTTCTCTGAAAGTATGGTTTACAGGTACATCTCCACCATTAATAGGAAACATCTTAAGATTCAAATCCTACATAGCCTTCTCTGTGAAATAGCTCTACTATATAAAATGAAGTTTATTGCTGAATAGCCCTGCACTGATATTATGTATTAGTGGGCAGAACCTAAAGCAGATTGTGTTTTGAACTAAATTACAGGTAAATCAGAAAAGAAACAAAACTCTTTAGTACTCTGTGCAGGTAAAAAAAACAGGTTTTAACATGCAATTTTAACTGTACTGATTCACGCCTCCTTACCTGAATGACATGATTATTGTGTTGGATAAGATGGAAGAGCAGTAGTGGAACAATCTGCCCTGAGGGTTTAATGCAGCTGGGATCCTTCTTGGGCACTTTTTGCAACTTAAGAAAATATTTTTCTCCCTGCTAGTCAATAGAATTTTGATTTGTTTGAACTATATTTAAGAGCTGTCTTACTCAGCGAGACTAAGAGGCCTTTAATCCATTCATAGCACACTTGCCTCCTATAAAGTTCAGCAGAGATAACACCCAGCTAGGATGCTATTCCTTTTATAAAAGCCATTTAAGCAAGTAGTCATCACTTTTTGCAGAGAGTCAAAATAGGGCAGTGATGGTGAACCTTTTAGAGACAGAGTGCCCAAACAGAGGGATGGGGCAAACTCTGTGCTGGGGTGAAGGAGGAAGTGCTCCCATTGGGCTGCTGGGCAGAGGGGCAGTGTGAACTCTGTGCTGGGGCAAGGGAGGAAGCACTCCCATTGGGCTGCTGGGCAGAGTGACTTCTGTGCTGAGGGAGGGAGGGAGGGAGGGAGGGAGGAAGCAACCACGTGTATGCCAACAGAGAAGGCTGGAAGTTCCATAGGTTCATCACCACTGCAATAGGAATACATTAACTGAAATGTTGAATGAACAGAAATTAAGCACCAGAACTTATGGTTGGTTTTTTTATTTTTTTTAAAAAATCACTTTTCCAACATCATTTTGACCAGCCAAGGAAATCACATTACAGACTATGAAGAATCAGAACAATCCAAACCA